>OY821519.1:229427495-230099995 GCA_963682025.1 Cordilura impudica | reverse complement strand
GCACTTTCTTAGCTTGATTTTATTTATGTTTTTTCTTTTAAATATCAATACAAGCACTACCAATTATTGTTCAATGTGTTTTTTTTTCAATTTTGTTTTTATCTCAAATTTATGTTAAAGAACTAAGCAGAAAAAAAGCAAGGCAACATATTCTATTAAGATTTACTTTTACAAAAAAATAAAATTGTCCAGAGCATGAAATTTAATTAAAAACCAGCTTAAATACAAAACAGAAAAAAGGAGAGTGCAGACTGAATGCTTAGCAAAGACACATTTTGAAGTTAAACTTATAATATACGCAAAACTAGAGACTTCTTTTTATACCCTGATTTCTAATCTTTTTGTCATCGAGTTGCCATATAGTTGGCTAAATCATGATGCTTTCGCAAATTACACAAAAAGCGTGTTTTTGCATATCATATATACCGTTGGAAAGGACTAAGCCAAGACACATTTTTGAAGTTAAACTTCTACACAAAAAGCTTGTTTTTGAATATTATATATACCGTTAGAAATTACTTAAAAGTACTATTCAGGTGATAGACACTTTCCTAGTTTCATTAGGATCCACCTGGGATGTATTCCTTATAAGAAAGCCTTAATATATTAAAACAGTTTATGATTCTGTATGAATCTTTGAATGATTCTCGATTCTCATGATTTCGTTCTCTTTTTGTATCTCGATGCAATAATTTTTTGTTTCTCTATAACATTTAAAATTTCACCCAGGCTACCTGAATATACTTGATTTCCTCGTTTTCTATAGTTCAACAAAATATTAACTTAACCGAGATTATGCTATACATATAAACTTAAAAGATGGTGAGACATTTCTTTTTAATAGGTGACTATATTAAATAAAGCACCTTTACTATGATCAATATTTAAGTGAATGTCATTTAAACTTTGTTTATTTAAACTTAGAATTTTTAACACTTATAAATTAAAAAAGACAAGATCCTGAGTTTAACTAAACTAAGTTTAACTGATATCCCCCATAAATTCGGTCTTATAACATTGAAATATTTAACCAAAGAATTAAAAACTTGAATTCAATCAAACTAAGTTTAACTCACATTAAAAAAAAATTAATTAAGTTTAGTTAAACTTTCTTTTTCAGACACAAATTATTTCCAAACTATTTGATTAAATAGTTCAAAATCGTGAGTTTAGCTAAACATACTTTAATTTACATTTCAAAAACTTTAAAATATTTTATTAAAAAGAGTGAATTTAATTAAATTACGTCTAATTGACATCCATAAAACTCTCCCTTAGTGCTATTTATGATGTATATTGCCATATCTTACACTGTTTTTTTTCTCAGTTTTATTTTTGTGTCTGCACTAAATTGTAGACAAAAACCTTGTAGACTAAATTTCTTTGTCGTTAGAAATATGGAAGCATTCCCGTCGTCTGTATCACTACAAAAGTGTATAGTTCCCAAACAGTTTGTTACTAAAGTATATATGAGAATATTTTTTCTACTAATGGAAAAAATGGATTTTGCTTAAGCCAACTTATCATTGGTTAAAAACTGAAAACAATTACTAACTGTCCCTCAGATTTCATATTCAATGAGTCTAACAATTAGTTACTAAATAAGCCAGGACACTTCCAAGTTTGTGATCCAGTTAAGACACCTTAACCTGGTTTTTTAATTTCTTTTTCGTTACAAATGTTGAAGTATTCCCTTCGTAAGCATCGCTATCTTGGATACGTAGTTTTTGTACAGTTTGTTTCTAAGTAGATGGGTATATTTTTTTTTCTAATGGGCCACTATGGCTTTTACTTAAGTCAACTTATCATTAAAACTGTAAAATGTCTTCCAATTTTCATATTAAATGTGTCTAACAATTAGTTAGCTTGTAAGCCAAGATTCTTTTTATGTTTAAGATCCGATTAAGACATCTTATCCTGGATTTTTAAGTGACGTGTCTTCCCATTAACTTATTTATATAAGATATTTGCTAACCTTTGGCTTACACAATGTCTATACCAATGTCTATACTCTTGTCCAGACATGCATCTCTAATACATCTCAGATTTAAGACCAAAGGTATGCTATAAATCTACATTTGAAAATTTGCTGTGCCAAATAGTACTCTTCTCGTACAACCTTTAAAATACGATACACATTAATACTGCTGTCAATCTTACGATAACTACAATTTTTGAAAGTGCCCGAAGGTAGGCAATTTTTTTTCCTTTTTCCAATCAGCTAAGCGAAGGTTTGAAGATTTATTACCAGCTAAAAATGATGGAAATTCTGTTGGTTCAATGGCCGTTACTGATTTGATGAAACTTATGTCAACACTTATGGATGAGAAGCTAACGAATATGAAGCAAGACGTTGAGGAAATAAAAACTAATGTTAGTGGGCTTTCTTTAAAACTAGATGAAGTAAAATCAGAAAATCAACATTTACAAAATGAAATCAGACAATTAAGAGATGAAAAACGAATCACTTATTTACAAGAACATATTAAACGAAATAATCTAATATTCAAAGGAATCGAGACCAAATCTACATTAGAAGCTGTGAAAAATTGCTGCAAGCATAATTTGAAAATATCTAAAGAAATATGCTTTGTGTCAATTAGAAAATTATACGAGAAAGATGGTAAAGTAGGTGTCGTGGCTGAGTTTAGTTCTGGAGAAGTAGTGAAAGACATTTTCAAAAACACAACGAATTTAGCTAGCTTTAAAATAATTGTTGAACATGATCTGACAACCGAAAAACAACGAGACAAACGAGTGATGTTAGAATCCAAAAAATGCATCAAGGAAAAATTATAGTACGAACGAAAAAATAAATATAAGCGGTAAATGGCTAAGGTGGAACAAGAATAAAATTTTAATAAGCGGAAATCAAAACGGAATGTAGATTTTGAAAAATTATATGGACAGGTTATAAATTCTGTTAATTTGAATTATTATTATATTTTAACTAAATTTTGCTCAAAAAACTATTAACTCATATTCATATAAATAAAAGTAAAAATTTAAGTAAAACAAAAAAATGTAATGTAAAACCAATTCGCATCTGTAATGACTTAAATCTTAAAACAAACCTACACTCGAATCTGTGAGGTTTATGTGTGTTCGAAACAAAAAATACGTGATAGAAAAATGTTCGTGTACATAACGAAATATTAAAACGAAACACAGTCATGATTGTATTCGACACCGTACAAAATTTAGAAACACACATAATTGATATCAAAATAAAAATATGTGTTTGTTGGTCTGAGCTATGTTTGTTAACATATATGTACGAGTTTTTTATTCAGTGTGTGTTTTTTTCTGAACTTTGATAAAAATTTGTGATGTATTTATATTATTAGAAACTCATTCGTCGGAATTAAAAATAGAAAGATTTAAAAAGTTTTGCAATGGTTACGATACTTTTTGGAAACCAGCAACAAGAATCAGTAATTATGGTATAGAAATTGGAAGCTATGTATATGGAGTGTAAATAGATCTAAAACGAGTAAATATTAACTGTCAATTTAGAACAGAAAAAGGCATAAACTATATACATATATACTGAAAACTTTGAATAAAACGATTAATATAATGCCTTTATATTTGAGAGCAGCATCATGGAAGGAAGATTATGATACGGTTATGACTTTTATTATTAACGAGGATGTTGAAAATCTAATTATAATAGATCTTAATATCCGATTAGAAAGCTTATAGCAACCCCTAGATGCTTTTATTAAATCAACGTTTAAAGCAGGTTTCGATTTAAAGAAAACTAGAGATGATGAGAAAAACACGAAACCGAAGATGTTCTTGGACCTGTGTGATGATTTTGGATTGCATATTTTAAATGGGTGTACAATGGGTGATGAAATATACAATTTTACTTTTATGGGCGGCAGAGGCGAATCAGTTATTGATATATATGTGCGGTGGCACATGATAATTTGAAAGCAATTGAAAGGTTTACGGTAGAAAATAAAATACGGTCCGACCATATGTCAATAATGCTGACTATGAACATAAAAATTTGAAACATTGTTAAACCAATGAAATTGTTGCCTTAAGTCAAATGAGATGAGAGAAAGAAAAATGAATAAAGAGAAAAACTTGATCAAAAATTATCCTCATATAAACAACAAAGAAATATATTACATTTGGAGGAAATAACCGACATTGTACATATTTCAAAAATTGTTATGAAAACGAGTTTCAAATTAAAAAAGAAAACAAATGGTTTAATTTAAAATGCTTTAATTCCAGGGAAAATTCATTTAGTGCATTACAACTTTATCCAACACGGAAAAATATGTTACTGAAAATAAAAAAATTAAAGTTGTATGTAAAAAAAGTAAATCTGAAAACTATAAAAGCATAGAAAAGAAAATAAATAACGTTTAAAATATTAAAGATTGGTGGAAGCTAATCAAAGAAATTAAAAATACATGTTTTTAGGCAATATTTGGCTGATCTACTCAATCCATCACACAATTCAAATAATATAATGTATGTGCCCATGTTTTATACTGATACTGATTTAGATTACCCAATAAACACATTAGAAGTAAAAAGTATGTTGGCCAAGGCTAAGTGTAACAAAGCTCCTGGAGAAGATAGAGAAATTATGAATTTTTTAAAAATGCAGCTGACATATTCCTACAATAACTAACATAATCTTAAACTTATTTAACGAATAATTCACTGCAAGTATAATTTTTCCCATTTACGAAAATGGTAACAAAGATATTGCTGGCAACTATCGAGGAATATCTTTTATCAACACAGTAGCAACGATTTTTATGGGTATCATTAATAAAAGAATAAATATTTTAACTGAATACCAAGCTGGCTTTAGAGAAGGATATACCTTTGTCGTTTTTTTTTTTTTTTTTTTTTTTTTTAGCCTAGTTCTGCGAAGCCGAGGGATTGTCTGCAGATGCTAATTTTGGCTTTTTTTTTTTTTTTTTTTTTTGCAGCGACACACCAAAGCCTCTGGTGGGAATCGAACCCACGACCCCCGCATGATAGGCGAGCACGCTACCAACTCACCTACCGGGGCGCTCAACAATTGTATAAGGAAAGAAAAAAAAACTGTACGCATTTTGTGTGGATTTCGAAGCCGCATTCCATAAAGTCTGCAGAAAATCATTAATATATAAACTGCATAGCAGTGGTATGTCAACGAAAATGGTTAATATGATCGAAAGTATTTACAGTCATACTAAATTTGCTGTCTCTGGAATGGAGAATATCTATGTGACGAGTTCGAAACTTCATCAGGATCAAAACAAGGTTACTTGTTATCCCCAACGCTTTTTCCATTTACTCAAATGATTGATTCTTATCTAGAAGGGGGAATAAACGTAGGATCTACAAACATTAGATTATTGAGGTATGCTGATGACATCGTAATTTTGGCTGATGATGTCAGTATAATGCAAACTATGATACACAACCTCGAAACATATTGTAAAATGTGGAATCTTGAGCTAAATTTAAATAAATCAGAAATGATGATATTAGAAATGGAGGAAAAAATTTCAACAAGGGAAGGTTGGTTTTTAAAGAAGAGCCTATAACAGTAAGCAACGAGTACACATATCTTGGTGTTACATTATCTCCAAAAATGTCCTTTAAAAAACATTTGGAAAATAGAATAGAAATGTGTGGAGTTTACCTTTTCGATTAAGTGGACAAGCTTCAAAGATATTTTTCAAAAGAGATTTTAAAATTGCCGACTTTCATACCCACATCTATAATATTAATAGGCTAGGCGATTTCTTGTGACCGATGTTTTGTTCAACCGTTTTATCCCGATTTTGAAGAAACGTATATTATTTGAAAGGTATTTCTTTTTAGATGTTCACCAGATTTACAGATTTAAAATTTTTTTCCTTTATTTTGAGTAAATTGCATTTAAAGTTGCTACTAACACATACATAAAATTTAAAATATGTTATGTGTGTGTTTATTAAATTTGTTGATGTGTTTGTTAATGAGTTTGTCGTCTTCATTCACGTTAATAATAAACAACAAAAAAAAATGTTGGTTTGCGAATTGGATGGTTGAGAAATGAAGTTGCTTAGAAATTGCACTCGAATTTCGAGCGCTGCAATATGCTAGTATGTATTAATGCTTGAAAATGGTATTGAAAACAACCATATTTACACATATTAGATTTACACATTCGTATATAACAAGAACTCTATACGAATATAGTGAAAATCGGTTACCTAACCAACTTACGAAACTAAAAATTGAGAAAGAATCGTATTGCTATAAATATATTGAAAAGCTAGCACTTGATTTTACCACAATAAGAATTTCGGAATGTACGACAAAGACAGACTGGGAACTATTAAGGTACAATATAACGAATGGTATAAAATTAAGAGAAATGGAAATAAATGAAGGAAAGGCAACTCGAACAACTCGTCTCTATTCAAAGCTTAATTTTAAAGAACAAACTTATATTGAAATCATAGACAATATAAATGCAATAAGCTATATCTTTGAAGCTAGATGCGATCTAATTTAGCTCAATGGAACAATATTTCAACAGCAAAGACAACGTATGTGTTCACTATGCAATCTTACTGATACAGAAGATATACTTCATTTTATAGCCAAATGCCCAATTCTCCTCGAGTTGAGATATAAAGATTTTAAAAAGGCTTTCTTAACGGAAAATAATTTGATTTGCTTGCTATATAATGCAAAAACATATTTTAAACAAATATATAATTTTATTACAGAAGCGATAGGTTATAGAAAAGAAGTTATCTCTGAATTTAATTACTAACTCACTTTTAAAAAAAAAAAAAAATAATTGTAATACAGTTGAGAAACTCTCTATCCAACTGACGACACAATGTCATAGTCGTATGTTCCTTATTATTTTAAATTATATTACTAGCAGATTCCACCGCTCGAGATTCGAGTGCAATTTCTAGGCAACTTTATTTTTCAACTTAGCCAATTCACAAACCAACTCTTTTTTGGTTTATTATTATTGTGAATGAAGATAACAAACTCATTATCAAACATATTAACAAATTGAATAAACCATACATATGTATAATTTTATGTATGTATATTAGGGTGGCCCTTCGTTATATGGAGGGAAAAAAAAGTGTTCAAACTGTCGGTCTCACCCCCTAGAAATATGCGAATAGCAAAAAAACTGAGAAATACAAAGTTTTGGGCCAATCAAAAAACGTTTAGTCGTGGCGCAAAGCGATTGAAAATTTCAGGTGTGTTTATATGGGGAAAATGGGGAAAATATGACTTTTTTTTTTCAGATTTTACGAAAATTTAGTTCTATAATTTAATTTTTCCGACAAGCTGTTACATAATTCGGGATCAGTATTAAATTATCCTTTCAAAAGGCTATAAAACTTCAAAATCGTATGAAACCTCGCCAAGAAATAGCAAATGCCCCAGACCACTTTTGTGCCAAAAAACACTAGGTCATGAAATTTGATGGCATTTTTTTCAACTTTGAGAAATTGATTAAAGCCATCATTCTTTTTTGGTCTCTATACTTATAAGTACTCAGATATGAAGTATTCTTTTATTACCACGTTGTTAACCTATTGCGCATTGGGACCGAAAATTGGAAATTTTTTTGATAATATTTTTAAAACTCCTTTTTCAAGTTTGAAAAAATTTTCTTAAACAAAATTTAAAAAAATGAATCTATCATTTTAAGGTTTTATTAAAAACATGCTGCAGATTAACTATGTGAATTTTTAACTAAATCCCTCTGCCAGAATTTTTTTGACAAGGATTTTATTTTCGCGGATTTCGAGAAAAATTGGATTTTTGTGAAATATTCTGTAAATGTACTCTTTCTAAATACTTTGTATCAAAAATTCATCACTTTTCTACTTTTAAATGTTATATTTTATCTTAATAGCCTAGGGTTTCGGAAAAAAATAATATGACTCCATTTACCCTTTTGGAATTGGGGTCACATATGACCCCAAACTAATAAAAGACAATTTATTCAAAAAATTCAAATATTTTGTAAGTGCTGCCCAATTTTTATATGCGACGCTTAAAATATAATAAACAAATGTGTAAAAGTTTCGTTCCAAAAATTTTGGATAAATCCGAGAACGTTAACCCATTATTTGCCAAGGCCAGCTTTGGATTTTAAGGTATTTTAAAATAAAAATGACCTAAAACGAGTTTTTCTATTAAACTCGTTGATACCACTATTTAGAATTTAAGAAAAATAATTCGGTTAATTTTTATTTATTTAACCATTCAGTGCTCCTGGGATCAAAATAATCCATTGTGATATATTTTTGGTGCAATTATCTGCTTATTGCTCGCGAATATAAATTAATACAACAATACTTCATATCTGAGTACTTATAAGTATAGAGACCAAAAAAGAATGATGGCTTTAATCAATTTCTCAAAGTTGAAAAAAAATGCCATCAAATTGCATTACCTAGTTTTTTTTGGCACAAAGGTGGTCTGGGGCATTTGCTATTTCTTGGCGAGGTTTTATTCGATTTTGAAGTTTTATAGCCTTTTGAAGGGATAAGTTAATACTGATCCATTTAAGTTAATACTGATCCATTTACAGAATATTTCACAAAAATCCAATTTTTCTCGAAATCCGCGAAAATAAAATCCTTGTCAAAAAAATTCTGGCGGAGGGATTTAGTTAAAAATTCACATAGTTAATCTGCAGCATGTTTTTAATAAAACCTTAAAGTGATAGATTCATTTTTTTAAATTTTGTTTAAGAAAATTTTTTCAAACTTGAAAAAGGAGTTTTAAAAATTTTATAAAAAAAATTTCCAATTTTCGGTCCCAATGCGCAATAGGTTAACAACGTGGTAATAAAACAATACTTCATATCTGAGTACTTATAAGTATAGAGACCAAAAAAGAATGATGGCTTTAATCAATTTCTCAAAGTTGAAAAAAATGCCATCAAATTGCATGACCTAGTTTTTTTTGGCACAAAGGTGGTCTGGGGCATTTGCTATTTCTTGGCGAGGTTTTATTCGATTTTGAAGTTTTATAGCCTTTTGAAGGGATAAATTAATACTGATCCTGAATTATATAACAGCTTGACGGAAAAATTAAACTATAGAACGAAATTTTCGTAAAATCTGAAAAAAAGTCATATTTTCCCCATATAAACACACTTGAAATTTTCAATGGCTTTGCGCCACGACTAAACGTTTTCTGATTGGTCCAAAACTTTGTATTTCTCAGTTTTTTTGCTATTCGCATATTTTTAGGGGTGAGACCGACAGTTTGAACACTTTTTTTTATTAAGGGTCACCCTAATGTATACGTTAGTAGCAACTTTAAATGCAATTTACTCAATTTAAAAATCTGTAAATCTGGAAAACAGCTAAAAAGAAATATCTATCAAATAATATACGTTTGGTAAAAATCAGAATAAAACGGTAGAACAAAACATCGGTCACGAGAAATTGCCTAGCCTATTAATTTTATAGATTCTTATAAAAAAATTAATTACAAATTTGAATTTGAATAAAGAACAATAACTAACTAGAAAACACATTAGAAATTTGCTTTTGATAAATCTGTAATTAAGTTAAGACATAGAATGTGATTTATTGTGTCTCTGCTATCAAGCTGTCATTTGGCTTAAACATGTCTACAGTCTAGTCCAGACATAAATCTTAATGCATCTCTACTAAAGTGAGAACATATCACTCAATTACGAGAGTAAAAATATCAAATATCCTCAAATAAATCTGTAATTTAGTTAAGACTTAAAATGTGATTTATTGTGTCTCTGCTATAATTAAGCTGACCTTTGGCTTAAACATGGCTATACTCTAGTTCAGACATATGTATATATTTAATGAATTTCTACTTAAATGAGGACACATCGCTTAATTATATCTCAATATCTCTGTTGGCAAATTATTTCTTAAAAAATTATGATTTTTATTTAAATTTTTAATAAAAGGCTTGGATTTTTTTAAATTTATTTTTGGTTATAACTAAGTGTAGGCATGTATATGTAATAATTGCATTTAGTACCCTGTATCCTATGTGATTTTCTTGTGTGTTTTTTTTTTAGTTCATAATATAAATAAGAATTTTTTTTTCTAATTTTTTCTGTTGTGTCTGTTTGTGTTTTTTTTTTCAATTTATATTTCATTTAAAAAGCCTTGTTGTTTTTTTTAATGATAAAAAGGCAAAATTCTAAATATGTTTGTTTTTTGTATGATGCAAATATTTAAGATAGTTTGTTTGTAATATTATTTGTTTATTTATGTCTTTATTATATAAAGTGCAAAATAGTTGTAAACCTTATAATTCAGAGGCTTGGTAATAATATTTTGTTTTTCTATTTTCTAAAAAAAAAATGCTAATTTAGTACTAGGATTTGTTTAAGTTTTGCTTAATATGTACAAATTTAAGTCTTAAATTGTAAAATGGACTAGTTGCTGATTTTTGTTTTAATATTTTTTCTCTGTTTTAATCTTAGTTTAAATATAACATTCTATAAGAATGTTATTAAATATAACATTCTATAAGAATGTTATTTTGTTGTTGTTGTTGTGTGTGTGTATTTAATTTTTAATCTAAAACTATATATACTTCTTTAAATTTAAATAACATTTAAATGTAAAGTTTTAAGTTTGTTTTGTGTACATTGACAGTGTTGACGTATATCGTGTTTTTAAAAGATGTTTTTTCAAATAAACTAACAATTCTACAACGAAACAAAAAATAATCAGTCATCTTTTTAAAATTTTCATGTACTTTAGTTGAGTCTTCTGAGCTATTTTTTTTTTAAATTTATCAAAAAACAGCTATTTTCTAGTAAATTTATAGTTTATTTGAAAAATTTGTCTTTAGATCATCGTCAACACTGTCTTTTTAAGGAACGTCAAAGATAACTGTATGGTTTTTTTTTATTTATTTACAAACTTACAAATACCTAGATGTTTTTAAAATTCAAAAATTATATTAAGAAAATATTAAAAAAAAATTTCATTGTAAAAAATGAAAAAAGTGAGATAAAATATTATATAAAAAAAATGAATTTGAATCTGCCAGAAACCTTAAAAAATTTAAATAATATTTTTGGTTATAAGGAAAAGGCCCTCACAATATCTAGCATCTGTACTAGCCCAGTAAAAAATTATTAAATTTTTAGAAGCGGCTTAAGAGGAAGCAGTTTTGCAAGTTAGACCGTTTAAAATCAACAAAGCTAGTGCTTCTAAGTGGGAATTCGTTGCATTAAGAAAATGCTTTATGTAAACAGTCTTGTAAGCCATTACTTTACATGTGTCCTTTAAAACCGTGCTTATTGGAAGCTCCGTTTTTTTTTCAGGGAGAAATCTGTAACATGTTTACGACTAAATTTGGAGGTTAATCTACTTGGGATATTTAACATTTTAACTACCGATTTTTCTCTTTACTAACTAAAAGTGAAACTCGCATCTGTACTACAATTCTCTTATTTTAAACGATAAAATTCGCTAGATAAGTTGTTAGTTCGTTAAAAAAAATTGTTGTCAAATAGATTTAAATATTTTTTTATTTATTAATACAACTATTTGTTGTTAATGCAAATATTGCTTCAATTAAAAATTTAATCGCTTTTATAAATTTATTTAAATTTTTAAATTATTTTATTAAATAGAATAAATAATTTTTTAATTCATATAATAAAACTTTTAATTGAGTCAATTAAAATTTTAATCATTTCCCTTTAATATATTTAATAACAATTTTATTTCTAACATTAATTTCATTTACAGTTTTTAAATAATTAGATTAAAACTTTTATTAATTTTTCCTTTCATTTCAAAAACTTATCCAATGGCTTTGATTAAAAAATTAATTGAAAGCAATTAAAATTTTCAATTAATAATTATATTAAATAGATTAATATTTTAATTGAAAGTGCCAACAAATATGTATGTATGTTTTGTTGACACTACAAATTTCTCTGATTAAATTTTGTGTTAGTTTTTCATTTCGTTTCAAAAACTTTTCTAATTGTTTTTAATAATTTTAGTAAATAGATTATTATTTTTTATTTGAAAAAAATCAATTAATTGCTACCAAATATGTTTATTGATACTATAAATTCCTTTTATGAAAACATTTATTATTTTTTCATTTCGTTACAAAAACATTCTTAACTGTTTTTGATTAAAAAACGGTTTGAAAAAATTTTCTATTTTCAAATAATGTTATTAAATAGATTTAAAATTTAATAAAAAAAAAAAAAAAAAACAACTAATTGCCGATAAATATGTTTATTGATACTACATATGACTTTGTTTAAATCTTTTTTATTAATTTTTCTTTTAATTTCAAACACTTTCCTAAATTCTATTTTCAATTAATTATTTTATTAAATAGAATAATATTTTCATTGAAGAAGCATCAATAAGTGCCAACAAATATGTTTATTGATAACACAAGTTGCTTTGATTAATTTTTTTAAAATTAATTTTTCATTTTGTTTCAAAAACTATGATAAATGTTTTAATTAAAAAAGTATTTGCAATCAATTTCTATTGTCAATTAAAAATTCTATTAAATAGAAGAACATATTCATTGCAAAAAATCAATTAAGTGTCAACAAGTATGTTTATTGATACTACAAATTCCTTTGATTACTTTTTTATTATTAATTTTTCATTTTGTTTCAAAAATTTTCCTAAATGTTTTAAGTTAAAAAAAAGTATTTGCAATCAATTTATATTTTAAATTAATAATTCTGTTCAATAGAATAATATTTTCATTGAAGAAAAAAAATCAATTGAGTGCCAACAAATATGTTTATTGATACTACAAATTCCTTTGGTTCAATTTTTTTTTACTAATTTTTCATTTCGGTTCAAAAACGTTCCTAAATGTTTGGATTAAAAAATTGTTTAAAATCAGTAATTTTATCAAAAAAAAAAAAAAATTTAGTCCTAATAAATATGTTCCTTTAAAGGTCCGAATTCAATTAAAATTTTAATTTAATCTACGAATTTTTGAATTTAAGTCCGGTTTTAAACTTTTTTCTGTGTAAAGTCTAGAGAGATTCGGGAAATTGTAAAATAAATATTTTATCTGCTGCCAGCGTTTGAATCGCTGCAAAAGGATTTAACGTATATCAGGAGTAATTTTATTAAAGTTTTCATCAATGCATTTGATCCGCCACATCAATTCTGAGTTTGCAATAAGTAATTTCTGTAGTACTGATTATACTGTTCGCCATTGCAGACTAACCAGATATTAAGCGTCTGAAAGACCAAATGGTGTAAACCATCTTTTAAACTTTTTAATTTCCTGATTTTGTTTCCTTTTTAAAGGACTTGAAAGTATCAAGGGATTATATAAATAAAATTTTTTTAAAAAACAATATTTAATAACAATGTTTATAAGCAGTGTGTATAAGCATTGTTTAAACATTTTTGTTTTGAAATATTTTTTATAAACATTGTTCAAACATTGTTGTTTTTAAACATTGTTTATAAACATTGAAAGTTTCCAAGGATTATATTGTAAAAAAAAATTTTTTTTAAATAACAATATTTAATAACAATGTTTATAAGCAGTGTGTATAAACATTGTTTAAACATTTTTGTTTTGAAATATTTTTTATAAACATTGTTTAAACATTGTTGTTTTTAAACATTGGTTATAAACATTGAAAGTTTCCAAGGATTATATTTAAAAAATTTTTTTTTTTTAAATAACAATTTTTAATAACAATGTTTCTAAGCAGTGTGTATAAACATTGTTTAAACATTTTTGTTTTGAAATATTTTTTATAAACATTGTTTAAACGTTGTTGTTTTTAAACATTGTTTATAAACATTGAAAGTTTCCAAAGATTATATTTTTCAAAAAAAAAATTTTTTAAATAACAATATTTAATAACAATGTTTATAAGCAGTGTGTATAAACATTGTTTAAACATTTTTGTTTTGAAATATTTTTTATAAACATTGTTCAAACATTGTTTTTAAATATTGTTTGAAAGTTTCCAAGGATTATATTTTTCAAAAAAAATTTTTTTAAATAATATTTAATAACAATGTTTATAAGCAGTGTGTATAAACATTCTTTAAACATTTTTGTTTTTAAAAATTTTGTTTAAAGATTGTTTAAACATTGTTGTTTTTAACCACTGTTTAAAGGATGTGTATAAACAATGTTTGCAAGCAATGTTTATAAAGAATGTTTGTAAACAATGTTTATAAACATTTTTTGTATACAAAGTTTATAAACAATGTTTGTAAACAATGATTACAAACAATATTTATAAAAATTGTTTATATACATATACACATATAAATAAAGAAAACTTGATTTTTCTATCATGAAAAATAGAACCTATCGGTGTCCCATCCTGACATTAACAAGCTATCTTTATAAAACATGTACAAATATAAACGATATTTTTTTTTTGCCCTTTTATAAGGTTGGGTTGATTGTGAAGTACACAAATTAAAGTTTATTAATTAAATTAATAAGTACTGGATAACAATTAAATAATCTATATACGCAGAGACAAAACCACGAGCCATTAACTATTAAATTCTATTTTCGATCATTTTTAACCTCTTACATTTTTTTTTAAATTTTTTTTCCTGAAACACTTGTTTAATATTTTGAAAAGCAGAAAATTTCAAATTCGGGATCATAAAAGACAATTTTTTTTATTGTAAAAGTAGCACGAAAAAAAATTCGTATTAGTTGCATTCTCATGGTATGAGTTCCAGAAACATGGGCTATATTATTTTCGTTTTGAAATATACATTTAAGGCTACAGCATAGAAAAAGATTTTGTATTTTCAAATGACTTTGTTATGGAAAAATTGTATATCAAGGCATTTGAGGGAATAATTTTGTTTATAGTTTGATTAATTAGCTCAACCGCAGTCAATCATTTGAGCGGGAAACAACTTTAAGCAGAATTATATGCATAAATTTTTGTATATTTAAGATGAGAACGCATTTAAGTGGACGAAATAATCACAATATTAAAAGTCTTTAAAATTCAAATTAAGTTTAAATAAAGTTCAGTTTTGTATATTGAAGTAGAGTTGAATCATGTAAAAAAAAATATCCAATTTGTTCAGAAAATAGCATTAAAATACTACGCCACCCGATTTGAAAAGCTTTGCCTTTAAATTCGATAAAAAAAAACATAATCCAAGACCCCTAGAAATTGAGTTCGTTTAGGATTTTATTCTAGACTTTTTAGTTTTCCTTTATTAAAAATGTTTTGATTTATTTTTTAAGGTTTCTTGAAAAGCAAAATTTTTAAAATTTAAACAAAAACATTAAAGCATTTGTTCTAATTTTTTTTATTATATTGATATGATTTATAATAATATTTATTAACTTTACAAAGAAATTATGAAAGAAATATATTTGAAATAAAAACTGAAATTGGCAAAATAAATATTTTATTTTCTAATATTGAAATAGAATTATTAAAGAATATTCTCGTTTTAGCAAACAAAAAAGTTTCTTTTTATATATTTTGTCCAATTTTTAGGTACTTTTCTTTATATCATATATTTTAATTTTTTTTTAATTTCAATCACATTTTTCTTTTATAATTATTTTTTTTTGTTGTGTTTAATAACATGCGACATACGATGTTTGGTAATTTGTGCTTAATAAATTTGCTGAAATTTTGATTATATATATATTTCTTTTAAATTTTAGTTTTTAAAGTGTAGTAAGTATGTTTAAAGCAAATGTTTGTGTGTTTTGAATATATAATATCACTTTAATAATTGTGTTTTGTTTTTGTTTCATAACTGAAAACATGAAATACAATTAAACTGAGGAGAAGTTAAGAAAACTTTTTAAACATTTAATCATTTGAGATTTATGTAAATTTTTCTTTAAATTTGATTTTGTGTTTTATTAAGGTTTCTCTTAATTTTTTTGTAATTCTTTTGTTTTATAATATTCAAATCACAGCCCATTTGTGTAGGTGTTTTTTTTTGTTGTAAACATTTATTTAATGAAATTATAAAAATAATACCGAACATAAAATAATACAAACCAATTTTGCAAGTTTTTTTTTTGTTATCAATTTTTGTTTTAATAAAGTGTTCCCCTTTTTGTTGTTGTTGTAGTTTTAAAACCAATAAAGTTAGCAAATTAAAAATAAAATAAAACAATACTAAGAGAGGTTTAGATTTTTCAAAAATGTATTTTTTATTTATTTATTTATATTTTATAAATAATAATAATTATAACGTTTCAGTTTATGTTTTAAATTTATAATAAATCTAAATTTCAAAATTATTATTTATTTTTTTTTTTGCCAAAATCAGTTTTTTTTTTCAAATAATTTTCTATAAGTATTTAAAATACAAAGAGAAAATAATAGTTTTCTTTAAGTTATTTTTTATAATTTAATTATTTACTTTTGGTTTTTGTTTTTTTTTTTTAAGATTTTAGATTTGTTTTGTATGTAATAATTAACTTGAATTTGACTAGAGTGTATAACTTTGGTTGTTGTGTGTATTTATTAAGTGTTTTTTTATTTTTGGTAAGGACCCTAAAAAATTATTATTTTTTAATAGGCCTGTCTAAAAAACTACTTTGTTTTTGTTTTATATAATTCTTAATAATTTTTTTTATAAGTGTATATTTTTGAGTTTTTTTTTTATATATAATCTATTATTTGTTTTTTTTTATATAAAATTGTATAATAATATTTTATATATAATAGTTTTTTTTTGTTGTGGTAGAGTTTTCTTAAAAAAACAACATCATAAATGCTGTTTTTTTTTTCTAGAACTGCTACTTATGGGTGGTTTTAAGGGGGTACTCTCATCCGCCTTTCAGTTTTTTTTAGATATATGTACAAACTTAAATATAGTATTGTTTTTCTGACTAAATAATATTAAATAAATAATGAAAATTATAAAAAAGATTAAAATTTTTGAAAAAAATCTATAAATATTTATTTTTCAACTTAAAAGCTTGTTAATTAAAGTTTTATTTTTTCAATTACTGTATATTTCGAGCTTTTTCTTGAGTTTGTAGAAATAGCTTTTCTCTTTTATATACGATTACAATACAATTCTGAAAAATTTTAACAATTAGAGCTTTTTCTTGGGACATTGAAAAAAGCTTTTATTTATTCTTAATTAACTACCCTTAATAAAAATTACAAAAAATATGAAAATGTTAAAAGATAATTTTATATCAATTTAAAACTATTTTCGAAATTATTATGAAAGTTGAAGATTTTTTTTAAGGTTTGAAAATGCTTTTAACTTTTGCCTCTTTTTACATGCAAATATTTGAATTTTAAAAACTCATATGATTGAACAGTTTTGGGTTCAATATTTATGTAAAGAAAAACTTTAAAAAAAGCTTTAAAGGTTTTTTGTGAAATTTAAAAAAAAAAACCGTTTAAATAATGTTTTAAGTTTTTAATACCCGAGCGTTTTCTAGAGTTAGTTGAAAAAGCTTTTACGAATACCATACTATTGTAAGTAATTTTAATATTTCAAGAATTTCTGAGACATTGAGAAAATCATTTAAATTTATTTATTATTAAATTACCTTTACTAAAAATGAGAAAAAAAAAATTAAACAAGATCTAAAAGATAATTTTATATAAATTTAAACACGCTTCGAAATTATTATGAAAGTTTGAGCTTTTTCTTAAGCTTTTGAGAAATACTTTAAAAAAAAACCTTTTGCCTTTGTTTCAATGCAAATAATTAAATTTGAAAACCTCAAATGATTGAATGTTTTGGATTTTATTTCTAAGTAAAGGAAAGACTTTTGGTTTTTATTTAAAAAGACATTTTCTATGAAAATTTTATAAAAAAAAAATCACCAAAAATTTTTTATCGAAATCTTTGTCTTTTATTTACATGCAAATATTTGAATTTAAATGTATTAAGAACATTTTACAAAAACCTTTTCAAGTAAAAAACCTTTAAAGCTATTTGTTGTGAAATTTTACAAAAAATAAGATATTTTTTTATCAGACTCTTTTGGTTTTATGTACAAATATAATTTGTATTTAAATGTCTTAGCAACATTTTACAAAAAGCCTGAGAGATCAAAAAGATTTAGTAACAATTTTAAAGTTAAAAAGTTTTTCTGGTTTATTTAAAATAAGCTTGAAAGCTATTATTTTTTAAAATTATATAAAACAATAAACAATTTGTATTAACATTTTTGGATTTTATATCCAATTCTAAAGAAGTTTAAGCAACATTTGTTTTTAATGGAAAGTTCATTAATGGCTTTAAATGTAGATTTTCAATTCAGCTTTAAAAAAATAAACCAATTTCAGTTTTGAAAAGGTATCAAAATTTTAATTAAAAAAAGTATACAAATTATAATATAACAAGCTTTTAACTTAAAAATTTTATAAAGTTTTCTTTAAATAAAAAGCTTAATTTAAGTTATTTATTTTGAAAAACCATAATTTATAACGGACGGAAACCTTTTTCTCAAAGGTTTTTTATGCTTTGTTTTAACATTAGTTATAAACAAAAATTGAAATAAGGACGAATAATATTAAAAAAAACAATGCAATAGCATTTTAGTGATAATTGTAAAAAAAATTATTACTTTCAATAAATTTAATAAAAAAAAAACTTTATATATTGCAACTTTTTACTGTTTCAATCAGTAACATACTTTAAAAAAAAATAATTTTAACTAAATTACAATCAAGTTTAAAGTATGATTTATAAAACTTTTAATATTCATATTTATATGAAATGTGGAATAAAAAAATTTAATAAAAAACTTAAATATTTAATTTAAAATTAAATAAATAACTTAAAAATTATGTTAATTAAACAAAACTGTAACAATTTAAATAATTTTCAATATAATTTTTATTCGAATATAAATAGAATGACTTTAATCAATTTTATAAAAGAAAAAATTAATTAAAAAAAACATTTTAACAATTTTTTAAAATAATTTTTTTAGTTAATATTCTAAAATATTTTGTGTATGTGTGTTGTTTTTAAATGCTAATCATAATTTGTTGTGTAATTTACTTTCCTAATAGTAAAATTTGTTTGAATATTTTTTTTTTTATTATTATTTGGCTTATTTAGCTGTAGTTTTTTTCTTTATTAATTTTTAATAATTATGTTTAAAAAATGTATAAATATTCTTGTACATTTTTTTTTTGTTAAATCAAAATTTTAAAAATTTTGACAAATTAAGAAAAAACTAAATCTTTGAAGGAATATTTGTCTCGGTACTGTTAAATCATTAAAGAGAGTAATTAAACTTTTCTGGTATTTACTCAAAAGAGAGAACAAAATTTTACTCATTAAATCTCGTAATACATCCCATTTAAGCTCATTTTCTATAAAGCTTTGTCTGACATAGAGATTATTTATTTATAACAAATACCACCTCCTCTCTTCTGTCATGCTCGTTTACCAAAAGTGTGTTTTGAACTTTCTACTGTACTTTTGAGAAATTTGAAAAATAGTTTTTGAGCGAGTGTTTAAGAAAATGTTGTTTTATTAATTGGAGAAATATTATTTTATTTAACTTTTCGAAATTGTGGGGAAACCTTTTATGGAACTATATATCACTGACTCATTAATGAAAACCAGTACTTTAAAAAAACTCATTAAAATAATTAAAAAAGATCCGTTTTATACACAATTATTGGTTTTTTAAAGTCATAATAATGTGCAAATATAATAATTTTTTGTTTTTGTTTTTATTTTTTTTAATAATTATTATTAATATTCTTTAATAATTATTTGTTAGCAAATACCTGTATTTATTATTTTTATATTTTTTGTAAGCAGCTAAATCTAAGTTTTTTTTATTGAATATTATTTTAAGTTTAATATAAAATTAAAAAAAAAAATTTAAGCAAAAATTGGAATATATAACAAAATACTGTTTTAGTAGTTTATAATAATTTGTAACAAATAATTTTTTTTTATTAAAAAAATTGTAGTTATTTTTTTTATATAACAAAAATATGATTTTATAACAGTTATTTTTTATTATTATTATTTTTTTATTTTTATTTTTTAATGATAAAAGAAAAATGATATTTTTGTTTGTTAATCATTCCTTTGATTTGATTTAAAGGATTAGAAAAAAACTGATTTTTTTGTTTGTTTGTTTATTTCCTATAATTAATATATAATATATATTTTTTCTATTACTTAATATATAATAATATTATGTTTTTAGGGTTTTGTTTTCCTTCTTCCTACTGCCTATATAATAATATATAATATATATTTGTTAGTTTTTGTTTATTTTCATATTTGACTTAATCAATAATTAAATTCGAAATTTTTGTTAAATTTTTTATTTCATTTACTTATGTTTATTTATTTCTTTATATTTAATTACTAAGCTAAAATGCTAAAAAGTTTTACTCCTGCTGCTTAATAATGGCTTTTCATTTCTAATAATTTTTTTTTTATAATTTATTTTGTTTGGTAGAGTTATCAGCTTTTATTTGTTTAAATTTAAATCAACAATTTTTTTTTAAGTTTTTGATAAGTTTATTTGTTTTAAATTTTGTAAAATTATTATTCTTTTTTATATTTTATTTTCCTACTTGTTTTTATTTGTTATAAATTCCCATTATATTTTTTTTTTGTTTGTATAAAAATTAATTTTTTCCTTTTAAATATTATTTAAATATTTTTTTTTTTTGAAAACCCAGATCGTTTTTGGTCACTTGCCAGTCATTGTTTTAATATATTTATATATATTTTGTTTAAATAAAAATTGTTTTTAATATATTATTATAATATTTTTTTTTTGAGATTTGTTTTAAAAATTTATTTTCATTATCTCCAACAAAACTAATATGAAATATGTTTGTTTGGTTTTGCAATTTCATTAGTTAATAAATATAATTTTACGATACTTTGGCAAAAAAATTTTAGTTTTTTAAGTTCAGTGTTGGTTTTTCTTCAATTGTTTCTTTATAGGTGTATATCGGAATAAATATAAGTTTATATATATTTTTTTTGGTATTTTTAATTTTTTTTTTGTTGTAATTACTGTGTGTAAAATACTTGTAGTTAAATAAGTGTGGAAAAAGACAGGAATTGTTATTTAATGCGCTGGAGTCTCATCTGGAAAAACAAAAAGAGAATAATTTATATTAATAAAAGTTTTAAAAGAGAGAACTATTAATATAAAGATGGATTGAGAAAGATAAATTAAGATTAAGAGAGAGAGAGAGAGTGAGAGGGAGAGTAAAGCTTTTAATTTCAATATTATTTGAAAAGTAAAGTTTACCGTTAATTTTCTTATCGTTTCTTATATAAATTATCCTTAAATAAGTACAATATTTATACTATTCTCACATTTTTACGACGAAATGTCATGCGTTTATAGACGAACGTTAAAAAGCAGCAAGAGGGGAAGAAAAAAGTCACGTATTGTCAAATTGCCATATTTTTTGCCATTTCTCCTTACACTCTTTTTATAGTTGTGTCAGCTTGTTAAAGTTGTATTTTGATAACTCAACAGCAAGCAGTTCAGATTGCTTAAAATTTCTTAATTAATAAAATTTTTCTTATTTTTTTGTAATTAAAAAAATAGTGTTTGCAAACGAACGAAGAAATTTTATATTTTAATTGTTGCGACTGAACAACTAAAAAAATTACGGAAAAAATAGACTTAAGCAAAACATGAACATACATATGTAAGTTATAGTCAGTCTAGGCCGTCTATCCATTATCTCAGGACCAACCGGGCGTGCTGAGGCCATTAATGGAAATGAAAAATAAGCATGTACTTTTAACCTAGAGATTTGTGAAATTCGGTAGAGCGATATAGCGATTGCTAAAGTTCACATCGGTTCTTTCTAATATGAGAACTATGTAAGTCAAAAATGGTCTGATTGCGATCATATTAAGTTAGGTCGCTTATGTGTTCCAAATACATATAGAAAACAAATTTGTGTAAAAATGTCATACTTGTGGGCCTCTAGAGAGATCTAAGTAAATATCGGGAGGTAAAAATTTGTTTTACACCTTTTATTTTTGGAGTGACCATTTACGAAATTATAGCAACTAAATTTGATCATGATATATGTATATATATGTATATATATATATGTATATATAATAATCTGAATCATACAGCAATTTAAGTCGGTCTCAATTTATTTACTAAATTTCATCCTCATATATTTTCATTTGTACGAAGATTACATGAATACAGAGATAAACGGACGTACAGACATCGATAAGTGCTAGTGATATGATCGGTATAATAAAGTATTTTTGGTGAGGTCAAACAAATATCAACCCAAAATTTGTGTACCTTCACTTGTATCGAGTATAAAAGTCATTGTGTAAACACAAAAAAAAAAAAAAGATTTTATGAAATCATTAATGATATTATTTTATAAACTTGATGAGACCCTTCATATCCTATCTAAAAACTTGTTAAAGTCGCCTGATTAAGATTTTTTAGAAGACTGTTTTTGACTCTTTTTTCTCTCTTAAATTTCTCTCTATTTAACTCTTAAGTTTTTGATAGAGTTCTATTTGATTTAAAAGCAACTATTTTAAAATCGCAAACTCTCATTCTGAGATAATTTAAGTGGTATAAACTGAAAAAAATTGCCATTTTCATCATGTCCTCTGCGTATTTGCGGACAATTGGCAGGATCGTAGTGAATTAATATATCTACATCAGGGATTTCCAAAAATTTTTTGGTTGTGTAGTAGTGAGTACCAGAGAGTAAAAAAATTGAGAGAATGCATTCATTTACAGCCGAAATAAGATGTTAGTAATATATTTTATAAGTTGTATAACACAAAGGTACAAAATTAAAAATTTTTTGTGTTGATAAAAAATTTGTAGCAATTCTTTACCAATTCAATGTCGCTGATTTTAAAATTGCACTTTTTTTTTATTGGGTAGCTTTTTGACTCCAAATCAGTTTCAAATATCTTATCAAACAATTGTAAAAAAATTAAAGATTTTTATATTTTAAAAATTCATAAAAAATAAATATTGCACGCAAATCACAGCTGATAGAAAAAAAAGTGCAGTTTTAAAATCAGCGACATTGAATTGGTAAAGAACTGCTACAAATTTTCTATCAACACAAAAAATGTTTAATTTTTTTCCCTTGTGTTATACAACTTATAAAATAAAATCTTCTAAATTTATACTTTTATGGCAGTTGCGTAATAGTAGAATGCTTTTCAAATGGGATGAACTTAATTTATTACGTTGCTTGGAACAAATAAATTTTAAATCCGAAAAAATTTGTTCACATAGGTAAGTAGTGCCGAATAAAGAGAGGCACTTAAATGAATTTTTTTTAGTTCAGGATAGAACTCGCCATCCAAATCTTTCCAGAACTCTACAATATTATTTTCGTCTGGAGCATTTACTTCGCTTCGTAGTATGATTAGTTCTGATTGAATATCAAATTCGTAGTTGCTTACATCGCAACAAAAGGGTTTTCGAAAAGATCTAATAGCGGTTGTAAAATTACAAAATCTTGAAACCTGTCTTGAAAATTATTGAAAAGTGTTTCAAATATTTCGGCATATTCATATCTTTTGTCGATTTCGAGATTTCTATAAACAAGTGAAGTTTTTGGAAAATTGGAAAAATCACCAGTTTTAATTTGGGAAAAAATTAGAAAAAGTTTTGTTTTAAAATTGTGAATGATTTTTGACAAGTCGCATATATTGCGTTCCTTTCCTTGCAATTCCAAATTAAGTTCATTTAACATAATTGTCGTATCTGCCAAAAAAGCTAAGTCTAAAATAAAATTATTGTCTTTTAAACACTGTACTAAAACTTTTTCTATTTTCTCAGTTTCTAGGAACTGAAGAACTTCTCTTAAATCATAAAGTCTATTCCGGCAATCACTCACCGCGACTTAGCCACCGAACTTCTGTAAACATTTTCAGGTCACAATTCACAGCATTTTTGTTTTTTAAAAAGGTTAAAAATTTTCGGTGGGTAAGCGCTTGATGTCCGCCTCGAGTTTTATTTATTATAGCCTCTGCTGTCTTCATAGCTGGGGTATCATTTATGAATTTCAATGCAAGAGCGGTCTGATGAATTATGCAGTGAAAATTATGAACTGCAAATTCGTGTTTTTATACCCTATACCACTATGTGGTTTGGGTATAATGACTTTGTGCTGCTGTTTGTAACAACCAAAAATATTTGACCTAGACCCATCTTTAATTATACCGATCGAATCAGAATCACTTTCTGAGTTGATTTAACAATGTCCGTCCGTCTGTGTGTCCAAGTAAAGCTTGTAATCAAACTGCAGGTCGCAAATATGAATATATTTTGATGAAATTTGGTATATAAGCTTTTATCGGCCATGGGATGAACGATATTGAAATTGGTGAGAATCGGTCCATGTTCAGACCTAGCCCCCATACAAATTACCCATATGAAATCGACATAAATTGCCATAAGATCGAAATTGTCATATAGATCTTACTCAAATTGGGTTTGTATGCGTTCATTACATCCACTAATGAGTAGTCCAAAAATGATCCCTTTGACCCCATATAGAGCTGCTTCCCGATCTTCACTTAAATCTATTAAAAAACAAAAATATTGCACTGATTCTTCTCAAATTTTGTTTGTACATATTTTTGCAAAATACAAGAGACTTTACCAAACATGATCAGGATAGGTCCATTTTTGGACCTAGTCCCTTTATAGATATAGCATCCGATATGAACTTTTTCATATCTGCAGCCAAAAAAGTTAAAAAAATCGCACTCAAATTTGGTTTATGCTTATTTTCTATATCGAAGTAGTTGGACCGAAAGATAGGGTCTCTAAACCATGGTATAGGGTATCATATAGTCGGTCTAGACCGACTATAATTTTCTTACTTGTTTTAATTGGCCTATAAGCCCATTATATTTGCCCAACATTACATTGGCTCCATCTGTGCAGACTCCAGCAAATTTGTTTATGTCTACAATGGAAAGAAGCTTTTCTGTGACAACATCATAGAACAACGTACCAGTTACATTTCCATAAAATGTTTCTAAAGTAAACATTGACTCAATAATAGTGTATTCGCTGTCTACGCATCGAATACAAATTACAAGTTCACACAGATCATTTATGTCAGTGCTTTCGTCTAAACAAATTGAAAAAAATTCGCAATTAATTACTTTTTCCCTAATTGCAGATTCTACACATGTTCCTAATTGAACAGTACGACGGCCTACAGTTTGACTGGACAGGGGAAGAGACTCTATAAATTTAGTATTAAAATTAAGCCTTTCCCAAATTTTTTTCAGCAATTGCTTGATAAAAACACCATCCCACAATGGTCTTCCATTCTTAACAATTTCCAATATTACTAAACTTGAAATCTCCTTTTTCAATTTGGGAACTGATTTTGGTTCATAAATTTCATCTTCTAATAACCATTTTTTCAATTTTTCTAAAAAAATTGTTTTATTTTTATAAAACAGGTCTTCTCTTTTCTTATCATTTAAATTATTTATATTATTATGAAAACGATCGCAATGCCGTTTAAAACATATTCCGTTCCTTCCTTAAATATTCATATAAGGCAGTGGATGTTACCAAAAGCGTTTTTGACCGCACAATATTTTTTAAGTGCCATCATAAAGTTTTTTCTGTTAACCTGAAACAAAAATATGTATTAGTAGTGGTATTCAATGTCAAAACCGCACAATATTTTTTGAGTGTAAGCTGAAACATCCGCTAGACATTTACACTTGTCGAAGTCACATCGACGACTGAATTGAAGAGTATAAAAATATGTGTTAGTAGTGGTGTACACAATTGTGCAAAGAAATGGTAATCCCTGATCTACATACAAAACATCCCAAATTCACTAAAGTTATCTTAAATAAATACCGTTATCTTTTAAAATATTTAATATATTGAACTCTTTAATGTTTCGTTTTTTATACCCTATACCACTATGTGGTTAAGGTATAATGACTTTGTGCTGATGTTTGTAACTACCAAAAATATTTGCCCTAGATCCAATCTTTTATTATACGGATCGACTCAGAATAACTTTCTGAGTCGATTTAGCGATATCCGTCCGTCCGACTGTCTCTGTGTCCATGTAAACCTTGTAATCAAACTGCAGGTGAATATTTTTCGATGAAATTTAGTATATAAGCTTCCATCGGCCATAGGATGAATGCTATTGAAATTGGTGAAAATCGTTTTATATTCAGACCTAGTCCCCATTACAAATGACCCCTAAGAGATCCACTTGAATTGTCATAATATACAAATTATCATACAGATCTCGGTTAAATTGGTCTTGTGCATGTTTTTTACATCCATTTATCAGCAGTCCATAGCCGCCATAGGAAGCTGCTTCCCGATCTTCACTTAAATTTATCAAAAACAACAATATTGCACAGATCTTTCTCAAATTTGGTTTGTATGTTATTAACAATGCCAATCAAATTTCGTTTATGCTTATTTTCTATATCCAATTAGTTGGACCTAAAAGATGGGATCTCTACATGCATGGTATAGGGTATCGTATAGTCGGTCTAAACCGACTATAATTTTCTTACTTTTTTTTAATTTTAATAAAAAAGAAAAAAAAAATCCATAAAACAAGAATTTCTTCTAAGTCCGACATTTTAATAAGTAATTCCGAACTAAATAATACTATGATCTTGAAAAAGGGCACATACATATGTTGACAAGATTAATATAAATTATCACATATTTTTAAAAAATTTAAAAAATATCATTTTCTGGGACTTAAATATCGGTACCAATGGTCATGACCTTTAAACTTTTATAAAAGAAAATTGTGTGGCATGTCATTTTTTCATATAAAACCTTAATGCCTTCAATGTGTCAAATTCTTTAATATATAACGGTAATTAAATTCGAACACTTTTGTCCATTTTGGATGACATTTTAATTTTTTAAACACCATATATCTGGAATATTTTCGGAAATTTCAAATATATTACTTTTGTGATACACAGCAATTCTGCCAAATTTCATTAAGTTCGGAAAGGGTGAGAAAATCACTCTCTTCTCTCTCTCTATCTCTTTACTGTCGTTCTAATAAAGCTCTTCTTTGGTCAAAACACCGATTGCTTTGAAATTTTATAATACGAGTCGGCTTAATCTTAAAATTTCATAAAATTTGGAGAGGCGGGGAGAAATCGATTATCATTTTCTTTACTGCCATCATATGAAGAAGTTGTTCTCGGGTTTAAGAAAAAATAGTTTTAAAATTTGATCAGTTGTATGTCATTTTATTATCTTTCAATATCTTAAATACTTTAAAAACGAACAGTAATTATATAAGATATAATTTTGGTTTATTTTTTTTTTTAATTTTAAAGTGAAATATTTTCGGAACCACAAATTTTATCGATTTCCGAGAGGATGAGGGAAATCGATCATTTGATTAAAAAATTACTCTCTTCTCTCTCTCTCTCTCTACATTTATTCTATAAGTTTAACCCGAAGAGACTTTCCTTGTACGAAATATTTCTTTTTATGCTTTTCTGTAATTTTCTTTCAACTTACCTATTTTGTTAATTTTATAATGATGCTTTTGATGTTTACTTGTTGTTTAAATATTATATGAATAAATTAAATGATGAGTTCCCCTCAATGGTTTTAAATTTTTTTCTAATTTTTTTTTTTTTTTTTAGTTTTTTATGTTTTTTTTCTTCTTTACTTTTTTATCTAACGTTGCCAGGGAAGCAAATTATTGTGATGATAAAGGCGGGGTTGTTGATGTTGAGTAATAGGATTAGAGGAGGAGGAATCGATTTGTAAAACATAGAATTGCAAAAATAATTTAGTAAATGTTTGTAGATTTAGAGAACTGTTAAAATAATGTAACATTTGAAGGAACTCCGATTGTTAATAGGGTCGACTGGCATCTTTTGGTCGTTTCAATTGTACCTTCAGTCTTTTCATGCCAATCTGAAAACCATTCATGGCCTGAATGGCAGCTTGAGCGCTGGCAGGATTATCAAATGAAACGAAACCTAAATGATAAATATATATATTAAATAACGTTTAAATTTTAGAGTAGTAAACAGAAAAACAAAACACCTACCAAAACATTTGCTTTGATTTGTAGCACGATCAATAAAAACTTTAGAACTGATAACATTGCCAAATGGCAGGAACATTTGCATGAGCTCAGCATCGCCAAATTCTTGTGGCAAATGATAAATGAAGAGATTGCAGCCCTCAGGACCAGAAATCGAACATCCTGGGAACATCAGAAAATCTTTAAAGGGGGCACATGACATAAAATAGAAAAAAATACAAAAAAAAAACGAAATTTGTTTTAGATAATTATAATGATGGTAAAATCATAAATGATTAAAGAAAGAAAAAAAATCAAGAAATTTTTTTTAAATTTAATAGATTATTTTTTTTTTCGTTTTTAACAAAATTTTAAAATAAATGATAGCTAAGAAAACTAAAAAAATTTAATTAAAACAAAAATGCTACTTAAAAATATGTGTTTATATATTAAACTAACACGCAAACACATGCTGAAAAAAAAAACAACTAAAATCTTAACAAAAATATCAAAATTTAAACATTTAACTTTTACTATTTAGGCTTTTGAAACAAAAAATTATTTAAAAGGATATTTACACTCATTTATTTAAGTTAACATACACTAAAGCATACATTTATGGTGGTTATTTATATATGAAATCATAAAAAACGTCATATAATTTGTTTATTTCTGTTATGGAAATACAATTATTTTGTTTTTTTTTTAATATCATGGCTGTACAAAACATTACCTTTACACACGCGTATATAGGTATGTATATATGTATTTGTTAATACCATTTGGTAATTTCAATATTTATTGAGTTGAGCCTCATAAAGTGGCACAAAACATTAAAAGTTGATTTATATTGTTTTAGTACGAACTAATTTTTTTATCCCCTGTTCAGCTGCAATATGTGTGTGTTATTATAAAATTGTGCAAAGTAAATGACCAGTAAACATAGGTTTTATTTGCAATTCAATAAACAAATGTAATTTTAATGTTAAAAAACATTAATGGTAAAGAAAAAAAAAAATATATATGAAAAATAATAACAACAGCAACGCAGCTTTGGGAAATTTATTATTATAAAAGGAAATTGAAAAAATTATTATATTAATTTAGTAATGGAATTTTTTTTATGCAATCGATTTTTTACAAAAATTGTATTTTTATACGACATTTTTAATGCTTTCTGGTGTTGGTGTATTTGATGAATATTTATAAAAAAGGGATTGGAAAATGTTTTTATTAAAAAAAAAAAATATGATGTCTTGTATGTGATATTTAACATTATTTTATCCATTTTACCCTCAGATTATAACTTGGGCCAACCAAAGGTACTTTTTTAATAAAAGGGGCTTTTTAACGAAAAATATAGTTTTGAAGAAAAAATGCCTTTTCAAGAAAAAAATTGTTTTTCTAGAAAAATAACTTATTTAAGAAAGGGTACATAAAGATACTTGTTAATAAAAGTACTTTTTTCGTAAAAGGTATTTTTTTTATAAAAGTATTTGTTTAAGAAAACATACCTTTTTAAAAAAAGTAATTTCATAAAAGTAAAAAGTACTTGTTTTATTAAAAAAGTACTTGTTTTATTAAAATGTAATAAAAAGTACTTTTTAAGGAAATGTATTTATTTAAGAAAAGGTACTTATGTTAAAATAGGTACTTTTTAATAAAACATACTTTTTAAGAAAAGATACGTTTAAAAAAAAAATTTTTTTTTAAAAAGGTACTTTTTTAAGAAATTATACTTTTTTAAGAAGAGGTACTTTTTGAAGAAAAGGTACTTTTTTTAAGAAAACGCACTTTTTTATAAAAGCTATTTTTTTAAGAAAAGGTACTTTTTTTTTAAGAAAACGTATTTTTTTTTAGAAAAGCTACTTTTTCAAAACAATGTACTCTTTGTAAGAAAAGCTACTTTTTTTTTAAAGAAAATATACTTTTAAAAAAAGTTAATTTTTTTAAGAAGAGGTACTTTGTAAGAAAATATACTTTCTTAATAATAGGTACTCTTTATACGAAAAGGTACTTTTTTAAGAAAATATACCTTTTTTAAGAAAAGGAACTTTCTCAAAACAAGGTACTTTTTATAAGAAAGGGTGCTGTTTTTTTTAAAGAAAATATACTTTTTTAAGAAAAGGTATTTTTTAATAAAAGGTACTCTTTATACCAAAAGGTATTTTTTTTATAAAGGTATTTGTTTAAGAAAACATACCTGTTTAAAAAAAGTAATTTCTTAAAAGTAAAAAGTACTTGTTTTATTAAAAAATTACTTGTTTTATTAAAATGTAATAAAAGATATATTTTTTTAATAAAAAGTAGTTTTTAAGGAAATGTACTTATTTAAGAAAAGGTACTTATGTTAAAATAGGTACTTTTTAATAAAACATACTTTTTTAAGAAAAGGTACATTTAAAAAAAAATTTTTTTTTTAATAGGTACTTTTTTAAGAAAATATATTTTTTAAGAAGAGGTAATTTTTTTAAGAAAAGGTACTTTTTTATAAAAACGCACTTTTTTAAGAAAAGGTACTTTTTTAAGAAAACGTACTTTTTTTATAAAAGTTACTTTTTCAAAACAATATACTCTTTATAAGAAAAGCTACTTTTTTTTTAAAGAAAATATACTTTTAAAAAAAGGTATTTTTTTTAAGAAGAGGTACTTTGTAAGAAAATATACTTTCTTAATAATAGGCACTCTTTATACGAAAGGGTACTTTTTAGGTAAAGATACCTTTTTTAAGACAAGGAACTTTCTCAAAACAAAGTAATTTTTCTAAGAAAGGGTGCTTTTTTTTTAAAGAAAATATACTTTTTTAAGAAAAGGTATTTTTTAATTAAAAAGTACTCTTTATACGAAAAGGTACTCGTTTGAGAAAACGTATTTTTTAACAAAAAGTACTTTTTAACAAAAGGAAAATTTTTTGAGAAAAATTACTTTTTTTAAGAAAATATACTTTTTTAAGAAAAGGTATTTTTTTTAATAAAAGTTACTTTTTGACAAAACGTACTTTTTTAAGAAAAAATGGCATTATTTTAGGTAAAGGTACTTTTCTAAGAAAAGAAAGGTATCATTTTAGGTAAAGGTACTTTTCTAAGAAAATGCAGTTTTTTAAGAAAACATACTTTTTTAAGAAAATGTACTTTAATAAAAATTACTTTTTAAGAAAACGTACTTTTTTCAGAAAAAAGGGTATCATTTTAGGTAAAGGTACTTTTCTAAGAAAATGCAATTTTTTAAGAAAATATACTTTTTTAAGAAAAGGTACTTTTTAAACAAAAATTACTTTTTGAGAAAACGTACTTTTTTAAGAAATAAAGGGTATCATTTTAGGTAAAGGTACTTTTCTAAGAAAATGTTATTTTTGAGGAAAATGAAACTGTAACGTATTTTTTTAAGAAAAGGTACTTTTCTAGAAAAATTTAATTTTTTAAGCAACGGAATTTTTTAAGAACGGTACTTTTTTAAGAAAATATACTTTTTTAAGAAAAGGTACTTTTAAGAAAAAATACTTTTTTTAGGAAACGGTATGTTTTTAAAAAACGTACTTTTTAAATAAAAGCTATTTGTTGTTTGAAAAAGTTGCTTTTTAAGAAAAGTTTCTTTTTTGAGAAAAGGTATTTTTTTTAACAAAAAGTACTTTTTGACAAAAGTAAAATTTTTGGAGAAAAATTACTTTTTTTAAGAAAATATATTTTTTTAAGAAAGGTACTTTTTTAATAAAAGTTACTTTTTGAGAAAACGTACTTTTTTGAGAAAAGAGGGTACCATTTTAGGCAAAGTTACTTTTCTAAGAGAAAATTTACTTTTTAACATAAGGTGCATATTTAAGAATAGGTATTTTATTTAAGAAATCGTACTATTTTTAGAAAAGGTACTTTTTTGGAAAAGAAGGGTATCATTTTAGGTAAAGGTACTTTTCTAAGAAAATGCAATTTTTAAGAAAATATACTTTTTTATTTTTTAAGAAAAGGTACTTTTTTTTTAATAAAAATTACTTTTTGAGAAAACATACTTTTTTAAGAAAAAAGGGTATCATTTTAGGTAAAGGTACTTTGCTAAGAAAATGTTATTTTTGAGGAAAATGAAACTGTAACGTATTTTTTTAGGAAAAGGTACTTTTCTAAAAAAATTTAATTTTTTAAGCAACGGTATTTTTTAAGAAACGTTACTTTTTTAAGAAAATATACTTTTATTACTAAAAGTTACTTTTTGAGAACACGTACTTTTTGAGAAAAGATGGTATCATTTTAGGCGAAGGTACTTTTCTAAGACAAAATTTACTTTTTAAGATAAGGTATGTATTTAAGAATAGGTATTTTTTTAAGAAATCGTACTATTTTAATAAAAGGTACTTTTTGAGAAAAAAGGGTATCATTTTAGGTAAAGGTACTTTTCTAAGAAAATGCAATTTTTTAAGAAAATATACTTTTTTAAGAAAGGGTACTTTTTTAGTAAAAATTACTTTTTGAGAAAACGTACTTTTTTAAGAAAAAATGGTATCATTTTAGGTAAAGGTACTTATCTAAGAAAATGTCATTTTTGAGGAAAATGAAACTATAGCGTATTTTTTTTTAAGAAAAGGTACTTTCTAGAAAAATTTAATTTTTTAAGCAACGGAATTTTTTAAGAAGGTACTTTTTTAAGAAAATATACTTATTTAAGAAAAGGTACTTTTAAGAAAAAATACTTTTTTTTAGGAAACGGTATGTTTTTAAAAAACGTACTTTTTAAATAAAAGGTATTTGTTGTTTGAAAAAGTTGCTTTTTAAGAAAAGGTACTTTTAACAAAAAATATTTTTTTAAGAAAAGTTACTTTTTTGAGAAAAGGTATTTTTTTTAACAAAAAGTACTTTTTAACAAAAGTAAAATTTTTGGAGAAAAATAACTTTTTTTAAGAAAATATATTTTTTTAAGAAAGGTACTTTTTCAATAAAAGTTACTTTTTGAGAAAACGTAGTTTTTTGAGAAAAGAGGGTATCATTTTAGGCGAAGTTACTTTTCTAATAGAAAATTTACTTTTTAAGATAAGGTACATATTTAAGAATAGGTATTTTTTTTGAAGAAATCGTACTATTTTTAGAAAAGGTACTTTTTTGGAAAAGAAGGGTATGATTTTAGGTAAAGGTACATTTCTAAGAAAATGCAATTTTTAAGAAAATATACTTTTTTATTTTTTAAGAAAAGGTACTTTTTTTAATAAAAATTACTTTTTGAGAAAACGTACTTTTTTAAGAAAAAAGGGTATCATTTTAGGTAAAGGTACTTTTCTAAGAAAAGGTTATTTTTGAGAAAAATTAAACTGTAACGTACTTTTTTAGGAAAATTTAATATTTTAAGCAACGGTATTTTTTAAGAAACGGTACTTTTTTAAGGAAATATACTTTTTTAAGGAAATATACTTTTTTAAGAAAAGGTACTTTTAAGAAAAAATATTTTTTTTTAGGAAACGGTATGTTTTTAAAAAACATACTTTTAAAATAAAGCTATTTGTTGTTTGAAAAAGTTGCTTTTTAAGAAAAGGTACTTTTAACAAAAAATATTTTTTTAAGAAAAGTTACTTTTTTGAGAAAAGGTACTTTGTAAGAAGAGGTACTTTGTAAGAAAATATACTTTCTTTCTTAAGATACCTTTTTTAAGGAAAGGAACTTCCTCAAAACAAGGTACATTTTATAAGAAAGGGTGCTTTTTTTTTTTTAAAGAAAATATACTTTTTTAAGAAAAGGTATTTTTTAATTAAAAAGTACTCTTTATACGAAAAGGTACTTTTTTGAGAAAACGTATTTTTTAACAAAAAGTACTTTTTAACAAAAGGAAAATTTTTGAGAAAAATTACTTTTTTGAAGAAAATATACTTTTTTAAGAAAAGGTACTTTTTTAATATAACCTACTTTTTGACAAAACGTACTTTTTTAAGAAAAAAGGGCATCATTTTAGGTAAAGGTACTTTTCTAAGAAAATGCAGTTTTTTAAGAAAATGTAATTTTTTAAGAAAAGATACTTTTTTTACTAAAAGTTACTTTTTGAGAAAACGTAAATTTTTGAGAAAAGAGGGTATCATTTTAGGTAAAGGTACTTTTCTAAGGGAAAATTTACTTTTTAAGATAAGGTATATATTTAAGAATAGGTATTTTTTTAAGAAATCGTACTATTTTAAGAAAAGGTGCTTTTTGGGAAAGGCAGGGTATCATTTTAGGTAAAGGTACTCTTCTAAGAAAATGCAATTTTCTAAGAAAATATACTTTTTTTAAAAAAGGTACTTTTTTAATAAAAATTACTTTTTGAGAAAACATACTTTTTTAAGAAATAAAGGGTATCATTTTAGGTAAAGGTACTTTTCTAAGAAAATGCAATTTTTTTAGAATATATACTTTGTTAAGAAAAGGTACTTTTTAAATAAAAATTACTTTTTGAGAAAACGCACTTTTTTAAGAAAAAAGGGTATAATTTTAGGTAAATGTACTTTTCTAAGAAAATGTTATTTTTGAGGAAAATGAAACTGTAACGTATTTTTTTCAGAAAAGGTACTTTTCTAGAAAAATTTAATTTTTTAAGCAACGGAATTTTTTAAGAAACGGTACTTTTTTAAGAAAATATACTTTTTTTAAGAAAAGGTACTTTTAAGAAAAAACGTACTTTTTAAATAAAAGGTATTTGTTGTTTGAAAAAGTTACTTTTTGAAGAAAAGGTACTTTAAAAAAAAATATTTTTTTAAGAAAAGTTACTTTTGTAAGAAAGGAAAAATCTTTTAAGAGGGGTACTTGTTTTAAAGAAGGTACGTTTTCCGAAAAGGATTTTTTTCTGCACTTATTTAACAATTGGTACTCTAGAATAAGAGGTATTTTTAGAATAAAAGGCACTTTTAGAAGAAAATGTACTTTTAGAAAAAAGGTGTTTTTTAAAAGGAAATGTACTTAAAAAAAATTTATTTTTTATAAAAAATATAAATTCTGAGTCAGTCACTGATGAGTGTAACTAAAGGGTCCGCCACCTAACGTTTTTTTTTCAACTAGTGCTTATTTCGTGAATGGTAACACTTAGCTCATGTCTGATTTGACAGATAATTAGTTTTATCCTTCCGCTGAACGAATATGGTTGTGTATACGCTTGAACAACGCTGGGAAATATTGCGACATTACTTTGAAAATCATGGTAATGTTGCAGAATGTGTGCGAAAATTGCGTACGGATCTTGGAAGAAGAGAAGCACCGTCAGCTCCGTATGTTCGTTATCTTGTGAAAAAAGTGAAAGAAACTGGCATCCTCATCGATAAACCAAAGCGTGAAAAGCCAAAAACAGTGCGTACACCCGAGAATATTGCTGATGTGGCAGAAAGTGTGCGTGAAGCGCCATCAACATCAATTCACCGTCGTTCTCAAGAATTGAACATTTCAGAGGCATCATTGAGACGAATTTTGCATAAAGACCTTGGTATGACGCCATACAAAGTCCAATTGGTTCAGGAGTTGAAGCCAACTGACCATCCAATGCGTTTTCGCTTCGCTAAGTGGGCCTGCGATCGACTTACAGAAGATGCCGATTTTGCCAAAAAAATCATATTTTCAGATGAAGCTCATTTTGATCTTGGCGGGTATGTAAACAAGCAAAATTGTCGCATTTGGGGCACAGAAAACCCGCACGCATACATTGAAAAGCCGATACACCCATAACGAGTCACTGTTTGGTGCGGATTTTGATCCAGAGACATAATTGGGCCATTTTCCCTCGAAAATGAGCAAGGAGTGGCCGTTACAGTCAATAGCGATCGTTATCGGACCATGTTGAACGAATTTTTGTTCACAAAAATTGAAGAGGAGGATATTGACAACATTTGATTTCAACAGGACGGCGCTACGTGCCACACAGCCGAAGCTACATTCGATGTTTTGCGCCCTGTTTTTGAAGATCGCATTATCAGCCGCAGAGCTGATGTCGTTTGGCCACCTCGGAGCTGCGATTTGACACCGTTGGACTATTATTTGTTGGGTGCCCTCAAAGATAAGTGTTACGCCAACAAGCCAGAGACAATTGACGCTTTAAAGGACAATATTCGTGAAGCCATTGGTGAAATACAGCTGCACACAATCGATAATGTGCTTAAAAATTGGCCGATCGTGTAGGCTACTGCATGGCCAGCCGAGGCAGCCATTTGAATGAAATTATTTTCCATTATTAACCGGAAGGATTGTACTTTCAAATAAAAAAAGAAATTTGAGATAATATTCAGTAGTTCTTTTTTTATAACATTTTCAAAAAAAAAAAAAAAAGTTATTTGGCGGACCCTTTATATACTGAGATTATATCTCAAGCAATATGAATAACAATATGGTGATTTCCAATTAAATTTTGAAACATACAAACCATATATAATAACTATATATATATATTTATTTATTGTAATATATTTTACAAATTAATTTATATATATGTAAAACCTTTCTCTAAAGTTTAATTTGATTCCCTTAAATATACTACTATTCAAATCAAGTTTGCTTTATGATTTATAGATTTTGCCATAACATGTCATATTAAATTTTTTCTCTACAATTTCCAATGCCCTTAATGGTTTCACAAACAAAACACAAAAAAAAAACTAAACAAATCAGTTATATTTATTAAATAAAAACAAAACAAATGATAAACAATTAAATTAAATTTATTATATATATTAAAACAAAATGAGTTAGGAGCTTACCTTCACGTGGTGCGGGTGCAACCGCCGCAATTGGTGGTGGTAAAGCTTGTGGAATATGTCCATAAACGGCGGGAAAGGCTGCATTATAAATAATTTTGTTTGGTTTTACACAATAATCGAAACATTTAAAAAGACAACACAACAATTATATAAATAAATATTTATAATTGCATATAAAATAAATACGATATTAATAATAATAACAAAAAACAAATAAAAAACTAAAACAACAAATCATTAAAACAATAATATTTGCTTATGTATGTGTATAAATATATAAAAAATAACACATTAGACTTTTTATTAAAAAAAACATAATAACAAACATAAATAAATAAACATATACATATATATATATATATTTTTTTTTTCAAAATAAATATGTATATTTTCTTTTGATTATAACTATATTTTTTTTAAATTTAGTGAAACATTAACAAATAACATTTAACTTTTATTAATCAATTTAAAATAATTTGTATTATTTTTATTTTGTAATAAATATTTTTCAAAAAAACATTTAATACAAAAATAAACTTATATGGAGAAAATAATATTTTTTTCTTTAAAATTTAATGTTATATGGTATTAAATTTTATATAAAAAAACCAAATTTTTGCAAAATTCTATTTTAAAAATAATAAAAAATTTTTTTTTCTCATTTGCTTGATGTTCAATGTAACAATTTTACTAACAATTAATATTTATGGCATGACACAACAATTATAAAAAGTCAAAAATATAATATTAAATAACATAAATCCTGCTAAATGGTTGATTGTTTTTCTGTACTTTTTTGTTTCTCATAAATCTATAAATCAACATTGAGCTTTTAATATAATGAATGAGTGAAATAAAAATAAATATTAATTAAAATAAAATTATTAACATAATCAACGAAAAGTAATTTACATGATTTGCTTTTGTTTTTTTGGTAAAAAATAATAATTTTTAATTGCTATTTATATGTAAACAATATAGAAAATAAATATTTTACTTACCGACACCAGGGAATGGTTGCATACCAGTGGCAAAGGCATGTTGCAAAGCAGCAGCTTCACCATTTTGCAAACCTTGGGGCGGTATAGTTAAGTGTAGAGGTGCTGGAAGGGATAAGAAATATGTAGCTATAAAAATTAATATAAATGGAAAATTACAAAGTTATTATTCGAATATTATATATTATTTAATTGAATACTTCAAAACAAACAGTGTTTGATATTCCCCCCAAAAATAAAACCAAAGACATAATTCATGATGAAACCCATTAATTTTTAGGTTTTGAATAAATAAAAGATTGATATTGGCCGACACATTTTTTTTTATAAAATTAATTGAAAAAAATATTAATTTCAAAAGGTACTTTTTTTAAAAGGTAGTTTTTTTTTTTAACAAAATACTTTTTTAAAAGGTATTTTTTTAAATGGTAAATTTTTTAAAAGATGCTTTTTTTAAAAGGTACTTTTTTTAAAATGTACATTTTTAAAATGGTCTTTGCTTAAAAGTTACTTTTTTAAAAGGTAAATTATCTGAAAAGGTACTTTTTAAAAGGTACTTTTTGTGAATGGTACATTTTTAAAAGGTTCGTTTAAGAAATGTTCTTTTTCAAAGGGTACTTTTTGAAAATGTACATTTTTATGGGTACTTTTTTAAAAGATATTTTTTTAAAAGGTACTTTTTTTAAAAGGTATTTTTATAAAAGTTACTTTTTTTGAAAGATACTTTTTTTAAAAGGTACTTCTTTAAAAGATACTTTTTTTAAAAGGTAAATTTTTGGAAAAATACTTTTTGTGAGTGGTACATTTTTTAAAAGGTACTTTTTTTAAAATTTACTTATTTAAGGGTACTCTTTTAAAATGTACATTTTAAAGGTAATTTTTTTTAAATGTTTTTTTAAAAGGTCCTTTTTCTAAAAGGTACCTTTTAAAAATGTACTTTTTTAAAAGGTGCTTATTTTAAAAAGTACTTTTTTGAAAAGGGTATTTTTTTAAAAGGGTCTTTTTTTAAAATGTACTTAAAAAGTACTTTTTTTAAAAGGTTCTTTTTTTTAAATGTACTTTATTTGTAGCTAATTTTTTAAAAGCTAATTTTTTTTAAATGTACTTTATTTAAAAGGTACTTTGCTTAGAAGGTATTTTGTTAATATACTCTCATCTGAGGGAACTTTTTTTTAAATTTACTTTTTAAAAAGATACTTTTTTTTAAAACGGTAGTTATTTTAAAACACGATTTGTTAAAAGGTGTTTGTATAAAAGATTCTTTTTTATTTAAAGGTATATTTTCAAAAGCTACTTAAAAAAACACTTTATTAAAAAAGTATATTTTAAAAGGTATTTTTTTTTGAATGTACTTCTTTTAAAAAGGTACTTTGTTAAAATATTCTTTCTTAAAGGGTACTTTTTTAAAATTTACAATTTTTATGGGTACTTTTATTAAAAGACATTTTTTTAATAAGATACTTTTTTAAAAGGTATTTTTAAAAAAGTCACTTTTTTTAAAAGGTACCTACTTTTTTCAAAAGATACTTTTTTATTAAAGGTACTTTTTTTAAGAGATTCTTTTTTATTGAAGGTACTTTTTCTAAAAGGAAAATTTGTTGAAAAATACTTTTTGTGAATGGTACATTTTTTAAAAGGTACTTTTTTAAAATGTATTTTTTAAAGTTGCTTTTTTAAAATGTACATTTTTTAAAGGTACTTTTTTTAAAAAATGTTTTTCTAAAAAGTCCTTTTTCTAAAAGGTACTTATTTTAAAATGTACTTTTTTAAAAGGTACTTATTTTAAAAAGTACTTTTTTAAAAGGTACTTATTTTAAAAAGCACTTTTTTAAAAGGGTCTTTTTTTAACGGTACTTTATTTGAAGGTAATTTTTTAAGAGGTGTTTTTTTTTTAAATTGCCCTTTTTTTAAAATGTACATTTAGAAGGTACTTAGAAGGTATTTTGTTAAAGTACTCTCTTTTGAAGGTACTTTTTTTAAAGTTTACTTTTTAAAAAGATACTTTTTTTTAAAAGGTACTTATTTTAAAACATGATTTTTTAAAAGGTATTTATATAAAAGATTCTTTTTTATTTAAAAGTATATTTTCAAAAGCTACTTAAAAAAAACACTATATTAAAAAAGTATATTTTAAAAGGTAATTTCTAGAATGTACTTGTTTTAAAAGGTACTTTTTTAAAATGTTCTTTCTTAAAGGGTACTTTTTTAAAATTTACATTTTTTATGGGTTCTTTTATTAAGAGACATTTTTTTAAAAAGATACCTTTTTAAAAGGTATTTTTAAAAAAGTTACTTTGTTTAAAAGGTACTTTTTTCAAAAGATACTTTTTTTTATTAATGGTACTTTTTTAAGAGATTCTTTTTTATTGAAGGTACTTTTTTTTAAAAGATTCTTTTTTTAAAAGGTAAATTCTTTGAAAAATACTTTTTGTGAATGGTACATTTTTTAAAAGGTACTTTTTTAAAATGCACTTTTTAAAGTTACTTTTTTAAAATGTAAATTTTTTAAAGGTACTTTTTTAAAAACTGCTTTTCTAAAAGTCCTTTTTCTAAAAGGTACTTATTTTAAAATGTACTTCTTTAAAAGGTACTTATTTTGAAAAGACTTTTTTAAAAGGTACTTATTTTAAAAAGCACTTTTTTCAATAGGGTCTTTTTTTAAAAGGTACCTTATTTGAAGGTAATTTTTTAAGAGGTGTTTTTCTAAATTGTACTTTTTTAAAATGTACATTTAGAAGGTACTTAGAATTTTAATTTTTTAAAAGCAAATTTTTTTAAAATGTACTTTATTTAAAAGGTACTTTGCTTAGAAGGTATTTTGTTAATATGCTCTCTTTTGAGGGAACTTTTTTTAAATTTACTTTTTAAAAAGATACTTTTTTTTAAAAGGTACTTATTTTAAAGCATGATTTTTTAAAAGATATTTATATAAAATATTCTTTTTTATTTAAAGGTATATTTTCAAAAGCTGCTTAAAAAAACCAATTTATTAAAAAAGTATATTTTAAAAGGTAATTTTTTCGAATGTACTTGTTTTAAAAGGTACTTTTTTAAAATGTTCTTTCTTAAAGGGTATTTTTTAAAATTTACATTTTTTATGGGTACTTTTATTAGAAGACATTTTTTAATAAGATACTTTTTTAAAAGGTATTTTTAAAAAAGTCACTTTTTTTAAAAGGTACTTTTTTCAAAAGATACTTTTTTATTAAAGGTACTTTTTTAAGAGATTCTTTTTCATTAAAGGTACTTTTTTTAAAAGATTCTTTTTTTAAAAGGTAAATTTTTTGAAAAATACTTTTTGTGGATGGTACATTTTTTAAACGGTACTTTTTTAAAATGTACTTTTTAAATTTGCTTTTTTAAAATGTAAATTTTTTAAAGGTACTTTTTTAAAAACTGCTTTTCTAAAAGTCCTTTTTCTAAAAGGTACTTATTTTAAAATGTACTTCTTTAAAAGGTACTTATTTTGAAAAGACTTTTTTAAAAGGTACTTATTTTAAAAAGCACTTTTTTCAATAGGGTCTTTTTTTAAAAGGTACCTTATTTGAAGGTAATTTTTTAAGAGGTGTTTTTCTAAATTGTACTTTTTTAAAATGTACATTTAGAAGGTACTTAGAATTTTAATTTTTTAAAAGCTAATTTTTTTTAAATGTACTTTATTTAAAAGGTACTTTGCTTATAAGGTATTTTGTTAATATACTCTCTTTTGAGGGAACTTGTTTTTAAATTTACTTTTTAAAAAGATACTTTTTTAAAAGGTACTTATTTTAAAACATGATTTTTTAAAAGGTATTTATATAAAAGATTCTTTTTTATTTAAAGGTATATTTTCAAAAGCTACTTAAAAAAACCACTTTATTAAAAAAGTATATTTTAAAAGGTAATTTTTTTAGAATGTACTTGTTTTAAAAGGTACTTTTTTAAAATGTTCTTTCTTAAAGGGTACTTTTTTAAAATTTACATTTTTTATGGGTACTTTTATTAAGAGACATTTTTTTAAAAATATACTTTTTTAAAAGGTATTTTTAAAAAAGTCACTTTTTTTAAAAGGTACTTTTTTCAAAAGATACTTTTTTATTAAAGGTACTTTTTTTAAGAGATTCTTTTATATTAAATGTACTTTTTTTAAAAGATTCTTTTTTTAAAATGTACATTTTTTGAAAAATACTTTTTGTGAATGGTACATTTTTTAAAAGGTACTTTTTTCAAAAGATACTTTTTTATTAAAGGTACTTTTTTTAAGAGATTCTTTTATATTAAATGTACTTTTTTTAAAAGATTCTTTTTTTAAAATGTACATTTTTTGAAAAATACTTTTTGTGAATGGTACATTTTTTAAAAGGTACTTTTTTAAAATGCACTTTTTAAAGTTACTTTTTTAAAATGTAAATTTTTTAAAGGTACTTTTTTAAAAACTGTTTTTCTAAAAAGTCCTTTTTCTAAAAGGTACTTATTTTAAAATGTACTTTTTTAAAAGGTACTTATTTTAAAAAGTACTTTTTTAAAACGTACTTATTTTAAAAAGCACTTTTTACTTGAAGGTAATTTTTTAAGAGGTGTTTTTTTTAAATTATACTTTTTTTTAAATGTACATTTAGAAGGTATTTTGTTAAAGTACTCTCTTTTGAAGGTACTTTTTTTTAAAGTTTACTTTTTAAAAATATACTTTTTTTTAAAAGGTACTTATTTTAAAAAATGCTTTTTAAATTTTTATAAAAGTTACTTTAAAAAACCACTTTATTTAAAAAGTATATTTTAAAAGGTAATTTTTTAAAAGGTACTCTTTTGAAAGTTAATTTTTGAAAACGTACTTTTTTAAAAACCGCTTTACTTAAATAGTATTTTTTTTTTAAGATAAACTTTTTAAAAGGCACTTTTAAAAAACCACTTTATTTAAAAAGTATATTTTAAAAGGTAATTTTTTTAAAAGGTACTCTTTTAAAAGGTAATTTTTGAAAAGTTACTTTTATAAAAACCACTTTACTTAAATAGTATTTTTTTTTGAAGATAAACTTTTTAAAACGCACTTTTTTAAAAATAAACTTTTTTGAAAGAACTTAAAAAGGATTTTTGAAGGTTTCTGAATGATTTCTAGGATGATATATACTTGACCTTACTTTCCCTTAGCTAACTATTATGATTTATTTTTATAAAAATGTATATTTTTTTAAAGGTACTTTTTATAAAAAGTACTTCTTTTTAAAATACTTTTAATAAAAAGATACTTAAAAGAAATTACTTTTTTAAGAGCTACTTTTTTAAAAGGTACTTTTTTTAAAAGGGACTTTGAAAGTTATATTTTTAAAAGGCAAATTATTTGAAAAGGTACTTTTTATAAAAGGTTCTTTTTTTAAAAGTACTTTTTTAGAAAGTACATTTTTAAAAACCACTATTTTTAAAAGTATTTTTTTTAAATAAATTTTTTAAATGTTCTTTTTAAAAAGGAACTTTTTATACACAGTTTTTTTTTAAAGTATTTTTTTTTTTAAATTCCCTTTAAAAGAAGCAACTTTTCAAAAAAGTTCCTCTGAAAAAAGTATTTTTTGAAAAGTTGCTTCTTTTAACAATTTATTTTGTTAATAGTTACTTTTTTTAAAAGATGCTCTTTGAGAAGGTATTTTTTAAAAGGTAATTCTTGAAAAAGGTATTTTTAATAAGAAGTGAGCCACTTTAATGAGTTTTTTGACTTTATGCAATCGATAAAATGAAGTGAAATTTACTATCTAAACCCATTTCATAAAAAAAACATAAACTTTTAAAAAGGCTTTCTGAAGGTTTTAGAATGATTTCCAGCATGACGCAGACTTGACTTTAGTTTCCCATAGCTAACTGTTATGATTGTTTTCTATTTTAAAGCATTTTTCTTTAAATTAAAATGATTATACTTACGTCCCGGGAATGGTGTCTGTTGTGGCATACCGTTTGTATAAACACCATCGGCAGCCGCAGCAGCTGCAGCGGCAGCAGCAGCACTACCGGGTTGTCCGTTGGGTGTCTGAGCACCCATTTGAAAATTGGGCATGGTCGGTGAGGGTAATGATGGCTGACCAGCACCATTAATGCCAGGAGGTATTTGAGTGGCCAAAGCAGTCATGGGATTCATATATGAACCAGGGGCTGTAGCAGCGGCAGCCATTAAAGCAGCTTGTTGTTGCTAAAGCACGAATGAAAGGAAAAAGAAATAAATAACTTAATAATTATAGCATGGTTAAAAAAAAATATATAAAATAATGCCGTATATTGTAAAAAGAAAATTTATGTTGGTTTCTTCGGCTTGGCTTCCTTTAGGTTAACGAAGTTGTATGGTAAAAAAAAACACAATTAAAAATTGGTTGCTCGCTCTGTCTGTTGAATTTTATTGCTCCTTGTTCAGTGTTCATTGCTTTTATGTTTTTTCTTTTTTTTTTTTTGTAATCATTTGCATATAAATATGTTGTTGTAGTTGTTTGAAATTTATTTACCTGCGCATAAGCTCCATATGGACCAAATTGATTAAAGACAAATGGATTAAGCAGATTCATATGACCAGCCATTTGTTGCATACGCCGTATTTGCCTTTCCTTTTCAGTATCAGCAAATTTAACTACCAGACTAGAGGAAGCACCCTGTAATTAAAAAATAGAGAAGAAAAATAATTAATGATGGAAAATTGTGTTTATGTCAAAAAAAAAAAATGTATATTGTTTTTTCACTGTCCCAACAGTGGAGAGAGAAATATTGCTTTAATTTTGTTTTTGTAAATGGCTTTTTAATATTGTTATCAAAACTAGTCTATAATTAATATCTTTAAAGAAGAAAGTTAAATTAATTATCTGTCTATTTTTATACCAAGTCTTTAAAATTAATGACCAAAATAAATCATATAATATTTTTTATATAAACATAAGTATAAATAAATGCCATATGGTACATAATTAAAATTGCGTTTATATTTTCTTTTTATACGTGTACACTATAGCTTCAAATACATAATGATATCATTATTATGTTAATTAAAAAATCTATTGTTATATTTAATTATTATCAACATTTCCATCATTATTATTTCAAACAACATAATGATTGACATTAAAACTCTTCAAAATATTAAGTATCAACATAAATATATAAACAAAAAAAAAAAAAAAATTATATAAAGGAAGCCTACACATCATCATGGAAAACCATGGAAGGGGCACGAAATAAAATAATCGGATTACAATCGGGCATTGTATAACAACATAAAATACAACACTAAACAACAAAAATTCTAATTATTTTGATATCACTCAAACACATACACACCCTTATCGATATTTAAATACACTCTTACTCGTACACAACTAAACTTGACTGCTCCATATACATATATTCCAATACATACTTAAATAAGGTAAAATAATACCACTTGATAATATCGAAGTATTCTATTTTTTCAATTCTATTGTATTAAATATCATTCATTGTAATTGTGTTATATAAAGCACAAATATTTAAAGCTTTAAGAGGCTTTTTGTGTTGTTGGTTATTAAATTCTGTTGTAGTATAATTTAAAACCTACTTATAGGTTGTTGTAAAGCAAATATTACTAGTAATTAAAATTAATGAAAGAATTTTTATTATATTTTTTTTTTGAAACCCCAAAAAGAATTCGTTCGAATTCCAAATTGATATTTCTAATTGGTATTACTAGTAAATAAATCACTTGAAATAATTTATATCGGTTAATTGAAAATTCAACTTTTGTGTCAAAATTTCAAATAAATATCTATAATATTAATAGGCTAGGTTATTTCTTGTGACCGGTGTTTTGTTTTACCGTTTTATCCCAATTTTGACCAAACGTATATTATTTAAAAGGTATTTCTTTTTACCTGTTTTCCAGATTTATAGATTTTTAAATTTTGCCCTTTATTTTGAGTAAATTGCATTTCAAGTTGCTACTAACACATAATAAAATTATACATATGCTATGTGTGTGTTTATAAAATTTGTTAATGTGTTAGTTAATGATTTTGTTATCTTCATTCACAATAACAATAAACGAAAATAGTGTTGGTTTGTGAATTGCCTATGTTGAAAAATAAAGTTGTCTAGAAATTGCACTCGCTGGAATCTTCTAGTATATAAAATTATGCTATGAAAAACAAGATTACTTCCAGAATTGTTACTTTTTATTCCTAAGCTTTTTGAGAGAAAAAAGTTAATATATTTGTAAAGTCATCAAGTATTTTGCAGAAGCATTTTAGGATAGACCGACATATGCTCGAATTTCGTTTTCAATGAACATTTTGAAAAAAGGTACTTTCTTAAAAGGTACTTTTTTAAGTACTTTCTTAAAAGGTGCTTTTTTTAAAAGCACTTTATTTTCAAAGGTAATTTTTTTAAAAGTACTTTTTTTAAAAAGTACTTTCTTAAAGGCTGCTTTTTTAAAAGTTACTTTTTAAAGGTACTTTTTTAAAAGGCACTTTTTTAAAATACTGTTTTTAGAAGGTACTTCATTCAAGCTACTTTTTTTAAAAAGTACTTTTTTAAGGTCTCTTTTTAAATGTAATTTTGTTAAAAGGTCCTTTTTTTAAAAGGTACCTTTTTTAAAAAGTACTTTCTTAAAAGGTACTTTTTTAAGTACTTTCTTAAAAGGAGCTTTTTTAAAAGTTCCTTTTTTAAAGCACTTTTTTTAAAATTAAATTTTTTTAAATGTACTTTTTTAAAAAGTACTTAAAGGCTTTTTTTTAAAAAGACACTCTTTTAAAGGTACTTTTTTTAAAGGTAGTTCATTAAAGCAATTTTTTTTTTTAAATTACTTTTTTAAGAAGGCCTTTTTGTAAATGGTACTTTTTTTAAAAGTACTTTCTGAATATGTGTTTTTTTAAAAGGGTACTTTTTTTAGAAACTAATTTCTTACAAAGTGCTTTATTTAAAGTTCCTTTTTTAAAAGCACTTTTTTTAAAAGGTAATTTTTTTAAAAGTACTTTTTTTAAGAAGTACTTTCTTAAAGGCTGCTTTTTTTAAAAGTTACTTGTTTATATGTACTTTTTTAAAAGGTACTTTTTTAAAAGTACTTTTTTTAAAAGCTACTTATTTTAAAAAGTACTTTTTTAAAAAGGTCTTGTTTTAAATGTACTTAATATGTCCTTTTTTTAAGAGGTACTTTTTTTGAAAAGTAATTTCTTAAAATGTGCTTTTTTAAAAACACTCTTTAAAGAATTTTTTTTTACATGTACTTTTGTTAAAAGGTACTTTCTTAAAAGCTGCTTTTTTAAAAGTACTTTTTTAAAAGGCACTTATTTAAAAGTACTTTTTTTTAAAGGTACTTCATTAAAGTTACGCTTTTAAAAAGTACCTTTTTTAAAATGGTTTTTTAAATCTACTTTTGTTAAAATGTACTTTTTTTAAAAGTACTTTTTTAATATGTGCTTTTTTTAAAATGCACTTTTTAAAAAGTAATTTCTTAAAATGTGATTTTTTTAAAAGTCACCTTTTGAAAAAGTACTTTTTTTTATCAATAGGTATTTTTTTTAATTTACCTTTTTAAAAAGGCAGTTTTTTAAAAGCTACTTTTTTTAAAAAAAGATACTTTTTAAAGTTACTTTCTTAGAAGGTGTATTTTTAAATGGTAATTTTTAGAAGTACTTTCTTAAAAGGTACTTTTTGTAAATGATACTTTCTTAAAAGGTTATTTTTTTTAAATGCTTTTTTAAAAGGTGCTTTTTCTAAATGGCAATTTCTAAAAGGTAATTTTTAAGAAAAGGAACCTTTTACAAAAGTACGTGTTATCTTAAAAAGTACCTTTTCTTTTAAAAAAGAATCTTTTCTTAAAAAAGTACCTTTTTTAAGAAAGTAATTTTTCTTAAAAGGTACTTTTTCTTTAAAAGCACCTTTTATTAAAAAGTACTTTTTCTTAAATATTACCTTTTCTTAAAAAGTACCTTCTCTTAAAAAGTACCTTTTATTAAAAAGTACCTTTTCTTAAAAACTAATTTTTCTTAAAAAAGTAAATTTTCTTTAAAAAGTACCTTCTCTTAAGAAGTAGCTTTTCTTATAAAAATGCCTTTTCCTAAAGAAGTACATGTTCCTTAAAAATTAATAAAAAAATTTATAAAAAAACACCGTTTTCTTAAAAAATCCTTTTTTTAAAAAGTACTTTCTTAAAGGCTGTTTTTTTAAAAGTTACTTTTATAAAAGGCGCATTTTTTAAAAGTACTTTTTTAAAACTACTTTTTTTAAAAGTACACTTTTTGAAAGTACCTTTTTAAGAGGTAATTCATTAAAGCTACTTTTTTAAAAAGGTCTTTTTTAAATGTACTTTTGTTAAAAGGTACTTTCTTTAAAAGTACTTTCTTAATATGTGCTTTTTTTAAAAGGTACTTTTTTTAAAAAGTAATTTCTGAAAATGTGATTTTTTTAAAAGTTCCTTTTTTAAAAGCACTTTTTTTAAAAGGTTATTTTTTTAAGAAAGTCATTTTTCTTAAAAAGTACTCTTTCTTAAAAAACCATCTTTTCTTAAAAAGTACATTTTCTTCAAAAGTACATTTTCTTAAAAAGTGCATTTTCTTAAAAATTACTTAAAAGTACCTTTTCTGAAAAAAATAAATTTTCTTTAAAAAGTACATTCTCTTAAAAAGTAGCGTTTCTTATAAAAATACCTTTTCCTAAAGAAGTACATGTTCTTTAAAAATTTGTTTTTCTTAAAATAATAAAAGTACCGTTTTCTTAAAAAAACCTTTTCTAAAAAAGTACACTTTTTAAAGGGTGTATTTTCTTAAAAAAGCTAATTTTCTTAATTTTTTGGCTTTGCATGTAAATCGAATTCAGCATATCAAATTTGCAAATTATATAAATTTGGATAAGCCAATAACAAAAGGGTAATTAAGTACAAAAAAAGTATTAAGTGGCTAAAATTGTTAGCGTTCCATATGGCAGATTTCACTGTAAGTCTAACCTTAATTAAAAATTACAAACCCAACTAACTTAGCAGCGTGTTTACAAATTTTTGAATGTTATAATTATTTTTAAGCAATTTTTTTAAATGCATCAAATCTTTTATTCAATGGGCACCAGAAAAACACACATAAAAACGAAAATAAAATTGATATTATATATAAAAATATATGTATACCGAACCATACAATTTGTCTTGTTGCAACAACACAATATTGTCGCAAACTACTAAAAACGGCAGTTATTATAGTACGATATGGATATGTTCGTATAGAGAACATAGCAACACTTTGTTATTCTTGCCTACATTTGTTGCAAATAAATTGAAAGCTATCTCAACACATTTACAATGTTAAACACCAGTTTATATTTGGTTATATAAAAATTTTATATATATATATATATATATATATATATATATATATATATATATATATATATATAAATATATATTTATATATTTGAACATATATTAAATGTTTATACTAAAAATGCATTTAAAAAGTAATTTGTCTGAGACCGCCAAAAATAAAATCCCCACGAATTTATTTAAAATGTTGCCAACACCAATGTAAATATACATGTAATCACATGGACTCGTACTCGGCAATATGCAAACATTTTCCATAATATTTTAGTTACACCAAGTTCAAAAAATTTACAGAAATCTGAATAGAAAAATTGTAATGGCAGTTGTCAAACAGAGCATTATGCAGTTATTAATTGTCTTAAAATCGTGAAACCCCGAGATAAAAATTTAAACTATGATTTGATAATGCAATTAGCTAACAATATTTTAAAATTCTCTATACTTTTTGTACCTCGTGTTTATAAAAAAGCAAAAAAAAAAAAAAAATAGTCAACAACGTATAATTTGTATGGAAAAAAGATATGACTATAATATACGTGAACAGCTAACAAATAAACCTGTTGGTCTCTATTGAATACATATATAAATATTTAACCCTTTTAAGTACTATAATTTTAAATTATAGAGAAATCTTTATTTTCGTTGTTGATTTTAAAAGATCTTTTTTTTTTGAACAAATAGCTTTTTTAAGGAAGGGTAGCTTTTTAAGAAAATGTACTTTTTATGAAAAGATACTTTTTTGAATAAAAAGTATTTGCTCTAATAAAAGGTAGTTTTTTTTTTAAAAAGACACAATTTTGTAAGAAAAGGTACTTTTTTAAGAAAAGGTAATTTGAAGAAAAGTTATTTTTTAAGAAAATGTACTTTTTTATAACAAGAGATACTTTTTTTTGTAAGAAATTATACTTTTTAAGAAAAGTACTTTTTTAAGAAAAGTACTTTTTAAAGAAAGGTGAATTTTTATATTTAACCCTTTTAGGTACTATAATTTTAAATAATAGAAAAATCGTATTTTCGTAGTTGATTTTAAAAGATCTTTTTTTTGAAAAAAAAACAGCTTTTTTAAGGAAGGATAGTTTTTTAAGAAAATGTACTTTTTATGAAAAGATACTTTTTTGAATAAAAAGTATTTGTTTTAATAAAAGGTAGTTTTTTTTAAAAGATACAGTTTTGTAAGAAAAGGTACTTTTTTAAGAAAAGGTAATTTGAAGAAAATTTATTTTTTAAGAAAAGGTACTTTTTTATAAGAGGTACTTTTTTTTGTAAGAAATTGTACTTTTTAAGAAAAGTACTTATTTAAGAAAAGTACTTTTTAAAGAAAGGTGAATTTTTATATTTAACCCTTTTAGGTACTATAATTTTAAATAATAGAAAAATCTTATTTTCGTAGTTGATTTTAAAAGATCTTTTTTTTGAAAAAAAAACAGATTTTTTAAGGAAGGATAGTTTTTTAAGAAAATGTACTTTTTATGAAAAGATACTTTTTTGAATAAAAATTATTTGTTTTAATAAAAGGCAGTTTTTTGAAAAAGTACTATTTTTTAAGAAAAGGTACTTTTTTAAGAAAAGGTAATTTGAAGAAAAGTTATTTTTTAAGAAAATGTACTTTTTTATAAGAGGTACTTTTTTTGTAAGAAATTGTACTTTTTAAGAAAAGTACTTTTTAAGAAAAGTACTTTTTTTTAAGAAAAGTACTTTTTTTAAGAAAAGTACTTTTTTAAGAAAAGTACTTTTTTAAGAAAGGTGAATTTTTTAACAAAGGTAGTTTTTAAATAAAAGGTACTTTTTTATTAAAATTTACTTTTTAAATAAGAGGTATTTTTTAAATAAAAGGTAATTTTTAAATGAAACGTACTTTTTAAATAAAATGTGCTTTTTTAACAAAAGGTACTTCCTAAATAAAAGGTAATTTTTAAATAAAAGGTAACTTTTGAATAAAATGTACTTTTTAAATAAAAGGTATTTTTTAAATAAAGGTACTTTTTAAATAAAGGTACTTTTTATATAAAAGGTACTTTTTAAATAAAAGATACTTTTTAAATAAAAGTTACTTTTTAAATAAAAGGTACTTTTTAAATGAAAGGTATTTTTTAAATAAAAAATACTTTTAAAAAAGGTACTTTCGCAAAAAAGCTTATTTTTTAAAAGTTTCTTTACAAAAAAGGTACTTATTAAAGAAAATATAATTTTTTAGGAAAATTAACTTTTTAAGAAAAGGTACCTTTTTAGGAAAAGGTACTTTTTTAAAGAAAAAATTATTTATTAAGAACTGCTACTTTTTTTAGGACATAACATTTTTAAGAAAAGTTACTTTTAAATTAATGGTACTTTTTTTTTGGAAAATATACCTATTTAAGAAAATTTACGTTTTTACGAGAAGGTACATTTCTGAGAAAAAGTACTTCTTAAAGAAAATGTACTTTTTAGAAAAGTGACTTTTTTTTTTTTAGAAAATATTCGTTTTTAAGAAATCATACTTTTTTAAAAAAATATTCTTTTTCAAGGAATGTTAATTTTTAATAAGAAATATTTTTGTAAGAAAAAATCTTTTTGTATTTTTTTTAAATAAAAATATACTTATTAAGAAAAAGTAATTTTTTAAGAAAATATACCTTTTATGAAAAGTAACTTTTTTAAGTAAAGATACTTTTTTAAGAAAATTTACTTTTTACTTTTTTAATAGAAGGTACTTATTTAATAAAAGACACCTTTTAAATTAAAACTAATTTCTGAGAAAAGGTACTTATTAAAGAAAACGTACTTTTTAGAAAAGTTAAATTTTTTTTTTTTAGAAAATATTCATCTTTAAGAAATCTTTTTAAAGAAAATATTATTTTTTAAGAAATGTTATTTTTTAATAAGAAATACTTTTGTAAGAAAAAGTTTTTTTGTAGTTTTTTTTTTAAATAAAAATTTACTTTTTAAGAAAAGGTAATTTTTTAAGAAAATATGCTTTTTAAGAAAAGTTACTTTTTTAAGTAAAGATACTTTTTTTAAGAAAATTTAGTTTTTACTTTATTAATGCCGTTTTTTTTTCTGACAAAAAATGTCGCATTTTATTTGCACTTTTTTCGAAAATTGTATTCTTTTTATATATTCTGAATTAGGAGCTACCTTATCTTATACATCAATCGAAAGTTATCAAAGTGCTGTGTTCATAAAATCCAAAAATTTTTGATTATTATCCTCTTTGAATTCATAGGGTGAAAATATTGAAAAAAGGAGAACAACGGGGAAATATTCTCACACTATGACTGGAAAGAAGTCAATGGCTTGAATTTTTTGCAATTTACGAGGGCTCGACTTTGAGACCTTTCGATTGGTGTATAAGATAAAGTTGCTCTTATCTCAGAATATATGAAAAAATTCACTTTTCGAAAAAAGTGCAAATAAGATGCAACATTTTTTGTCAGAAAAGAAAACGTCATAAGTGAAGGTACTTTGTTTTAGAAAATGTAGTTTTTTTTTAATTAAAAGGTACTTTTTTTAACAAAATATTCTTTTTTTTTAAAGTAAAAGTCCTTTTTGAAGAACAGGTATTTTTTTAAGACAATGTATTTTTTAAGAAAAGTTGCTTATTCAAAAAAGGTACTTTTTCAAAAGCGGTACCTTTTCAAAAAAGTTACTTTTTCAAAAAAGGTCCTTTTTGAAGAAAAGTTAATTTTTAAGGAGATTAGTTTATTAAAAACATTTCTTAGTTGGGGAAAAGAGATTATGCAAACATTTTTGTTGAGGTTTGTAACTACTAAAACAATCTGCCGCGATATCTGTCCGTCCATCAGTCTGTATGTTTGACTGGCCGTCCGTCCGTGTGTCTATATAGCCTTGTAATCAAACTAAAGGTTGCAAATATGAATATAACTGTGACCACAAGCATTAACCGCCTAAGTCGAAAATCATGCTTTCGAGAAAAATAACTTTTTATATAAATTTAAATATTGTGTTAGAGAGCAGGGGATTTCACGTAGTAGAATATGATAGCATACATAACACAAATCTTTGTTAAGTCGACTTAGGCGGTTATTGCTTGTGATGATTGAATGATTGATTGATTTCGATTGAATTTAGTATATTAGTTATAATCGACCATAACAAGAATTGGTGACTGAAACGGTCGTAAAATTGAGATACAAAGCGATGAAATTTGATGTGTGTGTATGTCTATTATACTCACTAATCAATAGTTCAAAAATAAACCCTATGGAAACATTTCTAGTCATAGTCGCCATATAAGGCTGATTCCAGATCTTCACTTAAATCTAACAAAAAACAATAATGTTTTATATATATATTTTTTAAACTTAGTTTATATATGTTTCTGAGAAAAGTAAGTGACTATACTAAATATGGTCATGATCCATCCCTTTTTCGATCTATTCGCCATATAAAAAACAAATCAGATATGAACGATTCCACAAATTTAATAACAATGCCACTAAAAATGGTTTTAATCTTATTCTTTGTAACTATTTATAGTTATAGCCTCAAAATTGGATTAATAATCGACTATAGAAACGAATAGTTTATGGTATTGTACAGTCGATCTAGACGGACTATGATTCTCTTAATTGTTTTATTTTTACTTGTTTTCAAAATTTTTATTAGATGCGAAAAACTTGAAGATGAAATCCGATTTTTTATATTATTTTTTATATTAATTTGAATGGATCCCGCTTAGACCCAAAGTGAAAATTGAGCAATTTCTGTTTCGCTCTATCTATAATATTAATAGGCTAGGGGATTTCTTGTGACCGATCTTTTGTTCTACCGTTTTATCCCGATTTTGCCCAAACATATATTATTTGAAAAGTATTTCTTTTTAGCCGTTTTGCAGATTTACAGATTTTTAAATTTTTTCCTATATTTTGAGTAAATTGCCTTTAAAGTTGCTACTAACACATACATAAAATTATACAATGCTATGTGTATGTTTATTAAATTTGTTAATGTGTTTGTAATAAAAATGAGTGTTTTCTTTTTTGTTGATTTGTGAATTGTTTATAATTAATTAGCATACCTTTAGGGTCTTTATTTAATGAAAAAATAAAATTTCCTAGAATTTGCACTCGAATTTCGAGGCCTGGAATCTGCTAGTACGAAAAAATATTTAATGATTAAATTAATTATATGAAATTTTTTTTTTCGCTTATAACGTTGAACCATGCTTATTTACAAATAACAAACAGCTCATGAACAAACACTAGCAAATCTGCACACCAATTCTGGGTCTAACGTTGTTCTTCATATACAAATTATATAATATTTAGATAAATTTTCTTTTGGTCTATCAAGGGACAAATTTATGGAATATTTTTTTAAAGATCTTGCTTATCTTCTTCTGATCGTTCTCAAAGAAAACTCTAAATGCAATTTTTCTAACACGAACTTATCTGATTCCATTTCATTTTGTATGGGTTAAATACGTAGATTGTGTGGTGCTGGTAGCAATATATGTGTGAGTAAGTGTGTGTGTGTGTGTGTGTGGTAGATCTAGTACATTTACTGTGATTACGCGAGGCTATGTTCACATTACATGTTCACTAATGGTTGAACAAGCCGCAAGCATATCCGGCATTACAACATTGCTTAAAAAAATATATATTTTTTTTATTGTACTTAGTTGGTATTGCTATTGCTGCCAAAGCCTTTGCATAAACTTGGCTTATATGTTGGCTATGGCGTACGGAGCTGTAGACTACTGCCGGCAAGCAAACACAATGACGATGACAACAACATCGACCGAAAAAATTTATATGTATGTACGTGTATGTATATTAGTAGTTAACATAATAAACTGATTGCATACACAAAAGTGGCATTGACTTGGCTTAATACACACACACTCACAGACACACTTACTTATTTATACCTATACTTCATACTAGCTAACAGTCCCTATCATTGGAAAACAGTATTTTCGAAAATATCTACATACAAATGAGCTCTTCTGTACGTACTTCAACAGTTATGCGTTATACGGAAGTAACGCTACAACTTGCCGCCTTTTGGTTGCATTAATGTTTATAACACAGTATGAGTTTATCATCACACAATGTTGCTGGCTACCATCACACTTACCGAGTATAGTATGCATACATACATATATGCAATGCATAACGTATTATAAATGTTGGTGTTTTTACATGTATTTGCTACCATTTTTATACACGGGGGACATGTTAACATGGCTTTCGTGCCAAAATTATTATTCGTATGTTGTACATGACAGTGGTTTTTATATTTCCACCCCATACGGCGGGCCCTACATACCAATATATATACAAAAAAAAAAAAACAAGAATAAACATAAAGCAAGACTTTGTATTTATATTACCAAAGGACTACTTTGTTGTGGTATTAAAAACTGTTGCATACTTTTAGGTGTTGCTATTCGGCACTATAATTTAAATTGTGTAAAATTAGCAAAAATTGTCTGTCTCTTGGTTTTTTTTTTTTTTTTTGGTTCTGTTGGCGGTAATGTTACACGAATTGGGTAATTCTGTGAAAATGTTTAAGGTAAAGGCAAAAAAAAATTTTTCGAAAAAATGTGCCTCAATATAGGCTACATGTAATAGTATTGCATAGAACGGCTTTATTTTAATTATAGTAGATAAATTAGAACTTTCAATAGGTGTAGGGCCTAAATGTAGACGTCATAACGGGTAATGATAAAAAAGGAGACTTTTTTTTTTAAATTCCATGAAAAGAGTTTCTTTTATTTTTATAAAATTTATTTATAAAATATTTGTAAGAAACAAAAAATTAAAGAAAAAAAAAAGTAATGATTTTTGAAAACGTCCTTTTGATTAGTTGCGTAGCACAGTTTTATGGGTATACCTCTGAAGGCCCTTTGCAGAGCAATTTTCGAGTCTTGAAAGTTTTTAGCTCTCCAACAATTGTTCTTCTACGAACTTAAATTTCGAAAAAAAATCTTCGATTCTTCTTATTTCTTATTAAGGAAATGGCTATAATGTCGTAGTGTGAGGATGCCTCGTAGGGCCAGAAGACATAATTGCCATCATTATGCTCTTTTAAGAAAAATTGTGGCCAAACATTCATTTCGGTATATCTCCTGGTTCACTGCGAGTTCAATTGGTTTGAAACAAGGCTTCGAAATTCCTTTTTGGGATATTGTAAAATAAAGCATAATAACCTTTGCTTTAAATTTATGCTTGAACCTTAATTTCTCATTGGAATTACATTTCCAAACATAATTTTAGTAAAATCGATCATTTCCAGCCACTTTAGCCTTGCTAAGCGTATGATTTTTGCCATAATTTCGAAGCATCCATCGCTATTACAATATTATTGCGGATATTTGCTCAACGGTGTACTCTGGCGATCAGATTTTTTTTTCTATAATTTCTTGGAAGTTTTTTCAAAGTTTTACAGATATAAATTTGATCGCATTTCATCTATGTAGCTGCATCACTTTGATTTATGCCATCCGTATTATTAAATTTACGTTTCAGCTTAGATAGAGTCTTTTGATAGAATCCACTTCCACAATTGCTTTTCACTTCTATAGTCATAAGAATTCTATATAAAGTAATTTTTAGAACACCTTCTCTTATAAATAAAACAGTTTAAAATTGTTGCTAAGCTTTTGATTTTTTAATATTGTATAACATGCGGAGGATATGTTACTTCCCAAAAAGCAAATTTTCTGAAAAAACTATATTTGTAAAATATACTTGTCGCAATTTCATCAAATGTACAAAAAGTGAATCTGCGGTCCACACACAACTTTTTCATGACCTATATTGGTTATATATAGGTAATTTTGATCATAAGGAGGATGAGATCGATCGAAAAAACAATAATGAATAGAATATCTTTAAACTCTTTAATACATACCAGCAAATTCCAGCCCTCGAAATTCGAGTGCAAATTCTAGGAAATTTTATTTTTTCATTAAATAAAGATCCAAAAAGTATGCTAATCAATTATAGCCAATTCACAAATCAACACAAAAAACAAACTCATTTTTATTACAAACACATTAACCAATTTAATAAACACACACATAGCATTGTATAATTTTATGTATGTGTTAGTAGCAACTTTAAATGCAGTTTACTCCAACAAAATTTGAATTTAAAAATATGTAAATCTGGGAGACAGCTAAAAAGAAATACCTTTCAAATGAGGTATATGTGGTCAAAATAGTATTAAAACTGACACAGAGCATCGGTAACAAGAAATCGCCTTGCCTATTAATATTATAGATTAAATATGGAATAAAGATTGAAAATACAGTTGAACCGAATCAAGTCATGAAATATAAGAAATTTCAAAGCTAGTGCGAAATATTCCTCAAAGTTTAACTCTATTCACTTCTCTAACGGGCTAAGCCAAAACGAGTTTCGTTCCTAAGGTAATGGTAAAAAACTCAACTCAATGGCTCTCATTTTCATCAATATTATTCGTGAACACGTGTTTAGCTGCCTTATAAACTACTTTATTTATTAATACTTGTTTAGTTACTTATAAAATTTATTTTTTGAAAATTTTACAAATTGGTTGGGGAAAAGTATATCGATGCCTGGTACGGGATGAGGTATATGCTGTGATTGATGGCCGTGGTAAGAATGAAAAAATAAAATAGACGATAGCGAAGTTATCGTACATATTAATTTATTCCCAGCTTATCAGACCCATTATAGCAGAAAGGATAATCCGGAACGAAAATATTTGTACTCGCATTTGAATATTCGTAAAATTTACGGCATGTATGTGTCTATTGCCAAAAACATGCCAGTCGTTAAACAAAAATTTTATTATAATGTATTCAGCAAGAAATTTAACTTACATTTTAAGTCTCCGAATAATCCCGTTTTCTTTTCTGATAAAAAATGTCGCCCTTTTTTTGCCCTTTTTTCGAAAAGTGTATTTTTTTATATATTCTGAATTAAAAGCAACCTCATCTTATACATCAATCGATAGGTCTCAAAGTCGAGCCCTCGTAAATCACAAAAAATTCCAGCCATTGACTTCCTTCAGGTCATAGTGTGAGAATATTTCCCCATTGTTCCCCTTTTTTGAATATTTTCACCCTATGACTTCCAAGAGGAAATTTTTTTTGCATTTATGAACACAGCACTTTGAGACCTTTCGATTGATATGTAATATAAGGTTGTTCTTAATTCAGAATATAAAAAAGGGCGACATTTTTGTCAGAAAAGAAAACGGCATAAGATTACCTTTCGAATTTGTGATGAGCTTGACATGAAAATGAAATTCGATGATGGCGTAGATTCTAATTTAATTTTGCAAAAGGAACTTCATTTAAAAAGAGCGCAGGAAGAACGAGACTCACTGAAAACGAAACTGTCATTTGATGAGCATTATATCTGTAATTTTGAACTTCAAAAAGCATTGCCTCTTCCAAAGCTATCAACATCAGTTGCTTATTACAAATGGAACATGCATGTTTATAATTTTGGAGTTCATTCAATGAACACAAAAACTGCTTATATGCACATGTGGAATGAGACTGAAGGAGGGAGAGCATTACAAGGCTGCATGTCTAAAAAACATTTAATGACTTCTGCCTCGGATTATAAGCATGTAACTTTGTACAGTGATGCTTACGGAGGACAAAATATAAATATAAAATAAAGCCTCGCCTTAGTTAAATTAGTTGGGCCAACTGACTCAAATGTAGAAATAATAGATCTAAAGTTTATGGGGTCTGGCCACTCTTTTTTGCCAAATGATTCTGATTTTGGTGTAATTGAAAACCGAAGCAAGAAACAACAATTTATTCATCCTTATTATGACTAGATTGAAGTGCTAAAATCAAACGCCCACTATACAAAGTGATAGAAATGGAAATAAATGAATTTCTATCAACTAATATTTTAGAAACAAATATTATGAACCCTATAAACATAGTAAGTAGATGGTCACAATTTTTCACGGCTCAATATAAAGTGACTTCAATTTGAACGCAAGCTACCTTTTTCGCTTAAATTTAAGGAAACACTCAATAAAGAAGTCCAATTTGATGAAGTTTATTTAGGAAAATCGAAGAAAGGAAAAACCTACAATGTCTTCAAAATTTACAACAAACTGTCTTGTACCCAACTCGTCGTATAGTTACTTCAGAGAAAAAACGAGATATGATTGATTTGCTCAAATTTATTCCACCCATGTACCATAGTTTCTATAAGAATCTAAAAGTCAAACAAGAGTTAACAACGAGACAACATCAGGACCAGCTCCAAAATGATGAAGATGAAAATGACGATTTTTTTTATGTGTAGACATTTTTATACCCTCCACTCCAGTGTGCAGAGGGTATATATAAGTTTGTCATTCCGTTTGTAATAATTAGAAAAAAAATTTGGACCCCATAAAATATATATATTTGTGCTCCTTATAACAACCGGAGTTGATGTAGCGATGTACGTCTATCCGTCTGTCCGTCTGTGGAAATCACGATGACGGCATCAATCGGGCAGCTAGGGTGCTCATTGATATAAAAAATGATTCATTAACATCCTGAGAAGTTTGCTATTTGAAATCGTCCAAATCGGTCAATTAGAGCCCGAGATTTGAATAAAGAACTCAAAAAAGTCTTGAAAAAATATAATTTTCTATGTTGTTCTTGTCACGATAGCGTCCTCAGTAGGACAGCTAAGTGATCATTTTTAGTGAGAACGATTCAACAAATTCATGGGAAGATTTCTATTTCAAAAATCATTAAAATCGGTGGAACAGGTCCAGGGAAATCTCTGAAAAAGTAAAAAAAAAAAATGAAAAATATGATGTTTCTATATTGTTCTTGTTGTTATTCAAAATGTTGTATTGTTCTCATAGATGGACTTGCTGTTTTTGTGCTCGTTGTGGTAATAATATAATAAAAACTAACCCTTTGTACATTTTTTTTATCAACTCTTGTAGGAAAATTTAAAAGTTTCCATTGTTTTGGCATCACTCTGTCATTGCCGCAAGCCTGCCTGCAAAGTTTCAGATCGATTGGGTCACGGGAAAGGGGTTAAAATCGATCCAAAATTTTTTCGACAAGCAGACACTACGAGTTAATATAAAGGGAGTAAAAATTCACCAACATCTAAAGCAAATAATGCTAAAATACCTATGTAGTTGTTAAATACCTAGTTGTTAATTTATTTAAAGAGAAAAACACAAAAATAACGTTTGATGTTGTATTTTTTGTGTGTAATATTTACATATACATACATACACATATTAAATAATACAAATAATATACATATATTCTATATATATTCTATATATGTATATCCATAATAACTGCATGTTAGAAATAAATCGGTATATTATTTTATTTACATAAAATTCTGCAATATTTTGTTGTGGGGAAAATACATTTCTTTTGCATTAACAGAGTGTTACTTCATTTTGCTCAGCGTGACTATGCCACAGTAGATGGCGCCACAATTTTTGTTCTAATTAGCTTTGCAATAGTTATTTCTATTTTAACATGAATGTCAATATTTTCAAATAGATGTCATACAGCACAATGTTAAGAGTATACACGGGCTGGTCTTTTATTATTTCATAGGTTTTTTCATTACTCTTTTACAAATATGAACATAATTTTGGCATACTAACTTTTTGTTGTCTTTACAAAATAGAGTTACCGATTTCATCAATGAGTTTTTTGCTTTCGAAACAGTTCTACATAGTTATATAGAATTATTATTCTGCTTTACCTACAAAATATCTGATTGCGATTACATCTAATTTTTAAAAATTGTTAATAATTACTAAAGCAGTATTATTCACATAAATACAAAATTGCACTTTTTAAATTTTCCATTCAAATTTTAGAAAATATCAATTCTAAAAACTGGAATTAAAATTTCCAATTGTAAATTATAAAATATTACAAATGAAACAATAATTAAGAAAGTTGAAAATTAGAGACCAAATCATTTTTAAACAATTCATTTTTAAATTGTAAAGCGTTGTCTTTTATTTGTAAATTGTTGGGTAACGAGTTCCACAGACATATGGTATTTATAAAAAATTGCCAACTAGAGATTAATGTTCGATATCGTAATTATTTAAGATTATTTCCTCTATTGGATCGTGCAAATTGAAGGCGTTCAAATAAATAAGATGGTTCTTTGGTGTATATTACTTTGTGAAGTAGAATTAATGATCTTATTTTTATTAAGGCCACGAGGTCAACTCCGTACAGAGACTTAGAATATAGAGAAGTTCCATCATATCTCTTTATACCATACACATAACGAAGGATCGCATTGTAAGCTACTAATAATCTCCTTTTACTTTCTGAATCACAAAAAGCAAATATCTCACAACCATATAGTAACTTCGGCATAATGAAAGTTTTCGCGAGAAGCTCACGAATGTTTAAAGGTGTAAGATGTTGTATAGGGTACAACGTTCTTAGCATTACAAATATTTTTTCAGATGCAGAATTAATCTGATTGTTCCACGTGAGCGATTTATTAAAAATGATTCCCAGATTCCTAGCAGATTCCACAATTTCAATATTCTGATTACCTAATGATACTGGAATATCTATAGGGATGGTTTGATTTAAGTAAAGTCCATTTGAAGAAGCCCATTCAAATATTATATTGAGATCCTCATTAAGCTTTTCAGTGCATTCACGAATTAATCCTTTTTTCATATATGGCCGCAATGAATAAATATTTGGCCAGTTAAAAGCCAAAAAAGCACGATTTAATGCATATAGCCACCCTACACAACCATTACCTTTGCAATGGAGGATAGGGCGAGCTATTTAATTAGCAAAAACTAAATTAAACGAGAAGTTATGTCATATAACCGGAAACGCATGCATATAGGAAATGCATGCATATTTTCCAATATTTTGTTTACATTTATCATCAATACTCAAACCGAGGTGGAGGGTATCAAAGATTCGGCACAGCCGAATTTAACACTCTTACTTGTTTAACGTTAAATTTCCAAAATTTTTTCAATATATCTGTATATTAATACGTGAAGGAAAATTTTTAATTCCCTTTCTAAGCAAAATGCGGGCACGGAGGAGTGTGAAATTTGGCATAGGTATAGTTCATATATATAGTTCATATGGCGGGGAATGAAGTTTATGTAAATATTTTTTTAAAATATATTATGTATAATATTTTTTTAAAAATATATTAAATTAAATAAAATAAAATATTTTTAATAATTCGTTACGCCCCGTTAATGCGAATGATTTAAATTGTATATCATACGCCCTGTGTTGAATTGTGGATTGCTAAAACTGATTAGCATATTTATAAATTTTTTTATATAGATAGATTAAAAATACTGCAAGAAAAAAAATTAATGAATAAATAATATTTCCTAGAATTTGCACTCGAATTTCGAGTGCTGGTCTATACTAGTTTTTAATTAATATGCTAAATAAATGATTTAAGTTTTTTTTACTACCTTTGTCAATTTTCCTAATTTTTCGGAGTAAAAATGAACCGTCATTATTATTATTTTTTTAAATTTTTTGGCAAAATTTATACCATTAAACAATTTTGAGAATAAACTTTAAAACTTTTTTTAGTATAACTAAAATATTCCAGAAATTAGTGGCAGTTTATTTACTCAACCTCAAAATATCTTCGAATTGTCTTTTTCTGACTTGGTTCGCTTCAGCTGTAAACCCTCCATATGTTTGTAAAAATAAATATTTTGTAGAGAATTGGTCTTAGGCCCAACTAATTGGGTATCGAAAATAAGCATAAAAATCTGAGTGAAATTTTTATTATTTTTTTTTTGCCCGCAGAACTCGAAAAGTTCATATCGTATGGGGACTAGGTCGAAAAATGTACTGATCCTGACCATATTTGGTAAAGTTACTTATTTTTTGAAAAAACATATACAAACTAAATTTGAAAAAAAAATCTGTGAAATATTTTTGTTCTTAATAGGTTTAGATGAAGATCGGCTAGCAGCTCTATATAAAATTTTCCTGTTTATTTTTGGACTACTGGAAAAAATTCATTTATATGTCTCTAAAGCAATGTTTTTCCTTTCATGATGTCCCATTTTTGAGCTACTTTATGACTCAAAAGGGCTTAAAATAATTTATTCTTCGTTCTTTTGTTTTTAAAATATTAGTTTTGAAAAAGAAATCATACAAAGATTTTTTATCATTTATGAGGGCGAACCAATAAATCCTTGACTTTTTCAATGAAAAATAAATATTTTTTTAAAATATTTTTAGTCTTATTCTAACTCAATTCAATACACTTTGTCTAACGCTGCTCCAATTTCTTTAAATATATATCTATTTCTTATCATTTATGACTGGACAGATCAATAAATCCTTGAATTTTTTTTAGCAAATTTTTTTTTTAACACAGTCCTTCTTTTAGCTCAATACACATTGTCCAACGTTTCTCCATATATTTTGAATCACATACGTATTTTTTTTTTAATTTACGAGGGCAGATCAGTAAATCTGCGACTTTTTCAATGAAAGTCAATTTTTTTTAGTAAAAAAAAAATATATTTCTTATCACGTTTCTCTTATAATTGTATCCCTTCCAAATAATAGAATTTCTCAAGGTCTTAATGAAGTTTGGAAATGGAAAGTACTCACTGGTAGCTAAATCCAGAGTAAACATTTCACAAGCAGAAATGGAGGTTGGTTTTCCGAGAACTGTGGAACCAACAAGCAAGCTATGGCTACCAAAAAATAGTAAAATAAGACACACAAATTAAGGTTTTTCTACAAAATTCAGAGTCATATCAAGATTACTCTCCTTTTAATTTTTTCTAATATGGCGATACAAGATACATGTAGATACAAAATAAATTCATTACAATTTAACACCAAAAACACGATCCTTAAGGTTGAAGAGTCAAAAAACGATTAAAAAACGAATACAATGTCGCGGTTAGAAATTTAGAATTTAGAACGAATTTTAAAGCGAATGTCACTAAGGAAAGACTTAAATAACCACAGCGCACTCTGGTTGTCAACACCTATTTTAGTCCAACATCAGCTGAATACGGTGGGTCCCCTTTAACGCTCACGTAAACATAGACAATATGACGGATGAGGTAGCAATTCTTAGGCTAATTCATAGAATTTTGCCCTACTGACTCCACACGAATGCAAAGTCCATTCTTCGTGGCCAAATGTGGTGAATTTTTTAAAATCGTCGTTTGCATAATATTCCGCGTTTATTGTTTTTCCTTTTTGTTGGTCAACAATGTCCTTCTTCGGCGCCGTTTCGCCCGATTAAACCCAATTTTTAGAGTGGTGCTAGGTCTTTGATGCCTTCTAATGGATCCGTGTTTAATTCAAACTGTAAAAAAACTTGTCCACATTGGGGGATAATAGCTCACCATTATCAAACTGTCAAAAATCTTGTCCGTATTACGGTTGAACAACGCCCAATTCGCCTTTGAAGTTTTCAAACAATTTCGAGCTTCCTGATACCCAACTAATCATTTATCGATCACCGATCGATCACCATCATATCAAGAATTTGTCTTTCGACATTTTTGAAACACCGTAAACTGCTTCTTTGCTATTAAAATTGATAATGCCAAGGTTAAAATTGATAGAGCCAAGCCTCATAGACTTGACTAGCTTTCTCTCGTTTTGAGTGATGGTTGTTCCCCGCAAAAATAATGTTTTATGGACACTCGAAATTCACTTTTTTCCATTATTGCCAAAACTCCCGAGGCTGTCTCTTTGCAATGGCTGTCAAAGACTATTAACAACTATTACGAGGTGTTTGTTGCAGGAAGTAGTGTTATTTTTTATTTATTTACAAGGGAAATTCAAATGGTCATGGCATTATTGATACGCCCTCGTATGATCAAATTAGGAATTTTTGCCTTTATTTATGTTATAATTTATTTAAAAAAAAAAATATCTTTCAAATTTATATATCTAACATTTATGATAGAAATCAATTCTTTGGATTACTTTTAAATAACATTGGATTAATGTCTTTCCAAAACTCTCACTAGGTATCTTGTAGAATTCAATAGCCAACAACTATGCAAAAGTATATACTAATATGTGTTTCCACCTGGAAAGTCCTGTTCAATTTCGAAGCCTAAAAGTACACTAGACATTTTCATTTATTTTATACATATTCTATTAATAGATTTATTCATTTAGTTTTACTTTTTGTCGTTTTGTGACATATTGTTTTAATTGTGGTAAACAAAATTTAATTTTATATATTTATAACACCAAAATCCATAGTTCTAAAATTTTACCGATTTAATCAAGGATGAGTAAGTGCTTTATAACTCTCTGTTTATGTTTTTTTTTTGTTCTTTGGTTATTATACGCCCACATTTTTGTGGGCTGTTGTTGAATAAATAATAAAAAAAAATTCTATATATTTTTCTGTTATAAACAAATAACAGACAACAAAAACAAAAAAAAATAAAATAATACTGACAGTTTAATGGGCTTTTAAGCGGCTTTGTGCTAAAGGCATTTTGATAAAATATTTAATTGATGGTTTTTATGCAGTCTCCTATTTTTCCTGTATTTTTGTTGTTGTTGTTTTTGGTTTTGCATACATTTGTTATTTATGGTGTATAGTTTTAGGCTGGCAAGCATGTTACATAAATACGTATATGTGTGTATGTACTGTGTATGCATTGATGTTACAATATTGTTCAGTTGATTTGTGATTTTTAATTGAATGTTTTTGTTTAGTTATTTCCTTTTTCTTTTTGCTATAGTAGTATTATGAACATTTTATATAATGGAAATCGATAAATTTTTATAGAAGGGTGATCAATAAATATAAAAATTTAGTATGGAAATAAAAAATAAAAATACAAACATATTTTTAGGCGTTGACAATTTTTTGATATAAAATATTTTTCCATTTAATTATTAATACGCTGGTTTTTGATAACGATTGATCACCATTTACATTTTAGATGTAAATGTAATTATTATAAAATCTTTTTATAGAAAATTATTTTGTTTTTAAATGTTGTTTTCTGGCAATAGGAAATTTTTGGGTAAATTATAGGACTATTTTTTTTTGTTTAGCCAAGTAAATATATAATATGGATATGAATGTATTTTGATTTCCTAAAAAGAAACCAATTAGTAGTTTATAAATTTGTTAGGTTCAATTTAAGAGATATATGGACAGCATTTAAGACAGCACTAAACGAAGTAACTACTTTCAAACAATACGGCTTGTTCATTGTCTGCATCCTTCTGCCTGTCACGAGGCCGAACTAATAAGTCAGTGACTTTTTGAACTATCCTCGTAGGGTTTCATAAGGCGTTTCAATAAAACGGTTATGTTTTTGATTTTTCCACCTTTTAAATCTCAATATGAATTCTTATGACCCAAAAGGTTTTTAAATTTTTTTTTTTTAGAATTTTTGTGTGTTGCTTCAGAGTTGCTGAAATGGATTTTATCTAAAAAATTCGCTTAAGAAACATAATTTTTTTCTATGCTGCTTTATTTTCACAAAACCACATAAATCACTTCTAAAAAGTATCAGTCAACTAATGAAAATTATCGCCATAAAAATAATTATTTTAAGGAACACTTTTACGACCTAAATTAGGTATTTCTCAATTTCAAACCTTAGTTAATTGAGAAATTGACAATATTCGAACAAAAATAAATTAAACAATGAAAACTATTATTTTATTAAAATTGTACGATCAAGACCGAGTATTCGAGCCAAACGAGTAGCTCGAGTTGTAAAAACTCGGCCAAAAAAGCTCAACCACTAATGTATGAAAATGTGCACTCCATGAATGTTTGACATAATTTTCTACATATTTTCAAGTCAAACATACCAATAGATTTCTTTTCTGAAATATTGATAAAAGCTGTAGTATCAGCCACTTTCCACTCAAATGTATTGAAATATATTCTATTTTTAAACAAAATTGAAAAAAATTATTAGTATTTCAATTTGAATTTATGCGGAGATTATGTATTCAAAATGACAAACTGCACGAAAAAGAACAGAAATTTTGTAAAAAGTGAAAATAAAAATTTCTGTTTTATTTTTTACACTGTCTGTAATAGACTGTATTCATGGATCACTCACTAAAAATTTTAAAACGTTCCGACCAAAATTGTGGCATCGGTATATTACTACTCGACTGATATTAACCAATTTCTATACAGCATTCCGACAAAAATGTTGGCGTGTTGGAACAACTGCTCGAAAAAGAACAGAAATTTTGTAAAAAGTGTAAAATAAATAAATTTTTGTTTTAGTTTGTACACTGTTTGTAATAGACTGTATTCGTGGATCACTCACTAAAAATTTTAAAACGTTCCGACCAAAATTGTGGCATTGGCATATTACTACTCGACTGATTAACCACTTTCTATACAAATTTGTGAAAATAAGCTTCTGTTTGAAGTTTGATGGTATTTTCTAGAAAATTTTCTACAATGACTTAATAAAAAATTTTATTCTTAGAGCTGTATACATAAAGTGAATACTTTATTCAAGTTTCAAAGCATTCCGCCAAAAATTGAAGCTTGGTTAAACTATTTACCACTCGACAAAAAAATATAAAAAATGTTTAAAAAAAAAAATTTTTTTAAAATATATAAAAAATTCCTATTAAAATTTTGTGCAAAGTTTGATGTAAGGTTACAAAAAAAAAATTCCTTCACGACTCGCATTGGGTTGAAAAGGGTCAAAAGTGAGGATTAATTCAAAAATTGAAATGAGTATTTTGTAATAAATTTTTATACCGGGTAACAGAGTATAAAATGGGTCATCACTAACTGTCAAAATTATTGTTCTAAGTTCTTTACTTTTCTTGCTATACTCTCTCAAAGTTCAACAATTTTTTTTAATTTTGCTCGAAGTTGTAAAAAGTGAAAAACGATATATTTCAAGTTTAATTTTTTTAATTTTTTTTTTAAATTCTAACTTTTTTCAAATGGATACATCAACTTCAGGTATTTGACTGTATTATTAAAAAAAATTTTTTTAGATAAATGTTTTAGAAATATTTTTAATAATTTTTTGAAAATTGTCCTAAAAAGAGGGTATTTTTTAAAAATAGATTGAGTTTCAACGTAATTCTAGATGAGATCGGATAAAATTATTTACATTGTAGCAAAATATGGGATTTCTACTTGTGTATTTCAAACAAACATTTTGCCAATGCTTGCCAACGAATGTAATATTCAAGTTTTTATTAAAAGTCCCCAGTATAAAATTAAAAAACAAGTAAGAAAATTATAGTCGGTCTAGACCGACTATACGATACCCTATACCATGAGTTTAGACACCCTATCTCTCAGGTCCAACTAACTGGATATAGAAAATAAGCATAAACCAAATGTGAGTGGGATTTTTTTAATTTTTTCGGCTGCATATATGAAAAAGTTCATATCGGATGCTATATCTATATGGGGACTAGGCCCAAAAATGGACCGATCCTGACCATGTTTGGTAAAGTCTCTTGTATTTTGCAAAAATATATACAAACAAAATTTGAGAAGAATCAGTGCAATATTTTTGTTTATTAAAAGATTTAAGTGAAGATCGGGAAGCAGCTCTATATGGGGCCTATGACTAAGAGTTGTCCAATAGGCATAATTTTTGGACTACTGATTAACGAATGTAATATATACACACAAACCCAATTTGACTAATATTTGTATGATAATTTCGATCTTATGGCAATATATGTTGATTTCATAGGGGTCAATTGTATGGGGGCTAGGTCTGAACATGGACCGATTCTCACCAATTTCAATAGCGTTCATCCCATGGCCGATAAAAGATTAAATACCAAATTTCATCAAAATATATTCATATTTGCGACCTGCAATTTGATTACAAGCTTTACATGACGGACGGACGCACATCGTATAATTAAAGATGGGTGTAGGTCAAATATTTTTGGTTCTTACAAACAGCAGCACAAAGTTATTATACCCAAACCACATAGTGGTATAGGGTATAAAAATGCTTGAAAACACAACAGAAAAAATCTTTTTTTAGTTTTTGTTTTGTGTTTATTTTCGTAGCTGTGATTGTTATTGTTGCTGTTGTAAATGTGTAACCTAGTATTACAATAAATAATTTTAATGATCATGCACATTATAGTGGAGCGAAAAATCGAAGCTCTGAAATTACAAAATGTTCTCGGGTAAAAAGTTTTAGAACAATATAAAACAAGTAAGAAAATTATAGTCGGTCTAGACCGACTATACGATACCCTATACCATGCGTTTAGAAACCCTATCTCTTAGGCCCAACTAACTGGACATTGAAAATAAGCAAAAACCAAATTTGAGTGGGATTTTTATTAATTTTTTTGGCTGCAGATATGAAAAAGTTCATATCGGATACTATATCTATAAAGGGACTAGGTCCAAAAATGGACCGATCCTGATCATGTTTGGTAAAATCTCTTGTATTTTGCAAAAATATGTACAAACAAAATTTGAGAAGAATCAGTGCAATATTTTTGTTTTTTAATAGATTTAAGTGAAGATCGGGAAGCAGCTCGATATGGGGTCAAAGGGATCATTTTTGGACTACTCATTAATGGATGTAATGAACGCATACAAACCCAATTTGAGTAAGATCTATATGACAATTTGGATCTTATGGCAATTTATGTCGATTTCATATGGGTAATTTGTATGCGGGCTAGGTCTGAACATGGACTGATTCTCACCAATTTCAATAGCGTTCATCCCATGGCCGATAAAAGCTTATATACCAAATTTCATCAAAATATATTAATATTTGCGACCTGCAGTTTGATTACAAGCTTTACATGGACACACAGACGGACGGACGGACGGACGGACGGACATTGTTAAATCAACTCAGAAAGTGATTCTGATTCGATCGGTATAATTAAAGATGGGTCTAGGTCAAATATTTTTGGTTGTTACAAACAGCAGCACAAAGTCATTATACCCAAACCACATAGTGGTATAGGGTATAAAAATTGCAGGAAACTAAAAGTGTTAAGACAGATTGCAAATAAAGTTTTCAATTTAAAAAGATGTCCTTGTCTAAACTCTGATACATAAAATTTAAAAAATGAGCAAGATACGACAACGTTTATATATATTCTATATAAAGTTTGGTCAAATGGTTTTTCAGTCCACTCTAATGTATGTATGTACCCAAATAAAAAAACGTAAAATAATATTGACAGTTTTACTGGTGATGTCTTTTGTTTGCAGTGTTGTGAATAACAATTATAAGGTATTTGGTACTAGGAAAATTAATAACAGTTTTAAATTGTTAAAAATGTTATAACTTTACTATTTTAGGAACAAGTCCCAACACAATTTTCATTTCTCGCAGAGAACTTTACAATATTATGCAAAATGTAGATTCTAATAAACATATTGATAAAATCAAATATCTGCGAATGGAATTAATCAAACGTGTCAACCCAACGGATATGAAAGATTTTCTTAAAAGATTAAATTACTTTTGCACGGATTTTAAGTCTCGGATTGAAAAAGTTAAAAGAACAGAGGCTCTATTTTTCAAATATAATGCCAATTGATTGGATTCTTCAATATCGTTTGTTAAAATTAAAGAATCCTCATCAAAACGAGGTCGTAAGGACCTATCATTTGATGTGTGTAAAGATAACACAAAAGCAAAAAAAAGTAAAGAAATTAGAGATAGTGTTCCTTTGCCTATTTTAACACATGCAGCGCAAATGAGTTTGAGAGCTTCTGGTCAAACCCATGCATCACAAATACTTAAAGAAATTACATCATCTCCAACAAAAGCGACAAAATATAAAAAAAAGCATCAGTAATGTATCGCAGCAGTTGAGTGCAGAAGAAACTCTTACTGTTCTAGTAGAAGCAAAATTAACTCGAAGCCAATACAATATTATTAGAAAAGCTGCTCCAGATAAATTTCCTTCCTACAGTAAAGCTAAACAAAAATGTTACCCGAAACGTGATAACTTGAACATTTGTGAAACTTCAGCTCAAGAAAGTCTACAAGATCTTTTAGATCATACTATTGAGCGTCTAGTCGAGATAAAACAAACCGAAATTATTTCTTTAAGCCATGAACAACTGTCCAAAATAACATTATTTTCTAAATGGGGATTTGATGGAAGCTCTGGACATAGTTCCTATAAACAAGCATTTCATGGCTTAAATTCTAGTGATTCTTCTGTATTCATTACATCTATTGTACCACTGAGATTAGTTTGCAATGACAAAATAATTTGACAAAATCCTCGTCCATCTTCCACTAGATTCTGTAGACCTTTAAAAATAGAATTTATAAAGGAAACAGCAACTACTGCAAAACTTGAAAAGGAACGGGTTGAAAACGAAATTGAACTTCTTTTGGATTCTGTAGTTTTATTAGGAGAAAAATCAATAAAAATAAATCACAAACTTATGTTAGTAATGATTGATGGAAAAGTTTGTAATGCTATTACGGATACAACATACACACAAAAGTGCTACATTTGTGGTTCAACAAGCAAGGATTTTAATTCATTTGATAGAATGATTGGTAAAGAAGTAAATACAGAAACTTTACAATTTGGTTTATTTATACTTCATGGATGGATACGATTTTTTGAATGTCTTCTTCACTTATCATATAAAATTCCAATCAAAAAATGGCGGGCTAGGTCTGATGATGATAAAAAAATGGTTTCAGTAACAAAATTACGGATTCAAAAAGACTTTAGAGAGAAAACTGGACTGATCGTGGACCAACCAAAGCCAGGTTTTGGAAACTCTAATGATGAAAACACTGCCAGACGGTTTTTTCAAAATGCAGATGTTTCTGCTCAAATCACAAAAGTTGATGCAGAATTGATCGGAGTTCAGAAAAAAACACACACTAAATAAAAAACTCGTACATATATGTAAACAAACATAACTTAGACCAACACACACATATTTTTATTTTCATATCAATTATGTTTGTTTTTAAATTTACTTCGGTGCCCAACACAACCATGACTGTGTTCGTTTTAATATTTCGTTATTTACACGAACATTTTTGTATCACGTACTTTTTGTTTCAATCACACATAAAGCACACATTTTTGAGTGTTGCTTTATTTGAAGTTCATGTTCTGGTACGTGTACTGAAAAAAAACAGAACATGTACAATAAACAGGTTCGAGTTCAGATATATTTTAAGTCGTGTTCTGGCTCGTGTACTAAGAAAAAACAGAACATGTACAATAAACAGGTTCGAGTTCAGTTATATTTTAAGTCGTGTTTAAAATATAACTGAACTCGAACCTGTTTATTGTACATGTTCTGCTTTTTCTTACTACACGAGCCACAACACGACTTAAAATATAACTGAACTCGAACCTATTTATTGTACATGTTCTGTTTTTTTTTTCAGTACGCGTACCAGAACAAGAACTTCAAATAAAGCAACACTCAAAAATGTGTGCTTTATGTGTGATTGAAACAAAAAGTACGTGATACAAAAATGTTCGTGTAAATAACGAAATATTAAAACGAACACAGTCATGGTTGTGTTGGGCACCGAAGAAAATTTAAAAACAAACATAATTGATATGAAAATAAAGATATGTGTTGGCTGCTTTTGAACAGAACATTGTGTGTTTCATGTGTGTATTTTCTGAACCTTGGAATTGATAGAAAGAATGCATGTGATACTTATTGCTTTAGCTTGCGGGCACGAGATTCACGTAGAAAAATTTAGAAAATATACTCAGAATACAGCCATACATTTTGTTAAGCTCTATCCGTGGTATTATATGCCTCCAACTTTACATAAATTCCTTATTCACGGGCCAGAAATAGTAAAATACGCCTTGTTGCCAATAGTTCAACTATCTGAGGAAGCTCAAGAAGCTAGAAATAAAGATTTTAAAAATTACAGAGAACACTATTCTCGTAAATGCAGTCGGGAGAAGTCAAATGAAGATATATTCAATAGGTTACTTCTTAGTTCGGATCCTTTAATTACCACTAAAAGCAAAAATTATGCCAAAAAAATATATAATATACCACAGATGGCACTAGATTTATTAATTTTGCCCAAGATTTCTGATGAAGAAGAGATTAATGAAGATATTGATGATGATAATTATGAAGATGCTGATTATATTTATGAAGGTGATGATAATACGGAGGATCCTTGATTTTATATATATATATATATATATATATATATATATATATTTAAGTTTCTCTTAAATAAGAGCAATATAAAATAAAAAATAAATAATAACAATAAATGCATACAAAATTTTCAATTATAAATGTAGCAATATATTCAATATTAATTGAATTAATTTTTTAAATTTTTTTTTTTTAATTTTTCTGAAATGTTTGTTTGTTTTGTGCTTAAAATTATTCATCAATAAAAACATAATATTATTTTATAATGTGAATTTTTTGAGTTAAATTTGTGGAATTGTGGAATTTGGAAAATAAAATCGGATTTTAAAATTCAATTTTTATAATATAAATACATATTAAATATTTATTCCTTTTTTATTTAAAAAAAAAATTATTTTTTCTAAAAGCACATTAACTAAGTTCTAACTTGCAATTTCATTTACTAATTTATCGCTTTTTATTCCAAAGTTACAGCGAAAATTGTAAGAAAAGATCATTTTTTCCAAAACACAGAAAAGCTCCTAACGGGTTAAAACAAATTTTTTTCCACTTTTTTTTTTTAAATGGTGGTTTTTTATGCATTAATGAATATCCATTAAACAAAATTAACAATATTTTGAAATTACGTCTTCCCTGAATTAATCCTCACTTTTCATGCCTTTCAACCCACTGTGCGACTTGTTAAATTTTTTTACTGTTTGTAGTTACAAATATATCGACATAATCTTCTTAAAATTTAAAAGCATTCTGACAATAATTGTGCTGTTGCCGAACTACTACTCGAATAATCTAACCCACAAAAATAAAATTTTTATTAAAACTCTTTATATCCTTATTCATATGAGTTTTGAATCTCTCCGTGACTGTGCGTGACTTTGCGTGACTATTTTAAAATTAATCTTTGGTCACAACAAGTCATGGAGCAAGTCTCAGATTGATTGGATGAGGGGAAATGGGTTTCAAATTACTCCGTGACTGGGCGTGACTATGCGTGACTATCTTTAAGTTAATATTTGGTGACAACAAATCTGTGGACCAAGTTTCAGATTGATTGGATGAGGGGAAATCAGGTTTTAATCTCTCCGTGACTCTTTGGCCACAACAAGTCTATGGACAAAGTTTCAAATCGATCGGATGAGGGGAAATGGGGTTTAAATCACTCCGTGACTGTGCGTGACTATGCGTGACTGTGTGTGACTATCGTAAAATTAATATTTGGCCACGACCAGTCTATAGTGACTGTGCTTGACTATGCGTGACTGTGTGTGACTATCGTAATATTAATATTTGGCCACGACCAGTCTAAGGACAAAGTTTCAGATCGATCGGATGAGGGGAAATGGGGTTTAAATCACTCCGTGACTGTGCGTGACTATGCGTGACTGTGTGTGACTATCGTAAAAGCAATCTTTGGCCACAACTAGCCTATGGATAAAGTTTTAGATCGATCGGATGAGGGGAAGTGAGGTTTTAATCTCTCTGTGACTGTGCGTGACTATGCGTGACTGTGCGTGACTGTGCGTGACTATGTCAAAGTTAATATTTTTTTCACGGAAAGTCTATCGACCAAGTTTCAGATCGATCGGGTAAGGGGAAATGGGGTTTAAATCACTCCGTGACTGTGCGTGACTATGCGTGACTGTGTAACTGTCGCTAAATTAATCTTTGGCCACAACTAGTCTATGAACAAAGTTTCAGATCGATCGGATGAGGGGAAATGGGGTTTAAATCACTCCGTGACTGTGCGTGACTGTGCGTGACTACCCCAAAATTAATCTATAGTCACAATAAGACTATGGGCCAAGTTTCAGATTAATTGGATGAGAGGGAATGGGGCTGCCCTTTGGCAGGCAGACAGACAGACAGACAGGCAGAGTGAGTTAAAAGAAAGAGTTTAAAAAATTCGACCACTTTCCATACAAATGTATGAAAATATGCACTCCATTGACATTTGCCATCGATTTACAAAAAATTTTGAAAGAAAACATGGTACAAATTTATAATTTTTAAAGTTTGAAATATGATTACATTATGTACTTCAAATTTCAAAGTATTCTGACCAACATTTTGACTCGTAGGAACTGCTACTTGAAAAAGCTTTAAACTTATTCAAAGCATAATATTCTGATTACATATTCTAAACAAGATTTAAGATTATTGACAAAGACTTTTCACCATTTTTGGTATTCTTTATTTTTTCTTTTAAAGAGAACTAAATATATTCCGTATGAAAAAATGCGTCTCCTTGTTTATGTAGCTGGGGGTTTTTTTTTATTTTTGGTTTTTGCCTAACAAACTAAATTTATTTTCATTAGTATTAAAAGCTCTTTTATGTAAAATTTACCACATTTAAATCTTCACTCTCCTGCTCGGCTGTTTATCCTTCAGATTTAAATTTTGTAGTACTACAAACACTATTAACGAAATCAAAAGCGAAACATTTAACTGGAACCGGCATAAAGTAATACAACACTGTAACAAGACTTTTTATTCTTCTTCAGCTGTTGTACAAAAGCTGACAGTATATACGACAGCAACAACGATGAGAAGTAAGAAAAAAAAATGAAAAACTTTTTTAATGTAATTGAATTAAATGCGGAAAAAACGTAGTGAATTAAATAAGTTTTCGCCATTTGGCAAGTTTTTTTTTTTGTTAACAACACACAATGTCGACAACGTTTAACAACAACGAGATAGAGGGATAGTAAGAGAGAGATTGGTGGAAAAATATCGTTCAGCCAGTCAGTAAATTCAAAAGCAGTATAGTAATGCTTGTCGTTCGTATTCGTAATAGTGAACAAACTCTTTTTCTACTTCATGGATTTTGCATAAAAAACAAGCCTTTTAAAAAGCAACTTGTAAGTATTTAAACATTTTATCATACAAAGAAAGCCAAAGGGAGGAAAGATATGAAAAGAAACTCATAAAAAGTTCTTTAGATGTATAAAGTTGTTAAACAAAAAAAAAAAAAAAAAGAAAAAAAAAACTATTGTAGCTGGTATGGTTTTCTTGATGTGGTAACCCACAAAGTGGCTTAAAATTATTACAAAGATGAATGAATTAATTTCGGCTAGCAATGAAGCAGGTTGTAATTTAGAAAAAAAAATCGCTTAAAGTCTTACTTTTTTATGTTAAAAAAAAAGCTGGAAAAAACCAAATCCTCTTCACATCAATTGAGTGATTTATTTGCCGTATAAGATTTAACTTATTAAGTCGTAGTTATTTGAAACTTTTTTTTTTCTTCTCATTTATACCATCGTTTAGTTTAGTACAGTTCTGTTCAATGTTTTGCCTTGATTACAATGAATGTTGACAACAAAATTAAAATGTTTTTCACTTGCAATACATTTTAAATTAATTTCCATTTTGTTTTGTTAATGTTGTTGTTGCTTTTCAGTTTTTTATATTGCTTTATTTTGTTTGTGTGTGAAATTTTTCCATGTGCAAAATTAATTGAAAATGTCATTTGCCGCAAATGACTCAAAATGCAACAATAAAAAAAAAACTTTTTGTTAAAATAAATTGCAGAAATAATTTAATATTATAATTAAAACAAAGAACAAAAAAAAAAAAAAAAAAACTTAAATCATATAAAAAATAAAGGAAACTTAAATTTAATAAAAGTTTATTATATTTTATTGGTTTCTTCAAAAGAAGAGGACACGAGTTGCCACCTAAAAGAGTGAGTGAAGTTATTGTCGAATGTGGGAAATTTATGTTTTTGGTACTTCTCAAACTAAAGGGCGGTGTAATTTACCCGTAAGAGTTTGTAAACTGAGAACACTTTAATCTAAATTTTTTTTTAAATATTTAAATATTTTGAATATTTTTAATATATCCGTACATTTTTGTGCAGAGTTGTTATACCCCATACCAGTATGTGGTCAGTGCATAATGGCTTTGTGCTGATGTTTGTAACTACCAAAAATATTTGACTTAGACCCATTATTTATTATACCGATCTACTCAAAATCACTTTCTGAGTCGACTAGCGATCTTCGTCCTTCCATCTGCCCGTCTGTCTGTCTGTTTGTGTGTCCATTTAAAGCTTGTAATCAAACTACAGTTCTCTAATATGAATATATTTTAATGAAATTTGGTGCATAGGATTCTATAGGCCATCGGTCGAATACTATTGAAATTGATGAAAATCGGTACATGTTCAGACCTAGTCCTCATACAAATGACCCCAATGAGATCGACTTAAATTGCCTTGAGATCCAAATTATCATAAATTACTCGGTCAATGATTAATCAGTAGTTCCTTATCTTTAACCTATAAAAACAAATATATTGCACAGTTTTTTTTTAAATTTGGTTTGTATATGTTTTTGCAAAAAATAAGTGACTTTATCAAATATGGCCAGAATCGGTCCATTTTTCGATTTAGTTCCCATATAAATATAGCATCCGATATGAACCTTTCCAGATCTGCAGGCAAATAAATTAATACAAATAGCACTCAGATTTGCTTTATACTTATTTTCTATATACAATTAGTTGGGCCTAAGACCAATTGTTTAAAAGCATGGTATAGGGTTTAGACCGACTATCTTCCTTTTTTTATTTTGTATTATTTTTCTCTGTATTTTTTTTTAAATTTGATGTGTTTTTTTTTTTAAATTTCCCAATTATTGGTTTTATATTAAGGAATATGTAGTTGATTTTTTAAAATTTGTAATCTATAATATTGATAGGCAAGACGATTTCTTGTGACAAATTCTACACCTTCAATAACCTATCGATTTTGACAAAAAATATACCATTTGAATGTTATTTGTTTGCAGATATTCACCGTTCACCATATTTACAAATGTGCACCATCTGGTAAATTTTTTTTGTGTAAAATTAATTTAATAAAACACATATTTAAGCTCCAAATAAAAAATTTATACAATGCTGTGTGTGTGCTTATTAAATTTGTGTTGAATTGTGAATGGCTAAATTTTATTAGCAATTAGGCAATTATAAAATTATTTATGAATGAAAAAAATAAAATTTTCTAGTATTTGCACTCGAATTTCGAAGGCTGGGCTCTGCTAGTTATTATTATACTCTCCACACCAATGTGCAGATGGTACAAATAAGTTTGCCATTCCGTTAGTAATAATTAGAAAAAAATCCGTCTGTCCGTCTGTGGAAATCATGATCACGCTCTTCAATAGCTCAGCTGGATTGCACATTTTTGGTGAAAATGATCCACTGACATCCTGAGCAGGTTGCAATTAAAAATCATCAAAATCAGTTCTATTGGTCCCGAGAGTTCAATGAAAATGTAAAAAAACTCTTCAAAAATATAATTTTAAAGTTGTTCTAGTTATTGTTGTTTTTTAAATTTTGAATCTGTGTGTCTTAGCTGTAGATGTTGTTGTTGTTGTTGTAGTCGTTGTGTTTGTAGCATCTGATTGGCACACTTTTTTTTAACGTTTTCCCGAAATATATATAAAAAATCGTCAATATGAAAGAAAAATAATGAAAAAATATATTTTCTTAAAAACGTCCTAGTTATTTATAAAAAATTAATTAACTATTGACAGATTTTAATACAAACAGATTTTCAAAATTTTTTAATAATAATAACAATAAAAATAGTAATAATTTTTTTATAATAATTTTTAATTTTCTTTTAAGATCTCTAAATTTGAACTTATAGAAAAATGTCCATACATATTGAAAGTTATTTCATTTCAAAACATTTCGAATTGTTTTATATTGCATGCAGTGCAAACTCCGTGCCCTAACAATGAAAAACCAGTTTTTTGGATTTGAAATCCATTTTATTCTTCAACGTAATCTCCGTTATGTGAAATGCACGTATAATACGATTTGTCAAACTCTTCAAAATATGGTTCCGTCTCTGATATGACTTCTTCATTTATGAAAAATTTCTTTCGCTGAAGCCATTTTTTCAAGTTTGGGAACAAATAATAATCGCTGGGGGCCAGATCTGGAAAATACAAGGGGGTGGGGAAATAATTCGTAATGTAAAGCCTTCAATTTTTCTGAAGCCAAAGCAGATGAATGTGCCGGTGCATTGTCATGATGCTACAAGATTTTTTTCTTATTTAGGTGGGATTGTTTTTTCTTAATTTCTTCATCCAATCTGTCCAATAACTCAATATAGTACTTGGCAATTATTGTTTCTCCTTTCTCTAAGTAATCATGTGCGTCTTGCACGTGTACTGCTAAAAAAACCAGAACATGTTCTTCAACGCATACATCTAAAAATTAAAACATTATCCACTCGCAATCGAAAAAAAAAAACGAAATTAAGTCATAAACAAAATATAAAATTTATCTGTTTTCTATTTTATTACTATATTTTTATTTTTATTTTTTTTACTTTTATTATTATCTTATTTTTATTTTTTAATAACTGCTAATGAGTTATTTCAATTTTTTTTAATAAATTTGGTAGAAACAATTGTTGTCGTTATTATAGGGGTGTTTCAGATTTTTCCGATCGCGAGTGGATAATATTTTAATTTTGAGATGTACGCGTTGAAGAACATGTTCTGTTTTTTAGCAGTACATGTGCAAGAAAACGAACTTAAAATAAAGCTACGCTCGAATCTGTGTGGTTATGTGTGTTCGAAACAAAAAATACGTGATAGAAAAATGTTCGTGTAGATAACGAAATATTAAAACGAAACACAGTCATGATTGTGTTTGGCAACGTACAAAATTTAGAAACACACATAATTGATATGAAAATAAAAATATGTGTTTGTTGGTCTGAGCTATGTTTGATTACATATATGTACGAGTTTTCTTATTCAGTGTGTGTTTTTTTCTGAAATCTGCTTTAATTATTTTGATATATATTTCTGCTACAAATTTGTTTTTTTTTTATTAAAAATAGTTACTTTTCCAAAACTATTCTTACTTGCTTTATTGTATTTTTGTACTTAATTAATCCTTTTATCTTAAAATTTTAAAATTCCTTAAATTCTATAATAACATTACAACCCAATTCAGATAGAAATATTTAATATTTTATTGACATCAGGGAGAACTAAAGTTGCTAAGATTTATAGTCAAGACTAATTTGAAACTTTTTTTGAAATAGCGCATAACTTCTAAGCTCTCAAAATATTGCAAAGTATGATCCATTACTAACTCTAGCTGGGTTATGGCTGGATTAAAAAGCATTTATCTTTGGTCTTTTATAAAAGGATCTTAATTGCTATTCTACTTAATATAAAAAAAATACTATTTTCGGATAACAGTTAAATATTTCTATAAAAAAAAGTCGTATGTGCCATCATACAGATTTCGCTAAAATTTCATTATTTTATTAAATAAGAAGAGTACTTAAGCATGATTCTGCATGTCTCATAACAGGCCTTGAACATATCTTTTGGTTTAAATGAAAAGAACCTGAAAAAAACAAACAAAAATAATCTCTAAATATAGGGGTAAAAACGAAAAAAAATACGGGTCACTTATTTTTTTTCGTGTTCTATATCATATCCAAGTTTCATCGCGTGCCTCCCACGAGACCTTCCTTGTTAGTTCGTAAATTGAAAATAGGTACGTTGTAAATAAATTTTCTTCTTAAAAATTTCGCTTTTTTTAATTCTTCGATTGCTGTTTTCGTTAAAAAAAAAAAAATAAAAACTGTTGGTCACCTTAAGTACGACAAACAATTTATTATTTCCATTTCCTAAAGAAATCGTAAAATTCAAATGCAATTGTATTTTATGTTTTATTATATTACAAAAAAAAAAAAACAAAAAAAATGAACATGTACTCAAAATTAGGTATACTTTTAGGCGTTTAAAAAAAATTTAACTAAAACAGCAAACAAATCATTTGCAAACAGCGACTATTACCGCATGAAAAAACACGTCCCGTTTTATTCAGTTCAATTTCCTTTTAGAAAACATGTTTTAAAACATCCGGTTTCCTGTTTCCTCTAATTTTTTAACAATTTTATGTCAATTTTTCTTTAGGCTCTTTGACAGCCAACAAGAAAAACATGAAATTCCCATACAATTCAACACGTTTCACAACATAAGTAGTAATGCCATACATCATTTTCCACAGTGTGAAATGCAACAGGCCTGTCGTCTTATGAAAATGCTGCATACATTTTCTATATCATTTTGGAAACGATTTTTTTTTTCGTTATTCTTGGCATCATATTACAAAATCGCATGTTGCATGCAACAATATGCTTTGCAGCTCGTTTAGTACTAACAAAAAGGCCAAACGTGACGCTATTAAAACCATTTTTAGCTTAACTTCCGTTTAATGTTTTATTAAGTAGAACTTTTCCCTTATAGTTTTTTGAATGCTTTTTTTTGGCAATTGCCTGGTATTTTTTCTATTACTCTGATTTTTTTTATTTTTGAATTTTTTGGCTAGTAAAGCCTTGTAGTACATTTTGTTTTTTTTATTTTTTTAATACTCCTTATTTTTGGGGTTTTTGCGGTAAGTTTTTTTTTTATTTTTTTTTGTTGCCATTTGTTTGTGTTGTTTGGTGTTGTTCTAACTATTATTATTACAACTCGTGTTGAAGTTGGCAAAGTTTCAAAATGCTTAAATACTCTACGCCAGCCATATTGTTGAAGTGTTAAATTTTGGGAGTTGATTTGTAATTGTAACACTTTATTAAAAAAATAAAGAAAAAAATCACGACAGAGTAGTAATTGATAACAGGCTATTAAAAATTAAGTTCAATTAGAAATATGAACTACTTATTTAACATAAAAAATAACTTTACAGTTTCAATGGTGTGTGGTAGAGAAGAAGAAATCATATATTTCTAAAATTCATAACTACACTGTACCTTTTAATCAGACTAGCCTCTGGCATTTCAGCCTTTATCGGTGATTTTATTGAACTTGTGATAATTGTTATGTTATAGTTGAATAGATTGTTTTTATATGAAATTTTTTTACTTAGGCCGTGAGGTTTGCACTTTTTGGCTATGCGATTTAACACACTCATCCAAAGTCATGCCTACGGGCTAAGTATCAGTTTTCATGCCATACAGCTTTTACTTCGTATTAATCTCAGAAGGTACAAACAATCGTTATTTTTGAATTTATGAATATCTAAGCATTTACACCTCTAAATTCCACTATTCTCAGTTGCGCACGAGTTGCAATATGTAATATATTGTTTTTACATTCTACATATTGCACTTTATTTACTATATTAGAGATTTTGCTCTGAAGCGAAATTTTAATAGTTTGTTAGATTTGACGTTATTTTTCAGACATATCTATAATATTAATAGGCTAAGCGATTTCTTGTTACCGATGTTTTGTTCTACAGTTTTATTCCGATTTGGACCAAACGTATGTTATTTGAAAGGAATTTCTTTTTAGCTGTTCACCAGATTTACAGATTTTAAATTTTTTTTCTTTATTTTGAGTAAATTGCATTTAAAGTTGCTACTAACACACACATAAAATTATACATATGCTATGTGTGTGATTATTAAATTTGTTAATGTGTTTGTTAATGAGTTTGATATCTTCATTCACAATAATAATAAACCAAAAAGTGTTGATTTGAATAAAATTTGTATACATAAAAAAATAGCTAAAATAAAATAATTAAAAAGAAAGACAATTAAATTCGATTAAATAATAAAAATATATACAAGTAATATTTTTATAAACTACAACTGTAACTAAGATAAAATAATTAAGAAGTAGGATAAATTTAAGTAGTCCGATTAACCTTTAATAAAAATTTATGCGAACAAAATTTGCATAAAATTTATTCGATCATATTATATGTATCATATAAATAAAAAGCCCGTTTTATTTTGAAAAAATATTCATAAAATTTTTTAGAAATTTTATGCGAATAAACTTGGTATTCTAGCAAAAAAAAAATAAATACAATAAAATAATTAAGAAGAAAGATAAATTAAAATAATCAGAATATTCAGGAAATTTATACGAATAAAATTTCTATCAAATAAATCAATAAATAACTATAATAAAATAATTAACAAGAGAGACAAATTGAAATAATACGAATAAAATTTGTATCAAATATAAAAATGCTACAATAAAATAATTTAAAAAAAGACAAATTAAAATAAACCAGTTAATGTTTAAAATATAACTAAAATAGCTAAGATACGATAAATGTTTTAAAACAAATTTATTAGAGCTAGTAAATCCCAGCACTCGAAATTCGAGTGAAAATTCTAGAAAACATTATTTTTTTTTTCAATTTAAAAATTTATGAATATTTAAATGAGCCTAAAGGTATGCTAATCAATTTAAGCAATTCACAAACCAACACGGGGCGTGTCATATACAAGTTAAATCATTCTCATTAATAGGGTGTAACGAATTATTAGAAATATTTTATTTTATTTAATTTAATATATTTTTAAGGCAGATTAAACATAAATTTTATCAAATTTTATATTGCTTAAAAAGGAAACTACAAATTTACTTTCACGTATTAATATATAGACAAAATTTGTATAAAATTTCTTCGAATAAAACTTGTTTAAATTTTATTCTAATAAAGTTTGTATTTAATAAAAAATTTAATACAATAAACTTATTAAGAATAAAGACAAATTAAAACAAAGCAGTTAATCTTATTTTAAAAAAAATTATTCAGAAAACTAAAAATAATTCTTAATTTATGTTACATTTAATTAAAATAAAACAAATATCTTTAAAGTAATACAAATAAAAATTAAAAGTATATTTTAGCAATTTATGAGAGCAAAATGTGTTTGAATAACATTTGTATCAAATTAAAAATCAAATATACAATATGGTTTTAAAGAGGAAATTATTATGAAAATAAAATGTACATATATCTAAATTTTAATGTATTGTATAAAAATATAGATTTTAAAAGAAAAAAAAATAAGAAAAAATATTATCCGAATAAGTTTCTAAGCGAATATAAAATATTTTAATCGAAAAAATTTTGAATCGAATATAAAAATTTTGAATAATTTCCATTAATTTGAGTCACTTCTGAAGTTGCTCAATTTAATTTTTGTTACACCGTTAGTTTACAAAATACTTCAAGAAACAATGAACCATTAAGAAATACTAGCAGAGCCTAGTCCTCGAAATTCGAGTGCAAATTCTAGGAAATTTTATTTTTTCATTCATAAATAATTTTAGGCTAAGCAATTTTAGCCCATTTACAATTCAACAAAAATTAAATAAACACACACACAGCATTGTATAGTTTTTTATTTGACTCTTAAATATGTGTTTTATGTATGTGTTAATAGAACCTTTAAATGAATTTTACTCCAAAAAAATGTACCAGATGGTGCATATCTTTAAATAAGGTGAATATCAGCAAAGAAATACCTTTCAAATGGTATATTTTTTTGTCAAAATCGGTGTTTAATTGAAGGTGTAGAATATGTCACAAGCATCGAAAGCATATTTGTGACCGCGGCGCCAGCTCATAATACGAATTTGACATTCGATAGTCGATGTTCGATAGCCAGCGAAGATCGAATGCAACTCATAATAAGGGCCAATGTGTTTGTTGATGAGTTTGTTATCTTCATTCACAATAATAATAAACCATAAAAGTGTTGGTTTGTGAATTGGCTAAGTTGAAAAATAAAGTTGCCTAGAAATTGCACTCGAATTTCAAGCGCTGGAATCAGCGAGTTCCAATTAATGCAAATTTTGATTATTGTTTCAATGGTGCGTGTAGAGAAGTTGCTTTTTAAATTTACTGCAATCAGCTAAATACTGTGAGCATCAGATAGTTTTAGTTTTCAGAGGTTAACATTTTTATAATTTTTTTTTTATTTCATGCGATGAAAATTGTGTTCCGATAAATCTTATACAAAGTTTTAATTCGAATAATTGGCTTATAAATTAAGCGGATTGTTTTAATTTGTCTTTCTTCTTAGTTATTTTATTGTAGTATTTTTTTTGATTCAAATTTTATTCGAATAAAATTTATAAAAATTTTATTGGAATACATTTTTTTAAGGATTGTTTGAATTGGTCTTCCAGTTTTTTCTTAAATATTAAACGGATTATTTTAATTGGCCTTCTTTCTTAATTACTGTTATTTTTTTTAATAAAAATTTTATTCGGACTATTTATACCCTATACCACTAGTGAGGCTAGTTGTAACGACTACAACACTATTTTAATCAGCACTATTTTAATCAACCCTAAATATACGGGTACCTTAATTTTACAACCTCTCTATAACATATCCAAATTTCAGAGCGATCTGAGGGTACCATTCAGGATACCTTGTATGAAAGAAATTTTGGAATCTGTACGTTAACTTTTGTGTTGATATCGTTTAATAACGTTAATATCGCGGAAAAAATGTTTTTCGTTCTCATTTGCGTACGTTACGGTTTGCGACATATCTATTTTGGAACAATGTTTAGAACAACTAGAACAACCTAGAACAACCGCCAATTTTTTTTTCCAAAAGTGGGGGGCAAAGTCTAAAATTCGTTTTTTCGATTTACCGGTACAAATTATATTTTAGAAACTCATCGTTTTAGAGCATTGTAGAACAATCCTAGAACGATTCAGAACAATCTTCAAAAATTCGCACACTTAAATTTTATTCGAATAAAATTTTTAAAAATTTGATTGGAATAAATTTTTTTAAGGATTGTTTGAATTGGTCTTCTTCCAGTTTTTTTTAAGATTAATCGGATTATTTCAATTGGTCTTCTTTCATAATTATTTTATTGTTGTTATTTTTTTAAAAATAAAATTTTAAAATTTTAATAAAATTAAATTTAAATAAATTTTAATAAAATTTTAAAATTTGAAAATTTTATTCGCACTATTTATACCCTATACCACTATGAGGCTAAAGTATAATGAGTTTGTGCTGATGTTTGTAATGACTACTATTATACCGATCGCCTCAAAATCACTTTCTGAGTCGATTCAGCGATGTCCGTCTGTCCCTCTGCCGTCTGTCCGTCTGTGTGTTTATATAAACCTTTTAATCAATCTACAGGTCGCAAATATGAATATATTTTGCTAAAATTTGGTATATAAGCTTCTATCGGCTATAGGACAAATATTATTGAAATTGATGAAAAGCGGTACATGTTCAGACCTAGTCCCCATACAAATGACCCCTATGAGATAGTCTTATTGTGGTTAATTGGGGTTATGTGTGCTTATTACACCCGTTAATTAATAATCCAAAAATAAAGCCTATAGGACAATTCTTAGTAATAGCCCTCATATAAAGCTGATTCCCGATCTTCACTTAAACCAATGAAAAACAAAATTATGCACAGATTTTTCTCAATTTTGGTTGCTATATGGTTTTGCAAGAAATAAGTGACGTGTACAAATATGGTCATGATGGGTTCCCGTAAAAAAAAACATCTGATATGAACATTTTCAGCTCTACATGCAAAAAAATTAATAAAAATTCCACTCGCATTTGGTTTATGCTTATTTTCGATACCTAATTAGTTGGGTGTAATTCTTTGAACACATGTTACAGGGTATCCCAAAGTCGGTCTAGACAAACTTTTATTTATTTACTTGTTACTTTTTAAAGAAAAGGTATTTTTTAAAGGAAAGGTAATTTTTGGGAAAAGGTACTTATTTAAGAAAATGTACTTTTTGAAGAAAAATTACTTTTTTTTGGAAAGGAACTATTTACTTTTTTAGGAAAATGTATCTCTACTCCTTTAAAAAATTATATTTTTTAGGAAAAGGTACTTTTTAAAGAATATTTACTTTTTTAAGAAAAAGGTTTTTTTTATTAAAAAGGTACATTTTTTAGGAAAAGGTACTTTTAAAGAAAAGGTACATTTTAAAGAAAATTTTTAAGAAAAGGTTCTTTTTTAGGAGAGATACTTTTTTTTAAAGAAAAGTTACTTATTTTAATAAAAGGTTCTTTTTAAGGAAAAGTAGTTTTTGTACAAAATTTACTTTTTTAAGAAAAGGTAGTTTTTTTAAGAAAAGCTACTTTTTAAGAAAATGTTCATATTAAAGAAACAATACTTAAAAATTACTTTTTTGAAGAAAAGGTACTCTTTTTAAAAAAAATCAGTTTTTTAAAGAAAATGTTTTTTTTTTAAAGAAGAGGTACTTTTTAAAGAAAATGTACCTGTTTACTTTTTTTTTTTAGAAAACAAAATTGCACTTTACGGGGCGCACCGCCAAAAAAAAATGACCCCCTCCTGGAATTAATCCGGAGATTACGAAAATCGATACCAGAAGGGGGGAAAATGCCCCTGGGCGGGCCCAGGAGGCCCCAAAAAGGGACCCAAGGTTGCGAAAAAACCATGTGGGTACTCAAACTTCCGGAAATGTTATGGAGATAAAAAAAAAGAAAAAAATTTGGGGCGTGGTCCCAAGTGTCCCCAGGCCCCCCCTAACATTGGGGGCCTGATCCATTTTATAAGTGTGGGTATTCAAATGAAAGGGAAATCCGAGAGCATTAAGAAAATCGATACCAGAAGGGGGAAAAATGCCTCTGGGGGGCCCAGGGGGCCCTCAAAATTGCGAAAAAATCATGTGGGTACTCAAACTTCCGGGAATTTTATAGAGATAAAAAAGAAAAAAATTTGGGGCGTGGTCCCAAGTGTCCCCAGGCCCCCCTAACAATGGGGCCTGATCCATTTTATAAGTGTGGGTATTCAAATGAAAGGGAAATCGGAGAGCATTAAGACACTTGGGAAATTAGAAAATTTTTCATGTGAAATGTATGCGATCCTAGTTCTAATTTTGAAATGATCTTATAATTATTGCTACCACTAAACTTATAACGCTAGATATGTGCAATTAATATATGTGACCTGGTCTATAAAAAGGGGACTTACTTGCGAAAACAAGTTATCGAGAAAGAATGAAAGAGCATCTCATACTCTCTTTAAATTGACCGAAAATTATATTTTAACACCTAGGGACATAGACCAGGTTACACATATTTAACTGCTTGTTATAGCCTTAATGATATATTTTTTCATCATATTATTATGGAAAATCTTCAAGGATATTCAAAGATGACAATTTTTATGTACAATATTTCCATCTTTTTATCCATCTGAAATAAAACAAAATTATTTGCGAAACAGCCGAGACCCTCCTCCTTCACTTAAAGTGCAGACAACAGGATCGAATATTTAAAAATATATTTTGAAGCATATGCAGCAAGCTAGAAGAAGCAGTTTTAGTACACTTCACGCATGATATTTTTAACGCTCTTTCATTCTTTCAGAAATTTGTAGATCGCAATTTATCGACCCTGGAATATCCTTGTTTCAGAGATGTTACTATTTTCTAACCAAAATTCTCAATATAACTTTTAAATTTGATTTTTTCCCATGTCTACCTGAAATACTAGAAATTTATTTAACAATAATTTTTTTAAATCCCCTACAGCTTTTGTGTAATTAAATTCAAGTCCCTTTTCTTAAGTACTCTTAACACTGCTGCACACTCATCAATTTTCCAATCAAATTAAACTCTTCCTGCCCTCAATAGCATGAACAATCAAATAAAAAAATATAAAAAAAAACATTAAACGAAAACAACAAGCATGTGGAGCAGCCCTAACTACACCCCAACAACAACGCCCAGTTTTTGATATTGTAAATGCCTTTTAGAAATATAAATATATATATTTCTAAGGACAACCAACATGCAATATCTTAAGTATATTTTCAACTCATACTTCACAGCACACATTAAATATTACACATTTCACAAGTGATACACACTTCTCCGAAATATATACTCGCCTAAGGAATATGTGAGTTTGTTCCCTAGCAATATCTTGTTGCATTGAAAATCGTATTGTCCCTTCTACCCCAGGCCAGGCTATGAGAACATATTTGAAAATCCTTAGTAAGTGAGTGTGTGTTTATTTGTTCGTTCGGGTATAGACCATTTACTTGAATAAACCTCAGCGAAGCAACAGGGATTCGAAGAATTATAGAAAAGTCTACTTCTACTACTAACAACTGCAACATGTTGCTGTTGTTGTTGCTGCTTCAATGTGGCATAAAAGCCATTTAGAGTTTACATTTTTTCTTTATGTATATAAATATTTTAAACAAATACATTCGAACAAACTCTAAAGGTCTCTAAAAGCATTAAAGGTCCTGCTGAAGTACAAAGCAAGACATGCCATTTCTTTATTGTTGTTTGCTGTATGTTAGAGAACTTTGTCAAATTATAAAGCTTTTTAGAAAATGCATACTCCTCTCATAGAACTTAACAATTTTCCACAAACAATCCACAAAATACAGTAAAGCCATGACAAAAAGGATAATACATTTATCAAATCATCAAAACAAACAAATTCTAATTGAACATATTTTTTTTCGTTTATGACAGGTTTCACTGTTTATTCCTGGCAGGCTTCCTTTAAGTCTTTAGCAAGTGTGTTGCATAAAATGTTCTTGAGTTCTGTGAACATTAAGTGCTGAGTAAAGTCTCCATCATTTGTCTGGTTTTGTTTACAAGCCTGTTTCTGTATTTTATAACAACAGTTTGTTGTAAATATTTCAGTTTTTGGCCAGTTTGACTTCTATGCGACTTTACTCTACTCTGGCTATGACTTTTTTCTCTCCTGTAAACATTATTGTAATAGTTGTTATTATTGTTATGTTGGGTTTAAACTATAAGGACACTCAGGTTGGTTGTCTACAGGTATGTTGCTGTTAGCCTGTTGCATGTAAATGTCATCATTATTGTAAATGGAAAAATTTGTTTTATGGTCATATAAAATCTCATTTGTTTTATGGGGAAAAAAGCTTAGATTTTTATGAAAACGGTTAAAGAGTTATTGAAATTTTACTTATTCCATTAATGGCTATAGGTCCTGTAAATGGATACATATAAGAAGAATGAGTTTGATGTCTTTAATTATGTTAGAAAATATAAAATGGTTAATGGTTTCGTGAAAACTGTTAAAGAGTTATAGAAAAAATCTAGTCTAATATGAAATTTTACATATTCCATTAACTGGAAATATGTGCTTTAAATGGATAAATATAAAAAGAATAAGAATTTGATGCCTTAAATTATATAAGAATATATAAAATGCATATCTAAAATATTAATAGGCAAGCCAATTTCGTGTGACATATTCTACACCTTCAATTGATAACCGATTTTGACAAAAACTATAGCATTTGAAAGGTATTTCTTTGCAGATGGCAACCTTATTTACAGATGTGCACCATCTGGTACATTTTTTTGGAGTAAAATTCATTTAAAATTGCTACTACCCATACATAAAACACATATTTAAGCTTTAAATAAAAAAAACTATACAATGCTGTGTGTGTGTTTATTTAATTTTTGTTGAATTGTGAATGGGCTAAAATTGCTTAACATAAAATTATTAAGAATGAAAAAATAAAATTTCCTAGAATTTGCACTCGGATTTCGAGGACTGGGCTCCGCTAGTATTTTTTAATGGTTAATGTTGTCTTTAAATATTTTGTAAACTTTAAGGGTGTAACAAAAATTAAATTGAGCAACTTCAGAAGTGACTTAAGTTAATGGAAATTATTCTTTAAAATTGTTTTCAATATTCGATTAAAAATATTTAAATTGGATTCAAAATTTTTTTCGATTAAAAAATTTTATATTCGCTTAAAAACTTATTCGGATAATATTTTTTCTTTTTTTATTTTAAAATCTATATTTTTGTACAATACATTAAAATTTAGTTATATGTACATTTTATTTTCATAATAATTTCCTCTTTAATACCATATTGTATATTTGGTTCTTAATTCGATACAAATATTATTCGAACACATTTTGCTCTCATAAATTGCTAAAATATACTTTTAATTTTTATTTATATAACTTTATAGATTTTTGTTTTATTTTAATTAAATGTAACATAAATTAAGAATTATATTTAGTTTTCTGAAGTTAACATTTTTATCATTTATTTTGTTATTTTACTCGATCATTTAATCGAATAATTTTTTTTAAAATAAGATTAACTGCTTTGTTTTAATTTGTCTTTATTCTTAATAAGTTTATTGTAGTTAATTTTTTATTCAATACAAATTTTATTAGAATAAAATTTAAACAAGTTTTATTCGAAGAAATTTTATACAAATTTTATCTATATATTAATACGTGAAAGTAAATTTTTAGTTCCATTTTTAAGCAATATGCGGGCACGGAGGAGTGTGAAAATGGGCATAGTTATAGTTCATATGGAGGAGAAGCTGAGAATGATAAAATTTATGCTTAATCTGCCTTAAAAATATATTAAATTAAATAAAATAAAATATTTCTAATAATTCGTTACAACCTGTTAATGAGAATGATTTAAATTGTATATGACACGCCCTGTGTTGAATTGTGAATTGCTTAAATTGATTAGCATACTTTTAGGCTCATTTAAATATTCATAAATTTTTAGATTGAAAGAAAAAATAATATTTTCTATAATTTTCACTCGAATTTCGAGTGCTGGGCTAAACTAGTTCTAATAAATTTGTTTTAAAACATTTATCGTATTATTTATTTCAGTTATATTTTAGACATTAATTAGTTTATTTATTTTTTTATTTTTTTTGAAATAATTTTATTGTAGCATTTTTATATTTGATACAAATTTTATTCGTATAATTTCAATTTGTCTCTCTTGTTAATTATTTTATTGTAGTTATTTATTTATTTATTTGATAGAAATTATATTCGTATAAATTTCCTGAATATTCTGATTATTTTAATTTATCTTTCTTCTTAATTATTTTATTGTATTTATTTTTTTTTTTGGTAGAATACCAAGTTTATTCGCATAAATTTTCTAAAAATTTTTATGAATATTTTTTTCAAAATAAAACGGGCTTTTTAAATTTGTATTTCTTCCTAATTATATTATTATAGTTATTTATTTATATGATACATATAATATGATCGAATAAATTTTATGCAAATTTTGTTCGCATAAATTTTTATTGAAGGTTAATCGGATTACTTAAATTTATCCTACTTCTTAATTTTTTATCTTAGTTATAGTTGTAGTTTATAAAAATATTACTTGTATATATTTTTATTATTTAATCGAATTAATTTAATTGTCTTTCTTTTTAATTATTTTATTTTAGCTATTTTTTTATGTATACAAATTTTATTCAAATAACATCTTTTTTAAATTAAACGGATTATTTTCACTAGCAGAGTCCAGCGCTCGAAATTCGAGTGCAATTTCTAGGCAAATTTATTTCTCAACTTAGCCAATTCACAAACCAACACTTTTTGGTTTATTACTATTGTGAATGAAGATATCAAACTTATTAACCAATACATTAACAAATTTAATAAACACACACATAGCATACATATAATTTTATGTATGTGTTAGTAGCAACTTTAAATGCAATGTACTCCAAATAAAGGAACAAATTAAAAAAATATGTAAATCTGGTGAACAGCTAAAAAGAAATAACTTTCAAATAATATACGTTTGGTCCAAATCGGGATAAAACGGTAGAACAAAACATCGGTAACAAAAAATCACCTAGCCTATTAATATTATAGATTTTTTTATTGTAGTTTTTATTTGATACAAATTTTATTCGAAAATTTTATACAAATTTTGTTCGGGTTAATATTAATGTTAATATTAATATTAATGGAATTATTTTTACTTTTTTTATCATTTACTTTTTTATTTTATTTGATAAAATTTTATTTAAATAAATTTTATACCAATTTTTATACCCTATACCACTATGTGGTTAGGGTATAATGACTTTGTGCTGCTGTTTGTAACAACCAAAAATATTTGACCTAGACCCATCTTTAATTATACCGATCGAATCAGAATCACTTTTTGAGTTGATTTAACAATGTCCGTCCGTCCGTCCGTCCGTCCGTCTGTGTGTCCATGTAAACCTTGTAATCAAACTGCAGGTCGCAAATATGAATATATTTTGATGAAAGTTGGTATATAAGCTTTTATCGGCCATGGGATGAACGCTATTGAAATTGGTGGGAATCGGTCCATGTTCAGACCTAGCCCCCATACAAATTACCCCTATGAAATCGACATAAATTGCCATAAGATCCAAATTGTCATATAGATCTTACTCAAATTGGGTTTGTATGCGTTCATTGCATCCATTAATGAGTAGTCCAAAAATGATCCTTTAGGCCCCATATAGACTGCTTCCCGATCTTCACTTAAATCTATTAAAAACAAAAATATTGCACTGATTCTTCTCAAATTTTGTTTGTATATATTTTTCCAAAATGCAAGAGACTTTACCAAACATGATCAGGATTGGTCCATTTTTTGACCTAGTCTCCATACAGATATAGCATCCGATATGAACTTTTTCATATCTGCAGCCAAAAAAATTAATAAAAATCCCACTCAAATTTGGTTTTTGCTTATTTTCTATGTCCAGTTAGTTGGGCCTAAAAGATAGGGTTTCTAAACGCATGGTATAGGGTATCGTATAGTCGGTCTAGACCGACTATAATTTTCTTACTTGTTATGGAATAATTTATTTCTTATGATTAACTGCTTTATTTCATTTATTTTTCTTCTTTATTATTTACTGTAGTTGTTTTATTTGTTATAAATTTTATTCAAATAAATTCTGTTTTAAAAGATTAATCGGGTTATTTTAATTTGTCTTTTTTTTTATTGATTTTATTACAGTTATTTTTGTAAGATTAATCGGATTCATTTAATTTGTATATTTTCTAAATAATTTTATTGTAGTTTTTTTTTTTTTTTGATACAAATTGTATTCTTAATATTATTATTTGGCTTTCTTCTTATTATTCTATTGTGCTTAATTGCACTAAAACCTCGATCTGCGTCGTTAATTGGGACCCAAAAAAGACGACGCAAATCGAAACGACGCAAATCGAAAATTAATTTTATACATAAATATTTTGTTAATTAGTACTAAAATAAAATATTTCCTTGCATTCCTACAGAATTAAATGGGAAATCCCCTTTATATAAAATTTAAGCAACGCAAATAAAAAATTTTACGACGCAAATAAAAATTTTAACGACGCAACTCTGAAATCACGAAAATTCAAGAACGCCGCAACTTACAAAACGACGCAAATCGAAACAACGCAAATCGAGGTTTTAGGTTTTGATAACAATTTTATTCGTATATTTTTATTTAATTCCCTCTTAATTAATTTATTGTAGTTGTGTCTTTTTTTATATAAACTTTATTCGAATACATTTTATACAAATTTTATTCGAATACTAGTTTAAAAGATTAATCTGATTATTATTATTTTATTTCTTCCGATTTATTTTATTGTAGTTCTTTCTTTATTTCATACAATTTTGTTTAGAATAAGTTTAATATAAATAAGTATTCGAATAAAAATCTACTCGGATTATTGAATTTGCCTTTCTTTTAATTATATTATTGTAGTAATGAATTTTATTTTTTTAAATTTCTATTCGAATAAATTTTATGCAAATTTTATTCGAATAAATTTTTGTAAATATTAATCAGATTATTATTATTTCTTCTTCCGAATTATTTTATTGTAGATATTTTTTTCCATAAACTTTATTCGAATACATTTCATACAAATTTTATTCGCATACATTTTTTAAAAAGATTAATCAGATAATTTAAATTTTTATTTCTTATCACTTATTTTTCACTCTGTAAACATTTTATTCGAATAAATTTTGTTTTATGATTTAATTAAATTTTGTGAATTGTCCTGAGTCGATTTAGCGATATTCGTCCATCCGTCTGTCCTTCTGTCCGTCTGTGTGTCCATGTAAAACTTGTAATCAAATAGGTAAAAGGAACGCTATTTAGACCTAGTCCCTATATAATAAGATAAGATCCAACTTATTACTAGATCTCGTTCAAATTGGGTTTATTTATGTTTATTACATCCATTCATCAGTAGTCCAAAAATAAACCCTATAGAACAGTTCTTAGTCATAGCCCCCCCCCCCCATGTAAACCTGTTTCCTGATCTTCATTTAAATCTATCAAAAAACAAAAATATTGCACAGATTTTTCGCAAATTTGGTTTGTATACGTGTTTGCAAAAAAGAAGTAACTTTACTAAATATGGTCAAGTTCGGTCCATTTTTCGACCTAGTCCTCATATAAATAGTGGATCAGATATGAACTTTTTTCAAATTTGGGTTATGTTTATTTTCTATACTCAATTAGTTGGACCTTAAACAAATTCTCTAAACGCATGGTATAGGGTATCGCAAAGTCGGTCTAGACTGACTATAATTTTCCTAATTGTTTAATTTAAAGTTGTTTTTTTATTGCATCGGATTTATTTTCAGAAATTTTTACTGTAATAAAGTTTAATTTATTTTATTTTATTCGAATAAATTTAAATATAACTTAAAATCGAGGTAGGAATTTAAAAACTAGTTTTTTTTTTATATAAAATTAAGTAGTTAAGTATTTTAAAAAGATAAAGATAAGAGATGTACGCGATTAATTTTTTTGTCGACTCATAGTCAGTATGTGTTTTCAAAATTATTCCTTACCTTTGAAAATAAGAAAGAAAAAAAAAACGATATTGTATTTGTTCTATCACACGATCCAGGAATTGAACCTGGGTCACTAGATGTAATCCCTTACCTCATTGCCTAATTTTTACAAATTTAAAGATATATTTTGAAGCGGTTTATTGATATAATTTAAATAAACTTTTAACTCGAAATATAGGTCGAAATATAGCTCGAAAATATAACTATAACGTGCTACATAGAATTTTAATCGATTAAATTTTTTTCAATTGATTCTGACTTTTTTTTAAATCGATGTTGTTATCCTAATTTTGTTTAACATTCGGATAAGAAAATTATTAGAAGAAATTTTACTCGATTAAATTTTATTCGATTAAAATTTATTCGATTAAATTTTATTCGATTAAATTTTATTCGGTTAAATTTTATTCTGACTTTTTTTAATCGATGTTGTTATCCTAATTTTGTTTAACATTCGGATAAGAAAATTATTAGAAGAAATTTTATTCGATTAAATATTATCTGTTAAATTTTTTTTTATAAATTTAACGCCTTTTCCGGAATGATGAAGAAATTTTTACGATTTGGATATTTAAAAATTTCAATCAATCAAGGAAGTGTAACTGGCTCTATGATTGTGTTTAGTTATAGTATATTTTTGTCTACCAATTTTTTTCTCTAAAAATTTGAATATGTTTCTTTAATTCTACCATTATTCTCAACAATACGTACATATTATTCTTAAATTTTCTAAATTTTTCTTTCACAAATTTATGCATTTTAAACAACTCGATATTTATGGTTGCTCCCCTCTTTGTCTGGCCCTAAATATAAATTCTAGCTTGTTGTTAAACCCAAACACAAATCCAACTGACCATTGTGTAAGGAGAATTTGTTTTTTTTCTTTTCTGTTCAGTCCAGCATTAGATGCACACAAATCTCCCTAAACAAGTTACAAATGCCTCTAATGTTGTTAAATCAATGTCTAGTTGATGTTGTTCTTTTGCTTCTTATACATTTTCCAGCTGCTAAGGAAAACAAAAAGATTGTAGTTTCCCAAAATACCATAAAAAAAAGAACAACACAAACATTAGTAAACACTAATGCATTTTCAAACAAGTCAAGCTATAAACATTAGGGTGGCCCTTTTAAGGAAATGCTAGATTCTAATTTTACCGAAAATAAGCCAGAAACACAGATAGTTAATTTTAAATTTAGATGACCATTAAAGTGTGCTCTAGCCTATGATATTTATGAAATATTTCCCATTAAAATAACTCCAGCCCTATTGCATATATAAGTACTTGTATTTGAAGCTGATGATTTTGTTTGTTTTTCTTTAACCTTGTTTTTTTTATATCTACAAAAGACTTATTGTTTACCCAGGGTCTTTAAGTAAAATGTCTAACGTATTTTATGATGATAGTTGTTTTTCCTTTAAGAACACACAAAAAAGAACTGCAATTTCTTTTGGAAATGTTTTTGAGTTTTTTCATGCAGCTTTTGGTAGTTAGTAGTAAGTACTTTTTGGGTTTAGGCAGGATGTAGTATATACTTAACAATGTCTATGAACGCTTGATTTCCTTTTATTTAGATCTTGATTTAAGTTAAATGTTTTTTTTTCTACTTTTATCATTTTGCACAGTAGTAGTTTGTTTTGCTCTTTTTTGTTCATTTTTATTGTTGTTGTTGTTAAACATCCAACAGGCTGGAGGGTGGTTTTTAGATAAACTACAAATAAGATTTGTTGAAAATTTAATTTGGTAAACAATTTTAGTTTTTTTTTTTTTTTGGCTACATGCAAGCCATGCTACAATTTGCTATTGAGTCCCTTTTCATGGTTATGAATATTTTATAAGCATATTATCATCCTTGCATTTAAATTTTTTTTGTATAAAGTATATCTATTTTTATTTGATTTGTATATTTGCAATATTAGTTTTCCTGGATTTATTTCATTCCATTTCTATTTAATCAAATTATAAATGAATATTTTATATGAAATGGGGTCTATGGCCATAAAACTGTGTTTTTTTTTTTTTGGACAACAAAGCAATAAATTGCTCATATTTATATTGAGTTTGGAAATTTAATTATAACAAATAGAATTTATTTTTATGATTTGGACATTTTTGTTTGTTTGGTATTTTTAAAAATAAAGCAACAAAAAATATTGTGAAATACATTTGTCTAGCTTTCAAAGTAAGAATTTGATTTTTTTTTTAAATTTAAATTTATATTGATTTAGGAAAACTTTATTAAAATTTATATTTATTTGTTTGAGTTTAGTGAAATACAAATATTGTTTATAAATTTTTGATCTAAAAAAAAACAAATATATGGTTTTATTATAATTTTTTTATTCAAATCTTTAAAAATTGCTAAAAACAAATTAACTTTTTTTTTTCCATATATTAAGTCGTTACCGTGAAAATAGCTTAAGTGACAAAATGAAAATTTTGATGTTAAGAGAATTTTTATTTTTTTGTTTGTCTTTCGTAAACTGCAATTATTTACTATACATTTTTGAACTTATAAAGTAGATTAAGTGACAAAATCTAAATTTTGACCTTAAGAGAAAATCAAAATAGGAACTTAATTTTTTTAATTTTTATTTTATTTTATGTTATTTTTAATGTGAATTATATGAGCCATGATCCCACAAGTAGCTTAAGTAACAGAATTAAAATTTAAAGATTTTTTTTTACATTTAAAATATATTGATTTAGAAAAACTTTATTAAAATTTTAATTTTTTGTTTGTCTTTAGTAAACTGCAATTATTTACTATATATTTTTGAACTTATCATTAAAGTCTTTAAAAGTAGCGGGAAATAGATGGCTACAAGCGAATTATTTTTTCCTTAATATAGCCATGACCACGAAAATAGCTTAAGTGACAAAATGAAAATTTTGATCTTGAGAGAAAATCAAAATTGGAACTTAATTTTTTTTTTAATTTTTATTTTAATTTATGTTATTTTTAATGAAAATTATATGAGCCATGATCGCACAAACAGCATAAGTAACAGAATTAAAATTTAAAGATTTTTTTTATATTTAAAATTATATTGATTTAGAAAAACTTTAATAAAATTTTAATTTTTTTGTTTTTTTTTAGTAAACTGCAATTATTTACTATACATTTTTGAACTTATCATTAGAGTCTTTAAAAGTAGCGGGAAATAGATGGCTAAAAGTAAATTATTTTTTTTTTCTTAATATAGCCATGACTGCGAAAATAGCTTAAGTGAGCAAATCATATTATTGATCTTAAGAGAAAATCAAAATTGGAACTTAATTAATTTTTTAATTTTTATATTAATTTATGTTATTTTTGATGTAAATTATATGAGCCATGATCCCAAAAGTAGGTTAAGTAACAGAATTTAAATTTAAAGATTTTTTTTTTGTGTTTAAAATTATATTGATTTAGAAAAACTTTATTAAAATTTTAATTTTTTTGTTTGTCTTTAGTAAACTGCAATTATTTACTATATATTTTTGAACTTATCATTAAAGTCTTTAAAAGTAGCGGGAAATAGATGGCTACAAGCGAATTATATTTTCCTTAATATAGCCATGACCGCGAAAATAGCTTAAGTGACAAAATGAAAATTTTGATCTTAAGAGAAAATCAAAATAGAAACTTAATTTTTTTTAATTTTTATTTTATTTTATGTTATTTTTAATGTGAATTATATGAGCCATGATCCCAAAAGTAGCTTAAGTAACAGAATTAAAATTTAAAGATTTTGTTTTTATATTTAAAATTATATTGATTTAGAAAAACTTTATTAAATTTTAATTTTTTTGTTTGTCTTTCGTAAACTGCAATTATTTACTATACATTTTTGAACTTATCATTAGAGTCTTTAAAAGTAGCGGGAAATAGATAGCTAAAAGTAAATTATTTTCTTTTTCTTAATATAGCCATGAACGCGAAAGTATATTAAGTGACAAAATCTAAATTTTGACCTTAAGAGAAAATCAAAATTGGAATTTAATTTTTTTTTTAAATTTTTATTTTAATTTATGTTATTTTTAATGTAAATTATATGAGCCATGATCGCAAAAGTAGCTTAAGTAACAGAATTCAAAGTTTAAGATTTTTTTTATATTTAAATTTATATGGATTTAGAAAAACTTTATTAAAATTTTTTAATTTTTTGTTTGCCTTTAGTAAACTGCAAATATTAACTATAAATTTTTGAACTTATCATTAAAGTCTTTAAAAGTAGCGGGAAATAGATGGCTACAAGCAAATTATTTTTCCCTTAATATAGCCATGAACGCGAAAGTATATTAAGTGACAAAATCTAAATTTTGACCTTAAGAGAAAATCAAAATACGAACTTAATTTTTTTTTAATTTTTATTTTATTTTATGTTATTTTTAATGTGAATTATATGAGCCATGATCGCAAAAGTAGCTTAAGTAACAGAATTCAAAGTTTAAGATTTTTTTTATATTTATTAAAATTTTTTATTTTTTGTATGCCTTTAGTTACTATAAACTTTTGAACTTATCATTAAAATCTTTAAAAGTAGTGGGTAATAGATGGCTACAAGCAAATTATTTTTTCCCTTAATACAGCCATGACCGCGAAAATATCAACTCATAATTTTGATCTTAAGAGAAAATCTTTTAGATAATCGATTCAAAATATGAACCAAAAATTATTTTGTTTTGTGGAATTTTTTTAAATTTGGATTTTAGTGTCAATTATGTGGTCCATGATCGCGAAATTAGATTAAGTGACAAATTCAAAATTTAAAGTTTTAGAGAAGAACTTTTATATAGTCTAATCTAAATTAAGTCTTATTATAAATGTAAATTATATGAGTCATGATTGCAAAAATAGCTTAAGTAACAAAATTAAAATTTTACATGAATTTTTTTTTTAATTAACTTTGTTTTATCTTTAGTATGTAAACACATTTTGATTGTGCTCTAAAATTGTTTTTGCTCTAAATTTGTAACTTTAATAGATGATACAAATGATGGTTAGTATGTAAACACACTATGAATGTGCTCTTAAGCTAAAATTGCTTTTGCTCTAAATTACCTTAATAGATGATAGAAATGATTGCTAATGATCGATTTTCAACAAAAAACGAAAATCAAATTTAGTCACTTAATCTATTTTCTCGGCCATGACTCATGCTTAAAAACATTTAGAAAAAATTTTAATACTTTTTTCAATAAAATACAAAAGCCTTGGAAAATTAGCCACATTAACTCTTTTTCTCCAGTTGCTAAATTTTCCAAACTGCAAATTTCATTGTTTTTAAGTTGCTATTTTCTCAGAAAAGATCTTCAGTTTTCTCCAAGTTTCTCAGAAAGGAGCATCACTGAACTGGTAATTTAAAAATAACTCAATTTAAAAATCCTTTTTAACAATTTTTAAAATAATAAATTTTTTAGGATTATGAAAATGAAGCCAAAGATCTAAATAATAAGAACTGATCGAATAAATACCGCATTTAAAAAAACATTTTTGAACAACTTTTTAAGAAATTAGAAGATATTAAGTTTTGGAGTTATGAAAATGAAGCCAAAGGTTTAAATTATAAGCACTTTTTCGGCTATAAGTCAGGAACCATTGATTATTTTTTTATGTCATTCTACATCAAAGTTCAAGCTAAGGCTTAAATAAAAATAATTTGTAGTAATATAGTAAATAATAGATTAAACAATACTGATGTATGTTTGATTTAATTAATAAAAATATCACTCACACTATTTTTTTTTCTTTCAATGTTTTTTTACTACATATATAAAAAATTTATGAATTGAGCCTAAATGTATGTTAATCAATTTTAGCAATTCACAATTCAACACAGAGCGTCTGATATATAATTTAAATCATTCGCATTAACAGGGTGTAACGAATTATTAGAAATATTTTATTTTATTTAATTTAATATATTTTTAAGACAAATGAAACATTAATTTTATCATTCTCAGCTTCTTCTCCATATAAGCTATAACTAGACCGATTTTCACACTCCTTCGTGCCCGCATATTGCTTAAAAATGGAACTAAAAATTTACCTTCTTAAATCAATAATTCGCATTAACAGGGTGTAACGAAATATTATAAATATTTTATTTTATTTAATTTAGTATATTTTTAAGACAAATTAAATATTAATTTTATCATTCCCAGCTTCTTCTCCATATAAACTGTAAATAGGCCGATTTTCACACTCCTTCGTACCTGCATATTGCTGAAAAATGAAACTAAAAATTTACATTCTCACTATGTTATGTTATTCAAAACATTTTTAAAAAAGCGGACAATGGCAATTTTTTTAATATTCCATTACATTCGATTAAATTAGCCCAACTTTGTTTGCTGAAACTATATGCTGAAAAATGAAATGAGAAATCATCAATGGTTCTTGAGTTGTAGCTGAAAAACTAAGCAAACAAAGATCAATGTGGCCTGAGCACGCCAAACCATTTGGAGGTCTTACTATACTAGCCTAGTACTTTCATCCTGACTTGGAGTTTCTCAACCCCCCCCCCCCCCCCATAATGGTTATAGCACTGTGTAATTATTTCGTCCGCTATATAAATTCAACAAACAAAAACATACAAAAAAAACTCAATTTTTTATTAAATATTCCATTCCCCCTTATCCAATTAATCTGAACTTGGCCCATACTCTTGTTGTGACTATAGAATAATTTTGGGGTAGTCACGCACAGTCACGCTTAATCATACACAGTCACGGAGTGATCTAAATGTCATTGCCCCTCATCCGATCGATCTGAAACTTGGTCCATACACTTGCTGTGAAAAAAGATTAGCTTTGACTTAGTCACGCACATTCATGCATGGTCACGCACAGTCATGGAGAGATTTAAATAGGATTTCCCCTCATCCAATCAAACTGAAACATTGTCGATATACTTGCTGTAAAGAAAGATTAACTTCGACATAGTCACGCACAGTCACGCATAATCACGCACCGTCACGGAGTGATTTAAAACCCATTTGCCCTTATCCGATCGATCTGAAACTTGGTCGATAGACTTGCTGTGAAAAAAGATCAACTTTGACATAGTCACGCATAGTCACGCACAGTCACGGAGTGATTTAAACCCCATTTTCCGTCATCTGATCGATCTGAAACTTTGTCCATAGACTTGTTGTCACCAAAGATTAATTTTAGAGTAGTCACGCAAAGTCACGGAGAGATTCAAAACTCATATTCATAAGGATGGAAAGTGTTTTGATAAAAAACTTTGTTTTCATGGGTCAGATTATTTGAACATATCTTTTTGTCAATTATAGATTGAATTTTTGATTATGTTTCTTTTTGAAAAAATTTTCTTACCAAAATTACCCAAAATTAATGAGAAATTGTTGAAAAAGCGTTTGTTAAAATTAGAAAAAAAAAATCTGAACCCCATAAAAAATATATATTCTTGATAACATACGTAGTTTAAATATCGATATCCGACTGTCCTTTTTTCTGTTAAAATCACGTTCATTCACAAAACAAAGCATTTACTTGGATAAAATTTGTAAAATATTGATTTTAATTATTTCGAGCAGGTTGGTATTGAATTTGGAGCCACTAGACCCAATAGCCGAGAGATGACGTACGAAAATGTATAGATACTGCGATAAAATTTCATATAAAAAACTAAAAATGGTGAAACATGCTTTTTCCCAACAGAAGATATGCATATAGCTATTTATCAGCGATGCATACACATTTTTGTTTGCTTGTTGTTTTTGTTTTTTTGCACATGTGAGTGAATGGTTTAACGATGAGAGTAAGAGAATAACCAAAATGGTTATGCTCCTTACAAAAATGTAATTCTATATATATACATTTATGCTGACTGTATTTAATAATTGCTTTCATTAAAAAAAAAACGAGTATACCTAAAATTTTTGCTAATTATCTTATTACTTTTGTGTGATAACCTTAGTTATAATATTGTGTTTAGAACACGGTTGGAGGGTATCGAAGATTCGACACAGCCGAATTTATATTTAAGGTTAATAAATTAATTAGATAAGGGAGAACACGTGTAGTTAATTTTTATTCCTTCTAAAGCCCCTGTATGACAAAACTACACATTTTAGGGAGTATGATGAGTATTAAATAATTAAATATAAATCATATGCCTTGCTTTTCATTTAACTTCATAATATTCATACACTGTTAATAATTTATATATCCTCTTCTTTGAAGTTTTTCTTAAAACTTGATATTTTAATCTATGTAAATTATAGTTTTTTTTTTACCAACTTCCGTCTATCATTTCCGTATGCAATTTAATACTCTGTCTCAAAAAAAAAAAAAAAAACACGAAATTGAAAATCTCTTTAACATGCCACATTACATTTTTCAAATGCATATCAATATTCATGCATGAATGTAAGGCAACAGTTACTGTATTTTTTTTTTTTATTTTTTTTTGCTGATAGTTTTTGAGTTATTCAAAACTTACAACTATTACTACTACATCATTTCTCTATATATCATTAGACTTCCTTTAGTCATCCACACAGTGTGCTTAACTAAGCCTGCAAGTATGTATTTTGAATGCATAAATCTAAAAAACCAAAAAAATATGAGAGAGTCTATAAAAAGTTCTAGTTGTAGCACTAGTTTCAGTTGTTAGTCGTAGTGGCTTAGTTTTTTATTGCTTTACTTATGGCAAAGGCTGTTGAACAAATATATTCATTGCAATATATGTCGTTTGTATGTATGGCCGGAATTGCACTGAAACACAGACATCTATTAGAGTGGCTTAAAGTTTTCTACTCAGGATTTGGATACAAAAAAAAAAAAGAGATAGAATTTAGGAATTTATGATTTTTTCTTGTAAATGATTCTCTTTAAAGTGTTCTCATAAGTTTGGTTTTTTTTTTAAATGTTCTTAATTTCAATAAATAGTTGCCACCTCTTTACATTTATATGTACGTAAATATGTCGTTTACGCTTAAATGGCAAATAGTTACCAAAAGATTTTCTTGCGAGTATTTTATTTTTAGTCTTTTTTTTGTTATTCGCGTTTTTGCTTGCTTTTGTTTCTATACATTCGCAGACATTTCTTCGAAATTTTCAATGATTTTTTCAATTTATGTTTTGACGAAAAAAAAAAAAACGTTCAAATAAATATGTCTCGTATGCAAAAGATTTTGTTAAAGATCTGTAAGAAATTAAATGAAGCATGTGTAGGGATATGGTAAAAAAAAGCAAGCTAGAAAAGTTAAGGCAATCAAGGTTGAAAAAGATACTCTACACTATGACTTTTTAAAAAGCATAAACCAAAAACATGTTAAATTAAAAAATTACTAAAAAAAAGATCAATAAATAAATATTATTGTTATGAAAATATGCATAAAATGTATTTATAGCAAAATATGCAAATATAATTCAATGCTATTTTATTTTTAAATTAATTGATTCGGAAGAATATTTAGTTCATCTTATATACAAATATGGGGATTGTCTGTTTGTACGTTTGTTTGTTTGTTTATTTGTTTGTTTGTGATTTATAGAAGGCTACATCACTGGACCGTTCTTCTTGAAATTTCTGCAGTATGTAATTGCCTATCCGGAAGGAAAAATACGCTACATTTTTGGATTTTTCAAGTGGGCGCGGCACCTCCCATATAAAGTGCAATTTTAAAATTTAATTTTTCTGTATAATAACTGGAGTACCAGGACATTAAGAGTTCTGAAGCTATGTACTTGTACTTATTAAACTAATTTGGAGAGTCGCGGAAAAATGGGCTGGATCGAGCCAATGGGCGTGGCACGCACCATAAAAATAAATATTTAATGTCATATATCCGGAATACTGTAGTGTCAAAAGCCTTGGGACATTGTACGAGTTAATAAGTTATTAATGTGATTAGTCGGGCCAAAAACGGGCGGGATCGGACCAGTAGGCATGTCACCCCCATGCAAAGTAAATATATAATATCGTATAACTGGAGTACTATAATAGAAAACCCCTTGGAACTTTGTCTGAGTTCATAAGTTATTGTAAGTAGTTGCACAAAAAATGGGCGAGATCGGACCAACCGGCGCGCTTATTCCTGGGGTGGAATTACCACACCATGTAAACGTGCGAATTTTGTGTTTTCGGTACTCGGTTAATTAAAGTGTTTCAGTATTTACTCGAAGTAGTTGAAATTCTACAGATAGAATATAAGAATTTTCACTTGAAGCACTAATAAACTGTGGCACACTTTTAGGGCTTATAAAAGGTCCGCCATCTAACGTTTTTTTTTTCAACTAGTGCTTACTTCGTGAATGGTAACACTTAGCTCATCTCTGATTTGACAGATAATTAGTTTTATCCTTCCGCTGAACGAATATGGTTGTGTATACGCTTGAACAACGCTGGCAAATATTGCGACATTACTTTGAAAATCATGGTAATGTTGCAGAATGTGTGCGAAAATTGCGTACGGATTTTGGAAGAAGAGAAGCGCCGTCAGCTCCGTATGTTCGTTATCTTGTGGAAAAAGTGAAAGAAACTGGCATCCTCATCGATAAACCAAAGCGTGAAAAGCCAAAAACAATGCGTACACCCGAGAATATTGCTGCTGTGCCAGAAAGTGTGCGTGAAGCGCCATCAACATCAATTCACCGTCGTTCTCAAGAATTGAACATTTCGGAGGCATCATTCAGACGAATTTTGCATAAAGACCTTGGTATGACGCCATACAAAGTCCAATTGGTTCAGGAGTTGAAGCCAACTGACCATCCAATGCGTTTTCGCTTCGCTAAGTGCGATCGACTTACAGAAGATGCCGATTTTGCCAAAAAAATCATCTTTTCAGATGAAGCTCCTTTTGATCTTGGCGGGTATGTAAACAAGCAAAATTGTCGCATTTGGGGCACAGAAAACCCGCACGCATACATTGAAAAGCCGATACACCCAAAACGAAACACTTTTTGGTGCGGATTTTGGTCTAGAGGCATAATTGGGCCATTTTTCCTCGAAAATGAGCAAGGAGTGGCCGTTACAGTTAATGGCAATCGTTATAAGGCCATGTTGAACGAATTTTTGTTCACAAAAATTGAAGAGGAGGTTATTGGCAACATTTGGTTTCAACAAGACGGCGCTACGTAACACACAGCCGAAGCTACACTCGATGTTTTGCGCCCTGTTCTTGAAGATCGCATTATCAGCCGCATAGCTGATGTCGTTTGGCCACCTCGGAGCTGCGATTTGACACGGTTGGACTATTATTTGTGGGGTGCCCTCAAAGATAAGTGTTACGCCAACAAGCCAGAGACAATTGCCGCTTTAAAGGACAATATTCGTGAAGCCATTGGTGAAATACAGCTGCACACAATCGATAATGTGCTTAAAAATTGGACCGATCGTGTAGGCTACTGCATGGCCAGCCGAGGCAGCCATTTGAATGAAATTATTTTCCATTATTAACCGGAAGGATTGTACTTTCAAATAAAAAAAGAAATTTGAGATAATATTCAGTAGTTTTTTTTATAGCATTTTCAAAAAAAAAAAAAGTTATTTGGCGGACCCTTTAGTAAGTAAAATATCTGTAGTATTAATAGGCAAGGCGATTTCTTGTGACCGATATATGTTTGTCAGTTATAATACTATTTTGACCAAACATCCCTCATTTGGAAGGTATTTCTTTTTAGCTCTCCACCAGATTTACAGATTTTCATACTTTTACATTTTTTTTTTTTGAGTAAAATGCATTTAAGATTGTGTATTTATTAAATTTGTTAATGTGTTTGCAAAAAGCCTGTGTTGAATTGAAAAAAAAAAAAATCTTGGACATAGTCGTAAACTAATAAAATGTGTTGAATTGTGAATTGGCTAAAATTGATTAACAGACCTTTAAGACCGTTAGGGTCTTATAAAATAATAGTTAAATGAAAAAATAAAATTTCCTTGAATTTGCACTCGAATTTCGAGAGCTGGGATCTGCTAGTTATAATAGTTAGTTAATAGTTTATCCCCTTTGCCGGTTATATCTTGAAAAATACCCGTCGTTGAAGAAAATGGTTGTTACTAGTTCACACAAAGTTGTTTAGGGTGGTCTGATAGAAGAACGGAAAATTTTGGCGTCGAACTTAAAATTGCTTATATCTCGAAAACTATGCGTCGTTTGTTAATAAAATAAACAATTTTCAACTAGTTTCATGTACATATATCAAAAATTTTGGTTTTCATTTCGGATTGGAATTTTTCTTAACCTAATAAAATTTTGACCTAATGTTTTAAGACTTTAAACAGAATTTTTATACTCTATACCATTATGTGGTTAGGGTATAATGACTTTGAGCTGATGTTTGTAACTACTAAATCTTTATTATACCGATCGAATCAGAATCACTTTCTAAGTCCATTTGGCCGTCCGTCCATCCGTCCGTCTGTGTGTCCATGTAAAACTACAGGTCTCAAATATGAATATATGTTGATGAAATTTAGTGCGTAAGCTTTTATCAGTCATAGTATGAATGCTATTGAAATTGGTGAAAATCGATTTATGTTCAGACCTAGTCCCCATACATATTACCCCTATGAGATCGATCTAAATTGCCTTAATTTCCAAATTTGCATATAGATCTCGGCCAAATTGGGTTTGTGTATTTATTACATCCGATTATCAGGAGTCCACAAATAAACCCTATAGGACAATTCTTAGTCATAGCCAGGCCCGTTCCTGGCGGGGGTGCAGAAGGTGCCCTTGCACGTGTTCGGCGAAGTCGAAGGGCGGCCGCCTACCAACTATTATTTAAGAAAATTAAAATTAAAAAAAATTTTATTTTATTTTTGAGTACTAAACTAGAAAAAAACTGTCGAATTAAGTAGAAGCAAACAAAACGTTATTTTGTTTACCAGAAATACTGTGAAGATCCAAGTAGATAAAAATTTTATGATTTTAATGTATTAAAAATTACTGAATTCTGTTCTTCAGACTTTAGTATTCATATAAAAATTTGGAAGAATGTGTTTCTGTACGATATTTCTTTAGAAATTTCTAATTGATATTCAAGGGTATTTTTAACTCTTAAGAGCTGTATGCAGCTTGGTACGAAATCTTAGCAGAAAATTTTCATATATTTCTTAATGAAAAAAGAGCACAAAAGTACCTTTCAGTGCAACAGTAGCAATCAGCTGTTTTCAGTCAATTATTAAGAATTGTGAAATTGAAATTGAAAACAACCATGTTTGCAACTGAAAAAGAATTTCTAATTTTTTGAGCTTATTACATTTTGTTTATGCTTACCTGTCCTGTGGGTTGCCTAACTTAATTTACGTCAAAAAAAAAGTAGTAAACACAATGCTACTTTTTTAAAAAGCTTAAAAGCATTTCTGAAGCGTTTTTTTATATCAAGTTTTTGATTCCTTAGCAAGCTGAATACAGGTCTTTATTTTGATTTGTTCCAAGTAATAACTAATTAACGCAATAAAGGAGTACGCGTACGTAAAATTGTAAGTACATGTTTTGATTTTGCTGCTCTTATAGAAAACACATGAATACTTTTAATGTAAAGCAAATAAAATAATATACCGATTTATTTCTAACATGCAGTTGTTATGGACCTAATATATGTATATTATTTGTATTATTTAATATGTTCACGTATGTACATGTAAATATTACACACAAAAAATACAACATCAAACGCTATTTTTGTGTTTTTCTCTTTAAATAAATTTATACATAAATTTTTCTTTTTTGCTAAATTTACATTGTTTTTTTTTTATTAACAACTAGGTATTTTACCATTATTTGCTTTAGATGCTGGTGAATTTTTACTCCCTTTACATATATTAACTCGTAGTGTCTGCTTGTCGAAAAATTTTTGGATCGATTTAACCCCTTTCCCGTGACCCATTCGATCTGAAATTTTGCAGGCAGGCTCGTGGTAATAACAGAAATGATCTAACAAATTTTTTTAGTGATGCCAAAACAATGGAAACTTTTAAAATTTTCTACCACAGTTAATAAAAAAATGTACAAAGGGTTAGTTTTTATTATATTATTACCACAACGACCACAAAAACAACAAGTCCACCTATGACAACAACACAACATTTAGAATAACAACAAGAACAATATAGAAACATATTTTTAATTTTTTTTTTAATTTTTCAGAGATTTCCCTGGACCTGTTCCACCGATTTTAATGATTTTTGAAACAGAAATCTTCCCATGAACTTCGTGAATCATTCTCACTAAAAACGATCACTGTAGCTGCACTATTGAGGGCGTGATCGTGATAAGAACAACATAGAAAATTATATTTTTTCAAGACTTTTTTTAGTTCTTCATTCATATCTCGGGCCCTAATCGACCGATTTGGACGATTTTAAATAGCAAACTTTTCAGGATGTTAGTGAATCATTTTTTATATCAACGAGCACCCTAGCTGCCCGATTGATGCCGTCATCGTGATTTCCACAGACTGACAGACGGACAGACGGACATCGCTATATCAACTCCGGTTGTTATAAGGATCACAAATATATATATTTTATGGGGTCCAACATTTTTTTTCTAATTATTACAAACGGAATGACAAACTTATATATACCCTCTGCACACTGGAGCGGAGGGTATAATAATGAAACCGTTGGATTTTTAATATTGTTGAGGAATTATTTAATTTTTTTTCTGCCTCTCCATATATGTAGATGGAATATGTTAAAAATTTAAATAAAAAATTTAACTTCAAAACCTTAAAGATGGTCAAGTCGTATTGACCCTTGCAGCAATATATTAAAGAAATTTCTGAAAGTTTAATCAATTTAAGAGATGACCAAAGCAGAGATATAATCACAAGGAATATGGCAAATTCATTATCTGGAAAATTAAAGTCAATTAAGTTTTTATGTTCATTAATTATCTGGCAAGATATACTTTCAAAAATTGATGTAGTTAGCAAAATGGAACAAAATTCTAACATTGACATTAATGAATGTAGTAAAGCGTTGGGTAATTTAAAAAGATTTTGAAATGCGAAAAGAAACGATACCAGTTTTATTGAATACATATGTAAGTCAAGCTACAAACCTTGCACGTGTTATTGATGTAGAAAACGAATTTCCTCAGACCCGCATAAGAAAAAGACCTCGTCAATTTTTATATGAATCAAGTGACGAGTTTGTACAAGATCCTAAACAAAACTTTAAAATCAATTTTTATTTTCGCTTTATAGATAGAGCGAATAATGCTATAGAGGAAAGATTTACGTTGTTAGATCAATGTAATAATACCTATGGTTTTTTTGTATTCGTTTCATTCAATAGATTTAGATACTTTAAAAAAATGTTGCTTGGATTTCGAAGTTTTTCTACAAATGAATATTAAGGATGCCATAGAAAAAGACCTTAATGGATATGAACTATTTAATGAAATATTAAGTTTTAGGGAAATATTTCCTACTGTGGCAAAGCCTGTAATGAATTTGAATTATATCATACAAAACGGGTTAATATCATCATTTTTGTATAGCGTTAAGAATTTTTTTAACACATCCTGTAACTGTAGCATCTGGAGAAAGCAGTTGTTAAAAAATAAAATTGATAAAAAATTACCTAAGGTCGTCGATGTCGCAAGAAAGGTTAACCAATCTTGTCTTGATATCGATAGTAAAAGATATCTGTGAGAATTTAAACTTATCTCAAGTAATTGATGATTTTGCTTCAACAAAAGCAATAAAAGTAAATGGTGAAATCTGTTTTTGTTTGTTAGTTACACTTACTTTGTTTTTTATGAAACTAATAGGTAATTTATTTTATGTTTATTGAAATGAAATATTAAATCAGGTTTGTTCATTTTTTTGTTTTTAAACTCTTTCTTTTAACTCATACTCTCTGTCTGTCTGTCTGCCATACCCCCTTATCCAATTGATCTGAAACTTTGACCATAGTCTTGTCGTGACTACAGATTAATTTTGGGGTAGTCACGCGTGGTCACGCACAGTCACGGAGTGATCTAAATATCATTTCCCCTCATCCGATCGATCTAAAACTTGGTCTATAGACATGCTGTGAAAAAAGATTAACTTTGACATATTCACGCACAGTCACGGATGGATTAAAACCCCACTTCCCCTCATCCGATGGATCTGAAACTTTGTCCATAGACTTGTTGTGCCATATATTCAAAACTCGTATGCATAAGGAAAGAAAGAGTTTTAATAAAAACTTTGTTTGTTGAATTATAAATTTTAGTTTTGTTAAAAAAAAAGAAAATAAACAAAAATTCTCGTCTTAATATGGCATGGTGTCCTAAATAACTAAAAATTTTTTCTTCACTTAGTTTAATTACGTTTTCATATATTCTATATTCGATTCTATAAGGGTTAAATTTTACATGAAAATGATCACTCCATCGTGTGATTCGCATATCAGCGAATGCTAATTAACAAATTTAATTAATAGGGGCGGCAATATTGTTTTGCACCTGAGCGGCCAGCAACTCAGGAACGGCACTGGTCATAGCCCCCATATGAAGCTGACCCGATCTTCACTTAAATCTATCAAAAAACAAAAATATTGCACAGATTTTTCTCAAATTTGGTTTGTATATATTTTTGAAAGAAATAAGTGACTATCAAGTATCGTCAGGATCGGTCCATTTTTCGACCTAGTCCCCATATAAATATAGCACATTTTCAAAACTGCAGGTTTATGCTTAGTTGAACCGATGACCAATTCTCTAAACGCTTGGTATAGGGTATCGCATAGTCGGTCTAGATCGACTATAATTTTCTTACTTGTTTTTTAATTTTCTTAGTATTTTTTTTAAATGTATAATTTTTCGAAAGATTTCTTCTATTTTTATAAAAATTTCGTGGTATAGAATTTAAGTTTTTCTTCGATATAATGATTATTATATTTCTTAAACAATTTTCTCATATAAAGAGCTTAATATTTCTGGCAATCAAGATATATTGATTTTTCCTTTCTTTTGCTTTTCAACCGTTGTTCTTATTCAAAAAACAACAAATTATGAATCTTACTTCTTATAAGTCGTAAAAAAACTAATTGTTTTGCTTAAAGCAAGCTTAACATCCTGCGAGACAGAAAACAATAATAAAATTTCTTAAGAAATACTAAAACCAACCAACCCGAAATGGGGGAAAAAAAAACTATGGAAAAAAGAAAGAAAAACTTTGCATAGCTTATTATTAATAACAATGTAAGGACATTGAATAAGGATCATAAGTTTTGTGTTTTTTTTGCGAAACAAAAAAATCACTACTACTTAACAGAAGAGTGGAAATAACTGAAGCAGTTTAAAGAGAATGTCTGCTCCACAAAACAACATTGACAGTGATTACCCAGGCTAAAAGAATATTTATGAATATTTTTAAAACTACTTACTTAGAAAGCTAAATGCTGTACCACCCAATGAAGAAACAACAACAAAGAATATACAGACACGATTTAATACTTAAACCTCCTTAAATAATAAGTATAAAACAAGGAATTTATATATGCTTAAAAAAAATACTTGAAGAATATCTTTTCCAATTTTCAATATCAACAAGGGTCAAAATGCAAATAAAAAAAAAAATAAAAAAAAATTATTGATATTCAAATATCAAAGTTAAAAATATGCAAAGATGAAAATATTAAAAAAAAAAAAACTTAAACAAAACGACATCCGTTTATTTTGGGGATATAAAAGCAACAGTAATGGCAGATTGTTTAAACATGGTACAAGTCTTCGCAGAACAAAAAAGAGGTAGTGAGTGACAAAACAAGTTAGTAGTCAACTCGGTAGTAGTGGAGTAGTAGTAAGGTTGATATATTAAAAGCAAATAAGTAATAAAAATAATAATGGTTGTTCGGTTGCCAAGGATAAGCATCTTAGCGCAATTTACTTCATCTTCTTGTGTTTTTACTCTACTCCAGCTTTCCAGCTAGTATAACAACCTTTTAATCCCTTCTCCCCTCCTTCACTAGCCTTTCACTTCATACTCAAATCTTGGTTGGTATAACAAAAGGTCCTTTCGCTATATAATGCAAAAATTCCGTAAAATACTTGAAACCAATATTAAGAAAAATATCAGAAAAAAAAAAAAAAAAAATCCAGCAGCATACAAGACGTCTTGGTTGGATAGATGGATGTAAGAAAAATATGCAAACAAAACAATTGTAGTTTAAGAGAAGCAAAAAAAAAAAAATGTGATTTTAAGTATGGTATGGTTACCAGCCTCTTAAGTTTATGCTTCGTTTACTTCAAACGTCCCCATTTTGAATTTTTTTCTTCATCACTTCTTTATCGTCATCATCTTTTTAAAATATATATGTATATATGTAAAAATTTTTTTAAGTGAGATTCATGAATTGTGTTTAAAGAAAAGGACATCTCGTAAAACTAGGAAAGCTGTTTAAAAAAAAAATCCCAAGAATCATATTTCTGCTAAGTAAAATAAAAAAAAATGCAGGAAATTTGAATGGTCTGTCATAAGTATATTTTTGTGAAAATTGAAAAGCTTTTGTATTATTTTTATTATTCACCACCAGTAGGGTTAAGCTCTTAAAAAAGGAAGGAGGAGAGTGGTAGGTACTCGAAAGGCAAATTGATTTAAACAGCAATTTAAACAAAAACATTGTATATATCAAGAAGTTTCTCTCACAAATTGATGTTAAAGAAAAATCACTGCTTAAGCAAAAAAAAAAAAAGAAACTCTTAAAACAAAATCACGAAAGTAAACGAATTACATTATCTAGATGGATATATAAGTCTTGCGAAAAATATGGAAATTTTCTTCGAATTAATTCAAGTTTAAAATTTAATATTGTTTGAATTATTAAAAATATTTCTTTTGTGTAATATATATATATATATATATATATATATATATAACTTTCAGGATATAAAGCAAAATCACATTTAGGCCACAAAAAGGCTCAATAATGATGGCTTTCAACAGCTTCGGAATTCATCAATATAAGAAAAATTTTTTTTGTATAAGGCAATTTAAAAGGGGTTTTTTAAGACTCAAATTTTACTTTCTTTTTTAACTCATTTTGAAAAGCTTAAAGAATAAAGGTGGAAACACAACTGGGACGAATGACGAATTTCGCACAGCTCGACGAATTTGTCGGCAACAATTCGTTGCGTAAATTCGTCGAATGAAATACAATTACGACGAATTCACATAACAGCTGTAACGTCATTTGAAATTGTTTTTAATTTATAATATGTACATTATGGTTATGACTAATTTATTACAAAATTTTTACTTATCACCACGTGATAGGCAATACTAAACTAATAACAAAAATCGTGTTTGCAGGCCATTTTGCCGGAAAAACCTTCCGCACCAAATGCAATTTCAAGAAACTCACTGAATTTTTTTTTTTAATTTTTTTTTTATATTTTTTATTAATTTAATATATACATAGTAAAAAAATTATTTAAACAATGTTGATTTTGATACCAGGTATGATTATTTATTTATTGGAATATTGTATGATATAAATTTAAGATGCCTTATAAAACACTCATTACCTTTTTTAAATTTAATAATTCAAAATTGTCTTCGCGGAAACAATAGTCTGAAAACCATACGTCTACCATGCACCTCATATAAATTGACATATTTTATATCGTTCTGCTAGGTATTTTAGAATTAGGATAAATGCTAATATTGCCAGAATTGTTCTAGAATTCCACCGAGCATTGCTTATTGGTGGTATAGTTTTGAAAGTTATCAAGGGAAAGGGTTAAGAAGTCAATATATACATCGAAATGAAGCTAGTGGATCTAGATTTTTTTTATTCAGTTGTTGTAGATATCAACATTGCAGAGATCGTTTTATGAGATAATGACAAGTTTTGGATTTAAAATTTAAAAATATCAAATAAAAGGCACGCATGTGAGCTTCAAAATGATATATGTAAATATTACTCAATTCCGATACTAAAAAGTTATATACAAGTCAATGTCCAAACTTTGGAGGTCTATAACTCGGAAAATATCTCGACCGTCAAAAAAAAAATATTTCGCTAGAATCGCAACAAAATGTGTTATAAGTGGTGAAAATTTTAAACCATTCGGGGCATCGCACCAAAAATACACAAAGGTCTTTAAAACGTAGAAGGAATATTTTAAATCAAATAAAAAAATATAGACCAAATTGCGTTTAGTGCGGAAACTTTTTTGAGAGCAGCGAAGAAGTAAGATTACGTTTCTTTATATTTTTTTAATAGCCTTTTTGGCTAGGGCATGTAAAATTTGATATTTGCAAAAAAAAAAAAAAATAAAAAAGTCATAACCCTAATTTTTAACCTGGTACGAGTTATTCCAATTGAAAACATCATGTTCACGTTAAATTAACGGCAGCGTTCAATTTTTTAATTCTGAAAAAATTACATAAATTTTTATTAATAAATTAATTTTATGTCATTTTTGTTTACATGTTATAGCTGATAGTGTGACCATATTTAAAAAAAAAAGAAGCACTAAACGAAAAAGAATAAATATTAACAAAAAACTATGTAAAAGAAAATTATATAATTAAAAATAGATTTAATTTATCTTATAAGTTATAAATAAAATGTAAAACAATTCTTAAAGACAAAAATGACTTTATTTACTAAAATATTTGAAAAACTACAGTAAAATACGGTCACTCTACACCAATTTATTCGTCGTTCGTCGGCGTTAGAAATAGAAATAAACCTATCGCAGAGTTCGTTACGCACTACGCATTTCGTTCGACGCACTGATTGTGTGCATTTTCATATATACAAATGTGTTTTATTTCTGACGACGAATATTCGGAACGAAATCGTCGTTCATCCCAGTTGTGTTTTTAACTTTAGGAATACATAAAGTATCATTTACGACTGGAATATATATGTTCATACTTATAAAATTGTTGGATTTTCACCACAAGAAACCTAGAAGTACAAATTTAATATTGTTTTTATAGTTATGCTATTCTTTGGAATATAGGTTAAATCCTTAGATAGTTCAATTTTTTTGTTTTATTTTTTTAAATTTTGTTGGAAAAAATAATTATTTATATATCTATAATATTAATAGGCTAGGTGATTTTTTGTTACCAATGTAAGTTTCACAGTTTTACCCCGATTTTGTCAAAGAAATTATCATTTGAAAGGCATTTCTTTTTAGCTGTTACCCAGATTTACAGATTTTCATCATCTGGAATATTTTTTGGAGTTATGATCGTTTAAAGTTGCTACTAACACATACACAAAACTATACAATGCTATGTGCGTGTTTATTAAATTTGTTAATGTCTTTGTGTTAATGTGTTGAGTTTCTTTTCTTCATTTAAAATGAGTTGAATTGTGAAGCATACAGTTAGGGTCCTTACTAAATGAAAAAATAAAATTTCCTAGAATTTGCACTCGAATTTCGAGTGCTGAAATCTGCTAATATAATATTAATAGGCTAGGCGATTTCTTGTGACCGATGTTTTGTTCTACCGTTTTATACCGATTTTAACCAAACGTATATTATTTGAAAGGTATTTCTTTTTAGCCGTTATGCAGATTTACAGATTTTTAAATTTTTCCCTTTATTTTGAGTAAATTGCATTTAAAGTTGCTACTACCACATACATAAAATTATACATATGCTATGTGTGTTTTATTAAATTTGTTAATGTGTTTGTTAATGAGTTTGTTATCTTCATTCACAATAATAATAAACCATAAAAGTGTTGGTTTGTGAATTGGCTAAGTTGTAAAATAAAGCTGCTTAGAAATTGCACTCGAATTTCGGGCGCTGGAATCTGGTAGTTAAAATAATTATTTGAGCAAAAAAACATTATAAAGAACAACTAAGAGTAAAATTCGGCTGTGCCGAATTCTTGATATTATATCCAAGGATGTCAACACTAAGGGACAAGAAACCTAGATATCAAATTGTAATGGCTAGATTTCTTACAATGATGTACAACGAACCAATAAAAAAGTTGTACAGTATACTTACATATGTTTATATGGCATTCAGCACTGTTCTTGAAACGTTGTTATTTGAATAAGAGTGAATTTAAAATCACATGAAATTGAAATTTTGGGTTTTTTGAAACCACTTTTTTTATTTATTTAATGGAAACATATGTTTGAGTTAAGAACCATATGTTTCACAATAAACTATTAAGTATTTTCTGCATAATTTGTCTTAAGTTTATAGAAAAAATATTTTCTTTTAAAATAACAACTTATTTGTTCATTTAATTGTTTTTGTTCTTCAGTTTCATTCAATTAAAAATGACTTTCCTATTTTTAAAAAGTAAGGCATCACCAAAAAAAATTTCGATACTCAAATAAATTGGATTTGACTGGCATCACTACTGTTTCGAACATGTGCAAAAAAATAAAAAATATGTGATTTGATGAAAAAATTTTTTTAAATTCCTTTTTTTGCTATAATTAGTGCATAAAGAATCTATGTTATAATTGAAAAAATTATAATGGAAAATAGATTGTGTAAATAAAAAGTTTTTATTATAGTTATAGAACAGCATCATCGCAAAAAGTGTGTTTTATTAACATCGACCACTTATTACGAGTTTTTTTTTTTTAAATCAGCGCAAAATGTAGACGTTTTTTAAAATCATTTTTTTTCATAAAATTTATGTCTAATTTTTTAAATAATGACAAGGTTCAATAAAAAACTTGTTAGAGTTTAAATATCAATTAGTTTTTTTATCTGACCTGCTTAGTAGAAAAAAGGGCATTTGTTTTGATTTCACAAAGCCTTTTCTATGTGAATTAAAACGAGAAAAAATATTCTTATTGAAATTAGAGAACAGTAAAAAACTCGTAGATTTAAGAATTTTTTCATCTTTGAAACTATGTATGTACACTAGATATATACAATAAAATGTTAACATATTCTGTATTTTATTCACTTTTAAAATAATTAGTTTGAAGAAAATTTGTGAAAATATCATGTTCTTAACAAAAATTAACAAAAAACCAGAAAAAAGTTAATGTCATGAAACCAAAAAAAAAAAAAAAAAAAAAAACTGGTACATTTCAGAAATTCTTAAAAAAAATATAGATTTTTCATCATAATTTTTAAAAACTAGTATTGTTATGATGACCCTTAGCAATTATAACGGCGTGTAAAAACAAATTTTGTGTGATGTCAGGTGTAATTGATGCCCATATGTTTTGGAGTACAGTTTTAATCAATTTTTTATTTTGAATACCGTTCTTATCTTAGTTTTTTCTTCATATGGACACATTAATGCTAAATTGGATTTACATCAGGAAATTCGGGTGGATGGGGTAGCACTTTTTACATTTTTACAGCAGTAATTCTTTAATCACAAACGAGGATTTCTTATGATCGTTGCCGTGAACGTAGCTAAAATTGTTGGCAATTTCCAGTTTTGCAGCTCTTGGTCGCAAATTTTTCTTTAAAATGTTTAAATAATCAAATCTATTCAACGTGCCTTCAACAAACTGAAATTTTCTAACACTATTAGCTCCCCAACCATAACACTGCCGCTAATATCTTTGAACGTTTTGTAAACATTTGTGGGTACAATGCCGTACCCTTCATTTTTCGCACAAAACGTAGTGACGCGTCGTCCATTGTTTCCAAATATATTGAATTTTGACTCATCAGTAAATATAACGGAGTACCAAAACTCTAGTGGCTTCGAGACATACACTTTTGCATACTCCAATATCTTTTGCTTAAAACAGAGGCTTGTTTCGTAGAAGTTACAAAATTAACTAAATAAATAAATAAATTATTAATTATTGGCGATGCATACACATTTTTGGCTGTTGTTTTTGAATCCTCTTGTACATATGAACGTTCACATGTGAAACAAGCACAGAAAAATGTTTATGCATCGCTGGTACATATCTTAAGAAAATACCTTCTCTTAAAAAAGTCGTTTTTCTAAAAGGTAGCTCAACTTAAGTATATTTTCTTAAAAAGTACCTTTTATTAAAAAGTTACGTTTTCTTAAAGTTATTTTTCTAAAAAAAAAAAAAATAAATTTCGTAATTTTTTCGAAAAAGAACTTTTTATTTAAGAAAATACCTTTTTTCCATAAAGTCTCTTTAGTAAAAAAGTACCTTATTTTAAACAAGTGCCTTCTTTAAAAAAAAAAAAAACTTTTCTTAAAAAAGTATCTTTCTTAAAAAAGAACATATTCTTAATAAAATCTCTTCTTAATAAGGCACATTTTCTTAAAAATATACTTTTTTTAAATGTACATTTTCTTAACAAAGTATCATATTCAAAAAGTACATTTTTTAAAAAAGTACCTTTTATTAAAAAGTACCTTTTCTAAAAAAGTACATTATAATAAATAAGTACTTTTCTAAAAAATTATCTTTTTTGGGAAGAGAATTTTGTTTTTAAAGAACCTTTTTTGAAAAAGTACCTTTTTTTTAATAAGGTACCTTTTCTGAAAAATTTACCTTTTCTTAAAAAAGCCTTTTTATACCCTATACCACTATGTGGTTTGGGTATAAAGACTTTGTGTTGCTGTTTGTAACAACCAAAAATATTTGACCTAGACCCATCTTTAATTGTACCGATCGAATCAGAATCACTTTCTGAGTTGATTTAACAATGTCCGTCCGTCCGTCTGTGTGTCCATGTAAACCTTGTAATCAAACTGCAGGTCGCAAATATGAATATATTTTGATGAAATTTGGTACATAAGCCTTTATTGGCCATGGGATGAACGCTATTGAAATTGGTGAGAATCGGTCCATGTTCAGACTTAGCCCCCATACAAATTACCCCATGAAATCGACATAAATTGCCATAAGATCCAAATTGTCATATAGATCTTACTCAAATTGGGTTTGTATGCGTTCATTACATCCATTAATGAGTAGTCCAAAAATGATCCCTTTGGCCCCATATAGCGCTGCTTCCCGATCTTCACTTAAATATATTAAAAAACAAAAATATTGCACTGATTCCTCTCAAATTTTGTTTGAATATATTTTTGCAAAATACAAGAGACTTTACCAAATATGATCAGGATCGGTCCATTTTTGGACCTAGTCCCCATATAGATATAGCATCCGATATGAACTTTTTCATATCTGCAGGCAAAAAAATTAATAAAAATCCCACTCAAATTTGGTTTTTGCTTATTTTCTATGTCCAGTTAGTTGGGCCTAAGAGATACGGTTTCTAAACGCACGGTATAGGTTATCGTATAGTCGGTCTAGACCGACTGTAATTTTCTTACTTGTTTAAAGTTAATTTTCTTAAAAATTTAAATTTTTAGTTATTTATTGTTCGGTTTAAGATCATGTATATATTTTTCTAATGAAAGAAAGATAATAATTTTTGTAATGCCATTACAGTTCCATCTAGAGGACAATGGCAAAAACAAAGAGCTGTTCACATTACAAGAATTATAATTGATCTGGCTATGTTAATGTAGAGAAAGCTAAACATTGGAAAAGCTCAGCTTGTTCGTACAAACTCTCGTATATAAAAAAGAAAAAACATTTCTCATGTTCTTTTCTTTCAAATGTTGAGTTAAATAGCTGATTAAGCATGAGTTGAAGTAACAGGCAGAAGGATGCTGAAGATGAACAAGTCGCTTTGTTCAAAAGTAGCTACTCCATCTAGCGCTGGCTTCAATTTTTTTCCAATATTTATCTTACATTACAAAAATTATTATCTTTCTTTCATTTGAAAAATATATACATGATCTTAAACCGAACAATAAATATCTAATTATTCCAATACAGATCAACAATACATAACAATAACAAATGTAAATTTTCTTAAAAAGAAATATTTTTAATTACATTTTCTTAAAAAAAGTAAATTTTATTAAAAAAGTAAATTTTCTTAAAAAATTACATTTTATTAAAAAAAATTACATTTTCTTAAAAGCACATTTTCTTTAAAAAGCAGAATTTCTTAAAAAAGTACATTTACTTAAAAAAGTGGCTTTTAGTTAGAACATAATCAGGCTCGAGATCAAATGTTTTTACTTTAAATAAAAAAAAACTGGAACATTTGTTTCAAAAAATTTATCTATATTCTGCATGACAGGCTATACAGCTGTTTCGGGTTGAGTCACCATCCCTCATCAGTAACCAAAAGCAGTAGATCGTTTGTTTGTACCTTTTCTTAATTTATCTTGACTTAAAACCGAGCCTTTTTGGAAAAATGTACCTTTTTTTAAGAAAGTAAATTTTTTAATAAAGTTTTTCTCTTAAAATAGTACCTTTCGTTAAAAAAGTACCATTCCTAAAAAATAGTTCTCTTAGAAATTTACCTTTTTTAAAAAGTATCTTTACTAAAAAAGTACCGTTACTTTAAAATGTAGCTTTTCTTAAGAAAGTAAATGCTTTCTTAAAGAAACACCTTTTCCTAAGAAATATGCTTGAAAAAGTAACTCTTCTTAAAAAAGTACATTTTCTTGAAAGTACCATATTTAATAAAAGCACATTTTCTTGAAAAAATATTTTTTTAAAAAAGTATTTTTAATTACAAAAGTAAATTTTTTTAAAAGAAGTAACATTTTTTTTACAAAAAGTACCTTTGATTAAAAAAGTGCCTTTAAAAAATACATTTTGTTAAAAAGCATATTTTCTTAAAAAGTACTTTTCCTAAATAAAAGTGATTCGTAATTTGCAACGAGCGATACAGCGCCTTACAGCTTACTAATTAATAATATTCAGGAAATGGAAGTAAAGGTCTTTGTACTCCTTGAGGCATTTTTCGTCTCCATGTGTTCTAATATATTTAATGTTGTTTAACAGAATCTTTCTATTCCAATTTAAGTTTTCTGTTTTGAACAAACCAAATATATCTTATATTACACTATTTTATACCCACTATATTACGAATATCTGTTAGTTACTCTCCAATAATAATATTACAACCTTAAACCATGTTTTCCTACAAAAGAAGAAAACATCTTTTATATAGTTTTCCAAAAATCCAAGCAAATAGAATATTTCGTGCTGCAAATGATGACCATAGAAATTTGCATCTAAATATTTCTCTAAACCACAATTCAAATATAATCTAGAGCAACCATAATTTTTTTTGTAGATATTTTCTATTTAGCAAATAAAATCTAAAAAAAACCTAAATTTAAATAACAAAATTTGTGTTGAACCACAAAATTGTCATATTTGCCACAAAACGTCCAATTACGCGTAATAACAACACCACATTTTTTATGTTGATACTCGTAGTGTTAGTATACGACCAAACAATTTTATTATATCGTACATATTTAAAATGAATATGTTTAAAAGAGTTGTATAAAATTTTTTGGTAGTTAAAAAAATAAAATAATAATAAAAAAGGAATTTGTAAATCTAAAATGAAAACAGAAAATTTAAAAATAAAACAATATGATAATAAAATAAACAAATTGATAGTTTTGATGAAGATTAAATAAATTCCATTTTTTTTAAAAGAGTTCTTATGGTCTTTTAATTTAAATTGAATATTTTAAAATTTTGAAAATTATCACATTCTATGGGTGCTGATGTGCTAAATAACAGGATTTGTCAGTGATATGTTACATATTTTATTTATCTATAGATTGTAAATTTGTGTTACAAATTTATAAAATTCAAAATAAATTCGCCTATTGTGATAGTGATTTAACTAAACTTTATTCAAATTTTTAAAATATAAAAGAAATTTTGAGTAAAATTAAATCAATCAAGTATTAAGACCTTCATTTTCTGTTAAACCTGTTATGCTTTTTACGGAAAGGATATAATGATCTCCACTTCTTTACGGAAAACACGATCCAGCCCAAAATATTCTGGCCACGATGCTGATTTCTCTTTTTAATATTTTTGCTTTTATCATGCTTGATTTACTCATGCTTTATCAAGGCTTTATAATTTTTCTAGCATTTTTAAAAACATTTTTCTAAGATTGTTTTTTTTAATTCCATAATTTTTTCTTTTTTGAAATATTTCTAGCTTAAAAAAAATAAATTTTAGTTTTTTTAATGTGAATTTTGTTAGGATACATAATTTTAGTTGATTTTATTTTTACGTAAAAATAAATATTTTTTTGCTTGAATTTTTTTAACGTAAAACTAAATTTCTTAGAGTGAAATTTTTTTTTATTATTTTTTAAAAAGTTAACTAATGCCGTTTTCTTTTCTGACAAAATTTCGCATTTTATTTGCTTTTTGGAAAGTGTATTTTTTATATATTTTGAATTAAAAGCTACGTTATCTCATCAATCGAAAGATCTCGAAGTGTTGCATTCATAAAATGCTAAAAATTTTGATTATTATCCTCATTGACGTCATGGGGATAAAATATTCAAAAAAGGAGAACAATGGGGAAATATTTTCACACTATGACCTGAAAGAAGTCAATGGCTGCAATTTTTGCGATTTACGATTTACGAGGTCTCGACTTTAGGACTTTTCTATTGATGTATAAGATAAGGTTGCTCTTACTTCATAATTTATTAAAAGATACACTTTTTGAAAAAAGTGCAAATAAAATGCGTCATTTTTTGTCAGAAAAGAAAACGGCATAAGATTTCTATATATTTTTTTTTTACACAACTTTTTTAAATGTAAATTTTAGGATTTTTTTAAATCCCAGATTTTTTCTTTATGAAATATTTCTTAGCACAAATTTTTTTAAAAATAATTTAAAAATTGTTGGCTTGAGTTTTTTTTATTTTAAAATAATTATTGTTACTAAAAATTTTCTTTGCTTGTAATTTTTTGTGGCTTACAAAATGAGTGATTTTTTTTTTTAAATATTTTTAGACTACAAAAACTTTTTCTATTGAAAAAAAAAATTTCTATTGAAAAAAATTTTCTATTGAAAAAAATTTTTTTTTCATTAAAATCAAAAATATTCACAACTTTTTTAAATGTAAGATGTAGGATATTTTTAAATTCCCAAATTTTTTCTTTATGAACTATATCTTAGCTCAAATTTTGTAAAACAAATTAAAAAATTGTTCGCTTGAATTTTTTTATATTAAAATATTTATTGTTACTAAAAATTTCCTTTGCTTGTAATTTTTTGTGGCTTACAAAATGAGTGATTTTTTTTTTAAATATTTTTAGACTACAAAAACTTTTTCCATTGAAAAAAAAAAAATTTTCTATTGAAAAAAATTTTCTATTCAAAAAAATTTTTTTTTCATTAAAATCAAAAATATTCACCCCTGTTCTTGAAATCACTATCACAAAAAAACTCATGAATGAAAAAATTCTTAAATTTACGAGTTTTTTGCAGTTCTATGATTTCAATAAGAATATTTTTTCTTGTTTTAATTAACATAGAAAAGGCTTTGTGAAATCAAAACAAATGCCCTTTTTTTCTACTAAACATGTCTTAAGAAATAAAAAAAAATAATCAATTGGTTTATTGATCCTTGTCATTATTTTAAAAAATTAGACACTGGTTATATGAAAAAAAAAAAAACGATTTTAAAAACGTCTACATTTTCCGCTGATTTAAAAAAAAAAACTCGTAATCGCTGGCCGATTTTAATCAAACACACTTTTAGAGATGATATTGTTCTATAACTATAATAAAAACTTTTTATTTGCACAATATATTTTTCATTATAATTTTTTCAATTATAGCAGATATTCTTTATGCACTAATTATTACAAATAAGGGAATTTAAAATAATATTTCACTCAAATCACATATTTTTACTTTTTTTTTGCATATGTTTGCCACAACTTTGTTTATGTTCAAAATAGTAGTGATGCCAGTCAAATCCAAGTTATCTGAATGTCGAATTCTCTTTTTTGGTGATGCCTAACTTATTTCAAAAAGAGAAGTCATCCTTAATTGAATTTAATTGAAAAAAAAAATTAAATGAACAAATAAAATGTTATTTTAAAAGAAAATAACTAATGCCGTTTTCTTTTCTGACAAAATTTCGCATTTTATTTGCTTTTTGGAAAGTGTATTTTTTATATATTTTGAATTAAAAGCTACGTTATCTCATCAATCGAAAGATCTCGAAGTGTTGCATTCATAAAATGCTAAAAATTTTGATTATTATCCTCATTGACGTCATGGGGATAAAATATTCAAAAAAGGAGAACAATGGGGAAATATTTTCACACTATGACCTGAAAGAAGTCAATGGCTGCAATTTTTGCGATTTACGATTTACGAGGTCTCGACTTTAGGACTTTTCTATTGATGTATAAGATAAGGTTGCTCTTACTTCATAATTTATTAAAAGATACACTTTTTGAAAAAAGTGCAAATAAAATGCGTCATTTTTTGTCAGAAAAGAAAACGGCATAAGATTTCTATATATTTTTTTTTTACACAACTTTTTTAAATGTAAATTTTAGGATTTTTTTAAATCCCAGATTTTTTCTTTATGAAATATTTCTTAGCACAAATTTTTTTAAAAATAATTTAAAAATTGTTGGCTTGAGTTTTTTTTATTTTAAAATAATTATTGTTACTAAAAATTTTCTTTGCTTGTAATTTTTTGTGGCTTACAAAATGAGTGATTTTTTTTTTTAAATATTTTTAGACTACAAAAACTTTTTCTATTGAAAAAAAAAATTTCTATTGAAAAAAATTTTCTATTGAAAAAAATTTTTTTTTCATTAAAATCAAAAATATTCACAACTTTTTTAAATGTAAGATGTAGGATATTTTTAAATTCCCAAATTTTTTCTTTATGAACTATATCTTAGCTCAAATTTTGTAAAACAAATTAAAAAATTGTTCGCTTGAATTTTTTTATATTAAAATATTTATTGTTACTAAAAATTTCCTTTGCTTGTAATTTTTTGTGGCTTACAAAATGAGTGATTTTTTTTTTAAATATTTTTAGACTACAAAAACTTTTTCCATTGAAAAAAAAAAAATTTTCTATTGAAAAAAATTTTCTATTCAAAAAAATTTTTTTTTCATTAAAATCAAAAATATTCACCCCTGTTCTTGAAATCACTATCACAAAAAAACTCATGAATGAAAAAATTCTTAAATTTACGAGTTTTTTGCAGTTCTATGATTTCAATAAGAATATTTTTTCTTGTTTTAATTAACATAGAAAAGGCTTTGTGAAATCAAAACAAATGCCCTTTTTTTCTACTAAACATGTCTTAAGAAATAAAAAAAAATAATCAATTGGTTTATTGATCCTTGTCATTATTTTAAAAAATTAGACACTGGTTATATGAAAAAAAAAAAAACGATTTTAAAAACGTCTACATTTTCCGCTGATTTAAAAAAAAAAACTCGTAATCGCTGGCCGATTTTAATCAAACACACTTTTAGAGATGATATTGTTCTATAACTATAATAAAAACTTTTTATTTGCACAATATATTTTTCATTATAATTTTTTCAATTATAGCAGATATTCTTTATGCACTAATTATTACAAATAAGGGAATTTAAAATAATATTTCACTCAAATCACATATTTTTACTTTTTTTTTTGCATATGTTTGCCACAACTTTGTTTATGTTCAAAATAGTAGTGATGCCAGTCAAATCCAAGTTATCTGAATGTCGAATTCTCTTTTTTGGTGATGCCTAACTTATTTCAAAAAGAGAAGTCATCCTTAATTGAATTTAATTGAAAAAAAAAATTAAATGAACAAATAAAATGTTATTTTAAAAGAAAATATTTTATTTAAATTTTTTTTTTTATAAACTTAAGGAAAAACATGCCAAAATTACTTAAGGTTTTTTTGTGAAACTGACTAAAGAACCATATGGCACCTCGGTTTCTAGATAACATATGGTTCTGAAGCTAATCAATGCGTTTCATGTCATTTGACAATAAAAAAAAATGATTTCGAAAAATAATTCCAAAATATAAAATTTGTGTTTTCAAGAAACCCAAAATTTCAATATCACGTTAGTTCAAGTTGATTCTTATTCAAATAACAACGTTTGATTTCGAAAAATAATTCCAAAATTTAAATTTGTGTTTTCAAGAAACCCAAAATTTCAATATCATGTTAGGTCAAATTGATTCTTATTCAAATAACAACGTTTGAAGAACAGGGCTGATTTAATATATTTTTTTGTGAAATTTTTTATGAAAAATTATTTGGCTTGATTTTTGTTTAATTTTAATATAATTATTTTTACTAGAAATTTTCTTTGCTTGTAATTTTTTATGGGTTACAAAATTTCTTATGTGTTTTTTTTTCATATTTTTCGACGTCAAATAATTTTTTTTTATTGAATTTTTTTTCATTAAAATCATAAATATATTTTTTATAATTTTTTTTTTTTAATTTCTTTCGAAATAAATTTTTTTTATTGAAAATTTTTTTCCCATTAAAATCAAAAATATTGTATTTTTTTTATAAAAATTTCTTTTTCTATCCTCATCTTAATTTTTAAGATTGTCAAATATACTCACTCAAATGTTTAAGAGATTTTTTTTTGATTTTCAAAAGTAAGATTATCAGATTTTTTCCTAAATTTTAAAGTTTTTTTTTTTTTTTTATCATTTTTCTTGACGATTGGCCTCAGTTTTGTCCGAAAACTTTTTTTTTTTTTACTTGTTTTATTCTTTAAATTTTTTGAAAAGAATATCTTTTAGATTTCAAAAGTAAAATTAGTTTTCTGAAATTTTAATGTACTTTAAGAGAAAATTTTTAAGGAAATTTATGAGCTAAAACTACTCTTATATGGCTTTTTCAGCACTTCAATATCTTTTGAAGTTTTAAAGCTATTGGCAAATACATATAGCAACTGTTCAATTAATATTAATCATACGCCCGATTAAAAAAGGGACTAAGGGAAGTGCTTGGTAAAAGTGGGAAAATGCATGCCAAATTGTAAAAATGCATGTCAAAAATGGCAAAATGTTTGCTAAATTTGGGTAAATTTATGGGAAAATGCGTGCTAAAAACGGGAATTTTTCTGTTAGAAATGAGAAAAATTTGCATGCTAAATGTAAGGAAATTGCCTACTGAATTAAGAAAAATGATTTTCAAAGCTGCAAATAAAAAAAATCTTTCGAAAAAACAAAAACATGCACAAGACATGCATTTTTACCATTTAGCATGCATTTCCTATAGACTTAACAGGCATTTTTGCATAATTTAGCTTGCATTTTCCCATTTCTGTACAGCAAAACCAATTCCCTCAAAAAAAAAAAAAAAAAAAATTAAAATTAAATACAATTTAAATTTTTATTAACATTTCAGTATTTTAAAAGACAAGGGATTAACTAAAAATAAAACCTTAATACTTATAAAACTAATGTTTAATGATTTTGACGCAAAAAGATTATAAAAAAAATTTTTTTATTACAATTTTTTTTTTTTTAGAAAAAAATTTTATTTTTTAAGAATTTTTTTTTCTTTATTTTTTAAGAATTTGTTTTTCCTTACGTGTCAAAATTATTTTTGCGGTGAAATATGGTGCCTTAAAATTTATATAATTTAATTTTTTCTTTAAATTTTTTTAACCCTAATGTAGACCACAAATTCTCTAGCTGAGTTTGGCTTTAAATTGCTCACACAAAATCTAGACTTTAATATATGATTTCAGGCCGAGTTCCAAACCCCTGAGACACATTTGTTTATTTAAAAAAAATTCAATTTATTTCAATTAACTTCAAAATCAAATTTCAAGCTTAATTTAAATAATGGCTTCAAGCCAAACAAACCTAAATGTGTGTGCGTGCGTGCATGCGTTTGTGTTCACTTCAACAATTTATATATTTGCTATAAAATGTTTGTAGTAAACATCATGCGGTTTTGGTACCAACCCAAATGAAAATTATATAATTTGTTTAATGTACCTTCACAATATTTTTGCGTTCATTATTTTCAAACGTAGAAACAACAGCAAAATAATAACTCTAACCACTTTATAATACACTCAACAGTATAATGTTTTTGTATATAATATATTGTTTTTTTTTTTTTTTTTTTTGTTGTAGCTGCTTATTTACTATATTAAAAATTAATAAATTTTACAAAACACAGAGATTGTGATTAAAATTCATGCCTAAGGCGTTATTTGCACGGATGCAATTTAATTTATCAAAAAAAAAAATATATATATATGTGCTTTTAAAATAATGTTCACAACAGCACGTATTCAAACAGGTATAAACTGTGATGACTTCAGACGGACTAATAGGCTGCCCCCCCAAAAAAAAAAAATAAGTTCTTACAAAGTTCAAAAGTTTGATTACCTTCAGTTTTATAAAATAGGCATATTTAATGATTTTATCATAGTCTGCCACCAATCTATTATATCTCAAGGAAGATTGCCTGTTAATTCTAAAACAAATGACAGTATTTTAGTTTTTAAGGCTCTGGGACAGATTCTATTGTATACAATGATTGTTTGTATATTAAACATTGAGGTTTTTTTTTGTAATATTGTATGCATTTCTTTTTTGTGATGTTGTTTTACCTTTGAAAGTAAACAAGTGATATTGGAAAATTGATATATTTGTATGAAAAAAAAAATAAAAAAAAAAAAAAAATAAAAAAACTTTGCATGAATGCATAATGTAAATATTTAAATATTTGAAATAAAAAATTTCATAACTTGAAATAATATTTATTAAATGTTTAAAATGAACAAAATGATGTAGCAAAATATTAATTAATTTTTATTTTTAGTTTTGGCCTCAAAATAGACTTTATATTTTGTAAAGCAAAAACTTTAAAAAGTAGGCTATATTTCTTTATAAGAACTCTCAAAGAATAATTAAATTTACTTTATTTTGGGCAAAAAGTAAACTTCATATTTTGTTAAAAACTTTTTGGCTATATTTCTGTAAAAAATTTGCAAGAATTTAAAGGGCAAAGAAAATCTTAAGTATTTTTAAATTTTCTTTTTTCGGCTAAAAATAGGCTTTACAGTTTGCAAAACAGGAACTGAAAGAAACTAAATATAAAATGTAGGCATAAGAACGACAACAATAATGCTTTCAAACGACTTATAGGATAGTGTTCAAACCTAGAGAAATTATCTTTTCAAAGGGAATTTTTGTTGTAACAAAGCGTTTTTTTATGATTTAAAAATATATATATTTTCTATAAAAGCTCCTTTTTCTAACAAAGTACATTTTCTTAAAAAGCAAATCTTCTTAAAAATTAAATTTTCTTTTAAAGTACATTTCCTTTTCTCTTAAAAAGCGTATTTTATTAAAAAAGCACCTTTTCGTTGAAACAACATCTTTTGTTTAAAACGTTCCTGTTCTTAAAAAAGCATATTTTCTTTACACATAAGTGTTTCTAAAAATAGCATCTAAATATTAATAGGCTAGGCGATTTCCGTTGAACGATGTTTTGTTCTACCGTTTTAATCCGATTTTGACCAAACGTACATTATTTGAAAGATATTTCTTTTATGCTGTTTTGCAGATTTACAGATTTACAGATTTTTAAATTTTTTAATTTTACACATATGCTATGTGTGCTTTATTAAATTTGTTAATGAGTTTTTTTATCTTCATTCACAATCATAATAAACCATAAAAGTGTTGGTTTGTGAATTGGCTAAGTTGTAAAATAAAGCTGCGCAGAAATTGCACTCGAATTTCGAGCGCTGGAATCTACTAGTATAAAATTAATAGGCTAGGCGATTTCTTGTGACCGATGTTTTGTTCTACAGTTTTATCCCGATTTTGACCAGACGTATATTATTTGAAAGGTATTTCTTTTTAGCTGTTTTGCAGATTCACGGATTTTTTAATTTTTTCCTTTATTTTGAGTAAATTGCATTTAAAGTTGCTACTAACACATTCATAAAATTATACATATACTATGTGTGTTTTATTAAATTTGTTAATGTGTTTGTTAATGAGTTTGTCTTCTTCATTCGAAATAGTAATAAACTAAAATAGTGTTGGTTTGTGAATTGGCTAAGTTGAAAAATATTGCTGCCAGGAATTGCACTTGAATTTCGAGCGCTGGAATCTGCTAGTTTTATTTAAAAGATACCTTTTATTGACAAAGTACCTTTTTTCCAAAAAGTAAATTTTCGTATAAAAGTATTTTTTCTTAAAAAATTATCTTTTCCTGAAAAGTAAATTTTCTTCAAAAGTAAATTTTCTTGAAAAAGAAAATCATTGCTTTAAACTGTACCTTTCATAAAAAAATACATTTTAAAAAGTACCTTTTACAAAAAACTACCTTTTATTTAAAATGTAAATTTTTTTTAAAAAGCCCCTTATGAAACAAGTATTTTTTCTTAAAAAAGTACCTGTTGTTGCAAAAGTACCTTTTGTTGAAAAAGTACGTTTTATATAGAAAATATCTTTTATTGAAAATGTACCTTTTATTAAAAAGAACCTTTTATTAAAAAGTACTTTTTTAAAGTACTTTTTTAAAGAAAGGTACTTTTTAATAAAATGTTCTTTTTAATAAAAGGTTTTTAATAAAAGTATCTTTTATTTAGAAAGTATCTTTTATTAAAATGCACCTTTTATTAAGAAGTACCTTTTACTAAGAAGTATCTTATATTAAAAAGTACCTTTTATTAAAAAGTACCTTTTATTAAAAAGTACCTTTTATTAAAAAGTACCTCTTATTAAAAAGTACCTTTTATTAAAAAGTACCTTTTATTAAAAAGTACCTTTTATTAAAAAGTACCTTTTATTAAAAAGTACCTTTTATTAAAAAGTACCTTTTATTAAAAAGCACCTTTTATAAAAGCTGCATTTTAATTAAAAAATGCATTTTTCAAAAAAGCACCTTTTATTAAAAAGTATCTTTTATTAATAAAGTACCTTTTATTAAAAACTAGCTTTTATTTAAAAAGTACATTTTTTTAAAAGCACCTTTTGAAACAAGTATCTTTTCTTAAAAAGTACCTGCTGTTGAAAAAGTACATTTGTTGAAAAAGTACCTTTTGTTAAAAAGTACCTTTTATAAAAATATCTTGTATGCAAAATGTACCTTTTGATAAAAGGTACTTTTTAAGTAAAAGATACTTAAAAAGTACCTTTTATTTAAAAGTACCTTTTATTAAAAAGTACCTTTTATTAAAAAGTACCTTTTATTAAAAAGTACCTTTTATTAAAAAGTACCTTTTATTAAAAAGTACCTTTTATTAAAAAGTACCTTTTTATTAAAAAGTACCTTTTGTTAAAAAGTACCTTTTATTGAAAAATAACTTTTACAAAAAAGTACCTTATATTAAAAAGTATCTTTTATTAAAAAATATCTTTTATTAAAAGCAACTTTTATTTAAAAAGTTCCTTTTATTAAAAAGTACCTTTTATTAAAAAGTACCTTTTTATTAAAAAGTACCTTTTGTTAAAAAGTACCTTTTATTGAAAAATAACTTTTACAAAAAAGTACCTTATATTAAAAAGTACCTTTTATTAAAAAATATCTTTTATTAAAAGCAACTTTTATTTAAAAAGTTCCTTTTATTAAAAAGTACCTTTTATTAAAAAGTACCTTTTATTAAAAAGTACCTTTTATTAAAAAGTACCTTTTATTAAAAAATATCTTTTATTAAAAGCAACTTTTATTTAAAAAGTACCTTTTATTAAAAAGTACCTTTTATTAAAAAGTACGTTTTATTAAAAAGTGCCTTTTATTAAAAAGTACCTTTTATTGAAAATTACCTTTTATTAAAAAGTGCCTTTTATTAAAAAGTACCTTTTATAAAAAAGTACCCTATATTAAAAAGTACCTTTTTTTAAAAAATATCTTTTATTAAAAGCAACTTTTATTTAAATAGTACCTTTTATAATAAAGGTTACTTTTATTAAAAAAAACATCTTTTATTTAAAAAGTTCCTTTTATTAAAAAGTATGTTTTATTGAAAAATTAACTTATATAAAAGTACCTTTTTTCAAAAAGTACCGTTTTCTTATAAAAGTAATCTTGCTTAAAAAAGTACGTTTTCTTAAAAAGAAAGGAAATTTTCTTAATAAGTGTCCGTAATTAAGTGCCTTTTCGTAGAAAGGTATTTCTTGATAAAAAGTTCCGTATTTAGAAAAATATTGTTTCAATATTATAATTGCCTTATTTGATAAAACTATACATATTTTTTTAATAAAAAATTTAACGATTTGTAAGAGAACGTATTTTTTCTAATAAAAAATAATTTATTTTTACTTAAGTTACTACATAAAAAACCACTCCCTTTGCGGCCCTATTATAAAATTCTCCAGTATATTTATAGTAGTTTTTTCCTTTAAAGCATAGTTTCAGGCTTTAGCTGTTAATCTAAAAACCATTTGCTTTGCCTGGCTTTATACGATTTATTATATTATCTGTTTTTTTTTTGCTATATTCTTGATCTTATGCATTAAAACTTGAGTTTGGTTAAGGGTAGATATGTTTCCATCCACTCATGAGCTTAAAGCATCAAGGCAAAGTCAAGTGGAAATAGAAACTCAACAAGGAACAAGAATAATAGTACTAACACAAAAAAAAAGCTGTCATTAAAATTGAAGTTATGAGATAACAAGGAAGTCTTGAGAACAATCATTGTCATCATAATAAAAAAATAAAACATACACACTTAAAAAAGGAGGACTTGATAGCTCGAACTGTAAGGAGGTTTTAAAGCAATAAAATGTACAGTTTTCATATAAAAGACACTGCCAAGAATCTTTATATAGTCAATTTATACTTTTTTTTTTAATAGCAATTGCATTTTTCCTGATAAGCTTATATATTAATTCCATTATTAATTAACTAAAATGCTAAATTTTTTTTAAAAATATTTTTAAAATTTCATTTAAATCATGTAAAAAAACCAATCATAAGCTTATTGTTAAATGCATAAAAAACAGCAGAAAAAATGGTCATTAAATATCTGCATTGCTGCATAAATGTGCATTTAAATAATTAAGGATTTGTCATTGGAAAAGTTGAAAAAAAAATCCATTAAATAATGACTTTAGCTTCAAGTGATGAAATGAATAAAAAATAAATTTTGTTGAAATAAAATTATAAACAAAATGGATCTTAAATACATAAATATAGTGCATAAATATAAATTTTCTTTAATTACATATAACAAACAGTCAGGTTATTTAGTATACCTCAGAACTAACAGAGCTATTAGCAATTTATTCATTTGTCTATATGTAATGACAGATGGCAAGAACAATAACACAATATATGTCTGTCCCTCCATTGTCTTGGGATCCGAAAGGGGTGAAAAGTGTGATCATCACTAATGAATTTAACATAGTCTTGCCCTAGGACGGAAGCTGTCTTACATGGATTCTGTGAAGTAATTTTAATCACTGCTTCTGAATGACTATTTTTTAGAAATATTTTTATAAGGACTTTAGGGCAGTTTTATAAATTTAAATTTTTATTTTTTAATAAATAAATAAATTTTATTAATCCAACATTAGTTTTTTCCGTTTTCATATCATTCATTGCCGATATATATTATTTAATTTTGTATAGAAATTTTTTTCAATATTATTTTATATTTCCCTAAATTATTTTTGATATTTTCAATTTAGTATATTTGCTGGGTCCAATTTTGAAGACTCCAGTCTACAAAGCTCAGAATTTTTTAAAGTTGATATTTTAAACTAATATTTAATGAGTTTAAAATAGAGGGTTATATATTTTGGAGAATTATTTTTTTTTTCATAAAATTATTTTAATTAGCAGATTCCAGCGCTCGAAACTCGAGTGCAATTTCTTTATATTTCAACTTAGCCAACTCACAAACCAGTGCTTTTTGGTTTATTATTATTGTGAATGTAGATAACAAATTCATTAACAAACACATTAACAAATTTAATAAGCACGCTATGTGTGTATAATTTTATGTATGTGTTAGTAGCAACTTTAAATGGAATTTACTCAAAATAAAGGAACAAATTTATAAGTCTGTAAATCTGGTGAACAGCTAAAAAGAAATACATTTCGGGATAAAACGGTAGAACAAAACAGCGGTAACAAAAAATCGCCTATCCTATTAGTATTATAGATGAGTCCAAAATTGAACGTTATGTTTTTTGGAGATTTAATTTTTATTTTTTAATACAATATTTAATGTAAGATTTTACTCCTAAAATATATAAAACGTTTATAGCAGGTTTGGAAAAAGCATAACTCTCTAAAATATATCTGTTTGTTTTAATAGAAACATAAAACGTTTGCTTTCGAGTCTAACAAACTTAATCATTGATTTTAGTTAAATTTTTTTTCTCTACGGTATTTTGAAATATACAAATTTTATTTCTAGTTAACCCCTTGCCCTTTAAAATTCAAAAATTTTAATAAATATTTAAATATAAAATTTTTAATTTTTCGATATATATGGCGTATGATTAATATTAACTAAGCAGTTGTTTTACCCATCTTTCAATAAGTTAAAAACTCCATAAGATATTGAAGTATTGTAAAAGCCGAATTGTTAAAAACATACAAGAGTAACTTTAGATAATAAATTTCTTTAAAAAAGTTCCATTAAAGTACTCTAAAACTTTGGAAAACTTTTATAATTTTGAAAATCTACAAGATATTCTCTTAAAACATTGAAAGATAACCATAAAATATGTAAAAAAAAAATACTTTTTTTGAGATATTTTTTTAATTACATTTAAAATCTAGTCACAGAGGTGGACTCAGATTTTTATACCCTATACCACTATGTGGTTTGGGTATAATGACTTTGTGCTGCAGTTTGTAACAACCAAAAATATTTGACCTAGACCCATCTTTAATTATACCGACCGAATCAGAATCACTTTTTCAATCGATTAAACAATGTCCGTCCATCTGTGTGCCCATGTAAACCTTGTAATCAAACTGCAGGTCGCAAATACGAATATATTTGGATGAAATTTGGTACATAAGCTTTCATCGGCCATGGGATGAACGCTATTGAAATTGGTGAGATTCGGTCCATGTTCAGACCTAGCCCCTATACAAATGACCCCTATAAAATCGACATAAATTGCCATAAGATCTAAATTGTCGTATAGATCTTAGTCAAATTGGGTTTGTATGTGTTTATTACATCCATTAATAGTCCAAAAAAGGACCCTATGGGACAACTCTTGGTCATAGGCCCCATATAGAGCTGCTTCCCGATCTTCACTTAAATCTATCAAAAAACAAAAGTATTGCACTGATTCATCTCAAATTTTGTTTGTATATATTTTCGCAAAATACAAGAGACTTTACCAACCATGGTCAGGATCGGTCCATTTTTGGACCTAGTCCCCATGTAGACATAGCACCCGATATGGACTTTTTCATATCTGCAGCCAAAAAAATTTATAAAAATGCCACTCAAATTTTGTTTATGCTTATTTTCTATATCCAATTAGTTGAGCCTAAGAGATAGGGTCTCTAAACATATGGTATAGGGTATTGTATAGTCGGTCTAGACCGACTATAATTTTCTTACTTGTTTGTTTTGGGTTTTTGCATTGAAAAAATTTTCGAAGAACTTTCACGCTTTAACAGGTTTCCCTGCAATTTTCCAACTCAAATTTTTTATAGATTAGATTGTCAGGCAGTATAAACCTGTCGAAGGCTTAGAGTGGGTGTGCGAGCGTGATAAAAATTTGAAAGAATTTTTTCATTTATAAATTCATCTTTTTTTCATCTTATACTTAGCATAAAATTTACAATTTTCGGGATTTTATCTACAATGAATAATTCTGATAACAAAAGAACTTGACATTAATTGTTTAATTTTAACATTATTCAAAGGAAAATAGGTAAAACCTTTATATGGAAGGAAAAATAAGTTTTGAAAGAAAGGGACACACAACTGCATACGATTACGAATTAAACTGTGGCTCTTAAAGGAATTTATCGAAATTTTATTTTCACTTATAACGAACTAGCAATTTTAGTTTGTTTTTTCCGTTTTTCTTCTTCTTTCAATTAATGTAACTTAAAATCTTTGATGTTTGAATTTGAGGTTTATTTGAAAAAAAAAAATTAATTTTAGTGTTTTGTTTAAAAAAGAAAAAAAAAAATTTTGATCTTTAGGCTGAAAACATTCTAACTCAAACATATATGTTAATTTTATTTTACCAGTTTTTTAGGTCTTGTTATGCTTCGTTTAGTAAATGGGACCCTTAAATATAAATTCTCAAAACATTAAATTGAATAACAAAAATTAAGAAAACTTTTAGCATGTTCTTATAAATTCTTTTCATCAACAAACTTCCTAAAAAAAAAAAACATTACTCTAACACCTAAAAGTATGCTTTACATGATAATTAAACTAACAGCCCAACTAAATGTAAGCCATTTATAATTGTAACTAAACGTACTAACACTCGCTGTGAGAGACTTTCTAAAACAATTCATTTCCAAGGCAATTGTAATTGCCAACATACATACTTACGTACTAAGTTCACATACTTACAAACATAAAACACAGCCGCAGACATGTTAATTTTTGAACTGTTAACACTCTAATGCCAACATAATTACGCTGACATGCATTGCCATTTTACAATTGTACACACACACACACACACACACACACACACACACACACACACACACACACACACACACACGCTTACACATTCACTCTTGTAAGAATAATGACAATGACACAACACGAACACGAGCACGAACATGAACATGCATGCATAGAGCCTAATGAAAATGTATGTTTATAAAAGTTAACAATGTATAGAGTTCGTTGGTAGTTTCTGTTTTTAATTTTCTGCACTTTTTTTTTTTTGCTGTTTTCGTTTTTGCAAACGACTCACATAAACTCTTGGAAAATTTATGAAAGTCACACGAGAAACCACAAACCATTTATTTATGTTTGTGTATGAAGTTAGATTTATTTGCAAAGCATACCATTAGGCATATATTTGTTTTTCGAAATGTTAAGAAAGTTTTTAAGTGTTAGAGCATTTAATTGTTAATACAACACAACTTCTATAAGAACGCCAGGAATTATGAATTCCATAGCAATGTAGTCAATGCATTATATACGGTACATATAAATGGTTCTTATTACGCTTTAGTTAACTGAATTTGAAAATTTAAGCAGTTTAGGAAAAAACTTAAAGTTAAGTATTATTATTACTTGGTAATGTTAAGCTAATAAGCTGTTATTATTTAATGGAAAATTAACAGAGTTGTAGTGTATAAGAGGGATTGTTTTGCAAAAATTCTAAAACTAAAGCCTAGTTTTGGCCTACCGCTCTGTAACATTTAAGTTGTGTTGTTTTTCAGTTCGTAGTTAAGTATTAAATATGTTTGCGGTTGTGTCATTAGCATAAATGTTAACATGATAAAGTTATTATACATTTAAGTAAGTGATATTTAAACACCTTACAAATTTTTTAAGCAGCTAGTATGTAATCTTAGAAGTACGCTTTGAAGTTAAATAAATATTTAATTAGAAAATACTAACTTAAAGTTATTAAATCATACGTATATGATTTCGGTTAAGTGAAGAAAGAAAGCAATAAGGCACATTTATTTGGAATTTAAAAATTCAAATTTTTTAGTGCCTAAGTTATTGTTCTAATTTAAATAGCAGTATAAAATTAAAAAAAATTTAATTTTTGTTTTTATTGCATTTTATTGAGTTAAAAAATTAGAGCATATTTTTAGGGTTCTATAAAGTTAAAACATACTTTTAAGGTTTGCAAAATTTAATAGCACAATTTTAGGGTTTTTAAATTTGGAGCATATTTTTAAGGTTTCATAAATTAAGAGCCTAATTTAGGGAAATGCATATAAATTTAAAGTATACTTTTAGGGTTTAAAAATTTTTAATGTAATTTAATGGTTTTTATAAATTCTTAGCTTACTTCGAAGGTTTTTAGAACTTAGAGGGTTTTTCTTTTAGGGATTTGTAAATTTAGAGCATACTTTTAGGGTTTAATAAACATTTTTGCAACTAATGAAATGCTATTAAGTCATAAGTATACGTTTTCGGTGCAGTGAAAATATAAAACCATAATCGGCTGAGATAAATTTTGTGGAATTTTTAAGTTATCTTTTTAAGAGCATGTCTTAACCCCTTCACGACCAAACCTAAACTGCTGGCAAATTTTTATTTATTTTGTGTGGATTCGTACTTAACGACCCAATATTTCTTAATAAAAGTGTCGTCAAAAATATTTTTTTTTAATGCCTTCGAGGAAAAAATCCATGGACATACTTTTAAGATTTGTTTTTTAAATTTGGCACATATTTTTAAGGTTTCTTAAATTAAGAGCAAAATTTAGGGATATGCATATAAATTTAAAGCATACTTTTAGATTTTACAAATTTTTATTATACTTTCATGTTTTTTATAAATTCTTAGCTTACTTTTCGAAGGTTTTTAGAACTTAGAGGGTTTTTCTTTTAGGGATTTGTAAATTAAGAGCATACTTTTAGGGTTTAATATACATTTTTGCAACTAATGAAATGCTATTAATCATAAGAAAACATATGTTTTCGGTGCAGTGGAAATACAAAACCATAATCGGCTGAGATAAATTTTGTGGAATTTTTAAGTTATCTTTTTAACAGCATGTCTTAACCCTTTCACGACCAAACCTAATCTGCTGGAAAATTTTTATTTTTTTTCTGGATTCGTACTTAACTACCCAATATTTCTAAATAAAAGTGTCGTCATAAATATTTTTTTTAAATTTCTTCGAGGAAAAAATCCATGGGCCATATATAGTATATCCCATTGATTTGTGTTTTTATCTATATAGTATATATAAAATGGTATGTGTGTTTGTTTATTTGTTTGTTTGTTTGTACCTTATAGGAGACCAAACCTCTGGACGGATCTTCCTGAAATTTTCACAGCGTTTAACTGGTACTCTGGCATGATTAATAGGGTACTTTTTTTTCGACCACGCCCACTTTTACGCCCACTTTTTTAAAATTATGTAATTGCTCCCATATAGTTTTTAACAGATTTACTTCAAATTGTATACACATTGTACTCCAGGCGAGGTAGAAATAAGCATTTCTTACGCCACGCCCCCTTTAACGCCCCTCTTCACGCCAAATTTTGTTTGAAAGTTTTAAACTTTGTGTTCTCTGTACAAATTTGTTCCTTCCAACGGATTTTTTTTATTTGGTAGTATATTGCTCTTAATACTGTTAACGTCGCCATATAACTATGAACCACGCCCACTTCACCGGATCCTTTTTTTAATTCAGATACTTACTTATACCACTAACAATGTTTGCTATACAAAATACTTTTTTTGTAATATGTATTTACCTAAAGTTCTATACACTTTTTATCTACAGGTAAGGTAGCCATACATTTTGTTATTACCAAATCCCCCTTTTTCGCCCAATTTTACCTTAAATTGTAATTAATCTGCTTTCAATCTATATATATATATAAATGAATGTGTGTTTGTTAGTGCTTTATAGGAGGCCAAACCCCTCAACCGATCTTCCCGAAATTTTCAAAGCGTGTTACTGTGACTCTGGAAGGAATAATAGGCTGTATATTTTTGATTGGACAAAGGGGCGGTGCCACGCCCATATAACCCAAAATTTTAAATCGTCATATCTCGGGAATTTTTTGACCTACAGCGGTCATATTTGGTACATATGGTATTGGCATGAATAGAAATACATACCAGAATAAAAGTGGGCGGGACCACGCCCCTTTTTAGAAAAATAAAAAATCGTAATATCTTCTGGAAGGATCGTCATGAAATTTTCACAAAAGGATATTTTTGCGAAATAATAAGTTCTTAACTATATAAAGTTGTTAGTGGGCAAAGGGGCGTGGTCCCGCCCATATAACCTAAAATTTAAAATCGTCATATCTCGGACATTTTTAACCTACGGCGATGATATTTGGTATATGTCGTATTGAAATTAATAGAAATAGTACTACAAGAAAACTGGGCGGGACCACGCCCATAATAACTTCTACTAAGCCCTTGGCTATATAAAGTTGTTAGTGCAATAATTAATTCTTAATTAAATAAATAATATTTTGTTAATTTATAAATATTTTATTTTTTTTTTATTTCATTTTATAACGATGACGGGTAGCGAAGCACACCGGGTTCAGCTAGTTTTTTTACATAAATAACTGTAGCTTTGCTTTTGTATTTGTTGTACATTTTTAAATATAGATCACAGAGAATCGATTACTACTTTTTTAGTTTGTACTAAAAATGGGAAGGAAAATCGTTCCTTTTGTAAAAAAAACCTTTTTGTTTCACAAAAAACTGTAATTGCTTGGAAGATTACCGTAATTGATTTCATATTTTTCAGATATTTAGAATTAATCTTTTTCTAAGTCTTTTTATTTATAGTTTAATTAATGGCTGATTTAATATTATGAATTTTTTTAATTTAATAAAAATATAAAACTATAAAACATCTTTTTTACCCGCACTGAATTTTGTTGAATAATGAACTGATTCCAAATATTTTGGTGTTTCTGAAAACCACAAATACTGGTCCATATTTGATCAAAATTTTAATGTTTTCGGTTCAATAACGTCCAAATTAATGAGATCCAAATATCATTAAAAAAAAAACACAATTTTCAATTAGGTCCTGAGAATACATGTGCATTTTTTTTTTTTGTATGGGCTGTCGACTCAAGTCAGCTTTAAAAAAATCGGTTGGAAAATGTGGAAAATATAAAATAAAAATAAAAATGGGCCACATATGTCCAATTGGTCGTGAAAGGGTTTAAACTTTTTTTCTATTTTTTAAAATACTGTAATTTAGGGTTTTAGAAATTTATAGCATACCTGGCGGATGTCATAAATTTCGAGCCTACTATACGGTTCTTTAAATTTAAAGCATACTTTTATAAAGTTAGAGCCTAATTTAAAGGTTTAAAAAATTTAGAGTTAAACAAAAAAATTAAAGCATACATTAAGGGGTCTTACAATTTAGAGCATACTTTTAAATTTAGAACATTCTTTACAATTTAGAACATACTTTAGGGTCCTATAAATTTAAAGCATACTTTAATGGCTTTATAAATTTAGAGCCTGCTTTTATATTTTAAGCATACTTTAGGTTTCTATAAATGTACAGATGATTTTGGGGTCTTACATAAATTTTTTCGACTGTGGAAAATAAAAAAAAAAAAAATATTTTGAAAATTAAAAAAATTTATTTTTGCTTTTGATTTGCATTCTACTTATATCTAGAAAATGTAAATTTTAGACATTCAACGTAAATTTATAATAATAATTTGGAACGATTCAATAACTTCGTTTCGCAGGAGCTTCATCAAACAGTTTAAAATTTTTTTTTAGTAAGATTCGTTTGTGCCGAAACTACTAACACCATGAGGGGTTTTTGAGTGGAATTTAAATACAAAAACTTTATCGTCTAATGAAAACAATACGACTGACATAGTTTTTTCACTACTTGATATAATTTGAAATGTAAACTTAATTGGTGAGCTGGACTCTTTAAATTTCAGTGAAATCCATTGATCAAATAACTCACCAGTAATTGGACACCCAATAGAAGCAAATAACAGTCTTTTATGAACATTTAATCTATTTGGCATTCTTGAAAGCCTTTTTTGGTAATGTTTCAGAGGTTGCAATTTTTAGTCCCATTAAGAAAACTTAAAAATCGAAAGTTCGACCATTGGCAAAATATAGTCCAAACTAGAACAAAATCTATAAATATTGATTGATTTCAAAAATATATAAATTACTAATTGTTGATGTAATTACATTCATTAATTTTTTCTGGAACAAAATTTCATGAAACGAGTATTGTTTTTAACATTATCGGCATTGATAAGCTCCTCCTTTGAATTTTCATATTTCCCACATTTTTGTTGTTTATTTTTGGGTTTTTTATAAAAATTTTACAATTTAAAAAGGAATTAAATCAAAAAATAAAATAAACTGTTTCGTTAGATTTCCAGAATTAAAACGTGCCTTTCTGTGAAATTTGATTTTAAAAATCTTTTGTAGTTTTTCCGTTATCAAAAATTAAAAGTTACTAACCGAATTTTCGAAAAAGGAATACAATTGGTTAGAATGTGTAAATTTTTTTTGAAAACATTTTTATTTATTGATCTTACATGTTTCAAAAATTATATTTTCTAAATAATTTTCTGAATCCTTCGAAACTCGGGGTATTTTTCAAGAAGAACAGTTTTCGTAAGGATTATAAAAATTTTTGAAAAAGAGCTATGTACGATTCCTATAATTATCGTTTATGAACTATTAATTTTGAGCTTTCAAAACTTGTTGGCTAGGCCTAGTTATTTCCCCTACAAACTACTTGCAAAAATGAAAAAAAAAATTGCCCAAATGTTGATCCACCATGGTGTTTAGTCCTTATTTTGATCGAGGTTTCCATGGCCATACTCTTAAATGGAATTCCAGTCCTCATTTTTGTTACAATTATCTGAAAATTTCCTTTTTTTGGTAACCTTTTGCACTTAAATAGTCCAGAAATTTTGATTTCGAATTTATAAATTTTTCACTCTTTATACCCATTGTTGCGAAAAAGCTTTCGATCTTTCAGATGGCTCTCGAATGATGTTTTTAATTACAAACTTTTTATACTTACTAGCAGATTCCAGCGTTCGAAATTCGAGTGCAAATTCTAGGCAACTTTTTTTATTCAACTTAGCCAATTCACAAGCCAACACATTTTTGGTTTATTGTTATTGTGAATGAAGAAAACAAACTTACAGACACATTAAAAATTTAATAAATACACGCATAGCATTTTATAATTATGTATGTGTTAGTAGCAACTTTAAGTTAAATTTATTTTATTTTAAATAAAGGCAAAAATTTAAAAATCTGTAAGTCTGGTGAACAGCTAAGAAGAAATACCTTTCCAAAAATATACGTTTTGTCAAAATCAGGATAAAACGGTAGAACAAACCATCGGTCACAAGAAATCGCCTAGCCTATTAATATTATAGATTGGTCTGTTCTCTCTTGCATTAGTTTTGATTGTAAATATTTTAAACTTATTAAAACAGTATTAAATTATTGAGAAAATATAAATGACCAAAAAGTGCAAGTACGAGTGTATGCGAAGGTTCATGGTTCAAACCTCACGGCAGCCCTAACTAAAAAAAAATTTTCATATAGAAACAATCTATTCAATTAAAAACATAACAATTATCACAATGTTCAATAAACCGCTGATGAAGGCTGAAATGCCAGAAACCGGTCCGATTAAGAATACAGTGCAGTTATGAATTTTTGTAATATATGCTTTCTTCTTCTTTATCACGCACCATTTAAAATATAAATTGTTGACTTTTTAAACTTTTCATGCCCACTGTTGCGTACAAGTTTTCAGAGTTTGAACCCCTACAACTTTTTTGTTATTTAGTCAAAACTAATTTATCTCTTACATATTTGACTCATTGCCTATTTTTCTTTGCATTCATATAATTGAACATACAGTGGGTTCGCGTCGCGTGGCCATTGGTGGAAATTGGAAAAAATAGCTAAATATGAAAAAATCAATTTTTTGAGAGCTGGTTTTTTAAAAATGTTTATTTATTGATTTTATATAGAAGACTTCATTTGATAGCTGTACTGATAGAAAATTTATTTGATTTCATTTTGTTGATACATTAATTTATATGTATGTGCCCTAAATAACCTAATGGTCCCTACGTAAAGCATGTACTGATTTTATGGAAATTTTAAAATTATTCTAATTAAGTACACTAAAGTACCCCTACGGTACTTGATTTACCATTGGACTTATTTTATTGACACTTAAAATTATTCAATTTAAGGCCCATAAAAATCCCAATTTTCCTTTTTTTCTTGGTAGGTATTATCTATAAAGGGTACACGGCTCTTAACCCTGGACGGTTACTGTTCGTCGAATCGACGAATCTCATTTACTCTTGCCAAATTCGTATCGAATTTTAAGACTGAAAAATAATTTTTATTTTTTGTGTAGATTTAGTTAGACCAATGTTATATAATTTTTAGTTTTTGGTAAAATTTTCTTTTTTCATCTAAGAAATTCGGCTAAGTTGGTCACAATTTAAATGCAAATAACTTTTTTGCAGTTTTCTCCCAACGTTTATTTTATTTTTATATTTTATTTTTTTCTTTATTTTTTAATAAAATGTTTAACTAAAAAAAAATTTTTGTTTATTTTTTACTTTAAAAATCGTTCAGCTAGAAATTTAAAAAAAAAATTGTTCGTCAATTCTACGAAAAGTAACTTTAATGTACTAAAATGAAGAGTAACCTTCCAGGGTTAAAGGAATAGTTTTTAATTTAAACTAACAGAGCCCAGCACTCGAAATTCGAGTGCAAATTCTGGGAAATTTTATTTCTGCATTAAATTTTTTTCTTTCAATGTTTTTTTTAATCTATATATATAAAAAAATTATAAATATTTAAATAAAATTCAATAATTTTTAAATAAAATTTTTAAATAAAATTCACTAAATTTCATTATAAATATTTTATAAGAGCCTAAAGGTATGCTAATCAATTTTAGGCTATTCACAATTGAGGGCCATTAAAATGTACTCTTTTTTAAAACCATCAATAACAATTCACAGGCGATGATTTGTGAATTGTCTAAAATTGATTAGCATACCTTTAGGCTCTTATAAAATTATTTATTATTATTTGATTTTATTTAATTTAATAAGTATATTTTTTATATATAAATTTTAAAATTGTGCACTTCTCCTCCATATGAACTATAACCATGCCAAATTTCACACTCCTCCGTGTACCCCCTTTATGCTTAAGAAGGGATGCAAAAAATTTCCTTCATGTATTAATATATAGATATTGAAATAATTACTTTTTTTAATTTTTAAAGGATTCTGCGATTATTTAATTACACTATTCTTAATTACATATTGCACACGAACTGTATGACATATGTACATCTGTAATTAGAGACCTAATAGAGTAGTTTTTCATTACGTTATCTTTCTGCCTTTTAAAAGGTTTTCAAAGTTTTATTTGATTATATTTTTCAGAAAATATATTAACATAATTATACTTGTCCTGTGGTGGCGTTATCGGTGGTAAATGAAAGTGGAGTATCTGGAAAATTTTATGGAATTTTTTCGTTTATCATATCACGGCAAAGAGTTGTCAGAAATGTTCGCAATTTTATCCTCTTATATACTTTGAAAATTCCAATAAATTCTTTCGAACAAAAAAAAAAAAAATTGTTGAGGATTTAAGTATATAGCAACATATGTATATCAAAAATTTTATCCTTTTAGCTTTATTAGTTAAGTGTAAACAAAAATAATAAATTGTGCTGCGCAAAAAAATACATCGCCTAAAAAAAAAAATTAACTTAAAAAACTAAAAATAAATTTGGGTTTAAAAGGATAATATTGGCATCTTTTTGCCATGTTATGATAACATATAAATTGAATAACACCGAATGCATCAACGCACAGTGGCGCCCGTAGAGTAAACGAGGTTGCAAAAATCAAAATTTTCATGTGCGCCGACGAATAAACCCATGTTATAGGAAACTTTTCAACGATTTCAAATATGCTACTCTTAATAATATCACATTTTTAGTTCAAAGTGACTGACTTTCGGTTTTCAAAAAAACACACAATTTTTAGTCAATTTGTTGCGATTTCAGGTGTAATATCACGAAAAATAGTTAACGAATCGCCTTATTTTTTGTTTGTATTGATTGATGTATTTATTAAATGTATAATGATAAAAAAAAAATTAACTGTTTGCTATGTGTTTCTCCTGGTAAATCACTATTTAAAAACTATCCGTTTTTTCACTATTTTTCAACTTTGACAGAAAATAAAAAAAATCTATATTTTTCTATATTTGCCATATTTGCAAAACATGTTCCTTGATTATTTCTTTACATAATTCAAAAGGTTTTATCTGCCCGTACGTGCCCGTTTGGCTTCTAGAGGTAAAAAAGGTTAAAAAGACATGGTTGCAGAAATTGTATGGCGTGCATCCCTCACATGTTTTGACTGATCTAATAGTTTGAAAATTGCATTTTAAGTCGGTTGTCTGCCAAAGTCTACTCCCAATATTCTGTTACAGACACAGGATGCACAAAAAACTACTCATTGAAATTCGCAGGCACGCACCTCACTTAAAAATTACTTTGGAGTACAAATGGTCAAGAACAATATTGACTTATGGTCCCTCCAGGTAGGCATAAATCATATTTAGACACGAGCATAATATCAAAATTGCATAATTCAGCCTAAATCCATATGTATGCAGGGAACAGGTAAATTTTTAGGCATGGTAGCATAAGCCTATATATTGCAATATAAGCATAATGCCTGGATTAGTCTACGACTGAAAGTTGGCGCAACAAGTACTGAAACTATGGCGTTAAACAATTTAAAATTATTTGAACTGTTTAGAAGGTCAACCACACCAAAGTTTTTTACGGAAGCTGCTTTAGAAGAACTTGATAGCTTATACGGAAATATTGAGAGAAGCGAAATTATAAAAAACAATTTTTATCTGATACATGGCAAAATAGGTGAAATCTAATCGAACCATTCAGAACTCCAAATACGAGGACTTGCTTAATGAAGACACCATCCTGGATATATTGGCAGTAGATAAACCCACCACATCAACCAGAGGAGCAAAAGGAAGGACAAAAAAAAGTATTGTGGAGTGTTCAATTTTAACAAGAAAGAGGAAACTTGCCGATGCCACCAATGACTTGACCACGAAGCATTTATCGGACGCGCTGTCTATTAAATATACAAAGGATAGTGGAAGAGTTAGGTCGCAGATTACAAAATCTGTTGCTGATGCAAGCCCACTGCGACTAAAAAGGATTAAGGAAAGCATTCCCACGCCCACAAACGCACACATTAAAAAGTATGGTTCCGAAGAATCCTTGGCCTTGTTAATGGACTTACAACTTTCCAAAGAAAAATATGAAATACTACGGGCATCCTTGAACCGACACGGGGCTGACGTTTTACCAGGATACAAGCATATTACGCAAGCCAAAATAAATTCACGACCACTGCATACGGAGTTTACGGAAGTCTCTGTGAAAGCCAATCTGCAGGATCTCATGGGCAATACAGCAAAACGGTTGTTGGAGAGTCTTCCTGAAAATGAGGTGAAAATTCTTCCTGAGAAACTGACATTGATCAGCAAATGGGGCTGCGATGGATCATCCGGACAAAGCGATTATAAGCAAAGGATATCTTCCGATGACGCTACAATATCGGACGGAAATATGTTTATGGCATCTGTTGTTCCTTTGCGGCTAAAATCTGATGTTTCCCTACACTGGAAAAAATCCACGTCCGTCATCAGTGCATTATTGCCGACCAATAATGTTTCAGTTTGCAAGGGAATCGGGAGAACTCATAAGGACCACGGTGAAGGACATTGAAGAACAAATAAGCAAGATTAAGCCTACAAAGCTGCAAATTGGAGAAGGAAAATATATTGAATGCAATTACGAGTTCCACCTGACCATGGTTGAAGGAAAAGTCGTAAACGAACTGACAGGAACAACCTCAACATTGTCATGCCCGATTTGCAAAAAGAGTCAGAAGAACTTTGGTAATTTAAACGATTCTACAAACGAGGAGAATTACGAATATGGAATGTCACCATTGCACGCAAGGATAAGGTGTATGGAGTTCTTGCTAAAACTGGCGTATACCCTACCACAAGAGGAGGAAAACTTTGATGAAAATACATCAATAAAGGATAAGGAAAAGATCAGAAAGAAGCAAATACAGGATGCTTTTTTTAAACAAGTTGGGCTAAAAGTAGACTGTCCCAAGCACGGATACGGTAAATCAAACGATGGAAACACTTCTAGGAGATTTTTTGAAAATGATGAGGCAGTAACTAGAATCACTGGAATTGGCAATCAAATCGTGAAAAGATTGGGAACGACCTTGAATGTTTTAAACTGCAAAGAAAATGTCAATTCTACAAAATATGGAGAATATGCTTCGAAAACTGCATCTCTTTTAGCAGAAATGTATCCACAGAAGAAGTTGACCCCGACCGTCCATAAAATATTGGCGCATGGCAAAGATATAATTGAGTACCAGTCTTTGCCAATTGGAGAGCTTTCTGAAGAAGCATAGGAGTCTCTTAACAAATTTTATAAAAAATATAGATTGCAGAACACATTCAAAGCATCAAGGGTAAGGCAAAATGAGGACCTCTTCAACATGTTGGCAGCATATTCCGATCCACTTATATCTTCCGTGCGGCATGTGAAGTCACGAATAGAGTCTTTTGGATATACCTTCTCTTACGAATTGTGATGAATATTTTACAGAAAATTGAAAAAATAAATTTAAAAAAGAAGTAATTTTTTTTTAATTTGTTGGGTAATAATTTAAAACATAAAACCCTAAAGAAAAAAAAAATAAAAACAATCTAAAAATGTAAAAATAATTTTTTTTAGTTACCATAAAATTGATTTTTCTACAAATTTTAACTTTGATAACCCATAAGTAGGCCCATACAAAGCGTAGCACCCTTTCCAAACGCTCATTTCACAGGCTGAACAGTTATCTATCATATGCTGTTTAAACTGTTCAATTATGTCATTCGGTTCAAAAGATATGATTTTTGCAACGAAAAAACTCAAATGGCGCCACTGTGCAACGTAAGACTTGTTGAAGTCTTTAAATCTATTTTTTGAAAAATTTTATCTGTTTGAACCTTTCAGGTCTCTTATCTCTTAAAAGCAAACAATGTCACAAAATGAAAAAACTGTTAACGCAGTTTTAACCCATTTTACCTCTGGTTTGAGACATTTATATTGCGGTTGGAGTGTAACGAAATTGTGGATATTTTTACATTAACTTTTTTAAAAAATCCTAATGCTTACAAAACCGTAAATTCCTCATTTTTATGGCTCTAATTCGTTAGCAAAAAAATGAAAGGATATTAAAATCTTTAAAATCTTTAATATCCTTTCATTTTATGATTCCATATACGCTCGAATATTTTCACTTATGTACTCGTACATTTTAATGTATATGCTAATCACAAATAATTTTAATTAACTACCAGTACTTATAATGTAAACAAAACCTAAAAATTTTCATTAGCGATCCACAAATTTGGCTGGAAAATCAAATAAGCCAAATACCAATTGTGTAATTATAACAGACATACAAACAAACCAACAAACAAACACCTACACACATACATATGTATACTAGAATATATAAAACAATTTAAGTTTATAAGTATATACATACTGATGCATGGGTGTGTGTGTGTGTGTGTGTGTGTATGTTTGTTTATTACAGAATGTATGTGTTTAAACATATAACAATTATTATTTGCTTAAAAGCGAGATTTTCACAATTAACTTAAATTCACTTGGCTACAAATATAAATTCACACATACATACTCATACACAAATCAGCTTTTCTATAACATTAAACATATACACATAAAAACAATACGCCACGCGTTTATATTATGCAAATGTATAAGGCTGTAAAACAAACATAAATACATTGAAATGTTTTGTAAAATGCCAAAAACAAAAAAAAAAAAGATCTAATATGGAGTATAAAAATTTACATATTTTGTATGCTTCGTTTAATTGTGAAGTTTGTTTTAAACGAAAATAACACAAAAACTCATTTCCCTAGTGTTTTTTTTATGTTTATATTTATATATGTTAATATTTAACAAATATTATTCAAATTTCTGCTAGCAAACATTAGCAAAATACTCATAGTTACATACTTGTATATAAAAAATTATAAAATTCAATTCATTTCGTTTCATTTGTAATTGTTTAAATAACTAAATTATAAACATTTTTTTTTTGTAAGCCGTTTGCGCCATAATAAAGTTTTATATATTTTACCATGTTTTTTTTCTTGTTAAAGCTTTTTTTTTGTATTTTTACTTGTTAATTAACATATTAACAAATAGTTGAACATTTTGTTTTATATTTATATCGGTACTGAATTACAGCCAAAAGCCATAAATTTTATTAACACATAGATAATAATGTTTTTGTCTATCAACAAAAATATGTTAGATTTAAATGGAATTAAGATTACTTCGTAAAATGTTTAGAAAAGTATTAAATTGTGTAGGCTTAACCTAAACATATGCTTTAAAATTTGTAACAATAATACGAGTTCGAAAGTATGCTATGATAAAATATAAATTGTAATTTAAATTAAACAATTCAATAAAACGTATTTTTTTTTAAAAATTTTAAGCTTTTGTACCTTTTTGTACCTAAAGGTATACATTACATTTTAATAATCATTGTTTCTCAAGGTTATGACACTACATATTAAAGAATGAAATTTTAATTTTATTTACAACAGCCATGATTTTCACTTTATGCTGAAACAGATCATTTGTATTATCTGCCAAAATTTCATAGACATGCGAAGTAAATTTACAAATTCATAGCAAACGCATTTTACCTTAAGTCCATCTGTTTACACACTGAAGATTAAGCAAAATTTTGGCACTTAAGCTATTTTCGCCGCCATAGATCGCTTAGTATTCACAGATAAATTTAAATTATATACAAGTAAGAAAATAATAGTCAGGATAGACCGACTTTACGATACCCTATACCATGCGTTCAAAAGGACCCTATCTTATAGGCCCAACTAATTGGATATAGCACTTAAGAAATAAGACGATAGTTACACGAAAAATGGCCGTGAAAGGGGAGAGTTGTTATTAAGAACACACTTTCCAGGAAGTGTGGCGGTAGACAACGAAAGTTTGAGTAACAGTCCAAGAAACTCTAGTCGGGAAAATAGGCAAATAGCAACCGAAATGTGTTCAAGGGAAAGACTAGAATGGGCTATAGGCACCTCTCAACCCTACAAATCCCCCGGAATGGATGGGATTTTTCCTGCGTTATTTTAAAAGGGGCTAAAGGAAAATTTACCATTCCTAATAAATATCGGGCGTAGCAGCTTGGTCTTGGGCTATATACCAGAGGCATGGAGGGGGGCAAAAGTGGTGTTCATACCCAAAGTGGGGAAGAGGGACACTCCACATCCAAAATCCTTCAGACCAATAACCCTAACATCTTTCATGTTGAAAGCACTTGAAAAAGCCGTGGACAACTATCTAAGATGTGGGATACTACAACCGATGCCTTTGCATCCAAACCAGCATGCATATAGAGCGGAAAGATCAACAGAGACCGCTCTTATCAACCTAGTGGGAACCATTCAAAAATCACTATATGAGAAGGAAATAGCCGTTTGTGCCTTCCTAGATATAGAAGGAGCCTTTTATAACAGCTCACATGATGTAATAGAAAGGGCATTAAACCGAAGAGGCGTAGATTCAGTGACATCAAGATGGATGGTAGTAGAAGTTCTCAACACGAGATCAGCAGAAACATCAGCAGAAGGGGAAACCATAACAGTCAACACAAACAGAGGATGTCCACAGGGAGGGGTTCTTTCGCCTCTATAAGATAAGATAAGGAAGGCTAAACGCACTGCGACCAATTTGATCTTTTGTGCAGCCCATGGTTGTCCTAAAGATTAAGGCTTCTTATGAAGCCAATTACCCTATTTGGCATTAGTTTCCATATGTCCCGGGGGGATACAATGTATCCTCCTAGTGCAAGGATTCTCTTACCACTTAGTCTTGGACATTCACAGGGAATATGTTCTGCTGTTTCCACCTCCTGCTCACAGAACCTACATGTGTCTATAGCAGATTGTCCTTTCATTCGTAGATGATATCTAAGATTGCAGTGTCCTCTAAAGAATCCCGTCAAGGTCCTTAAGTCCTTTTTATCAAGGGTAAGTAGTCTTTCCGATTGAACACTGGATGGAGTTATGAATCTCTTGGCCTGCCGTTGACCTGGATTTTTGTCCCAGTGTTCGGCAATTTGTGATTCTCTCCACTCCCTCATTTTTTCCTTTATGTGTCCCATTGGAACACCACAGAAAAATTCCGGACCGATGAAAGGACGACGGGCCCCTCGATTGGCTAGGTTGTTGACGAACTATTAATGGAACTGTCGGAGGCAGGTATAGAATGTCAAGGCTATGCGGACGATATAGTCGTAATAGCGTGAGGCAAATTCGAGGAAACTCTTTGTGACATTGTCCAAAGAGGGCTGAGAATTATCAATCAATGGTGTAGGGCAACAGGACTGAACATCAATCCGACAAAAGACCACAATTGTACCATTTACCAAGAGAAGAAAACTTCCAAGATGGAAGGCAATTCAGATTCTAGGAGAAGTCATCGAACCAAAGACATAGGTGAAATATCTGGGCATAGTATTAGATAGCAAGTTGACATGGAAGGCACATGTCAACCAAACCATATTACAGAGGAAGCCAAGCGTGCTACAATGATGTGTAGAAAGGTAGCGGGTAGAACCTGGGGATGTAAACCCAGCATTCTATACTGGATGTACTCCATGATGGTCCGTCCAATCGTGACAAACGCAGCTATTGCGTGGGCCAAAAGGAAAGAGTTAAAATCAACTCAAATGGAGCTAAGTAGAATACAAAGACTGCCGTGTATTGCGATAACGGGGGCAATGAGGACGTGCCCAACGACAGCACGTGAAGTACTCTTGGACCAAATACCACTACATATAGTGGTGCAAAAGAAAGCTCTGGCAACGGCAATGAGGATAAAGGGGGTAAACCTATAACCAGGCTTTATGAAGGGCAATGGAATCGAATAAGTCAAGTTAAAGATTACTCCCTCCTGGATTGTCCAATGGACAGGACTGAGAAGAAAAACGTTGTTACAAAACTTAGTAATAAAAAGGAATGGAGTAGTTTGAGTACAGCATGTTCTCTTAAGGAGAATATGATCAAATGGTACACGGACGGGTCAAAGACCGGAAATGGAACAGGGGCGGGAGTCTTTGGGCCTACAACCAATTTCTGCGAATCAATGGGAATGCACACGAGTATTTTCCAGGCAGAAATTTATGCCACCGATAGATGTGCACAGATTAACTTAAATAGAAAGTTCCAAAGACGGGACATAACCATACTATCATATAGTCAAGCTGCTATTCGAGCACTAGGCTCCTATATAGTAAACACTAAGTTAGTATGGGACTGTCTGCAGAGACTGAATGAACTAGGCAGACACAATAAAGTCAGTCTTTGTTGGGTCCCGGGGCATATTGGGATCCAAGGAAATGAACAAGCAGATGAGCCTGCCAGAAGGGGAGCTTCCACAAAGCTAATGGGACCGGAACCATTTTGTGAAATAGGAAAAGGAGTATGGGAAGGCGTACTCAGAGAATATGAAAATCATATCAGACAAGAGCTTTTCTCGGGCCACTTAGGCCTAAGGCAATCCAAACTCTTGTTAGGTAACTACAACAGTAAGAGAAATTGGCTCATGTATCGGATTATCAAAGAACAGACTGAGAATAATAAACGGGATTTTAACCGGTCACTGTAGGCTGAGGGAGCATCTGAGCAAGTTAGGAATTGAGGTGAACCCCATGTGCAGATTCTGCGATGAGAAGACAGAATCACCAGAGCACATACTGGGGGATTGTGGAGCTTTAATGCAGAGGAGGAAAAAGCACCTGGGTTCTTTCCAAATACCAGGGAGCGAAATAAGATCACTGGAACCAATCAGCATCCTCGAATTTCTGAGGGCTTCAGGGTTGGGTGAGATTTTATAGCGACAAACTGTTAGCAGAGGGCAGTACAATGGATCACTTGGTCGCAGTACTTTCGACACCTCTTTATACAATTACAATTGGATATAGAAAAGAAGCATAAACCAAATTTTAATGGTATTTTTATTATTTTTTTGCCTTCTGATATGAAAAAGATATGAAACTGGGCTTTCAAAAATTTGTACAAGGTCGTTTGATGAATCGAAGTTTGATATATTCGGCTCCAAGACACGAGCGTTTGCGAGGAGCTCAGCTGGAGAACGTGCGTAGGATGCATGCCTAGTGCCAACAGTCCAACACGGGGAAGGTTCCGTAATGGTTTGGAGTTGCTTTGTCGGTGAAAATGTTGGCGAGTTATGCAGAATCGAAGGATAATACCCACTACAAAACTGTCCTGGAAGATCGTGTAATGGTCACTGGATTAAGAATTGTGGGTCGGACATCCATATTACAGCGAGATAATGATCCAACACTTATTTAGAGACCCAGGCAGGTAGAACCCACAAAGTTATGGAATGGCCGTCACAGTCATCTGACCTGAGTCCTATAGAGTTACTGTAGGATGATTGGGGTAACTGTGATAATTTACGATTATTTGTAATATCTATTAAAATTTTTAGCATGAAGTGTCTTTACAAATGTACAGCCAAAGCACTTTTAGATTAAGTGTTTATTTTTAGAGTGTTTATGAACTAAATATAGAGCAAAGTAAATTTAAAAACTTTCTTCTGTAAAATTTTGATTTTGAAATTTATGCTATTTTCGCGATCATGGCTCAGATAAATTGAAATTATTATAAAATTAAAAAAAAAAAGAAAATTAAATACAAAAGTTTTTCTCATTATATTTTTTTTTCTTTTAAAGTAATTAAAAATGCATTTTTCCTAGATACCTTAAATAATCCGATACTATGGCTTACATTTGGACAGTGATTGTTCATCAAAGTAAGGCCAGAATTAAAGAACAAATGTACTTTCAACTATACGAGCCATAACTTCGAAAATAGCTTAAGTGTCTTAATATTCGATTTTCAATTTTGATAAGGATGGATAATTTATGATCGTTTGTTGCTTCTAGAAAAATGTTATAAAGGGTCCGCCATCTAGTGTTTTTTTTTAACTAGTGCTTATTTCGTGAATGGTAACACTTAGCTCATGTCTCATTTGACAGATAATTAGTTTTATCCTTCCGCTGAACGAATATGGTTGTGTATACGCTTGAACAACGCTGGGAAATATTGCGACATTACTTTGAAAATCATGGTAATGTTGCAGAATGTGTGCGAAAATTGCGTACGGATTTTGGAAGAAGAGAAGCACCGTCAGCTCCGTATGTTCGTTATCTTGTGAAAAAAGTGAAAGAAACCAAAGCGTGAAAAGACAAAAACAGTGCGTACACCCGAGAATATTGCTGCTGTGGCAGAAAGTGTGCGGGAAGCGCCATCAACATCAATTCACCGTCGTTCTCAAGAATTGAACATTTCGGAGGCATCATTGAGACGAATTTTGCATAAAGACCTTGGTATGACGCCATACAAAGTCCAATTGGTTCAGATTTGAAGCCAACTGACCATCCAATGCGTTTTCGCTTCGCTAAGTGGGCCTGCGATCGACTTACAGAAGATGCCGATTTTGCCAAAAAAAATCATCTTTTCTGATGAAGCTCATTTTGATCTTGGCGGGTATGTAAACAAGCAAAATTGTCGCATTTGGGGTACAGAAAACCCGCACACATACATTGAAAAGCCGATACACCTAAAACGAGTTACTGTGTGGTGCGGATTTTGGCCGTTACAGTCAATGGCGATCGTTATCGGACCATGTTGAACGAATTTTTGTTCACAAGAATTGAAGAGGAGGATATTGGCAACATTTGGTTTCAACAGGACGGCGCTACGTGCCACACAGCCGAAGCTACACTCGATGTTTTGCGACCTGTTTTTGAAGATCGCATTATCAGCCGCAGATCTGATGTCGTTTGGCCACCTCGGAGCTGCGATTTGACACCGTTGGACTATTATTTGTGGGGTGCCCTCAAAGATAAGTGTTACGCCAACAAGCCAGAGACAATTGACGCTTTAAAGGACAATATTCGTAAAGCCATTGCTGAAATAAAGCTCCACACAATCGATAATGTGCTTAAAAATTGGACCGATCGTGTAGGCTACTGCATGGCCAGCCGAGGCAGCCATTTGAATGAAATTATTTTCCATTATTAACCGGAAGGATTGTACTTGCAAAAAACAAAAAAAAAAAAATTGAGATAATATTCAGTAGTTTTTTTTTATAGCATTTTCAAAAAAAAAAGTTGTTTGGCGGACCCTTTAGGTATGCGAAGTATCGTTAGGATTTAGAAATTTAAAAAATGAAAATAATTAAAAAAGCTCTTGTAAAATTTTGATTTTGTTACTTAAGCTATTTCAATAATCCTGGCAAATTATTTTTTTTAAATTATAATTTTTTTATAATTTCTGTTTTTTTGATCATATTATTCTTTTTCCCTATGGATCAAAAAAGCCCAACCCTTTTGTGTCTAAAAGTATGTAACAAATTTTGGTATGATGCATCAATTTTTGTTAATCATTGTTATGAATTTGCTTGAATTTTAAAATAAAATCTCGATGAGATTGTTTAACAGTTTTTCTCTACAGACTTTAAGAAAAATAACTATACTTTTAAGCCTAAAAGTATGCAACAATTTTTGATAATCATTCTTCACCAAAAGTATGCTAGAATTTTTTCCATGAATTATATATAGAAAAAAAAAAAAAAAACAATCTCAACGATAATTCAAACTCTATGTATCATTAATCAGCGCCAAAAAGTATGCTCTAAAAAATCTTCTGTATTATCTTACAAGAAAGCACTCGTTTTTTTTACCTTTCCAACATAATCTCTGTACACAATTGAGTAATTGTTTTAAGAAAATGGCTTATTTTTCTTGGTATCTTATGCTGATGTAACACAAGATTTCATCATAAATCATGGTATGCTTCTAGGCGGCTGTTATATAAAAAACATTTTTAAAATGAATTAAAATGAATAACATAAACAATATACCAGAATATATATTTATGTATATAGCACAAAAAAGGGTTGTTTGTAAGCAAAACGCTTGTTAGACACTGACAAGTTACATGATGGACGGTGTACAGCATCCCCAGAAAAGACAATAGCAACAGTTATAAAGCCTGAAAATACAACATGTCATGTCGAGAAAAATATGACAATACATAATTTAAAAAAATTTTCTTATAGTTTATTAGCTAAATATAATCAATCATGTTTTTTTGTTTGTAATGTTTAGTCTAAAGGGAAAACCTATATAAAACTATTAGGAAAACAAATTTGCTTTGGCCTTAAAGTATGCTCTACACATTTTTTGTTTTAAAAATTTCTGTGTTAAATTTCTTGAAAACAGACAGGTGTTAATGAAGTGTTTATTTTGTAAATGTCATCATATAAATGTTGTGTTGAACAAAATAAAAAAAAAATAAAAAGTAAACAAGATTAATGTTTTAAAGAAAAATTGAGGTTTTTCTTTTGGTTAAACCTGTCCCTTTCTTGTTAAGTAATAGTAACAGAAAATGCAATTAAAAAGTTTTTTGTTTGAAATTTTTAACAAAATTATAAAACTTTCATTTTCTATTTCCGTTAAGTTTTTTGCAAAACCATAGAAAGAAAAATAAATTAAAAAGGCTTTTTAAAAATAAAACGAGTCTGAGGGAAAACTTTGCCGTAAGTGCAACAAAAATGTCATCATTTATCACAAAATAATTAAAGGTTGCATAAAGGTTTTCTTCAACGCAAACCAACGTTCCCGCTATACAGCCGTTTTTTTTGCCTTAAAACTTTTATGCTTTCAAAAGTTTTGAATTCTTTTTTTCATCCTTGTGGATTCTTCCAAGCAAGTAAACAAAATACCAGACAATATCATGTATGAAAGAAGTTCTGCTTGCTTAGTCTTAAACTGTTTTGTATTTTTAATTTTTTTTTTTTTTTGGTTTACAACTCACACAAACCAATACGTAAAAGTTGTTTTGGGATTTGTTGTTGTTGTTGTGTTTTTATACCTGCCCAAAAAGTTATTTGAAAACTTCAAAAAATATAATTTATTACACCTGAGTAAGATAAGACATGTAAGCAGGAAAAAAAACAGTGAAATTTGTTGGAAATATGAATAAGAAAGCATTGGCATACACTTAGGCACTTATGACAAAACTTTTTTTATTTTTGTTGCATACTTTGGGGAGGCTAAGAAACGTAAATGCTTGAAGATAAGGATTTTGTTGTGGTTGTTGTTTTTGTTAGTAAGGGCCAGCTTAGAAAAAAAATTATCTATAATGTTTAATAAATACATGTTAAATTAAGTGTAAGCAGCAATTATTGGTGATTAAGGATATTCTGAAACACAATAACAACAGAAACAACAACAGACTAAATGAATTACCCCCAGAGAATTTAAGTTCATAACAATTATGAGAACAAAATTATGAATCGAATTTTGTCTACATCTAAATATAAATTAAAGCTACAAAATACCAGTCTTAAAGTCTTTAATATAATAATGAAATTAATGTTTTTGGTACATAAAGTATTTATCTCAAAATTTTTTTAATAATTTTTATATTTTTTTTTGTTACAATTCCAGATTTAACTTATTCTTTAATATTTATCAAGTTTCGTAGCGATATTGCTAGGATTTTAAAAGTAGCTCATATATCCTTTTTTGAAAATATTCTAGAACTTTGTTAAGATTAATGTTAATGGGGAATAATTTTTAAATATTTTGTGCTTTTGAAATTTTTATTTTTAATTTTCCTTGGCCTTGAAAAGGATCAATAAAATGTGTATAAATATATGGTGCTCGCAGGTTGGGACTTAATGTGATGTGTATGCTCAACAAGATTTTCAGAGATAAAATTTATATTTTCGAGGTTGGTCGGATATAATTTTTTTAAATTGTTATTGTTGATTAGTTAAACTGAGGAAATAGTCTATAAAATAGGCTAGGCGATTTCTTGTGACCGATGTTTTGTTCTACCGTTGTATCCCGATTTTGACCAAACGTATATTATTTGAAAGTTTTGTCTTTTTAGCCGTTTTGCAGATTTACAGATTTTTAATTTTTTCCTTTATTTTCAGTAAATTGCATTTAAATTTGCTCCTACACATACATAAAATTATACATATGCTATGTGTGTGTTTATTAAATTTGTTAATGTGTTTGTTAATGAGTTTGTTGTCTTCATTCACAATAATAATAAACCATAAAAGTGTTGGTTTGTGAACTGGCTAAGTTGAAAAATAAAGCTGCCTAGAAATTACACTCGAATTTCGTGCGCTGGAATCTGCTAGTACGTATTAAAAACTTTGTTATATATATTCTTTTTGGTTTTTTTTTTTGAAAGTTGAATAAATTTATAACTTTAAATTGAATGAATTTATTCAGTTAAATTTAATAAATTCATGTTCATTACAACATTGATTTGGAGGTGGTGTGTTTTAAAGAGATCTAATTTTAAAATTATCTTTATCCTTGAAATGGATTTTAAAATACTGTCTATTAATTTTTCACATTTAGAGATTAAAGGTGTTCTTTAAATTTTGTTATCCTTTTCGGATATATAACATCTACTAGAAAAGTTGGCTATATATCCTATTTAACATTTGTTTTGTAAAACGCTGCTAGATGAGTTAAACTGAAGATATTTATGTTCATTGGGAAATTTTTTGTGTGTTGTTTTTTGTTTAAATTGTTAAATCTTTAACATTTCCAGGTTTAACGTATTCTTAAATTTTTATGAAATTTTGCGGGTATATCACAAGTATTTAAAAATTCTGTCTTATATCCTTTTTTAAAAATTCTGTTTTATATCCTTTTTAAAAAATTTTTTTAAAACGTTGTTAGATTTCTTATATTGAATATACTCATTTTCAGTTTGAATTGTTTTCAAAAGGTGATTTCATTTTTAAAGTAACATTTGTTTTAAAAAGGACAATATTTTATTAAATACAATTCCAGTTTTTTTTTAAATTTTTGTTAAGTTTTATACAGAATTTTCAAGTTTTCAAAACGTAAACTTTGGTGAAGTTTATTTTTTATGTTGTTTTTTGAAGTGTTATAATTTTAAAATTAATTTTATCCTTGAAAAGGATTAAATAATAATGAAAATTTTTTGTTAACAATTCCAGGTGTAAAGCACTCTTTGATTTTTAGAAAATTTTTGCAATATATTTTATGTATTTAAAAATTTTTTCATATATCCTTTTTTTGGATAATATTCGGTAATTGCAATAATTTTTGTTGGTTATTATATTAATTAAGTATAATATTTTAAAATTATATATGTGATTTAAAGAGAATTATTTATCAATCTAGTAAAGCCCAGCCCACGAAATTCGAGTGCAAATTCTAGGAAAATTTATATTTTCATTCAAATATAAATATTTGTTGAACACATAGAGGATATATAACTGGGTTCGTTAATAAATAATTTTATAAGTGCCTAAAAGTATGCAAATCGATTTTAGCTAATTTACAATTCAACACAAATTTAAAAAACACACACACAGCATTCTAGAGTTTTTATTTGAAGCTTAAGTATGTGTTTCATGTATATGTTAACAGCAACTTTAAGTGAATTTTATTCCAAAAAAATATTCCAGACGGTGCAAATTTGTAAATATGGTGGACAGCTAAAAAGAAATACCTTTCAAATGGGATATTTTTAATCAAATTCGGTTGGTAACTAAAATTTTTATATCGGTCACAAGTAATTAATATTCTAGAGCTCCTTATCCTGGTTAAGGATCATAAAATGAAGTATATTTATTAGTTACAGTTTCCGGTTTATTGTATTATTTATTATTCGTCTAAGTTTGTAAAGATATTGTCAGTATTTAAAATGTTTGTCATATATCCTTTTTTGGTATTGTGCTGTAAATCGTTGAAAAATAAGTTATAATTAACATTTTTACTTCTAACTGTTAAAAACCATTATTGAAAAATTTTTTAAATTATATTTCGTATTGAAATGGTTATTACAATTATATATACATATATTTATTGATCACAATACGAGGTTGTATGAATTTCATATGTTCACCAAGTTTGACAAATATATTTCAAGCAGTTAGAAAGTTTTTTCTATATCATTTTTTGAAATTGTTTGCAAATCTTTAAGTTAATAAGTTACACTAAATATGTTTATGTTAATGTTGGAAATTGAAGTATATTTTGAGGATGAAAATTAAATTTAAAATTACTGAAATTCTTAACTTAAGATTTTTCCTTTTTGTTCTTGACGGGGTTTTTTTTCTTGGTAAAATGTGTCTCTAAATATTTAAAATATTTCTATTTTATGTTTTTTTTTTTCGTAGATATATTGTCTAACAAAAACATCTAATATGCTTACTATGCTTTATTTGTTGATGTTATTGTTGCAATGTTGCACATTACAAAACTTTGAAATATTTCTTACGTTTACGTATTTTTTTTCCATTTTGTTGTTGCTATATCTTAAAAGCAGACAGAAAGACTTTGTTATAACAACAATATATGAAAAAGGAAACATTGGAAAATTGTTCTCCAAACAGCTATGTGAAAAGTTTGCATGTTTTTCATATTTTGACGCGCAAAACAAAAATGTTAGAAGGAAACAAAACAAAAAAAAAAAAAAAAAATACGTAAAAAACAACGTAATAGATACAAACTAAAAATATACAAATATATTTCCAAAGGTGAGCTCTAGGCACGTAAGGAATGTACTATAACAGACACCTTAATATATATTTATGTGTATATAAATATATGTATATGTATATTAAGCGACACTCTCGCATAGACGAACAAAACTGCACATAACAGATACAAGGTCTAGGCGACATTGGTTAGTAAAGGGGGTTGTCAGTTTACATGGGAGTGGGCAAAAAGTGCGAAGGAAATTATTTAGCAAAAGTGTCAGAATTTTTTTTTTTCATATATTTCTTGTAATTTTTGTTGTATTTTTTTGTATCTCATTGAAGAAGAATGTTATTTTTTTTTTGTGTTTAATATATGTATGTGTTACACTTTTTTCTATTAAAATGTAAACTTTATTTATGACGTTGTTTTTCTTTTAAGTTGTTGCAATATGCTAAGGTGTCAGGAAGGAAACAATGTAGCAAATACTTTGTAAACATATTTTCTTTCTTCTAAGTATTTTTTATTTTTTTTAAGTTTGCTTCACCAAAGGTGAAAGAATTCTGATAATGTACTTCGCTTTTTCTAAGGAATGGTAAATAAAGGGTTGAATAATAATAGTGATCTTGAAAGGAATGCTTTTTATGATAAACATCCTTAAAGTATGCTTTGAAAAATTTCATTTATATTGTATTTGTATCCTTAAGTATGCAAATAAACATTTGATATGAAAGAATGCATAAAGAATGGGAAAGGCAGAAAAAAAATGCAATAATATATAGAAAAATTAGAAGAAATCTTATTTTATTTGCCTAAGAGTATGCTTTACTACACAATTTTAAAAAGGTTGTCTTAAGTCTATTCATTTTAAAAACTTAAATAAAAAAAAAAATTTGAAACAAAAAATTTTATTTTAAATTTAAATCTTGATTAAATTGTCAATCTGTTTTTGTACTCGCATCTAGAAATATATGTATGTATGCTTCAACTTTCAAGTCTGTCTCATATGTTTTATTTTAAAATCTCTTTTATTTTAAACTGTCAAATCACTGTCTGTTCTTTGCTTAAAAAAATAACTCTATTTTTTTTTCGCCAGGAAATCAAAAAAAGAAATGAAAAAATCACCCGCATAAAAATTGAATGGAATTAAAATATCTATCTACACATGTTGTTCAGAGCACAGAAAATAATGCATACTTTTGGGGTATACCACATAAAGTATATGGGGGAAAAAAAATCTGAAAAAATAATGTTCACAAAATTAAGTGACACTTGTAGACGACAAAAATATAACCCATGCATATATCAAACACTGCAGATATAGCGGTATATCTCTACTACTGGTATTTGCTTTGCAAACAGGAAAATATGTGGTAAAAATTTTTGAGGTTTTTGAGAAAGATAAAACGGAAATACTAAAAACCATATGAAAAAACTATAACGGATAACTAAAAAATAATACAAAAAAAAAAAAAAAAAGAATTATTTGTATATGTGTGTAGAATGAGGACTATCTATTAAATATAAAAAAAGTTTGCAAATCAAAGTACTTTAAAAAAATGCCATAGTTTCTGGAAATAAAAAACGTTATTAAATAAATATTTTAAATTCAAACCAGAAATATATTGGGGCAAACTTTGTTTTTAAATAATGAAAATTTAAAATTAATACATTTAAATTATTGTTTTTAAACTAAATATATTTTTTCAATTTCTATTATTTTGAAAAAGGATAACAAAAATTTGAAATCTTCTCCGCCACTACTTGTAATATGCCTCATTTCATACTACAACCAAATATGATCTTTATATATGAAGTACTTAAGAAGTTCGCCATATAGCCTTTTTTTAATATTTGAAAATCATTAATATTTTTTTCCCCCAGTATACGTAACACTATACAAAGAAATATATAAGGAACAATTTTACAGCAAAAACTATTAATTTTCGCTAATAAATAAACTGGCAGAAGCCACATTTACAACCCAAAGCAATGCAAACCTTACAGATTTAATTTCTGGTAAATAAGTAAAAAGTATGTTTGTGTATGAATATCCCTAAAATTTATGTCTCAAAGTAATAGTTTTTATTATTAAAAATTATTTTTAAATTTCTTATTAGCAATAATGATACCAAAATTTTAGAAATTTATATTACATTACTTGTAGAATGTATTATACTCTGGGATACAGAAATTTGGCTCTGTTATATGAAGTACTTTCGAAGTACTGTTATATGAAGTACTATATCCTTTTTGAAAAATTTTTAAAATCATTATTGTTTTTTTTTTTTGATTATACAAAAAACTGATAGCAAAAATTATATTACAAATAATTTTGAAGTAAAAAGGATTAATTTTCCCTATTTAAAAAAGCGGCAAAGGATACTTCAGCAATTTAATTGTTATTATGAAAATTGTTTCAAAAGGGATTGATTACCTTAAGCATTCTTCCCATTTTAATTAATGTTTTTCAATTGATTGATTTTTATTTATATTTCGGATACACCATAAACCATATATTTTCTTGATCCTTATAACAAGAGAAGTTAATTTAGCGATGACCATCTGCCCGTTTGTCTATTTGTACGTCTTTCTGTGAAAATCACGATCACACCTTCAATATCTAGTTAAGATCTTCGTTTTTTTTCACACAATATCATTTAATAAATCATTTAAAAAATTAATTAAAGTATAAATACCGTTATTTCAGTCTGAATTGAGAAGAAAAATAGTTTTGAAAAACGCGATTTCCGAACATGTTTATAAATTTCTAACGTATTATAGAATTGAAGAGCAATGTGGTGACAGTGGTAAATGCTTCAACTGATTAATATCATTTTATTTTTATTTATTTTTTTATTTTCTGGTTACAGCTTCCATTCAATTGTTCTGAAAACATACTTTGTACGTTTTCTAAACAAAAAAATTGCACCGGAAAAATTATTTGCGATCCCATCAAGTTAATATATTCTTAATCCTTATAAAACCTCGAGCCGATGTATCGAAGGCAGTCTGTCCGTCTGTCTATCTACCTGTTGAAATCACGAAATCACAAAATAACCAATTTTTCATTGTAAAATTGGGATAATATTATTTGCCATTATTTCCAGTAGGTTGATATTGAATTTGGAGACTCTACACGAAATATATGAGGAATGATGTATGAAATTGTAGAGATACCACAATAAAAAACAAGTATGAAATTATAGTACGATGGTTTAGAGACCCTATCTCTTCGGTCCAACTAATTCGATATAGAAAATAAGCATAAACCTAATTTGAGTGGCATTGTTATTAATTTTTTTGGCTGCAGATATGAAAAAGTTCATATCGAATGCTATATTTATATGGGGACTGGGTCGAAATATGGACCGATCCTGACCATATTTGGTAAAGTCACTTAAATTTTGAAAAAATATATACGAACCAAATTTGAGGAAAATCTGTGCAATATTTTTGTTTTTTTTTGATAGATTTAAGTGAAGATCGGGAAGCAGGTCTATATGGGGCCTATGACTAAGAGTTGTCCTATAGGGATTATTTTTGGACTACTGTTTAATCGATATAATAAACACATACAAACGCAATTTGACTGAGATATATATGATAATTTGGACCTTATGGTAATTTATGTCGATTGCATAGGGGTGATTTGTATGGGGACTAGTTTTGAACATGGACCGAATTTCACCAATTTTAATAGCGTTCATCATACGGCCGGAAAAATCTTATGTACCAAATTTCATCAAAATATATTCATATTTGTGATCTGTATAGTTTGATTACCAGGTTTACATGGACACACAGACGGATGGGCGGACGGACATCGATAAATCTACTCAAAAAGTGATTCTGAGTCGATCGGTTTAACAAAAGATTGGTCCAGGTCAAATATTTTTCGTAGTTACAAACATCAGCACAAAGTCATTATACCCTGACCACATAGTGGTATGGGGTATCATAACCACGTTTTAATATCTTACTGTGGGAGGCCTACATAGTAGTTATATGTATAATATTAATAGGCTAGGCCATTTCTTGTGACCGATGTTTTGTTCTACCATTTTATCCCGATTTTTAACAAAAGCATATTATTTGAAAGGTATTTCTTTTTAGCTGCTCGCCAGATTTGTAGAATTTTACATTTTTTCCTTTATCTTGTGTAAATTGCATTTACATTTTTTCCTTTATCTTGAGTAAATTGCATGAACACACAGACGGACAGACAGACAGACAAACAGACGGACATTCAGACAGACAGACAGACGGACATACGGACGGACGGACATCACTAAATCGACTCAGAAAGTGATTCTGAGTCGATCGGTATAATAAAAGATGGGTCTAGGTCAAATATTTTTGGTAGTTACAAACAGCAGCACAAAGTCATTATATCCAAACCACATGGTGGTATAGGGTATAATTATACAAAACAATTGTGAAACAATTTAATATTGGTGGTATGCCATTAGAATATACTCCCATGGGGCTTTCAGCAGATATATGACAACCCGGACTCAGGTCGGCTAGAAATAACCGTTTTGGCCACTTGAACATTACATGCTGTCCTATGCGAATATACATAATTTTTTTTTTATATAAAATTAAAAATAATAAAAAAAATTATTATATGTCAGATATACATATGTATGTTTATAGTCAAAATTTAATTATTAAATTAATTAGATATTCGTTTTTTACTTAAATAAAAAATTTCGTTTGCTCATGTTAAGTACTTAATAGAAAATGTTAATAATAACCTACTCTGTTAAAAATCTTAACAGAGATTTATATCGATATTTATCTTTACACCCTTTTTATAAATTACTCTATTTATCTACTAATGAGTTAAGCCGATGCAATTCTCTTCTCTTAGAAACTTCTCTTTACTAATTTTAACAACAACTTCCATTAATAATTGCTTGCTAATTTGCTAATTGACATATCTTTATATTAATCAGCTTAAGTTAATAGGTTGTAGGTTGCGTTGATCAGAATTTATTAAGTGACCGGTGCGTGCGCATGTGAACGGAAATTTAAGTAAACGAATTTACTTAAACCCAAATGATATACATAAAAACTAAACAAACAATTAAAGTGTTATTTATATATATATATATATATATATATATATATATATATATATATATATAAAGTGTTATATAAATATTAAATAAAAAGTTTGTGTTGTAAATATAAAAGTGTGGTGAAATTAATATAGATGAAATATTAGTGTTTTGTGTGTGTGTTTTTTTGTTATTTTCATAAAAAAGATTTATATTGTTAAAGTTGTTAATTCGTAGCACAATATTATGCATTTTAAGATTTAAATTTTACAAAAATATAAATTATAAAAAATAAAGTAAATCTATAAATTAAAATATACTGTAAAGGCCTAATTAGCAGCGCTGCTTGCATTTCGGTTTTTTTTTCTTGCTTTTGTGTGCTTTTTGTGTTTTTTTTTGTTAATGGAATGTTAAGTCTTGTTATTAGTGTAATGGAGAATAACTGTCATTTAAAGTTGAGAGTAAGGTGGAGAAGAGTTAATATCAAGAAGTATTTTAAAAAATGTTAGTGTTAAGGAGAGGGCGAGTATAAGGAGAGAAAATAGTGTATTGCCGAAAATTATACGAGTACTATTAACATCACATAAGATTATGTAGTTAACCAACATACATACTTACATACAAATTCAATGAAGGTAAGATAGAATTATTATTATTATTTTTGTTTTGTATTATTCAATGTAATTACTGGGGTGATAACAAAATTGACATTGTTGATTGTATAATGCAGATTTTAAGTTTTTTTTTATATTTATTTACTTTTTAATAAAATATGATTACGAGTTGATATCAATTTATATTTTTGTAAAGCAGATTTAAATAAATTAAAACAAGTAAGAGTGTTAAATTCGGCACAGCCGCCTGTGGTTTAAACTCAATAACCAATTTTGGGTACGATTACCATTTTAATACAGTTGCCGATACTTATACTTTAATTTCTAATACTATTTAAATTTATAGTTACATTTTTTAAAGGGTGTGAAGTTAAATATCGAAATAAATATCTGTTAAGAATTTTAACATTTTCTGTTAAGTACTTCACTTAAGCAAACGAAATTTTTTATTCAAGTAAAAAACAATTATCTAAATATTTTCATAATTAAATTTAGACTATAATCATGTATCTGACCAATAATAAATTTGTTTTGTTATTATTTTTTAATTTCACATAAAAAATAACGTATATTCGCATATAACAGCATATAATGTTAAAGTAGCCAAAACGGTTATTTCTAGCCGACCTGCATAAGGTGCGTCTATATCAGGTGAAAGCCCCACCCGAGTAGATTATAATGGCGTATCAACTATTTTCAATTTTTTCTCAGGAAAAAGGTTACAAAGGATCAAAATATAAAAAAAAAACAAGTAAGAAAATTATAGTCGGTCTATACCGACTATACGATACCCTATACCATGCGTTTAGAAAGCCTATCTCTTAGGCCCAACTAACTGGACATTGAAAATAAGCAAAAACCAAATTTGAGTGGGATTTTTATTAATTTTTTTTTGGCTGCAGATATGAAAAAGTTCATATCGGATGCTATATCTATAAAGGGACTAGGTCCAAAAATGGACCGATCCTGATCATGTTTGGTAAAGTCTCTTGTATTTTGCAAAAATATATACAAACAAAATTTGAGAAGTATCAGTGCAATATTTTTGTTTTTAATAGATTTAAGTGAAGATCGGGAAGCAGCTCTATATGGGGTCAAAGGGAGCATTTTTGGACTACTCATTAGTGGATGTAATGAAGGCATACAAACCCAATTTGAGTAAGATCTATATGACAATTTGGATCTTATGGCAATTTATGTCGATTTCATATGGGTAATTTGTATGGGGGCTAGGTCTGAACATGGACCGATTCTCACCAATTTCAATAGCGTTCATCCCATGGCCAATAGAAGCTTACGTACCAAATTTCATCAAAATATATTCATATTTGCGACCTGCAGTTTGATTACAAGCTTTACATGGACACACAGACGGACGGACGGACGGACATTGTTAAATCAACTCAGAAAGTGATTCTGATTCGATCGGTATAATTAAAGATGGGTCTAGGTCAAATATTTTTGGTTGTTACAAACAGCAGCACAAAGTCATTATACCCAAACCACATAGTGGTATAGGGTATAAAAAAACAGATTTTTCTTATAAGTATTATTTTCAAGGGGCCAAACCGGTTATTTCTAGCCGACCTGCATGAGGTTCGTCTATATCAGGTGAAAGCCCCACCCAAGTAGATTCTAATGGCATACCAACTATTTTCAATTTTTTCTCAGGAAAAAAGTTACAAAGGATCAAAGTAAAAAAAATCATGTGAGTCCGATCACAAGGGAGATGTGTAAACATCTAATAATTAAAGAAAACATCAACATCATATATTCCAGTGCATAAAAAATAAGTCGATTATGCTGTTTTCTGAAATTCAATTGATGTTTTCTGAAATGCAATTGATGTTTTCTGAAATTCAATCGATGTTTTCTGAAATACAGTTAATGTTTTCAGCAATTCAAATGATGCTTTTTGAAATTCTATTGATGTTTTCTGAAATTCTAATTATGTTTTCTGAAATTCAAATGATGTTTTCTGAAATACAATTGATGTTTTCTGAGATACAATTGATGTTTTCTGAAATTATATTGATGTTTTCTGAAATTCTATTTATGTTTTCTGAAATTCAAATAATGTTTTCTGAAACTCGAATGTTTTCTGAAATTATATTGATGTTTTCTGAAATTATATTGATGTTTTCTGAAATTCTTTTTATGTTTTCTGAAATTCAATTGATGTTTTCTGAAATACAATTGATGTTTTCTGAAATACAATTGATGTTTTCTGAAATTCTATTGATGTTTTCTGAAATACAGTTAATGTTTTCAGCAATTCAAATGATGCTTTTTGAAATTCTATTGATGTTTTCTGAAATTCTAATTATGTTTTCTGAAATTCAAATGATGTTTTCTGAAATACAATTGATGTTTTCTGAGATACAATAGATGTTTTCTGAAATTATATTGATGTTTTCTGAAATTCTATTTATGTTTTCTGAAATTCAAATAATGTTTTCTGAAACTCGAATGTTTTCTGCAATTATATTGATGTTTTCTGAAATTCTTTTTATGTTGTCTGAAATTCAATTGATGTTTTCTGAAATACAATTGATGTTTTCTGAAATACAATTGATGTTTTCTGAAATTCTATTGATGTTTTCTGAAATTCTATTTATGTTTTCTGAAATTCAAATGATGTTTTCTGAAATACAATTGATGTTTTCTGAAATACAATTTATGTTTTCTGAAATTCTATTGATGTTTTCTTAAATTCAATTGAAGTTTTCTGAAACTCGAATGATGTTTTCTGAAATTATATTGATGTTTTCTGAAATTCTATTTATGTTTTCTGAAATTAAAATGATGTTTTCTGAAACTCGAAAGATGTTTTCTGAAATTATATTGATGTTTTCTGAAATTATATTGATGTTTTCTGAAATTCAATTGATGTTTTCTGAAACTCGAATGATGTTTTCTGAAATTATATTGATGTTTTCTGAAATTCTATTTATGTTTTCTGAAATTCAAATGATGTTTTCTGAAACTCGAATGATGTTTTCTGAAATTATATTGATATTTTCTGAAATTCTATTGATGCTTTCTGAAATTCAAATGATGTTTTCTGAAATTATATTGATGTTTTCTGAAATTCTATTTATGTTTTCTGAAATTCAAATGATGTTTTCTGAAATTATATTGATGGTTTCTGAAATACAATTGATGTTTTCTGAAATTCTATTGATGCTTTCTGAAATTCTATTTATGTTTTCTGAAATTCAAATGATGTTTTCTGAAATACAATTGATGTTTTCTGAAATACAATTGATGTTTTCTGAAATTCAAATGATTTTTTTACGATTTTTTTTGTATGAGTTTTTTTAATGCGGTCCCTAACCCTCGCACAAAAACAGGTTTGAGTGTATTTTTTTATGATACGATTTTCCTACGCTTTTCCTTACTTGGATGACGGTATTATATATTGCATTTTATATTAAGATGTCGTCATGTGTTAAATTGATTTATGATGTACAATGGAACTTAAAGCTATTATTAACTAATTAAATTTAATTAAAATTCAACTAACAAAATTTATTTATATTATATCCTAGTTATTGGAAAATATTCCAAATATATATTAATTTAATGCTTAGTAAGAATCAATTTAATGCTTAATAGTAATAATTACTAAAAATGTTTATTAATGAAAGTTGTTAACATATAATTGTTTATATGGTCTGAGGCGTTGCCAACTAACTATATTGAAAAAGGTACGAACAAAGACAACCATGTCAGTTAACACTGCTTTTGAATTATCTTTACTTGCATTCTATTATTACATCGTCATTCGTACGTAATAAAAACAGAAAAAAAATATTTCTTTAGAACTCAAATAAAACTTAAGAAAATACAGAAATATTTTGGTGGAATTCTACAAATCGTTGTGGTTTGTGAATAAAAACTTAATTATACTTTACTGAGGAATAAAGTATTTATAAAAATACACATCAAAAATTCCACAAAATGCAGTCGGCTAGTAAAATAAATAATGTGTACACTATTTGACAAATAGTTGGTCAGGTAGTGTTTAAATGTTTAAAAAAAAAAATGGTATCAAATATTTGGTCTATGGAGCTAATTTGAAAATTAAAAAAGGTGTTAAAAACACGAGTTACTTAGATTTGTCTCTCCTACCACAATTCCAATTTCGAATGCATTGGGTAATTGCCAATGAACAGTTTCTCTTGAAAATATTTTTTCACCAATACAATCATAAGTCACACAGCGTTATCTCCTTCAGCTCACACCGATATAAGTTACGCTGTTTTTGTGATTGTATTGTGAAATAGAAATTTACCCCCCTGCGCGTATAGATGTTTACACATCAAAAAAAAAAAATAGATTTTTCTTATAAGTATTATTTTCAAGGGACCGAACCGGTTATTTCTAGTCGACCTGCATGAGGTTCGTCTACATCAGGTGAAAGCCCCACAGGAGTAGATTCTAATGACATACCAACTTTGTAACTTTTTTCCTGAGAAAAAATTGAAAATATGCGAATATACGTTATTTTTTATGTGAAATTAAAAAATAATAACACAACAAATTTATTATTGGTCAGATACATGTTTATAATCTAAATTTAATTATGAAAATATTTAGATAATTGTTTTTTACTTGAATAAAAAATTTCGTTTGCTTAAGTGAAGTACTTAACAGAAAATGTTAACATTAACATTCTCTGTTAAAATTCTTAACAGATATTTATTTCGATATTTAACTTCACACCCTTCATTTTTTATACTCCCTATACCACTATGTGGTTTGGGTATACTGACTTTGTACTGCTGTTTGTAACTACCAAAAACATTTGACCTAGACCCATCTTTTATTATACCGATCGACTCAGAATCACTTTCTGAGTCGATTTAGCGATGTCCGTCCGTCCGTCTGTTCGTCTGTGTGTCCATGTAAACCTTTTAATCAAACTACAGGTCGCAAAAATGAATACATTTTGACGAAATTTGCTATATAAGCTTTTATCGGGCATAGGATGAATACTTTTGAAATTGGTGAAATTCGGTCAACGTTCAGATCTAGTCCCCATACAAATGACCCCTCCGAAATCGACTTAAATTGCCATAAGATCCAACTTATCATATAGATCTTGGTCAAATTGGGTTTGTGTGTGTTTATTACATCCATTTATCAGTTGTCCATAAATAAACCCAATGTGGCATTTCTTTGTCATAGCCCCCATTTAAAGCTGTTTCCCGATTTTCACTTAAATCTATCAAAAAACAAAAATATTGCACAGATTTTTCTCAAATTTGGTTTGTATATATTTTTTCAAAATATTAGTGGCTACCAAATATGGTCAGGATCGGTCCATTTTTCGACCTAGTCCCCATATAAATATAGCATCCGATATAAACTTTTTCTTATCTGCAGCCAAAAAAAATTAACAACAATGCCACTCAAATTTCATTTATGCTTATTTTCTGTATCCTGTTAGTTGGACCGAAGAGATAGGGTCTCTAAGCCATGATATAGGGTATCGAATTTTCTTACTTGTTTTTTTAGTGTTTTATTTTTCATTTTCATATAAACAATGAAGATTTTTTTATATAAAGAATGAACTTCTATTTGAAAAATTCCATTATTTGTCAATTATTGGAGTAGAAAACATTAAAATTTCTGCATAAGAAATATAAGAGAAATTTATTTTTAGCACATCCATCAGTAGAATACCCAAAGTAAGGGCTTATGATTTGCCGTGTTCTGAGAGCTTAAGGATTAAGCGATATATAAAAAAATTAAATTAGTCTTGACTAAGGCCTACGGTCAAGCTCGAGCAACTCGATTAATAATATGTATTAATAAAAATTATGATCACTGGGAAGAGTGAATAAAATGTTCGGCACTCTTACTTGTTTTACTTTAAATTTATTTTTTTTTTGCATATTTTGAAAAAAAAAAAATATTTATTTATTCAAATTGTTTCATAGTTATCTATCCGATTCAATAAATTTATAACAATAATTTTCGATTTGTACTAGCAGCTTTTTGCATATTTAGCTTTATATTCACGGTTTAGCATATTTGAATCAAAATGGTCACTTATAGAACTTTTTTTTAAATGTTTATTCTAATCAAGAAATTTATATTGAAATGAACATAGATTTTTGGTTGCATTTTTTTTTCATATTTAGCTTTAAATTCATGTTTTTATATAAATCATTAAAATGCTCAAACCTCTTTTATAAATATCTAACCAACTCAACAAATGTAAAATAAAATGGCATACATTTTTAATTGCATATTATCACTTAAATTCATGTTTTTGCGTATTTTCATCGAAAAGTAAATATCTTGATTTTTTTTTTCATAAATATCAATCGGAATCTGCAAATTTATCATAAAATGGACATCAATTTATAATTGCATATTTTTGCATATTTTCATATTTTTATGTCTTTGCTCAACAAATTAATAATAAAATGGCAAAAATTTGCAATAAATCGGCATCGATTTGTAGTGGCATATTTTGCTTTGAATTCATGTTTTTGCTTATGCCGTTTTCTTTTCTGACAAAAAATGTCGCCCTTATTTTTGCCCTTTTTTCGAAAAGTGTATTTTTATATATATTCTGAATTAAGAGCAACCTTATCTTATATATTAATCGAAAGGTCTCAAAGTTGAGCCCTCATAAATCACAAAAAATTCGAGCCATTGACTTCTTTCAGGTCATAGTGGGAGAATATTTCCCCATTGTTCCCCTTTTTTGAATATTTTCACCCTATGACTTCCAAGAGGATAATAATCAAATTTTTTTTGTATATTTATGAACACACCCCTTTGAGACCTTTCGATTGATATATAATACAAGGTTGGTCTTAATTCAGAATGTATAAAAAAATACACCTTTACAAAAAAGAGCGACATTTTTTTGTCAGAAAAGAAAACGGCATTAGTTTCATCAAAATGGTAATTTCTGGATTTTTTTTTTAAAGATATCTATTCGAATCAGCAAATGAGCAACTATTTGTAAGAGAATATTTTTGCATATTTTGTTTTAAATATGTTTGCACATTTTTTTAGTAAATTTTTATATACGTATTTGTAAATATTTTTTGAATATTATTTTTAATTTCCATTATCTAGAAAAAAGATAAATACTTATAAATTTATAATGCGCAACTTGTAAAGTGTATCCTTCTATATGACAAACATAGCTAGTGTGGTTATATTAACTAGTTTAGAAGTTAATTGCATATTTTTTTTTGCATATTTTCATTTAAATTCATGTTTTTGCATATATTCAACGCAAAATTAATTTCTTGATTTTTTTTTCATAAATATCAATCCGAATCCTCAAATTTATCATAAAATAAACATCAATTTGCAATTGCTTATTTTGGTATAAATTCATATTTTCATGTTTTTGCTCAACAAATTTATAATAAAATTGCAGAAATTTGCAATAAATTGGCATTGATTGGTAGTTGCATATTTTGCTTTGAATTCATGTTTTTACATAGCTTCATTAAAATAGTAATTTCTGTATTTCTAGATATCTATTCGAATCAACAAATGACGATTTGTTGTTGAATATTTTTGCATATTTTTTTTTTTAAATATTTTTGCATATTTTTTACTAAATTTTTATATATTTGTAAATATTTTTTGAATATTTTTTTTTTTAAATTTACATTATCTAGAAAAAGGATAAATACATATAAATTTATAATGCACAACTTGTAAGCTGTATCCTTTTATATGACAAACATAGCTAGTCTGGTTATATTAACTAGTTTAGAAGTTAATTGCATGTTTTTGCATATTTTCATTTAAATTCATGTTTTGCATATTTTTATCGAAAAACTAATTTCTTGATTTTTTTTTCATAAATATCAATTCGAATCTTCAAATTTATCATACAATAAACATCAATTTGCAATTGCATATTTTTTGACATTTTCAGATTTTCATGTTTTTGCTCAACAAACTTACAATAAAATTGCAGAAATTTGCAATAAATTGGCATCGATTTGTAGTTGCATATTTTGCTTTAAATTCATGTTTTTGCATAGCTTCATTAAAATGGTAATTTCTGGATTTCTAGATATGTATTCGAATCCACAAATGAGCAACGATTCGCTGTTGGATATTTTTGCATATTTCGTTTTAAATATTTTTGCAAATTTTTTTTTTTACTAAATTTTTATATATTTGTAAAAAATTTTTTGAATATTTTTTTTTTTTAATTTACATTATCTAGAAAATGGATAAATACTTATAAATTGATAATGCACAACTTGTAAACTGTATCCTTGTATATGACAAACATAGCTTGTCTGGTTATATTAAGTAGTTTAGAAAAAAATCAAAAATTTTTCGTTTTACTAAACAATTATATAAGGAAAATTTTTTAAGTTAAAATTATTCATGTGCCATGATAAATACACTACAAAAGACACTTTTCCCATTTGAATTTCAAATAAAAATTGTTTAATTTTGTCTAATATAATTTAAACGTCAAAAGGATAGTTTCCCTTTAAAGTAATCAGCCCAATTCTGAACAAAAATTCCGGATGAAATTTCTCACTTCTCCCTTTTCTCCTATTATGAATGAAAATTCCTTCGGAAAAAAATTCGATGGAAAAAAGTAGCTATTCTCAATGCACTTGAATTTGGTTTTTTTCCTCAAAAAATTTCCTTTGCAAAACAGACGGGAGTTTACATAAAAATGTAAGCAGTATTTTGATAAAACAAAATTTAAATAAAAAAATAAACAATACGACACCAATTTCCTCCACAAGTGCTCGCATCATAGCTATGCTATTCACTTTTTATTTAATTTTTCTTTAAAATAAATTTATTTTCGTTTGCATACACAGAAAAAAATAGAAAATTAATTGTCAATAAGCAAAACAACTGCCTTCGAAATTCGATGATGGCACTTATTCATATTTTTGTTCACGCGGAATTTATAATTGGAAGATTTTTTCTCGAAAAAAGTTTTTTGCGTGGGAAAGAAATTCCTTGAGATTATTCGTAATGTTTAAAATTAAAATTTTGTATTATATTATTTTAATATTTTTCTAAATAATTTTTTCAAATTTCCAGTATCCTTGAAAAGGGTAATAAAATAAAAGAAAATTTTATTGCACAACTTGTAAACTCTATCGTATTATATGATAAACGAATTTCGTCTTGTTATTTATAGTGGCTTAGGAGTTCGCCATGTATCCTTTTTATAATTTAAAAAAAAATTTTTTTTTTTTTTTGATTATCAAAACAATTTAATGCTGAATCATATATCAGGAAAATTTTTTAAGTTAAAATTATTCAGGTTTCATGATAAATACACTACAAAAGACACTTTTTCCATTTGAATTTTAAATGAAAATTGTTTCATTTTGTTTAATATAATGTAAATGTCAAAAGGATAGTTTCCCTTGAAAAAGTAATGTGTTTAAAATTAAAATTTTGTATGATAATATTTTAATAGTTTTATGAATATTTTTTTAAAATTTCCAGTATTCTTGAAAAGGATAATAAAATTTTAGAATTATTTAATGCGCAACTTGTAAATTCTACCCTATTGTATAATAAATTAATTTTGTCTTGTTATTTATAGTGGTTTAGGAGTTCGCCATGTATCCTTTTATAATTTTTGAAAAAATTTTTTTTTTTGATTATCAAAACAATTTAATGCTGAATCATATATCAGGAAAATTTTTTAAGTTAAAATTATTTATGTTCCGTGATAAATACACTACAAAAAACACTTTTTCCATTTGTATTTTAAATGAAAATTGTTTAATTTTATCTAATATAATTTAAATATCAAAAGGATAGTTTCCCTTTAAAGTAATGTGTTTAAAATTAAAATTTTGTAATATTTTAATATTTTTCTAAATAATTTTTTAAAATTTCCAGTATCCTTGAAAAGGAAAATAAAACTTAGAAAATTTTATTGCACAACTTGTAAACTCTATCGTATTATATGATAAACGAATTTTGACTTGTTATTTGTAGTGGTTTAGGAGTTCGCCATGTATCCTTTTTATTATTTTTGAAAAAAAATTTTTTTTTTTGATTATGAAAACAATTTAATGCTGAATCATATATCAGGAAATTTTTTTAAGTTAAAATTATTTATGTTCCATGATAAATACACTACAAAAGACACTTTTTCCATTTGAATTTTAAATGAAAATTGTTTTTTTTTTTTTTTTTTTTTTTTTTTTTTTTTTTTTTAATTTTGTCTAATATAATTTAAATGTCAAAAGGATAGTTTCCCTTGAAAAAGTAATGTGTTCAAAATTAAAATTTTATATTGTAATATTTTAATATTTTTCTAAATAATTTTTTATAATATCCAGTATCCTTGAAAAGGATAATAAAATTTTAGAACTTTTTATTGCACAACTTGTAAACTCTATCGTATTGTATGATAAACAAATTTTGTCTTGTTATTTCTAGTGGTTTAAGACTTCGCCATGTATCCTTTTTATAATTTTTTAAAAAAAAATTTTTTTTTGATTATAAAAACAATTTAATGCTGAATCATATTTCGAACTTTTGCCAAATTTTTATTAATTGTTCTATGGCTTAAATTTTTAAATTTTTAACAAAAATTTGTTTTCCACTTCAACACTTCTTTGATATAACAATATATATATATTTTTTTTTGATTCTGTTGCCAAATAATATTTTTACATGATTTATGGATTTTCACACGTCAAAACTGTTACCTAAACTACAAACAACAGGATATAAATGAAAAAAAAAAAAAAAAAAAACTAGTGCACAAAAAAGCAACAAAATAACAATCATCAACAAAACGGAAGTATGAAATTTAAAAAAAAAAAATATATGTGAAAATGTAACGAAATTGTTCTTTTACCAAAACTACAAAACCATGTCATTGTAATAGTCAGAAAAAGAGCAGAAAACGTACAAATTTTTTAATGTCACATACATTCATGCTACTCTCTAACCATTTACACTTTAGTCCAAACACTTAAAAGTCTTCATATTTCATATGAGTAATGCAACACTTTCTCTGCACAATGTTTAAATCTCAGTTTGGAAAAAAACATAAACTTTTCCAATTTTTTTGAACGGCTGGTTTTGTTTATGTCTATGCATATGATTTATTACTTTAGAGAAAAAAAAAACCCATACATACCAACAATAACAACCATAAACAATAACAAGAGTTCTGTAAATTGTTGTTTTTGGTGTGTTTTTTTTTCTCACCCAAAAAAGAAATAAAAAACAATGTATAAACTTCTTTTCATTTGTTAGAGGTTATGACATTTTCACACAAAACGCAAATTTGTCTATTTCATCAAAATTGTTTTTTTTTCGAAAAAAAATACATTTTCTCATATATAAAGCAAAAGCTGTTTATGACATTTTTACCACAAAGTTCTAGTTGTAGTAGTTGTATGTAGCATACAACCAAAACAATTGCATTTTGGCCATAAGTATACGTCATTGATGCCCTTTTTTTTGTGTGTTTGTTAAAACAAAAGTTTTACACCCTCTTCTTTCTATGATTGCATGTGAAAAATATTTTTGCCATTTCGTGTAGAAATATTATTATTTTATTTTACTACTTGAAAAGTATGTATTACAAAATTGCTAGTGTGTTTTTTTGTTGTTTTTATTTAGTTATAAATTATATGGTTTTTTTTTGCAAAATATTTTCTGCAACACTCCTTCTTTGCTATTTACATCATGTAAGTAATTTGAAAATATCATACATTTTGTATGGCATTGCAAATCGTGCTATATATTGTTTAGTTTTCGTTTAGCTTTAAATATTTATTTCACTTGTTTTGTTTATATTTTTGTTGAAATATTTGAAATTTTTTCGTAGCATGTTTATGAAAAATCGTTTAAGGCTTTGAAATTTAATCATATTTTAGAATTTCATAAAATATGAAATATTTTATACTTGAGGGTGCAATTGAAACGATATAGAGTCTTTAAGTAGGCTGTATTATAAAAATATATATAAATATATTTATAACCCTTAAAATAGGCTTTTCTTTTGTTATATTTATTTAATAACAAAATAAAATTAAATTTTTTTTCACCACAAGAAAGGATTTATAATGGAAAATCGAACCAATGTCTAAAATTGTACAATAATTGGTATTTATGGGGTATGCAATAAGTTTTACAAACATTTTTTTTCTTAAAATATCCTTTGCAAGGATAATACATTTTTTTTTAAAGGATTTGGTTTAGAATTTGCTTTAAAGCAAAATTACACAATATTGACTGAATTAGATACATATAAAATTAGTCCTTCAATTTCATGTAATTGTATTATTTTTCAAGAGTCGTATTTAGAATAGTTTTGACAACCCCAGAAGTGTGATTTGTTTTTCTAATATTTTTTTAACAAAGTAGAATGTCAAAAAATTCTTTTTATCTAGGCTCAAAATAAAAATATATCAGAGTTCAGAAAAAAACACACACTGAATAAAAAACTCGTACATATATGTAAACAAACATAACTTAGACCAACACACACATATTTTTATTTTCATACCAATTATGTTTGTTTTTAAATTTTCTTCGGCGCCCAACACAACCATGACTGTGTTCGTTTTAATATTTCGTTATTTACACGAACATTTTTGTATCACATACTTTTTGTTTCAATCACACATAAAGCACACATTTTTGAGTGTTGCTTTATTTGAAGTTCATGTTCTGGTACGTGTACCGAAAAAAAACAGTAAGTCGTGTTTAAAATATAACTGAACTCGAACCTGTTTATTGTACATGTTCTGTTTTTTCTCACTACACGAGCCACAACACGACTTAAAATATAACTGAACTCGAACCTGTTTATTGTACATGTTCTGGTTTTTTTTCAGTACACGTACCAGAACATGAACTTCAAATAAAGCAACACTCAAAAATGTGTGCTTTATGTGTGATTGAAACAAAAAGTATGTGATACAAAAATGTTCGTGTAAATAACGAAATTTTAAAACGAACACAGTCATGGTTGTGTTGGGCACCGTAGAAAATTTAGAAACGCACATAATTGATATGAAAATAAAGATATGTGTTGGCTGCTTTTGAACAGAACATTGTGTGTTTCATGTGTGTATTTTCTGAATCTTGAAATATATATATTTTTCATTCTCCCATAAAAAAGGATATATGACTGAATATTGAATAAATGGCTTAAGGTCTATGCTCAAATTGTAAATGGAAATTTTTTACAATTTTGTTATCCATTTAAGGATAATAAAAATTTTTAAGGAATCGGTTGTTTAAAATTACCTTAAAAAAAATTGTGCAATAATCATTGAATTAGATAAAGAATATTATATAAATGTAGTTATTTTCCAAGTCCTTTATATTTATATAATTGTATTATCCTTTTAGGACTAAACTTAAAAAAATATTAAAAACCCTAAAAGTATGCTTTTTTTTTTGTAATATTTGTTTAACAATGTAGAAAAAATTTAAAAAATTTAAAAAAATGTATTTAAAAATTCTTTATTATCAAATAAAAAATACGTATTTTTTATTTATCTTTAGAAAAGGATATATGACCGAATATTGAACCAATTGCTAAAAGGCTATATTAGTTGGTATTTATAAGGTTAATATTAATGCGTTAATTGCAGTTCAAAAATTTTGTTGATTTAGTTATACTTTTCAAGGATAATGAAAATTTAGACGAAATCTATTATTAAAAAAGCTAAATTATATAATAATGACTGAATTCGAAGAATGTCTGTTAAAAACTTTGAATTTTTTATAGTCCTTTAAAGGTATGTAATTGTATTTTCTCCTTTAAGGACTGTATTTACAAATGTTAAATACCAAAAGTATGTTTTGTTTTTATAATATTTATTTCTTTAATAATCTAAGCTAAAATAAAAGAAATATACATTTTTGATTAAACTATAAAAAAGGATACATCACCGAATATTGAACGAATAGTCATAATTGTACAAGAATTGATGTTTATGGGGCTTACATTAATTCTCAATTTGTAGTTGAAAAAATTCGTTAATTCAGATATCCTTTTCAACGAAAATTAGTATTATAAAATTATTATCAAGGCACAATTATGCAATTCTGAATGATTCAGAGAAAAAGTCTCTTAAAAATATTTTAATTTTCTTTGTCCTTTAAAAAAAATTTATATACAAATATTTGTGATACATTATTGGGAAATGTTATTTCCCAAAATAAACGAGCTCGAGGTCATCAGTTTTTATAATAATTTTACTATATCTCAAAACCAATATTTCGTCATTCTTTGAATGACATCATTCTTTGCTAAACATTTGAATAGAATTTATATTTCGCTTACAAAGCCATATAATATATGTATATATATATATATACTTCTTTAAATAAAAGGATATATGATAAACTTTTTAAGCGATAAGTATATAAAAATAAACTGAAACTCACATTTAGAGTTTATTTGAACTTTAAATTGTGGCAAATATATTTATGCGATTATATGATCCTTTAACGACAACATAGTAAAAAAAATTTTTAAAACTATAAAAAATAATTTTAAAACATCGAAAAACTTAAATAACTTAAATTAAATAGTTTATTAAAAAGTTTTCTTTCAATCTTCGATATATCTTTACTTTTCAAATAGAATTAAACAAAATACATTACCAAAATAGTGTATTTATTTAATATTTGAAAGAAAAGGACATTCGAAAACAGTCACTAAACATGTTCCGTTCTAAATTTTCTGAACAAAAATCAAAAGCTGTATTTAAAACTAAAGTTGTAGTAGCTAAATTTTTATTATTTTTTTTGTTAGGAACTGCCATTAATAACACAGAATTTTTTCCAATTTCATCTAAGGAATTTCACAACATTGTAAATTTTAAACTTGAAGAAAATTCCAAGCATATTATTTTTCGTACTACAAAAAATTCTTGTGTTTCCAAATAAAATCCTAATTAAAATTGTTTTAAAAATTGTTCGGTATTCCCCTTTGTCTGTGAAACAATCTAATACACTATGTAATTGCAATTCTTCTTAGTTTTTACAAACACTCCATCTATCTTATATGAAAAAAAAAAGAGCAGCGGCAGTAAAAACCATCATATCCTTAACAAACATCTCAAAACCAGGACTTGATTCGCTTTATATTAAACTCTTTATATACACAGCCTCAATACTTAGACACTTACTTTAGCTATTGTGTTAATGAGTAAAACATTTGTTGGAACAGTAAGTACATACAACTGAAACAATTTGAAAGCTTTTGCTATAATAATTGCTGATTTTTAACACAATTGCTTGAGGATGAAAAGCAAAAAAAAAATACAACATTGTTGTATTGTCTAAGATCTTTTTATCCATTATCAAATAACTGTTGTTTTGAGTATTGCTAAAAAAAAAAAATTAAAGAAAAACAACCTGATATTTGAAAACCCCGCCTCTCACTTTCGAAGCGTTCATCTAGATATCCTGCTTGAGAACAATTTTCTGCCACCCCTTTCCTTATTTTCAAGTTTCATCTGGGTTTCGCTTAAATTAGTAAAATTTTTTTCTTTTCTGTTTTTCATTTCCCTTATAATTTCTTACGATTTTTTGTTTTATTTACTTTGTTGTTTTTGTTGAGGTAATATCCTGTCTTGATGTTTTTAAAGCTATCTTTGAATTTGTTTTTTTTCATCCTTCATTTCGTTTTTTTTTTCTGGGTTAAAAATCCTAATTGAAAGAGTTAAACGAGTTGTGTATTTTGTTATTTCTTTCATTTCTTCAAGTTTGTATGTTTTTTTTTTGAGGTTGTTGTCTTTCAGTGTGTTTATTTTGTTGCCAAATGTTTGTTTTAATTTGAGAAAATATTGGTTGATGCAACAAAAAAAAAAAATATATAATGTATAGGAATTAAAAACAAGCAATAGTAGCATAGAATGATGACGATGCTTATTTATTCAAAAGAGAATCAAAAAAATTTAAGAATTATATAAAATTTTTGTTACTGAGTCGGCTATGATTAATTTATGCAGAGGTTCTGAATTGTGCTTATAATATTTTCTCCTAAAATAGGGATAATTTCTGATACCATTTTTTTAAGAATTTAATAAAATAATCTAAAAACTAAGTCTTCCTCAAAAAAGATACAGAATAAAATATTTTCAGGCCTAAAAGTATGTTAAATTTTTGAGGGCCAAACGAAAAATTTTACATAACATACTTTAATGGAACCTTAACAAGAGGTGACAAAATATACAGAATAACCTTTGATTTCTTAAGACTATTTGAAAATTTTTAACAATTTTATTAAACAAATTTTTGTATCCATCACAGTTTTATGGTTATTCGAAATATGATAGTTATTCTATAACTTTTTTTAATCAATGTTAAATTAACATTTCATGTGAATTAGTATATAACAAAAAATTTAAATTTGATTTATATAACAAAAATTTATTTTATTTTGTTTTTTTATAAATCCCAAAAGCATCTTAAGATGCTTTAACAGAAAGTGACAAATATTATAGAATAACGGTATGTTTTCTCTAATTTTTCGTTAAGGTCTGTTAAGTTTAAAATTTTTTTTAGCAATATTTTTATTAGTTTCCAAGTCCTAATAGATTTTTAATTTTAATTCTGCAGAAAGCTAAACCTAAATGTTAACTTAACAGAGAGTGAGAAAGATTATAAAATAACCATATTTGGCACTTTCTGTTAAGTTAGACATACATTTAGAGCTTAACAACAAATGAAAATTTAGCTTAAAAAATTATTTTTTTATTACATGAGAACCCCCTAAAGTATATTACATTTGTAAAGTACTAAAAGTTAAATGTAAACTTAACATTCCTTAACAGAAAGTGCCAAATATTAAGCAATAACCAAATTTAAATTAAAAAAAAAATTTCAATAAGACCGAAATGAATGTTACAGTTTTAAAGTGCAAAAAGAAAAATGTTAAATAAACAAACTTTAACAGAACGTTAAATAACTTTTCTACTTTCTATTAATTTAAGACGAATTAAAATTGAATATACTTCTAGTCCTAAACAAGAAATTAAATTTGCAAAAATTCTAAGCATTTTTTTTTTTTATAAATTCTAAAAGTATGTTACATTTTTAAAATACTGAAAGTAAAATGTTAACTTAACATGCGTTAACAGAAAGTGATAAAAGATACAGAATTATCATATTGCTATAAACATTTTCTAAATTAGGAAACATTACTATGAAAAATATTATATTTATATTTTTTGATAAACAATGAAAATCTGTTACATTTTTAAAATACTAAAAGTAAAATGTTAAATCAACAGATTTTAATAGAAAGTGAGCAAATATATAGAATAAGCACATAAGCTTAAGAGACGTTAACATAACATAGAAGTATTTGGAAATTGAAAAAACGAATTATTTAAAATATATTATTGAATAGGATAAGATTTGATTCTAACGAAAATGTTAATTAAAGTACGATTTTTTTTTCAACTTCTGTGAAAGTGATATTTGATGTAAAGCAGTATGAAAATCAAACTTAATTTTAAAATTAAAATTTTCGGAGTTTTAAAACATTAAAAAATATAATTTTTTTTTTGATATTTTTGGTAAACCCTAAAGTATGTTACATTTTTCAAATACTGATAGTAAAATGTTAACTTAACAGAGAGTGAGAAAATATATAGAATAAGCATGTAAGCGTCAAAGACTTTTACATATTGTTAACAGAAATTGACACAAGGTTTAGAATAATCCCCGTTTTTCTGGATAAAAATAAGAACTTAAGCTTGTATTTTATTTTACCTGAAATGTTCCTTAAAATACGCTTTTTATTTTATTTTTAAATTCTATTTTGATGATTTTGTAACTTTTACATTTTCTGTTAAGGTCTGCTAATATAATCTACATTTAATGTTAAGAAATATAAAAACTTAACTTTTAAAGCTTAACAAAAAAAATGAAATTTCAGGAATTCTAAAACATTCAAAAATATTTATAGAATAACTATAAATATAAAACTTTTATATCCGAAAAAGAAGAAGCTTGTCTTTATCTGCTTTAAGTATAAAATTTTGTTTGCTTTTTTCTTTAGTGGCATTTTCGCTTACTTTTTCTGCAATTTTCTTCAATTACTCTAGCAAACAATAAGATAAATTACATAAATATTACTTTAAGACATTAGTGTTTTTTGTTTTTTGTAATCTTGGTATATTTTGTTTTGTTAAGGACTTTTACAATTGATGTTGTTAATTAATTATCAATCGAAATGAAAGAAAAACTTGAACAAGTCTAGCCAATAAATGGCATAATAATAAATGGAAAAAACTTGTAATTAAATGATTTTTAAAACTTACGAGTTTTACGTAACTGTTGGTTACTTTCGAATAAAGAAAACTTACCTGAAAAGAAGAGAGAAAGAAGAAAGAAAAATTAATTAAGAAAAATATTTTTAAAAACAATTAAAAAAAGTGAAATGTTATAAACACGTAATCACAATCCTTATACTTATATGATTAATAATGTACCATCTAACTTGCCCCAGCCGTTTACTATATATAGCCAATCGAAGATTTATGTGTATTTTAATTAAAACCTTAATTTTGTTATTGAGTTTTTTTTTACAAAAATAAAAATTGGATAAAATTAATAAAAAATTAATTTAAACTAATTTAGCAAGAATCAAATAAGTAAGAAATTTGATACAATTTTTGGGTTAAGCAAAGCAATTCTTTTAAACACGAGTTTATAAACATTAGCTGAATGCAATAAAAACTCCTTGAAGTCAGGAATGACCCTAGCATGGAATTAAGGTCTAATATGTCTGTCTGTCCGTCTTTTTACCAAATTATAGATTAAAAATATATAACTATTTCACTGAAGATTGGTTCGTTATCTTTAATTGGATTAAAGTCACTGAGTTAATTCTGCAGAACTAAATATTCGCTGGGTTATTTCTATATTTATTTTGGAACAGGCTTAAATAGTTAAACTTTTGCTTGAATTCTCATTAGGTTGTTTTCAGCAAATATATATGAATTTAACTTTTTACCAAACAAACTATCTACTGCTTTTGGTTACTGATGAGGGTTGGTGACTCTTCCCGAAACAGCTGTATGTTTATCGTGCAGAATATAGATCAATTTTTTGAAACAAATGTGCCAATGTTTTTGCTTTATTTAAAGTAAAAACATTTGGTCTTGAGCCTGGATAATTTCAAACTAAATCGTTAAGATGACAAAGATCGAGAATAAGATTTTTTATTTTTATAGAAAATAATGAAGAAAGAAAATAAATAAAAATATAAAAAACATTAGTTAAAAAATTAAAAATTAAAAAAAAAAGGATATGTATATTAACGCATCTTTATATTTTTATTTTCAAAATTTATATACCACCAAAAAAAAAACAGACTACGGATTCAGGCTCATTACCTACCATAAGTACACCTGCTACGTCTCTTCTAATTTTTGGCTGTTGAAAAAACTCCTTTCACAAAACTCACAATGTAGGCTTTGCGTACCGTCGCACAGTGGACCATTTGACGAGAAGGCGGTCAAAAATCTATAACTTTTGATTGGATTGGAATTTTGATATGCGGTTCTTTTGTTTGGTAGGTGAGACTTTAGCAGAGTTCAGAAAAAAACACACACTGAATAAAAAACTCGTACATATATGTAAACAAACATAACTTAGACCAACACACACATATTTTTATTTTCATACCAATTATGTTTGTTTTTAAATTTTCTTCGGTGCCCAACACAACCATGACTGTGTTCGTTTTAATATTTCGTTATTTACACGAACATTTTTGTATCACATACTTTTTGTTTCAATTAAACACGACTTAAAATATAACTGAATTCGAACCTGTTTATTGTACATGTTGTGTTTTTTCTTACTACACGAGCCACAACACGACTTAAAATATAACTGAACTCGAACCTGTTTATTGTACATGTTCTGTGTTTTTTTTCACTACACGTACCAGAACACGAACTTCAAATGAAGCAACACTCAAAAATGTGTGCTTTATGTGTGATTGAAACAAAAAGTATGTGATACAAAAATGTTCGTGTAAATAACGAAATATTAAAACGAACACAGTCATGGTTGTGTTGGGCACCGTAGAAAATTTAGAAACGCACATAATTGATATGAAAATAAAGATATGTGTTGGCTGCTTTTGAACAGAACATTGTGTGTTTCATGTGTGTATTTTCTGAACCTTGGACTTTAGCCTTTAAGTTTTGCTATAAAACGTAATTCTCGACCGAAAATCAAAAAAGTTACGGAGGGTTTAAAATACATTTTCATTTGTAGTTGAATTTTAGTACAAAAGTGAAGTTTTAAAAGGTAAAAAAAGGTTTTTTTTAATATGTCTTATTTTTCAGTTAATTTTACAACTAATACTTTTTAACAATTTTTTAAGTTAATTTTTTCAGAAAATGCCAAACTTTGGCCCCCGTAAACTTTTTAGTCCTAATGTGCACGAGGGCCAAAGGTTGTTTTTTTTTTGAAAGATCCCGAGTTAAAATATAACTTATTAAGCAGCGAACGTAAAAGTTACCTTATATTGGTTCAAAATAAAGAAGTTTCAATGAAAAACTCGTATGTTTTTGCTTTAGTTAAATTTTTTTTTATTGTCTATTTAAATATTTCTATATCAATTTTTATGGTAAATTTATGAAATATAACAATTTTTATTGTAAATTTACAAAATATATAAATTTTTAAATCAAGAAAATTTTTTAACTATATAAAAATAAAGTGTAACTTATTGTTAATGTAATGAAAAAGTATGTACTTTAAATCAAAAAATTTTAGTAAAAATTTCTTCTAAATAGCTTTGATTTTCATCTTCTAGAAGTTGTTTAGCTTCTTCGTCTAATTCAATAGAGGTAGTTTTCCATTTTTGACGAATGTTGGACATATATGGATCTGATGTGCACAACAAAATAGTGATAAGGTCTTCATTAGTACAACATCTGGACATTTTCCTTGTGTTGTGCTCACGAAGGAATCTGTAGTCTTTGTTCCTTTTTTCTTGCGCTTCTTCAGATAGATCTCCTATTGGTAGCATATTGTTTTGAATTATTTGTTCCCCATGGTACAAAATTTTATGAACTGTGGATGGCATATATCTCCAAGCGTATTTTTCATTATAAAGTATAGCTGTTTTATTAGCGTACTCTCCAAATTTTTTTGCATTTATCTTTCTGCTGCATGCTAGAACTTGTAATATGATTTTGAATCGTCTTATTAATTCATGAACTACACCTGTGATAGATGCTGCAGTTTCCAGTTCAGAAAAAAAAATCTCCTTGCAGTATTTCCATCATTTGTGTTTCCTTCCCCTTGTTTTGGTTGGTCGATTACGAGGCCTAGCTATAGATATTTTTGTTGAATTTGTTTTTGTTTTTGCTTAATTTTTTCTTCATTTTCTTTGTTTTTTCTCACTGTTTTGCCTAACGGACCAAATTCCAAATCATAACCCAATTTAAGAATATGCTCCATGAAACGTATTCTAGCATGAAGAGGGGACATTCCAAATTCGTAGGCTTCCTTAAAACTATCGTCTTCTGGTGGGGGTTGGGTTAATTGACTTGATGTCTTCTGGCATATAATGTAGCTTGACGTTGACTTTGTTCCAGTTAAAGCTTGTGCAACTTTTCCATCAATCATTGCGAGACACATTTTAAAATGTACTTCAATGTCTTGGCCATCAAATTTAAATATTCCTGGTTGAAGTTCCTTTATTTGATCTTTTATTTTTTCAACTTCCTCAGTTATGACATCTTTGGTTTCCTTTTTGAATGCAAATTTTATTGGTCTGCAATACTTTGTTGAAGAAGGAATTTCATTTTTCCATATATCAATTTCTGTTGCTCTACTAGTTGACGGCTCTAAGACGCTACACCTTTTCGTTAGGCGCAATGGAACGAAAGATACCATAAATAAATTAGCATCTGATGAATTTTCGGCAATAAATTGCTTGTATTGTTTCTGACCAGAGGATCCATCACATCCCCATTTAGAAATTAAAGTAATGCTGCCATTACCAATTTTTTTTAAATGATCAGTATCAAGCGTATTTAGCAATCGTTCTGCAGTATGTTCAAGGAGATCTTGCAATTTTATTTCTGCTGATGTTGAAGTGACACTAATAGCAGATTGTGAAGGTAAGCATTCTTTTTTGGCAGAAACTAAATCTCGATACTCTGGAAAAATCCCACAATTCTTTTCATTGGTTCGCTTCCGCAATTCCTTATATTGATTTTTGGTCAATTTCAAATCCAAAAATAGGGCGAACGCTTCTTCCGGCGTAAATTTTTTATCTTCAATTGGTGTAGGAATGCTCGCTTCTACTATTTTTTCAATTATTTCAATTTAATTTTTTTTTATTTTGGGTTGGTTGAATTTGGTGCAAAAATTAATCCTTAATAATTCTTTGAGAAATTTCTTCATTGATATTCTCCAGCTTGCGCCTTCGAGATCTTTCACTACATCCGTCAATTGGTTTTGCTAATCGACCCTTTTTTCCACTTTCGTTGGCAGTTGTAGATGCACTCTCAAAAATAAGTTCCTTTATTAACCAGTCTTGGTAACGTTTGTACATTTTTGCCTTGCTATGAGAGCATTCAATGTACCGTCTTTTCAAATTCGATGCAAAATAAGTATTTTTTCCTTTGTGCATTTCAATGTCTTCTAGGTTACAATTCTTAAAGAAGTCGTTGCTCACTATGTGCAAAATTACATCGTCTACATCATTTCGTTGAAAATAAATATCTGCCAGATCTCTGTAACAGTACTTAGCCATTGCACAAATTGTAATGAATAATAATTGTGGAAACATTATTATAAATACTCTTTCTTGCAATTATGTAAAATAAAAATATTTATTTTTTATTACCATTTTTAGAAGCATAAAAAACCCACACCCTAACCCCTCTTAAAAGGTGAAGCATACCTGCTCATATGTTAAAGGGCTATATCGCAATAGTTTTTTTTTTTTACCATTTACTGTTATTTATATTGTTTCCCATTTTGTCAGGTATTTAAACTATATAACTCTAATTCAGGCTATTAATGTTTTTGAAAGATACCTATGTAAATGTAGCTGTAACAATTAAGCGCATTATATCTCAACCCTTTTTTAAAAGTATATAACAACTCCTGGCAACTCTACCTACACGCAAAAAAATATACCGCGGTGTACCGCGTTTAATCGACTCAGAAAGTGTTTTTGAGTCGATCCGTATAATAAAAGATGGCTAAAGGTCCAATATTTTTGGCAGTTACAAACATCACCTCAAACTTAATATATCCTAACCACATAGTGGACAACTTTTGTATTCATAAATTTTGCAGAAAATATCTAACCTTGGGTCAGAAAAATTGTTCTGGTGCACACGGGCGGAAACTGGCGGGTACATAATGGGGTATAGGAGTATAGGGGAGGGTTCGGACTATAGAAGAGTGCAAGATTTTCTCTGACTGCTTTTGACTGGCAGGAGTTATGCTCTATTAAGTAGGAGATTTTCGGAAAATTTGGACCTTTTTAAAAAAATTTTTTTTTTTAATTTCGGAATGACTCAGTGATTTGACATTTTTAACGTTAATAGCATGGAAGCCACAAAATTATACAAAATTTATTTCACTTCAAAATCTTTTAAATCAAAAAAGTTACGGTCATTCAAAAATAAAAATTTACAAAGAAATTATTAATTTTAGCAAAATACTGAGAAAGCCCATTTTCGAAGACCCTGTTCGCTGTGATATAGTTGAGATGGAGTCGCAATTTTTTGGATCCCGAGGTTTACTATTATTTACTTTCAAATGAATAACATAGCTTTAAAATCGGTAACAAAAAAAAAAAAATGATTTTTGGCCGCCTTCTCAAAATATGGCCCACTGTGCGTCGCCTTAGACCGCTTAAAACTTTTTTTATTTATTTTCATCTAATTTAATACTTTTTCCTTAACTTTATCCTTAGGCTTTTCATAGTTAGTCTTTTGCTTATAATTTTTTAAACAAATATTTAAACAATATTTCTTTTTGTTGTCTTGTCTTTCAAAAAAAAAAGTGCATTCTAAGCAAACATACACAGGGAAAGAAGATCTCTTGTCCATGTTTACTAACCTGAAATGAACATTACGTCAGTTGAAAAAATAATGACTAGATCCCTGACGTATATGCAACAGTTTTTGTATTCATTTTGTTTGTCATATTTTTTTTTTTTTGCAGAAGGCAACAAGCAGATGTCTGGAGATGTTGCTTTGTCTTTGTCAAGTGCACTATATTGTGTATATAAAAAGAATTATATTTAACTTTTATTAAAATGTGCTCATGCTGAAATGTATATACATATATATAGACATACATATAGTTCAAGTAAGAATATTACCGATAATAAAATATATAAAGAAAGGATAAGAGGAGGCCTTTTAAAAGTTTTTAATTTTTTTTATTATTTTGCAATTTATTTAAAATTATTTAAAATTTGTTGGGATTTAATTATGCAGGTATATATTTTTAATTTTTTTTGTCCATAATCCTAACAATTGTGGCCCCATGAAGTGTTAATTAATTAATTTATGAATATTAAGAAATATCTTGTTTAAAATTTTAAGTAAAACTTAAGCATCCTTAAAAATTTTCTTTTTAACAAATAAAAAAAAAAAAAAAGATTTTTATTAAAAACCATTAAAACATTCATGGCCAAATGAAGGCATACTCAAAGTATGCCTCATTTTTCCTTTACCTCTTGTTAAATTTATAAATTAACATATTTATTATCGAAATTTTTTTTATGCAAAATCACAATTATTTGCTGGCTTAATATTTTCCAGCTTAAGTAAAAAGCTCTGCCTTTAGTGTTTGCTTTAGTCTCTGTGCTGTTTTGTGTTTACTTTTTATTTAATGTATCAATTAAAAATTATTAAGTTTACTATTATGTAAAGGCACGTTTTTGGATTTTTTTTTTTTAATATTCCACTGGCATTGTTGTGTTTGTTTGTTATCTTCTTTCACTGAGAGTGCTGGTGGTAAGTGAAGCAATATGTTGGGGCCTTAATATTAAGCCAGTTTGTAAAGGTCTTTATTATAATGAAATGATTGTTGGTACGAGTAGATGTATGAATGAATGAATGAATGAATGAATGTTTGTTTGGTAATGTTTACTAAGGATCTTTGTGTAAGGATGCTCTGGACGTTAGTAGTAGATGGCAAAATGTTTTATCAATATACAAAGAACAAAAGATTTTAGGTGTGTATAACGTTTCTTAAGCTTAATTTGTAAATTTAACTCTAAAGTACAGCTATATGAGTTTTTATCTAAGCTAAAGTATACTTTTAGTTGCAGTTAAATTTGCAAGGATAGCGAGCATAAAGGCAATTGTAGAATTTATATATGTTCACATATATTGAGTGGTTTTTGTGGTAATGTGTTTTTGAATTATATATGTATATGCTTATTTATAAATATATCTAAATGAGGTATTATCAACAATGCCCTGCATTTGTGCAAAAGCTAAAGTATAGGACTTGCATATTAATGAATATGTATACATATGTATATATATATATCCAATGGCAATTAACATACGCAAATATTCACTGTTAGTAACATGCAAAAACCTCAGGCTTGACCAAGCATTTTCTCCATTTACCACACTCGCCAATCATTTACAGACACATTGTTGTTACCTTTAATGGTCTTATCTTTATGTTGAAACGAGGCGAATGTCAGGGGGTGAACTGCAGAAAACGTTTCATTTTACATGCAAGGTCTTTATTGTTTCCCAAAGACAAACAATTTCTCTGTTAAAACAGATAAGGCTTACCACTACCATCGTCATAGTCATAGTCATAGTCATCATCATCATCATCATCATCATCATTATCACCATCTACAACATACTTACTTCGGCTGTAGATTATGTTGTGTGTTTTTGAATATGAGTATGGTTTGTTTGCATATGTGAAAGAAAAATGTGTTTTTTAATTTAAATGCAAACACATAAAGTTATTGTAAAATGAATTGGTTAAGGTACAAAAATCTATTCGTAATTACTTTGCAGATCTTAAAGATGTCTAAAAACTTGTGACATTTTCCTCCAATTTCTTGGCGCACAATCGCATTTGGAAAATTTCAAATAATTTATAAAAGGATAATGAGTTAAATGAAAAATTTGTATACCACAATATGTTGACTTAGATACTCCTCTTAATTGCTGAATATTGTAGAGATATTTTGAAAACTGCGAACATTGGCCATATATCCTTTTTTTGGGAAAATGTTTTACAAAACACTTAAAATTTTGGATTTTTCCAGAAAATTAAAAAAATAGATGGGACTATATAAATTGCACATTATTGCAGAGTTGTTATTCGAATTACAAAAGTTTTCAATATATCCTTTTGTTGGCTATATATCATATTTCCTATATATACACCAATTTGGAGGAAAATTGAAAAATTTGTATACCACAATTTGTTGACTTAGATACTCCTCTTAATTGCTGAATATTGTAGAGATATTTTGAAAACTGTGAATGTTGGCCATATATCCTTTTTTGGGAAAATGTTTTACAAAATACTTAAAATTTTGAATTTTTCCAGAAAAGTAAAAAAATAGATGGGACTAATAAACTATTTTTTTATATATGGCTGCATATGTGAAAAATATTATTTTGACAAAATTAAATTTTATTCAAAAGGATAATGAGTTTACCCAAAATTTGTGTATCACAATTTATTGACTTTATAAATTGCACATTATTGCAGAGATATTATTTAAATTATAAAAATTTTCGATATATCCTTTTGTTGGCTATATATCATATTTTCTATATATTCACCAATTTGGAGGAAAATTGAAAAATTTATATACCACAATTTTTTGACTTAGATACTTTCCATAATTGCTGAATATTTGAGAGATATTTTGAAAACTGCGAAAGCTGACCATATATCCTTTTTGGGAAAATATGTTACAAAGTATCTAAAATTATAGATTTTTCCAGAAAATTAAAAAAGGATGGGATTAATAAACCTGTTTTTGAAGTTGCAATTAAGTTACAATTACAATACAATTATATCGACAAAACTAAGTTTTATTCAAAAGGATAATGAGTTTAAAAATTTATTGAATTGAATACTCTTTACAATTGAACATTACACTAGAGATATTATTAAAATTATTAATAATTATTAAAAAATATTGGCTACATATTATTTTATCTATATATCCTCCTAGTTGGAGGAGAAATGAAAAATTTGTACACCACAATTTTTTGACTTAGATACTCTTCATAATTGCTGAATATTGTAAAGATATTTCGAAAACAATCAAATTTGGCCATATAATATACCCTTTTTGGGAAAATCTTTCAAAAACTCTTAAAATTTATCTAAACCTTTGCTGTACTTGGGAATAATAATATTTAGAAATTGAACATTTAGTTCAAAAGGATAACGATTTTAATAAAAATTTGTTTGCCAAAATTTGTTGACTCAACCATTCTTTATAATTGGACATTATTGCAGAGATATATTTAAAATTGTAAAAGCTTTCTATGTATCCTTTTGTTGGCTATATATATCTTTTTAAGTAAAAAGGGTTAATACATTAAGTTTTATAATTTTAAATTTATCTAAAACAATGCTGTATTTGTGAATAATAAGGTTTTGAAATTTGGACATTTCATTCATAAGGATAATAATTTGAAGGAAAATTTGTGTACCATAATTAAAGTTGGCCATATATTCTTATATTCTCTATCTATCTTTTTATCCATAAATTTTCCAATTCGGAGGAAAAATTAAAAATTTTTATACCACAATTTTTTGACTTCGGTACTCTTCATAATTGGTAAGCATTTTAGATATATTTTGAAAACATTCAAAGTTGACCATATGTATTTATATGCCTTTTTAAGAGAATGTTTCAAAAATATTTAAAATTGTTGATTTTTTCTGAAAATGTTAAAAATATGAAGGGATTAATATATTATGTTTTATAATTTTTAATTTATCCACATTTTTGCTGCACTTGTAAATTGAACATTTCATTCAAAAATTTGTATGTCACAATTTGTTGACTTAAATACTTTTTTTAATTGCACAATATTGCAAAGATTTTCTTCAATTGCCATATATAATTTTTTGTGAAATATTTGAAAAGTATTAAAACTTTAGTTTTTCCCTGAAAGTCGTTAAAAATAGAGGATTGCTGTTGAAAATTGGAAATTTCAGTCAAAAGTATTATGAGTTTAACAAAAATGTATATGTCTCAATATTTTTTCTTAAATACTCCCTGTACTTGCTGAATATTTTAGAGATATTATAGAAAGGAAGTAGGAAGTGGTCCTTATATCCTTTTTGAAGGAATATATAAAAATTACTTAAAATTATTGACTTTCCATGTAAAACTTGTCTATAAATATACATAATTTTACTGTACAAAGTAATACATTTTGATAATTTTAGATATCTTTCAAAAGGATAACGATTTATATAGAATTGGTAGGCCATAATTTTTTGACTCAAATGTTCTTTTAGATATATTAATCAAGGGAGTAAGTTGGCAACATATCTTTTTCGAAGAATATTAGAAAAAAAAAATTAAATGATCATAAATATTGATTTTCCCCGTAATATTCTAAAATTTTTATAATTTTAAATACTATCAAAATTTTATAGTTTAAAAAAAAATTTTGTATATCACAGCTTATTGACTAAAGTACAGAGTATTGTAGAAGTATTATTAAAAGTGTGAAAGTTGCCCATGTATATCTTTTCGAAGGATATTTAAAAATAACAGCAGATTCCAGCGCTCGAAATTCGAGTGAAATTTCTAGGCAGCTTTATTTTTCAACTTAGCCAATTCACAAACCAACACTTTTATGGTTTATTATTATTGTGAATGAAGATAACAAACTCATTATCAAACATATTATCAAATTTAATAAACACACACATAGCATACGTATAATTTTATGTATGTGTTAGTAGCTACTTTAAATGCAATGTACTCCAAATAAAGGAAAAAATTAAAAAAATCTGTAAATCTGGTGAACAGCTAAAAAGAAATACCTTTCAAATAATATACGTTTGGTCCAAATCGGGATAAAACGGTAGAACAAAACATCGGTAACAAAAAATCACCTAGCCTATTAATATTATAGATTTTTTCTACAGAAATTTTGGAAAGTTGTGTAACTAGCTTCAGAAGAGGGAGAAAATCTTCACATACTGTTACTTCGGAAGCCATGAGTATATATATATATATTATAAATATACTAGCAGATTCCAGCTCTCGAAATTCGAGCGCAACTTCTAGGCAGCTTTTTTTTTTCAACTTAGCCAATTCACAAACCAACACTTTTATGATTTATTATTATTGTGAATGAAGATAACAAACTCATCAACAAACACATTGGCCCTTATTATGAGTTGCATTCGATCTGCGATCTTCGCTAGCTATTGAACATCGACTATCGAATGTCAAATTCGTATTATGAGCTGGCACCACAGTCACAATTTTGCTTTCGATGCTGGATGGCAGTTTGTTAAACTTATTGCAAATATGTTGTAAATTATTTTAATTTCATGAAATTGATCTGCCTTGTGTGCATTGCCGCAGCAGTTCATCTGTAGTAGACAGCAATTCCATAACCTCCTCCTTGCAGTCGAAAATTTGCTATAAATCTGTAAACAAATGGTACCCTTGTAAAAACCTCGTATACTCACGTAGTGGAATCCATTTCCAAAATGTTGGAAGCATCTCTCATGATGAAGCATTCATCTTCATTAGACGATCATAAAACCATAATTGCATGCTAATAAATAATTAATTATTTTTTTTCTTTCATAAATTTGTAAACAAACAATGTTTATTTATAGCTGATAAATATGTACTATTGTGAATAATCCAATTGAGTGAAATTCACAGTAGCGCTATTTTAACGAATGTGCGCATTAATTGGTTCGATCAGCTAATTCGATCACAATCGCAAATCGAAATTTGTTCATAATAGGTATCATTAACAAATTTAATAAAACACACATAGCATATGTATAATTTTATGCAAGGTTCAGAAAATACACACATGAAACACACAATGTTCTGTTCAAAAGCAGCCAACACATATCTTTACTTTCATATCAATTATGTGCGTTTCTAAATTTTCTACGGTGCCCAACACAATCATGACTGTGTTCGTTCTAATATTTCGTTATTTACACGAACATTTTTCTATCACGTACTTTTTGTTTCGATCACACATAAACCACACAGATTCGAGTGTTGCTTTATTTGAAGTTCGTGTTCTGGTACGTGTACTGAAAAAAAAAAACAGAACATGTACAATAAACAGGTTCGAGTTCAGTTATATTTTAAATTCGTGTTCTGGCTCGTGTACTGCGAAAAATTGCAACATCTATTCGCGATCTGATACACCCCGATAAAAACGACGACAATTGTTTCAACTAAATTTATTAAAATTTTATTGACCCTTTTTTATGACTTACGTTGCAAATTGTTTACAATTGTCAAATATTTTAAAATTTTATTGGCCATTTTTTTGTGATTTGCGTTGAAATTATTTACAATTGTTTTTATTGACTGGTTTTTATTTTAATAAAAGATGGTAATAAAATACTTAAGATACAAAAACTGCACACTGCACTTAAATCTTTCTTGCAAGTTTCAATCGGACATGTAAATTTTTTCGTTTCGCTATTTAAAGTTGCGTATTTTTTATAGCAAAACTTATTTCTGTTACTGCTTTCCAATTTTTTTAATTTTCACAAAATATTTGCAATTTACACAATAACACAGTACACTTATAGATCAAGATCTAATGAAAACTGAACCACTTTTAATGAATAAATGACGCACGCACTCGCAAAATCAATTGCGTGAAATTGTAACACTTGCAAGCAATTGTAACGTAAGTCATAAAAAAAGGGACAATAAAATATGAAAATATTTTTTTGGGTTTTTTTTATTGACACTCATTGTGTTTTTACGCAAAAAATCCCAAAAAATCATTGAGAAAACCATCGTGCATTGACACTAATTGGTTCGCAAATTAAGAGTTGTCTTTTTTATGTGTTTTTTATGACAGACAGACACTCTTCATAGTAGCTGAATATTGTAGAGATATTGTTGAAAGTGTTAAAGTTATTCATATGTCCTTTTTCGAAATGCTAAATTCAGCTCAAATTATTGAGTCCCCAGGAAATCTGTTACAAGAATGCCTGGATATACTATACTAGTTTTTTCTAACAATTTCCGAGCAATAAATTTTTATTATTTTATTATTATTTTGCAAAAATATATACATTACAACTTGTAGACTTAAATACTCTTAATAGTTGCTGAATATTGTGGAGATGTTATTGAAAGCGTTAAACTTTTTTTCGAAATATATAATAAAGTTAAAATTAAAAAAATTTAAGAAATCCCTGTATATACCGTGTTAGCTTTTCCTGTCAATTTCCGAGTAATCAGTTTTTGCAACATTTAAATGTTTTGTAAAATCTATAATATTAATAGGCTAGGCGATTGCTTGTGACCTATGTTTTATTCTACCGTTTTATTCCGATTTTGGCCAAACGTATATTATTTGAACGGTATTTCTTTTTATTTTGAGTAAATTGCATTCAAAGTTTCTACTAACACATACATAAAATGTTATGTTTTATTAAATTTGTTAATGTATTTGTTAATGAGTGTGTTATCTTCATTCATAATAATAATAAACCACAAAAATGTTGGTTTATGGATTGGCTAAGTTGAAAAATAAAGCTGCCTAGAAATTGCACTCGAATTTCGGGTGCTGGAATCTACTAGTAATAATTATTTTGCAAAAACATGTACACTACAATTTGTCGACATAAGAACTATTAACTTTTGCTGAATATTGTACATATAATATTGAAAATGTTAAAGTTGATCATATATCCTTTTTCGAAGTTTTAAATATGGTTAAAATAGTGCTTGGATATAGTAAGTTAACTTTTTCTATCAATTTCTAAGTAATCAGTTTTTAAAAAATTTTAATATTTTGTAAAAGAATAATATTTTTGCAAGAATTTATACACTACGATTTGTAGAAATAAATACTATTAACAGTTGCTGAATATTAAGGAGATATTACTGAAAGTGTTAAAGTTGTTCATATATCCTTTATTTTTACATATTAAATATAGTTCAAAGTTATAATTTTAAATGGATGCCTGTTAAATGGATGCCTGTATATACTAAACAAGCTTTTTATATCAATTTCCGAATAAACAGTTGTTAAAAAATTTAGATATTTTGTAAAAGGATAATTATTTTGTAAAAAATTTGTACACCACAATTTGTAGACTTAGATACTCTTCATATTTGCTGAATAATATAGAGATATTATTAAAATTGTAAATGTTGTGCATATATCCTTTTTTCGCAATATTAAAAAAAATTTTAAACTATTGATTTTCCCGTAAGATCTTTAAATAAAATAGCGTCGTTATATTATGCCATCATTTTCTATTAATGTTTTTATAAATTCTCTTTTTGTAGCTAATATATTTGATGAATTTTTAAATATTTTAAAATTATGTTTAAACTATTTTCTCATTTTTTTTTTTTTTGACAAATTGACCTTTTTGATGATATAATTCGAACAGTTAATTCTAAATGTTTTTTAAAATAATTAATTTAGTTTTCAATTAAGGAAGAATTTTTCTTTTAGTTTCTTAAAAAAATTTATCATTAATATTTATAATTATTCTCCCACCTAATATTTATGAAAAAGTATGTATACATATGTAGTTTTTCTTCTATATAAGGCTTACGTAATAGTAGTATTACTACGTAGTTATGTTTGTAAGTATGCAAGTGTAAGCTGTATGGGATTTATGTGATAATCGTTTAAGTGAAAATTTAATTGCATACTTTATGGATGGTTTTTTAAAAACATAGGCTTAGTTTGCCTGTGTTAAGTGTATGGCTGTGTAAAGTTTAAGTAATATTAAGAAAATTTATGTAAATTTTAAATAAAAGTAAAACAGGAACAAAAAAAAAACACTAACCAGGCCATAAAAGTTTAAGAAATGAGTTTTTCAGAAAAGTGAGGGGTCGGTCATAAGTGTTGACTGAATGAAGAACGCCCACACCCACACACACACACACACACACTCACACGAAGGTATGTTAGTCATCGTAAAAGTAGGCTATAAATATTCTTAAAGTATGGATTATAACACAGTAAGAATAATAAAATTTTTAATTTTAAAAGTAAAACAACACATGAGTCTTTGTTTTATGGTGTAAACAATAATCATACTCATATGCATGTTTTTATATGTATGTTTAATTATAAAAGTATTTATTTATAATAGTATGATTATTTAATTTTTTTTCGAAAAACTTATTGAAAAAAAAGAATTGTTTATAATTTGTTAATCTTCTTTTAATTTTGTTATTTTTTTTTTCAAGTGTTGATTACTATTTATTAGAAAAGTGTTTAGGTCAAGTATTGTGTTTGTTTGTAGAAAAAGAAGAGAACTTGTAATTAAAAATTATAAAAAAAACGACAACATTTTTATATACATAATATTTTTTTTCTTATACATATATATCCATATTTCAGAACTTTAAGTGTAATTGAATTTTTTTTTTGCTAATAAATAAAGGTATTTAATTATGAAGGATTTAATTAACAAACACAAAGGATTCTTTATGATATACAGGAAAAAGGAACAGATGTAGAGTTTAATTTGTCAAGGGTTTTGTTGCTTAACAAAAAGGAAATATATGTAAATAAAGACTTCACAGTAAACTTTTGACTAGCAAAAAGACTCATTTGTTAAATTATTTAAACTTCAGTAAGCATATTTGCCATTTTTTTCAAGTTACTCATAACAAAAAATTAAACTTTTCTAAATCGTTATTGTGTTTGTTTTGGCTGATTGAAAAATTTTCGTCCAAAAAAAAATATCTGCAGAACATTTTCGGGCTGAAGACTCTCTTTATCTTTTACAATATATGCCCTTTGCGAGAATATATAGAGAAAAAAATAAAGCAAAAGAAGACTGAGCCAAAAATGTCATACAAAACCGATAGAGAACTTTCTAAATAATTTTAGCATAATTTCTAACTAATTAAGGAAACATTTGTTGTTGTATGTTCGGCTTGAGGTCAAAAAACATTTGTCAGGGTATAATGAATTTGTGCTGATGTTTGTAACTACCAACAATTATTGACCTAGACCCATCTTTTATTATACCTATCTACTCTACTCCGTCTGTACGTCTGCCCGTCTGTGTATCCACGTAAACCTTGTAATCAAACTACAGGTCGCAAATATGAATATATTTTGATGAAATTTGGTATATAAGCCTTCTATCGGCCATAGGAGGAACCCTATATGTCACAAACCGTAACGTACGCAAATGAGAATGAAAAACATTTTTCAAGAGTCAGATGCTGGTGCATAGACTTCGAAACGATCCGGATTCATGGATACAGTGAGGTTAAACATGCGATCAAGCTTCAGAACGACAAACAAACAGAAAAAGATGCGGGATGACCATGACGTTGAACGAATCGACATATAGTTTGGCGGGTGTGATTCATTTCCGACCGGGCCGCAAAATTTGCATGGCCGGGAACTACACTGCTTATGCTAGATACGGCGCACAGTGGACCATATTTTGAGAAGGCGGCCAAAAATTATTTTTTTTTTGTTACCGATTTTAAAGTTATGTTATTCATTTGAAAGTAAATACTAGTAAACCTCGGGAGCCAAAAAATTGCGGCTCTACCTCAACTATATCACAGCGAACAGGGTCTTCGAAAATTGGCTTTCTCAGTATTTTGCTAAAATTAAAAGTTTCTTTGTAAATTTTTATTTTTGAATGACTGTAACTTTTTTGGTTTATTTTGAAGTGAAATAAATTTTATATAATTTTGTGGCTTCCATACTATTTACGTTAAAAATCTAAAATTACTGAGTCATTCCGAAATTTAAAAAAAAAATTTTTTTAAAAATGGTTCAAATTTTCCGAAAATCTCATACTTAATAGAGCATAACTCCTGCCAGTCAAAAGCAGTCAGAAAATATCTTTCACTCTTCTATAGTCCGAACCCTCCCCTATACTCCTATACCCCATGATACACCCGCCAGTTTCCGCCCGTGTGCACCAGAACAATTTTTCTGACCCAAGGTTAGATATTTTCTGCAAAATTTATGAATACAAAAGTTGTCCACTGTGTGGTTAGGATATATTAAGTTTGAGGTGATGTTTGTAACTGCCAAAAATATTGGACCTTTATCCATCTTTTATTATACGGATCGACTCAAAAACACTTTCTGAGTCCATTAAACGATGTCCGTCCGTCCGTCTGAGTGTTATGAATACAAAAGTTGGTCGTAGCGGTGCACCGCAGTGTATTTTTTTTGCATGTCGGTAGAGTTGTCAGGAGTTGTTATATACTTATAAAAAAGGGTTGAGATACAATGCGCTTAATTGTTACAGGTACATTTACATAGGCATCTTTCAAAAACATTAATAGTCTGAATTAGAGTTATATAGTTTAAATACCTGACAAAATGGGAAACAATTTAAATAACAGGTAAATGGTAAAAAAAAAACTATTGTGACATAGCCCTTTACGAAATGAGCGGGTATGCTTCACCTTTTAAAAGGGGTTAGGGTGTGGGTGAGAAAATGAAGAAAAAAGAAAGCAAAAAAAAACAAATTCAACAAAAATATCTACAGGTAGGCCTCGTAATCGACCAACCACAACAAGGGGAAGGAAACACAAATGATGGAAATACTGCAAGGAGATTTTTTTCCGATCCGGAAACTGCAGCATCTATCACAGGTGTAGAGCATGAATTAATAAGACTATCCAAAATCATATTACAAGTTCTAGCATGCAGCAGAAAGATAAATGCAAAAAAAATTGGAGAGTACGCCAATAAAACAGCTATACTTTATAATGAAAAATACTCTTGGAGATATATGCCATCCACAGTTCATAAAATTTTGTACCATATGGAACAAATAATTCAAAACAATATGCTACCAATAGGAGATCTATCTGAAGAAGCGCAAGAAAAAAGGAACAAAGACTACAGATTCCTTCGTGAGCACAACACAAGGAAAAGGTCCAGATGTTGTACTAATGAAGACCTTATCACTATTTTGTTGTGCACTTCAGATCCATATATGTCCAACATTCGTCAAAAATTGAAAACTACCTCTACTGAATTAGACGAAGAAGCTAAACAACTTCTAGAAGATGAAAATCAAGGCTATTTAGAAGAAATTTTTACTAAAATTGGTTGATTTAAAGTACTTTTTCATTACACTAACAATAAGTTACACTTTTTTTTTTATATAGTTAAAAAATGTTCTTGATTTAAAAATTTATATATTTTGTAAATTTACAATAAAAATTGTTATATTTCATAAATTTACCATAAAAAGTGATATAGAAATATTTAAAAAGACAATAAAAAAATTTAACTAAAGCAAAAGCATACGAGTTTTTCATTGCAACTTCTCTATCTTGAACCTATATACGGTAACTTTTACGTTCGCTGCTTAATAAATTATATTTTAACTCGGGATCTTTCAAAAAAAAAAAAAAAAAAAAAAAAAACAACCTTTGGCCCTTGTGCACATTAGGACTAAAAAGTTTACGGGGGCAAAGTTTGTCATTTTCTGAAAAAATTAACTTAAAAAATTGTTAAAAAGTATTAGTTGTAAAATTAACTGAAAAAATAAGGCATATTAAAAAAAACCTTTTTTATCTTTTAACACTTCACTTTTGTACTAAAATTCAACTAGAAATGAAAATGTATTTTAAACCCTCCGTAACTTTGTTTATTTTCGGTCGAGAATTTCGTTTTATAGCAAAACTTAAAGGCTAAAGTCTCACCTACCAAACAGAAAAAACCGCATATCAAAATTCCAATCCAATCAAAAGTTCTAGATTTTTGACCGCCTTCTCGTCAAATGGTCCACTGTGCGGCGGTGACTGGATCCTTTTCGACGATCTCTGTACAAAATCCAAACGTGCATCCCGAGCCGAGAAAATCAATCCGGTCTCAACGTAAACGCAACGTGCCGACGACCATGACGTATAAGAGTTAAAAATCTCTTAATATATGACCGAACAAACTCATCACGTACGATTACGTTTAATTTAATTTTTTCCTTGGTATATCGTTCCACATATTGGGAAAACAAAATCGTAAACAAAAAAATTGTTGATTTGTGTGTACGATTCATATAGCGATTTCTCGATACCTATGGTTTTCTGTATTATCTTTATATTTTAGCGATAATTTTTTAATTTTTACCACTTTATTATAACTTTTCGTCGTGTGTGCTAGCATATATGTATTTATATAAATATATAAAATATATATGTATATATATGTAAAATATATATAAAGTTATTACAAAAAAATACAAACAAAAAAAAAAAAACATAAAAATACAAAAATCACAAAAAAAAAGCAAAAAAAAATACAAAAATCACAAAAAACAAAAAAATACAAAAATCACACAAAAAAAAAACAAACAAAAAAAAAAAAACAAAAACACAAAAAACAAAAAAATACAAAATACGGTACGGTTTGCGACATACATATCTATTTTGGAACAATGTTTAGAACAACTAGAAGAACCGCCAATTTTTTTTTTCCAAAATGGCAAAGTTTAAAATTCGTTTTTTCGATTTACCGGTACAAATTATATTTTAGAAACTCATTGTTTTGGAACATTGTGGAACAATCCTAGAACAATTCAGAACAATCTCCAAAATATTATATTTCTGAAAATGGTGGGGGGCTAAGTTCGCACACTTAGATTTTTCTCAAATTTTGTTTTAGATATTTTTGCAAAAAATTGGTGACCTTACCAAATATGATCAGGGTCGGTCCATTTTTCGACATAGTCCCCATATAAATATAACATCCGATATGAACTTTTTCATATCCGAAGGCAAACAACTTAATAATGCTACTCAAATTTGGTTTATGCTTATTTTCTATTTGTTTTCATTTTTTGAAATCCACTATTTCGACCTATTTCGTTCGACGTCTACCGGGATCTAATATGAAATAATAAATTATTACAATGACGATAATTGCACAAGAACCACAAGAACACTTCTTTAGCGTTTAATAAACTATTTTAAAATCATTCCATAATTATTTTTTCTTCCTTGAAGAAACTTTATAATAACTAAAAGACTTTTCTTGGAATATAAATTTGGAAAATTTTCTTAAAAATAAAATAATATTATAAAAAAAATTCTGAAAATTTTAAAAATATTTTTAATGTGTCACTGAAAATATTTGCCTTCACAAAATGTCTCATAGAAGAGTTTTGAAAAAGACATCAAGGGTGTAGATTTTTTTTGTTATCGTTTTAAGAATCCTTAAAACAAATTAATTTTCACAGTGATGCATTTAAATTTTATATTACAACTAGTTTCAAAAATTATTGCCTGTATATTTTTGCAGTTCCTTGAAATTTTTTAGCATTCGCGAACGTGTTAAGGAGTAGTAATTTATATAAAAAAAAATAATAACACTTATGCCCGTTTTCTCAGTAGGCGATTATATTTTATCCCAACGAGAAACTGCTGATTAAAGAAATTTGGTTTTCTCAATCTCTGGTTTGCTTCTATTTTGTCGCAAAGCTAACCGGCACTCATCTCCCAATTATTTATTTATCGTACAGATAAATTATTCTCCCAACTTACATATTAATTAAATGAGAGGCATTGCCAACTAAAAATAATTCTCCCAACTTTCATACATATTTGCAGAGGCATTACCAACTGAAAATAATGTTTTTGTCGGTACATTGAGAAAACCAAAATTGTTAACCGGCAGTCCAATAAATTGTGTCCTGGTTAAGTAACAGGCAGTTTGACGATACATTGAGAAAACCGACATTAAAGTGTTCGAAAATAGATAGAACAACTTACTGAAGTTTGCTTCATTTGGTTGGTGTACAGCTGAGCAATTGTTTAGATTTTTTTGAATTTCTTAAAATTTTTCCAAATTATTTTTTAATTTGTGATAGTATTGTTTTCTTCTGGTTTACATTCACTTTTTTTTAGGTTATCACAAATTGTGTATATTTTGAATGACAGTTGAGCTTTGTATGTAGACTTTTGAATTATTTTAGATTAAAATCTTAAAACCTTTTTTAAAAATGATGAAATTATCATATAATATTTATAATATCACTTGGCTGTAAAGTTTTCTATAGTTATTTTAATATTTTGTTTTAGTTTATTATAAATTGTGTATATATTTTGTTGACATGTATTTAACAATCCAGCTGAATCCAAGGAAGTCTATAATTAAATTTATTTTTAATCTTTTTGAAATTTTATATAACAAATTTATAAAATAACGCTGTACAACAATTTTCGGATTGTTGCATACCATTTAATTTGTATCTGTAATTAGGTTTTTTTTTTATTTTCTGTATATTATATTTAATTTTGATATAGAATTTTTTTTTATTACTTTTACTTAACTAAACTGTAATTTAGCTAAGCTTAATTTAGTATTTTTTTTATTTGTAATTTAAAAAAAAATTTTTTTTAGATCTTTTGATGCTTCATTTTATATAAGCATATTCTGAACATTTCTAAAGTCTCCCATAATTTAATTGTATTCAGCTATGTTAAATTGTTTTAAATTTTTATTCAGAGTTCAGAAAAAAACACACACTGAATAAAAAACTCGTACATATATGTAAACAAACATAACTTAGACCAACACACACATATTTTTATTTTCATATCAATTATGTTTGTTTTTAAATTTTCTTCGGTGCCAAACACAATCATGACTTGTGTTCGTTTTAATATTTCGTTATTTACACGAACATTTTTCCATCACGTATTTTTTGTTTCGATCACACATAAACCACATAGATTCGAGTGCTGCTTTATTTGAAGTTCGTGTTCTGGTACGTGTACTGAAAAAAAAAAACAGAACATGTACAATAAACAGGTTCGAGTTCAGTTATATTTTAGTCGTGTTCTGGCTCGTGTACTAAGAAAAAACAGAACATGTACAATAAACAGGTTCGAGTTCAGTTATATTTTAAGTCATGTTCTGGCTCGTGTACTAAGAAAAAATAGAATATATACAATAAACAGGTTCGAGTTCAGTTATATTTTAAATTCGTGTTCTGGCTCGTGTACTGCGAAAAATTGAAACATCAATTCGCGATCTGATACACCCCGATAAAAACGACGACAATTGTTTCAACCAAATTTATTAAAATTTTATGACTTACGTTGCAAATTGTTTACAATTGTCAAATATTTTAAAATTTTATTGGCCATTTTTTTGTGATTTACGTTGAAATTATTTACAATTGTTTTTATTGACTGTTTTTATTTTAATAAAATATGGTAATAAAATACTTAAGACACAAAAACTATTTAGCATCAAGTTACACTTGTTGTTTGTTAGTTTTTTTTGCATTACCCACCCCTATTTTCGCAACCAATTAGTGTCATAGACGAAAAGCCCAATTTTGCGGCCTAAAAGACACACTTGTTGGTTGTTAGGATCTTTTGCAAACACTTTTTTTTTTGGTAACAAATAACTTTAGACACAAACAAATTTTGCATCATAAAACACACAATCACCCACCCTTAATTTGCGACCCAATTAGTGTCAATGCACAAACCTTTTCTCAATGATTTTTTGGGATTTTTTGCGTAAAAACACAATGAATGTCAATAAAAAAACCCAAAAAAAATATTTTCATATTTTATTGTCCCTTTTTTATGACTTACGTTACAATTGCTTGCAAGTGTTACAATTTCACGCAATTGATTTTGCAATAAATAGCGAGTGCGTGCATCATTTATTCATTAAAAGTGGTTCAGTTTTCATTAGATCGTGATCTATAAGTGTACTGTGTTATTGTGTAAATTGCAAATATTTTGTGAAAATTAAAAAAATTGGAAAGCAATAACAGAAATAAGTTTTGCTATAAAAAATACGCAACTTTTAATAGCGAAACGAAAAAATTTACATGTCTGATTGAAACCTGCAAGAAAGATTTAAGTGCAGTGTGCAGTTTTTGTGTCTTAAGTATTTTATTACCATCTTTTATTAAAATAAAAACCAGTCAATAAAAACAATTGTAATTAATTTCAACGTAAATCAAAAAAAATGGCCAATAAAATTTTAAAATATTTGACATTTGTAAACAATTTGCAATGTAAGTCATAAAAAAGGGTCAATAAAATTTTAATAAATTTGGTTGAAACAATTGTCGTCGTTTTTATCGGGGTGTATCAGATCGCGAATTGATGTTTCAATTTTTCGCAGTACACGAGCCAGAACACGAATTTAAAATATAACTGAACTCGAACCTGTTTATTGTACATGTTCTATTTTTTCTTAGTACACGAGCCAGAACATGACTTAAAATATAACTGAACTCGAACCTGTTTATTGTACATGTTCTATTTTTTCTTAGTACACGAATCAGAACACGACTTAAAATATAACTGAACTCGAACCTGTTTATTGTACATGTTCTGTTTTTTCTTAGTACACGAGCCAGAACACGACTTAAAATATAACTGAACTCGAACCTGTTTATTGTACATGTTCTGTTTTTTTCAGTACACGTACCAGAACACGAACTTCAAATAAAGTAACACTCGAATATGTGTGGTTTATGTGTGATCGAAACAAAAAGTACGTGATAGAAAAATGTTCGTGTAAATAACGAAGTATTAAAACGAACACAGTCATGATTGTGTTGGGCATCGTAGAAAATTTAAAAACGCACATAATTGATATGAAAATAAAGATATGTGTTGGCTGCTTTTGAACAGAACATTGTGTGCTTCATGTGTGTATTTTCTGAACCTTGTTTTTATTACATTTTGTTTCAGAATATATGTGTTCTTCTTTTACACCAAGGGTTTAGCGTTCTCTTCTTAATGTATAGCCATGCTTCTTACTGGCTCACTGACTCTGTAAGGCTCTTTGATTTATTTTTTATATCATAAAATTATCATTGCTACATCTGAGTATTAATATAAGAACTAGAATGGTCTTAATTTTTTTTAAAGTACTTTTTCTTAAAAAGATCCTTTTATTTAAAAAAGTACATTTTCTTAAAAATGCACATATCCGCAAAAAAGTATATTTTCTTAAAAATGTATATTTTCGCAAAAAAGTACCTTTTCTTAAAAAAGTACAATTTCTCAAAAATTTACCTTTCTTTAAAAAGTATGTTTTCTTAAAAAAGCACTTTTTTTTTATCAATAAAGTGCCTTTTTTTCGTACTTATATTTACTTAAAAGAAGTACTTTTTATCAATTTAGTGCCTTTTTTCTCGAAAAAGTAAAATTTCTTAACTAAGTAACTTTTCCTAAAAAAGTACCCTTTCTGTAAAAAGCATGTTTTCCTAAAAAAGTAGATTCTACCAATAAAGTGCATTTTTTCATAAAAAAGCAGATTTTCTTAAAAAAGTAAAATTTCTTTAAAAAGCACCTTTTATCAAAGATGTGCGTTTTCTTAAAAAGTAAAGAAGCGGCACTTCTTTAAAAAGCATGTTTTCTTTTTTTTTTTCTTAAGAAAGTAAGTTTCTTTAAAAATGTAAATTTTCCGAAAAAAGTACATTTTCTTTATTTTTTAACCCTTTCACGACCGAAGCTAAACTGCTGAAAAATTTTTATTTTTCTTTTGTGTATGCGTACTTAACGACCCAAAAATATCTTTTTATATATTAAAAAAATTTATGAAAACTAAAGTCAGTCCGTCTGGCCGTTCTATCTGGCCGATTTCCTTCATTTTTTTTAATGTAAGGTACTTAGACACAGATATTTCATCAATCATTGAAATTTACTTAACTTCCACCTTACTCAAGTTATACTTAAACGCGATTCTTCCCCGTACATTTTTTATGGATACATTCACTCAAGCAATTTGAATTCTCATAGCTCCTCTTATAATGAATGTATCTTGAATGTTTCACTCTCAGAACACAGAGTGGATCAAGCTCTTTCTTTTGAGCAATTAACTGCTTAAATTGAGTTTGAGGAAAGCTATGCGTGCACAATCAACTTTACATTATACAACACGAAAGTTAACGTACATATTTCATTAATAATAATAATTGCATAACACACACCCTGTTTTGAATTGTGAATTGCCAAAAATTTGAATAAACTTATTGAATTAAATAGATTAAAAAACATTGAAAGAAATAAATTATGTGATAAAATAAAATTTCCTAGAATTTGCACTCGAATTTCGAGGGCTGGGTTTTGCTAGTTTTTTTTTAATTACAAAAAGGAGTGGCAGCGTATTATTTTTTCGGATGAGAAAAAGTTCAATTTGGAGGGTCCAGATGGTTATAATTATTATTTCCACGATTTGCGAAAAGAAGAACGGTATTTGAGTCGTCTGCATAGCTGCGAGGGTAGTGTGATGGTGTGGGGAGCAATTTCATACTATGGGACATGTGACCTTCAATTTCTTTCCTCAAAAATGAACGCGAATAGCTACAAAGGTGTACTTCAAAAGGCTTTTCCACATTTTTCTACAGTCTTTGGACCTATTCCGTGGACATTCCAACAAGATAATGCCCCATCCACACTGCAAGGGTGGTAAAAGAATGGATTGGCGGCCAGAATGTCAATACTTTGGAGTGGCCACCGTACTCTCCTGACCTTAACATTATAGAAAATGTCTGGGGATTGCTTTCTCGTAAGGTGTATGAGTCGGGCAGACAATATGAAACCAAAGAAACCTTAATTGAAGGAATTAAGAAAGCTTGGGCTGAAATTTCTTTGCCAATTATTGAAAAATTGTATAACTCCCTTGCAAATCGTATTTTTGAAGTAATATCGAATAAAGGAGGTTATACCCATTATTAAAACTTTATAACAATATTACTACAAAGCTTTTAAAATAATAAAGTTGCATATGAATTTATTTTTCTTGGTTTTATTGATTTAATTATGTTGAACCTATTCCAATGAGCCATAAAAATTACCTTCCAAAACTAATTATTTAGAAAAAAATAATATTAAAAATAAGTTATTTATTGTTTCTAGAATTTTTTTCTTTTAAATAATTTAAAATGATATACGTTAAAATTAATAACAGTAGCTTAACTATTTTCTTTATTATTTTCCAAAAAAAATTAATTTGAATCTAAGAAAAAGTGTGAACCTAATCAAGTGAGCGGCAGTGTATACATCCCATTGGTCGTCAACAGGCAACCAATTTACTCCGCTCAAAGCAAATGAGCAATTTGTGTTTTTATTTTTTACATAAATAACTGTAGCTTTTATTTTGTATTTGTTGTAAATTTTTAAATATAGATCACAGAGAATCGAATACTACTTTTTAAAAATGGAAACGAAAATCGTTCCTTTTATAAAAACCTTTTAGTTTCACAAAAAACTGTAATTGCTTCTAAGATTACCATAATTGATTTTGTATTTTTGAGATATTTAGAAATAATCTTTTTCTAAGCCTTTTTATTTATAGTTTAATTAATTGTTCATATAATATTATGAATTACTTTAATTTAATAAAAATATAAAACTATAAAACATCTTTTTTACTATTGACGACCAATTGGACATATATGTCCCGTACTGAATTCTGCTGAATAATGAACTGATTCCAAATACTTTGGTGTTTCTGAAAACCATAAATACTGGTCTATGTTATATCAAAATTTTAATATGGTCTGAAAGCTAAAACTATCCTCTGTCGACTCAAGTCAGCTTAATCAAAATCGGTTGGAAAATGTGGAAAATATAAGAAAAAAAAAAATAAAAATGGGACATACATATCCCATTGGTCGTGAAAGGGTTAAATAAGTACTTTTATCAGTACAGTGCCTTTTTTATAGAAAAATTTAAAGTTTCTAGACAAAGTGCCATTTCTTTAAAAAGTACCTTTTATCAACAATTTACATTTTCTTCTTAAAAAAGTAAATTTTCTTTAAAAAGTATGTTGTCTAAAAAAGTACTTGTATCAATAAAGTGCCTTTTTTTCTTAAAAAAGTAAATTTGCTTAAAAAAGCTACTTTTCCTAAAAAATTACATTTTCTTTAAAAAGTGAATTTTCTTCAAAAAGTACGTTGTCTTAAAAAAGAGCCCGTTATCAATAAAGTGCCTTTCATCTTTCAAAAAGTGCTTTTTTTAAAGCAAATTTTTTTCAAAAAGTATATTTTCTTAAAAAGTAAACTTTTTGAAAAAAGTATGTTTTCTTAAAAAAGTGCTTGTGTCAATAAAGTGCCATTTTTTCTTAAAAAAGTACTTGTATCAATAATGCGCTTTTTTCTTAAAAAAGTACATTTTCTTAAAAAAGTACATTTTCTTAAAAAAGTACATTTTCTTAAAAAAGTAATTTTTTCTAAAAAAGTACATTTTCTTTAAAAAGTATGTTTTCTTAAAAAAGACTGGTATCAATAAAGTGCCTTTTTCCTTTTAAATGTACGTTTTCTTTAAAAAGAACCGTTATCAAAAAGTACATATTCTTAAAAAAGTAAACTATTTTTTTTAAAAGAAAATACATTTTCTAAATTAAGTACATTTTCTTACAAATTTACCTCTTCTTAAAATAGTACATTTTCTTAAGAAAGTACATTTCCTTAAAAGTGCAGCATTTCTTTAAAAAAGTAGTTATTCTTACTTTAAAGCATTGAATAAGTTTCTGAGTCGATTTAGGGATGTCCGTCCAGCTATCCGTCCGTCCGTCCGTCTGTGTGTCCATGTAAAACTCGTAATCAAACTACAGGTCGCAAATGTCAATTCAGACCTAGTCCCCTATGACATCGACTTAAGTTGCCATAAGATCCAAATTATCATATAGATCTCGGTAAAACTCGGTTTGTGTGTGTTTATTATACCCATTAATCAGTAGACCATATAAAGCTGATTCCCGATGTACACTTAAAGCTACCGAAAAGCAAAAATATTGCACAGATTTTTCTCAAATTTGGTTTGTATATTTTTTTTTGGCAAAAAATAAGCGACCTTACCAAATATGGTTCGGATCGGTCCTTTTTCGACCTGGTCTTCCGTATAAATATAACATCCGATATAAACTTTTTCATATCCAAAGGAAAAAAAATGAATAACAATGCCACTCAAATTTGGTTTATGCTTATTTTCTATATTCAAATAGGTGGGCCTAAGAGATAGGGTCTGTAGACGCATGGTATAGGGCCTAGACCGACTATAATTTTCTCACTTATTTATTTTGTATCTGTTTATTTAGCTGCATTCTGTTAATAAGATTGTTTTGTATTGTTTGGCTTTTTATTTTTTTTTTATATATATTTTATAAGCTGCATTTCAACTTGTTGATATAATTTTAGGAACTTGTAATTTCCATTTTGCCTTTGTTTTGTAATGCAAGCTAAGTTTAAAGTTATTTTGGTGTAATTTGTTAATTTTTGTTTATTGGCCTTAATTTAATTTAAATAATTGTTTTATATTTTTGATACCAGTTCAGTTAAATTCTAACTTGTTGATTGATTGTCAGAGACTTCTAACGTCTTCTTTATCGTTGTTCTTAGGTTTTAGTATTTCACAATTTAATTCTAATTTAGCTAAACTTAAACTTAAATTTAATTGCATTTTTTGTTAAATATTTATTTTTTTTGTTTATAAATTTTTATTTTATTGTATAGCTATTGCAACTATTTTTAATATAATTTCATGGATTATGGATTTTTTTAATTCTGCTTACATTTATTATTTTTCGTAATAAAATTGCTATTCAGCTAAGCTAAAATATATTGAGCCATGAATATATCGAACCAAAATTAACTTAAGTGCTAAAATAAATATATTATTAGAATTATTTTTTTAGTTATCTTTGTTTTATCTTTGGTATGTAGATACACTAAATGCACTTAGCCAAAATTATTTTCGCTGTTTATTTGTAACGGCCCTTCTATGATTTATGAAAAAAAAAATCGAATATTGTGTCACTTAAGCTATTTTCGCGCTCATGGCTCAATATTTTGTATTATATGAAAAAAAAAAAAATTATAATTATAATAAAAAAAAAAAATTATAATTATAATTATTTTTTTTTATATATTTTTTGCTTAATTTTTAATAATTGTTGTTAAATCAGAGTTTCAGTTTTTTATATTATTTTATTATTATTTTTTTTTTTAAATCAATACATACTATTGCCATTTTGGTTGTTTTTTCAAAATTTTTTTTATTCCATTTTACAAATTTAACTCTTAAGAATTTTTTTTTTAAATATTCATTTGCTTTAATAAATTGCAATTTTCCACTTTGTTCCTTAAATGATTTTTCACAAATTTTTTTTTTTTTAAAATTATTTTTGACACACAATTATTTCGGCTTGTATAAGTAAATTAATTGTAATTCAGCTTAGCAGTGTTTGTTGTTGTTGTTGTTGTTTATCCTTTGAAACACCCCTCTAATACTTTCGACTTGTGCGGTTTGGTTTAGTTCTATAAACTAAGTTTAAGTTTTTTGTATTTTATTTTTATAAATCCGGCTAAAGCTAGTTGGAATTGTTTTCGTGTTTGTTTTTTCTACACACTAACTTACGATTGTTGGTTGGTGGTAAAAGGTTCAAGTGCATTGTTGTTGCTGTTAAGCAATACGAAGAATTACTATGACAGTGGTGTTAAATAAACAGAGACTGACTGTGAACGAAGCAATATTTTTTTCTAAGTTTTTTTTGATTTTTTTTGAAAATAACAAAACAACAGAGTACGGCGAGCGAGCCAGCTGTAGCAGAGGAAAGGAGAGGTGACAGTAAACTGAAACTAGTAAAGCAGAGTAGATCTGGCAGACATTTAATCGACATGGGATTAGTTAAAAAGGACACTTTTACTACCACTATGTGAGAAACAGCTCAAATACTTACTCATTCCTATCAATAAACAACAACACACAGTATGACAGTGTGAGTGTGTGTCATTGTGTCTGTGTGTGTGTATTTGCTTGTGCCATTAAGTAAGTTTGTTTAATTCCTCTCTTTATACGTCTACAATTTAAATTGAGAATTATGGCCTGTGTGATATGTACGCGTATAACATTGATATACCCTCTCGGCTCACTCTCAAATACATATATTTAAACGCTCATAGAGACCTTTAATAGCAATAACAACAAAACAGAGTGATAAGGATTTAATGTCTTGGTTTAAGGGGGGGAGTTTTGTGTCATATAGTAGTTATATGTAGCAGCAGCAGCAGCAGTGGTCGTAGTGGTGTTGCTTAATGCTTTTAGTCTTTATATATATTTTTTTCTTGTTTGTATTTTTTTTTTAGCTCCAACACTGTACGTGCTTAAATTGTTTGGTTTTGTCATTTGCTAGGATTTCAACTTTAATTCTCTGTTTTTTTTTTATTTTTTTTGCACGCCTGCAGTTAGGCTTTCAAAAAATAATACAAAAAATAAAACTGAAAACAAAATAAATTGTATTAAAACAACACAATAACTGGATTGAAAAAAAGTTTCCAGTTTGAGTTTTTTTCTATACAGTAAAGACGAATCAAAAATCCGTTTCACTGGCTCATATTTTAAAGTTCAAATTTATGTCATTTAATTGGAGAGTATGGCGAGTTATTTTTTTGCAGCTTAACTCCCATTTTTTTTTATAAATGGTTTTAAGCTGTTAGTTTGCAGATTTTAATATAATTTTAAAATAATTTTCTGATCTTTTCAGAAATAATTACTTTCTGCTTTTATATTCATAGTCTTTATAGTATTAATAAAATATTGAAGATGGACATTAGGGCCTTTCCCCCCATTTTTTTTTTATATATACAATTTTAAAGCGGATTATGAATTCTTATGGTAGAAACGATTTTTGAGAATTTTTTGAGTTTAGTTCAGAGGTTAGGGCGGGGTGACGGAAATGTATGTTATCAAATAAATTAGGTTATGAAATATAAATTTTCTTACATTTTTCTTCTACATTCTCCATTTCCACAAAACCAGATAAATCACACTTGGGCGGAATTGATGAACTGCTGAAAAAAAATACTCCACACTAAATATAGGGTTTGATAGCACTATATCACTGCTTAATATAAAAATCGGCAATGAGATATGGCGATTTGAGCAATTATTTTCGAAGACGTAATATTTTTTTTTGGCGATTTTTTATTTTATTTTATTTTTTTTTTTGTAATTTTTTGTATTTTTTTTGAATTTTTTTAAAATGATTTTTTTTTCGATAACAACAAAAAAACTTTGGATAAAGTACTCAAAATCGTTGAAAAAAGTGCTAAAAAAAGTAAAAAAATAGTACACAAAAAAAATATATCAATAAAAAATCGCTATCATCGGAACAAATCGCTCAAATCGCCATATCTTGAAAATTATATCACTTTTTCTGGAGTATTCTCTTTTTGCAGTTCGTCAATTCGGCCTAGGTGTGGAGTACCAGTCCTCGAAATTCGACTGTAAATTCCAATAAATTTAATTTTTTGATATAATAATTTATTGACCTTAAAGGTATGCTAATCAATTTCAGACATTTTAAAATTCAACACAATTATTATTATGAATGAAGAAAACAAAACTATTTTTTTTGCAAATACATTAACAAATGAAATAAACACGCACATAGCATTGTATAATTTTATATATGTGTTAGTAGCAACTTTAAATGAGCTTAACTCCAAAAAATTTAAAAATTTAAAAATCTGTAAGTCTGGTGCACAGCTAAAAAGAAATACCTTTCAAATGAGATACGTTTGGTCAAAATCGGGAGAAAACTGTTAAACAAATCATCGGTCACATGATTTTATTGATTAGTTTAAGGCGCACTTTGTTGACCTTAAAAGTAAAACTTAAGTATTTCCCAAGTTCAAATCTCAATATCTAGAGAAATTGACAATATTTGGTGCTAAAATAAATTGCGTTAGAGAGGTCTTGCATATTTTCAATAATAATTTTACCGTCGATAACTTTTTTTAATATGATATGTAAAAATAAAAAAAATTTATATTTCATAACCTCATTTTTTTTTTCTAATAAAATTGATTTCAGCGACTTCATAACGGCCTTGAAAGATTTAGAAAAAATTCTCAAAACTATTTTGGGTCATACGAATTCATATTTAAATAGAAAATTTTAAAAATTAAAATAAGCCGATTTTGGTGGAACGCCCTAATAGATATAGTATCATTTTAAAGATCCCATTTTCAATACGAACCTGTTCCAGATAATGACAACCATTCCTGTCCTTACTTTACCCTGGTTTGTGGTGTGAGTGTGATTTTAACAGCCAGACAGACGGACAGACAGACAGACAGACATGCTACATTTACGAGGCTTGTTATAAGGATCAAGAATATATATACTTTATGGGGTCGTAAATTCATATTTCGATGTGTTACAAAAGGTATGAAAAACTGATATATGCCCTCTGTACAAAATTGATATAGAAAAGTTGCAAAAATTAAAAAATGGATTCCAAATAACATACAATTGCCTAAAATTTAGATCTAAACCAATGGCCGGTACTGCAATACATTTGGATCTTATGTGACCAACCATTTCTTAAAGTAGCGTACAAAAAAAAAAAAAAAAAAAAATCACCATCGCATAAACTTAATGTCCATAAAATATGCGTTCGATGTAAGAGAGTGTTGAATAAATATGTAAGTGAGTAAGTGAACGAGTGAGTGTTTACCAACTGACTGTGTTTGTCCATGCATTAGTGTGAGTGGTGTTTGATGGTGTGGGAGCTGTTGGTGGTGGTGGTAAATGAATGTAACTGTTGTTTTTTTTTAGGATTACCGCTGATTGAAATTGTAAATGAAAATTTATTTTTACAACGTGTTTTTACTTTGTTTCATTTTTATTTATTTATTTATTAAATTAATTTTGTAATTTCTACAACAAAACATTTGTCTTAAAAAGTAGAATTCGTATGGTGTTATAATGTGAATTAACAAAAGTAAAGTAATATAAAAGTAAAATAACAATTACATGCAAATTACAAATTACAATTTTTTAATTTATAAACAATAATTTATTTTAATAATAAAACAAGTTATCTATGAATAAAATTTAAATAGTTTTTTTTTAAATTCTAACGCGTTGCTGGTTTCTTTAATTGTAGGAGGAATAATATTCCAAAGACGTATTGCAGTTATAAAAAAATGCCATTCGGATATTAACGTCCGATGATTAAATTGAATTAAATTTCTATTTCTTCTGAGTTGACTAAATCTCAAACGATTAAAAAGATGACAAGGCTCTCGGGTTATTATAATTTTATGAAGAAATATTAGAGTTCTTATTTTCAGAAGGTCTTCGAACAACACACCAAATATTCTCTTAGAGTATGGAGTTATATTGAGGTAAACACCATTAGTTCTGTAATTACTGAGACCATAAATGTATCTTGCAATATTGTTGTAAGTAACATTCAATTTTGATTTGCTGGTTGCATCACAACTTGCAAAAATCTCACATCCGTAGGTTAAAGTAGGTATCAAATAAGTTTTAGCAAGCAGTAACCTTATTTTTATTGGCGTGTAGTATTGCGTAGGCCAAAGAGTCCTGAGCATCGCGTATGTTTTGCCACAGGCAGCTATGACGTGATCTGACCAGGTCAGAGTGTTATTAAATGTGATACCAAGATTTTTTGCTTTGTTAACGATTTCAATCTGTTGGTTGCTAATACAAACACTAGGACTTTCAATAATTTTCCTTGTCCTTTTATGTATAACGATACATTTGGATTTTTTAGGATTCAAACTTAAACCATTCACATTCGCCCAGAGAGAAACACGCTGCAAGTCATCATTTAGTTTTGCAGTACATTGTTCAATGTTTCCTTGTTTATTACTTACGTATAATTGGACGTCATCGGCATACATTCTAATGTTGCAGTGGAGCAACTGTTCAGGAAGATCATTTGCGTAGATGGAAAAGAGGAGAGGCCCAAGAATGGAGCCCTGTGGTACACCCCTGATAACGGGAAGAAAGGTTGAGGTGGTTAAAGATTTTATTTCAACACACTGTTCTCGATCCTTTAGATATGATTCAATTAATTTAGTAGATGTAGAGGAAAAATTCATCATTTTTTCTAATTTTTGAATCAATACGGTATGGTCAACGGTATCAAAAGCCTTTGAATGATCCAACAACACCAACATTGCAACACATCCATCGTCAATTTCCTTTCTGAGATCTTCGGCTACATCGGTAAGAGCAGTAATGCAACTATGTTTGGCCCGAAATCCAGATTGTTTATCGGTCAACAAATTATGATGTTCAATGTAATTAGTTATCTGTAAATGTAAAAGTTTTTCAAATGCTTTTGACAGATATGGCAATATGGCTATAGGCCGATACTCAGTGGGTGATTTTGGAATTGGAAGAATTTTAGCCTGCTTCCATCTTAGTGGATAAGTGCTTGTCATAATAATTTTGTTAAATATATTTGTAATTATTGGTAGTAGTGTCGGGAGAATAATTTTAAAAAAAGCGGGATGAATACCATCAATGCCTATAGCGTTTGATTTTATGGATAGGCAGCTTTTGAATACATCTAATTGACTTACACTTTCGAAATTGAATAAACTTTGTGGAAGATTTGTAGCATGATAGTTAATATAATAACTATGGTCTGCTTGAGACATGGGTATATTAACAAATTTTTTATTTATATCATCTGGATCTAATGTTATATTAACATCACTGTTTTTACTATTAACTATTCCAATTTCTTTAATGGTTTTCCATTTATTTTTTGTAGAAATGGATTGTGAAAATTTGTTGGCATAGTATTTTGACTTTACGTTTCTTATGGTTTTGGTTACAATTTTTCTCGCGTTGCGATAAGTATTATACAGATCATAAGTTTTATAGCGCTTCCAGCGAGAGTAAGCATAGTCACGATCTGCTATGAGGTGCTTAATTTCAGATGTAAACCAAGGTTTCTGGCGGTAATTTACTTCTTTCGTTTGCAATGGCACTATTGTATTAAATAACGTTGTTATATTTTGTTCCACGAAAGCCAATTGATCATTAACAGATAGCATATGATAAACGCAATCCCAGTCAATTTTGACAAACTCTTCTTCAAGAGTGAAATAGTTAATACGTTTCAAGTTACGAAATTGGATTTTCTCTGTAAAAGTTTCTAGTGGAATATCAAAAATTAAAAAAATTAGATCGTGCCTAGAAAAACACGATGCGGACAACTGGTCATATAATAAGATTTTTTCTTCATTGGAGACAAAAAATAGGTCGAGCAAAGTATTATTTGATGATGTAAAATGTGTTGGCATTAGAGAATTTGCAGAAACAAGATTAAATGATTGCATATTGAGGGTTAAACATGATTCTGTTAGCAGATTAGAGTTAAAGTCTCCAGCTATTAAAACGTCACTATATAATGCAGTGATATCTTCCAAAATTTTATAAAAATGTGTGAAATCAATAGTATTCCTTGGCCTGTAGACACAACCAATAAGAAATTTTCTTCCATAACTACAAGCTTCAAGAAAAAGATATTCTACTTTGTTGTTAGGGTCTATTTTTTCATCACTTTTACTTTTCAATTTACAGCCCAGCCCTTTTTTTACATAAATTGCCACACCGCCAAAGCCGTCAGATCTATCATTTCTATATAAATTATAACCATCCAGCGATACCAGGTCATCTGTGATAGATTCATCAAACCAAGTCTCAGACACACATATAACATTAACGTTAGAAATTTGAAAAATAAATCTAAACTCGTCTATTTTGTTTCTTAGACTTTGTGCGTTGATATGACAAATTTTTAAGCCGCTTCTCTGTTTGGCTAGAATTTTTATCATGTTTGCTGTTACGTCTTGAGAATATATTGGAAGGCCTCCCATTAAAACCATAATCTGAAAAATAAAAATAAATTGGGAAACCTACAAGCAACGCTAATTAGAAATGTAAATAATATAACACCATAGAATTTAATTATGTAAGCTATGAGTCTAACATTTTGATCAATATTAAAATAAAAGTAAACAGTTACATTTAAAATATGATTAAGAATAAAATTAATAAAATTAATAGTACAATAATCAAAAATAGTTACGATGATACAATAGTCATGAAAAAAGGCAAAGGCAAACCTGCAGAAAGGCACAACGAAAATTGGTAAAGATGTGTTATGTATCATCAAGCAAAAAACTGATTGAGTTCATCCAAAAACTCAATAAGGATTGGGTCCTCAGAATTAAGTTTCTTAACATATACCAGACCGCGATGTGTGTAGGCTGTTTTTATTGTTTGTTCTTTTTTCATTTTCAAGGCGGATTGGAGAATTTTGTGGTTGTGAGGCGTTAAATTTTCAGTTACGTAAATTGGCTCCAGACTATTAAAACCAGCGTGTTGTAGACAAAGTGTTGTCTTATTGTCTCGTCTATATTTGGCAATGGTTTTTAAGAGGAAATTTTTTTGGTATGGAGAACACAATTTCACAACTACAACTTCATCGCTCGGTGAATAAGGTTTGTTGTCCCTATATATTCTTTTCAGTCTGTAAACATTTTCAACTTGAGGCGTTGAAATGTTTAAATTTACACATATGTCGCTGAAGATTTTAGAAAGATTTTCATTTTCATAAAAGGGTATACCACGAATTCGTATACAACCGGCCACAACAGAGTTATCATGTTTTAGTTGTTTTCTTTTAAGTTCGTGTATTTCTTTTTTCATTTGTTTTGTTTCAAAGTGATCTGCCGCCAGTTTACTAACACTCTCCTTAATTTCACGAATTGTTTCTGTTTCTAAATACGACACTCTTTTATTTACTGCAGTTATTTCATTACGTATTAAGTTAAGTCTCTTATCAATTTCACTTAAGAGTTCATCTTTATATTCTCGAAATTTTGTTTGCATCATGTTCAATATTTGCTCGGAAAGTTTATCAAAACGTTTGTCCATAATAGTTATAAACTTGAGAGGTGATTCTGCGTTCGTAAGACGAGGAGTTTTTGACACATTATCTATGAAAGAGTTTTGTAATTCTCTTAAACGTTTTTGCGCGGGAGTACTTATATGTGTTGATGCTATTGGTTCTGTTGTTGTTTCTGTGTTATTGTTATCTTGCATGTTTATGATTGATGTTTTGTTTGCTTATTTATTTATGTAAGTTTGTAAGATTGTTCTATCGCTTTAGTTTCTTTTTATTTTGGTTTAATTTTTTTGTTTAGGTTTGTGTTTTTTTGTGTTTATCTATTTATTACAAGTATTAAATAGTCAGTATTTTTATTTTTAATAAACACTTATTTTTTTACAGTAGATGGTATTTAAGTATATTATTAACGTAAGCTTTAATTATTTATTAGAAAAATTGTGTTTTTTATTAGAAAAATTGTGTTTATCGAATAGAAATAAAAATAATTTGCGGAGCTTCCAAAAAAAGCACGACCGTTCTTCACGAAAGTAATCAGTCATTTCATAAGTTTTTTTTCTATTTGCTATATGATGTTGTTATTTGCGGGCTGTTGCTCCTGCCAGCTTTTCATACAACTGGAGTTTAAATAACGAAATAGTAATGGCAACTGTAGAATTGTTGTCAACACTCTGGTAGCCACTGAGCTTTACAGGACAACAGCTAAAAATCCCTGAATAGTGTTTGTTGTTGTTGATGTTTATAATGTTGTTCATGCAAAGCTCTGCTGTTATTCATGGCAAATGTATTAAAAATTAATTGAGTTACTGACATTTTATTTTAGTATAATTAAATTAAGCACGGATTAGCATTTGATTTTAATTTAGTTGTTTTTGTTAAACATTTATTGCAGCAAAAATAGAAGAAGCAACAAAAAAAAAAAAAAAAATAGCACAGCATCAACATTATTATTTATCAAAAACGACAAAGCGCGAGTGTACAATACAGGCTTAAGTTTATAGCTCATTATTTTCCCTATTTTAATGACCCCGGCTGCCATGTAGAGAGTGGATTAAATAAAGCAGGTGATGCTATGTTATTTATTTACAAAAAAAAAAAGAAAAAAAAAGAAAAACACAACAACAAAAAAAGCATTAATATGCCACACATTTGTTTAACATTTTTGTATATGCGAATGTCTATAAACTTTGCTTTATTGAACTAAGCGTGTCAGCTTTTACTACTGACATTGCAATGTTTTCAATATAAATTAATGTTGTGGGATTAATATTAAAAATATAGTAATTATATGTAATTAGGTATCGAGCGCAGAAGGTAGAGCAAAGTAGGAAAAACACATTAAACAAAATAATCCTTTAGTAATACTACCACTACTTCAAAACAACAAAATAATAACTATTGTAGCAAAATCAAGGGAAAACCTTTAAAAATTTAATAATTATACAAAAAGTGTGTTTTAAATACGACTGCAGTAAATCTATTTGACAGACTGAGATAAATTCAAGAAAATATTGAGTAAAAGATTTTTTCTGAGAAAAAAAAAAAAAAAAAAAAAAAATAAAAATACCTTTCACATTTGTAATAATATTTTTACCGCCGATAACCTTTTTTTTAGTAAGATATATAAAAATATAAAAACTTTATGTTTCATAACCTCATTTTTTATACCCTCCACTCCAGTGTGCAGAGGGTATATAAGTTTGTCATTCCGTTTGTAATAATTAGAAAAAATTTTTTGGACCCTACAAAATATATATATTTGTGATCCTTATAACAACCGGAGTTGATATAGCGATGTCCGTCTGTCCGTCTGTCCGTGTGTCCGTCTGTGGAAATCACGATGACGGCATCAATCGGGCAGCTAGGGTGCTCGTTGACATAAAAAATGATTCATTAGCATCCTGAAATGTTTGCTATTTAAAATCGTCCAAATCGGTCGATTAGGGCCCGAGATTTGAATGAAGAACTAAAAAAGTCTTGAAAAAATATAATTTTCTATGTTGTTCTTGTCACGATCACGCCCTTAATAGTGCAGCTACAGTGATCATTTTTAGCGAGAATGATTCACCAAATTCATTTGAAGATTTCTATTTCAAAAATCATTAAAATAGGTGGAAAAGTGAAAAAAAAAATGAAAAATATGATGTTTCTATATTGTTCTTTTTGTTATTCTAAATGTTGTGTTGTTGTCATAGCTAGACTTGTTGCTTTTGTGGTCGTTGTGGTAATAATATAATAAAAACTAACCCTTTGTACATTTTTTTATTAACTCTGGTAGAAAAATTTAAAAGTTTCCATTGTTTTGGCATCACTCTAAAAATTTGGTAGATCATTTCTGTTATTACCACGAGCCTGCGTGCAAAATTTCAGATCGAATGGCTCACCGGAAATTGGTTAAAATCGATCCAAAATTTTTTCGACAAGCAGACACTACGAGTTAATATAAAGGGAGTAAAAATTCACCAACATCTAAAGCAAATAATGCTAGAATACCTAGTTGTTAATAAAAAAAAAACACTGTAAAATTAGCAAAAAAAAATTTTATGAATTAATTTATTTAAAGAGAAAAACACAAAAATAACGTTTGATGTTGTATTTTTTGTGTGTAATATTTACATAAACATATTAAATAATACAAATAATATACATATATTCTATATATGTATATCCATAACAACTGCATGTTAGAAATAAATCGGTATATTATTTTATTTACATAAAATTCTGCAATATTTTGTTGTGGGGAAAATACATTTCTTTTGCATTAACAGAGTGTCACTTCATTTTGCTCAGCGTGACTATGCCACAGTAGATGGCGCCACAATTTTTGTTTGTTCTAATTAGCTTTGCAATAGTTATTTCTATTTTAACATGGATGTCAATATTTTCAAATAGATATTATACAGAACAATGTTAAGAGTATACACGGGCTGGTCTTTTATTTCATACGTATTTTCATTATTCTTTTACAAATATGAACATAAGTTTGGCATATTAACTTTTTGTTGTCTTTACAAAATAGAGTTACCGAGTTCATCAATGAGTTTTTTGCTTTCAAAACAGTTCTACATAGTTATATAAAATTATTATTCTGCTTTACCTACAAAATATCTGATTGCGATTACATCTAATTTTTAAAAATTGTTTATAATTACTAAAGCATTATTATTCACATAAATACAAAATTGCACTTTTTAAATTTTACATTCAAATTTAAGAAAATATCAATTCTGAAAACTGGAATTAAAAATTTCCAATTATAAATTACAATTAATTGAATTTCAGAAAATCATATCAAAACGTTGGAAATTATAATTTTAAATTTAGGAGACATCAATTGCATCTTTAATATATAAATTTTATTCGTTAAACACAAATTTAAATTCCAAAAAAAAAAAAAACACCAAATACTATGTTTACATTTAAAAAATTTTAACATTTAAAAAAATATTGACATTCAGGAGAAATTAATAGATTTTCAGTACCGCGATTCAGTAACTTCTTTTAACGATAGTCGAATCGTTAAAAAAAAGAAAATTGCAAAATTATCAGTAAAATTTTTAAACGATATTCGCTATTGTTAAAGTCAGCTTTTGTTGTTATCTAAACTACAACCATTTTTGTGTTGTTTATTCAATCGATAAAAACTTAAATTTTTAGGTTGAAATGTCGTCATACATAAAAAAAAATCATAAAATAGTGATAATATTTTGCTTTAATTAAAAAACTTTTTTATATAAATAAAAAAATTAAATAGCATATTCAATCCATTATTTCATTTTCAAATAAATACACAGAAATATTAACAAAAAAATAAAGATATTAAACATAAACATAAAATCATCCTGTCACACACGAAGTAATTTGTTTTTTCTATTCTTCTTTGTGTTTTTCGCTTATTTTGACAGAGATGCCACTCGTTTACAATTTAAATAAATAGAAAAATAGATTTGTCGACTGTCGTTAAGATGTGTGTACTTAGTGAATCACTTAATCCTTAGTGCAAACAACAATAGCTGTCGATATATTTTGCGATTGTCGGATCGTTCAAATTTACAGAATCACACTACAGAAAACATTAATTTAAATTCAATGAATTTTAGATAACGTCAAATGATATTTAAGAATTGCGAACATAAAAACTGTTACATAAATAAACGCAATTTGATGAGAATGTTTTTTTTTATATATAAATTTTCACAATTTTTTTTGGATGAAAATTTGAAGTTTTTCAGAGAATAAAGAGAACAAGTTATTTTATTTAAAATGTTTGGGGCATTTGGTTTTTTGCGTTTGGCGTCCCTAATTTGAATATTTATTATTATAAATTTATTCTCTATGTTTTCCAAATATGGCAATATTTTAATAAAAAAATTGAGAGAGTTTTTTTTGGTTATTATTTTGTTACTCCATCCGACCTATATGGCCGCAATGAAGAAATATTTGGCCAGTTAAAAGAAACTATACAGCCATCTCCAATTAGCACGATTTAATGCATATAGCCACCCTACACAACCATTACCTTTGCATTGGAGGTTAGGGCGAGCTATTTAATTAGCAAAAACTAAATTAAAAGAGAAGTTATGTCATATAACCGGAAACGCATGCATATAGGTATATAACCAAAACGCATGCCGATCAGCAACCACGATGACCAAAAAGTAAACACCGAAATAAATCTGAAATAATAGAAAAGACGAAAACCAACCCAAAGAATTTGCTGAAATAATTTGGTATTAAGTTTAACAAATTGTTTACTTTTTCATTTACATTTATTATCAAGACTCAAACCGAGGTGGAGGGTATCAAAGATTCGGCACATCCGAATTTAACACTCTTACTTGTTTTTAAATAAAATCGATTTTAGCGACTCCGTAACGGCCTTGAAATATTTAGAAGAAATTCTCAAAACTATTTTGGGCCATACAACTAATTAAATCGATTTTGGTGAAACACCCTAATAGATATAGTATCCTTTTAAGGATCCCATTTTCAATGCCAAGCTGTTCGAAATAATGATAAACAATAATATCCTTACTTTAGCCAGCTAAGTGATTTATTTTGTGAATGAATATGATTTTAATTGACAGAAAGACAGACGGACAGACAGACGGACATTGCTATATTTACAAGATTTGTTATAAGGATTAAATTCATACTTCGATGTGTTACAAAAGGTATGACAAACTGATATGTACTCTCTGCACATAACATGTTCATAACCTCATTTTTTGAATAAAATCAATTTCTGAAAACAAAAAATTTTTCTGAAAGAAAAAAAATTACACGGTGTAACACTGAAAATATATTTTAAAAGTGACCTAGTGTAAGTTGTAGGCCATGTTGAGTAAATCGCTTTCCAATTTTAAAAATTTTGAGTACACCTTCAAAATCTAAAGTTATCGTCCAAAAAACGTTTTTCAGCACTTCACGGACTAAAATATTTTAAACCAAATCGGTTTCGAACCGATTTTACAAAGATGAATACTCAAGCTTTCCAAATATATGTATACACATATACCTATGTTTAAACTTTTAACAAAGCCACGTGAAAATATTATACAAAATTTATAAAATTAAAATTTCGAGCTTTTGTTTTCTAATAGTTTATTTGAAATACTATTTTTTTCTTATTTTTATTTACAATTAATGAGTAAAACAAGTCCTTGTTTGTTAGAATCGGTTGAGTATTGTTAAAGTTAACAATTTTTGTTAAAAATAAAATTTTAATTTTTCCCAGTATGTGCCACTTTTTGTTTAAATAATAATTAGTGAAAAGAAACAGTTTGGACAAGAATATATTATTGATATTATTTTTGTTTAAATATAATTTTATAACTTTATACAATTAATTGGTGAAAGAAATTGAAATTAAAAACAAAACATAACTTTATGTCCATAACATTTTGAACTTTTATGAATTCAACACAGAACATTTGTCAATCTTTAATGAAAATATCACAATATATTTTCGAATGAAGTTACACAAAATTGGACTCATGAATAAATTTGTAGCTCAAGGTTTTGTAAATAAAACTACCTTCATATTTTTCTAATAGCTAGACTAACGGACGTTGTTAGGTCTATTATTAAAAAGTCCAAAATATATCGTATAATACGAAGGAATCTTTGAGCCAACTGCTTAAAATATGCTTTGAATATTTATTTAAAAAAAAACCCTAAATATATACAAGTTTTTTGTTAACACATTAAACCCGAAAAATAGTATTTCCATTTAAATTTAATTTCAGCCTAAAGCCACATTATAAATTATTAGTTAACTAAAATATTTGTTTATTTTTTTTTCATCTTTTCACAAATTTCTTTTTAATTTTGTTTTAAAATTTTCCTAAAATATTAAAATATGGTTTTAATGTTGCTTTAGTTAGGGGGGGAAAAAATGTTGTTGAACATTTATTTTTTTTTGTTACATTTGAATAATTTAACATACATTTTACGCTGGAGAAAAATGCTTTGTATGATATGGGGTTTTACAACATTTACATATTATTTTGACAGCTGTCAGGCTATGTGAAACAAAAATTAAACAATAACCATATGTGTTATTTTTTTCCAGTGGAGCAAGGAATAATTTTCATTTCGCATTAACTTCAATATAATACTGTTTAACAAAAAAAAAAAAAAATCTAAAAAAAATAAATAAATTAAACAAAAAAAAAAAAAAATAAAACCAAACGTGATGAGCGTTTTTAATGAAAGTTAATTTTCCTAACTAGATGTTGAGCATCAAATTGCTGTACTCTGTAACACTTTCCTGTTAAATATTTTTAGGTTTAAGACTTTTATTTTAGAATCTTGTTTTTGTTGAAATGGCTTTAAAAATTCTTTCACATAGGAAGGGTTTAATGTAAAAAAGATCAGAAATCTAAGAATATTTGAACAGGAAAATACTGTTAATCCATAGTGTTTAAATGCTAAATGCATCTGGTTATAAAGATGTCTTCGGAAAAGATTTGAAATTAAAGAAGAGATAAGTAAAATGAATTTACAAAACTTAAGTTGAACTTAAAACAAGCGCTTCTTTGAAAATATTTGTGATACAAAAACAGTATTCGGATTCAGCTCGACATCGTACATGAGAAACCACATTAAGATATCAGTGGGGAAAATCTTAGAAAGAATTTAAAGATTTCTATTGAGAATTTTGTACGGTTCAATTTTTCAGAATATTTTTACTTAGGCCAAGCTTTTCATTTTTGTTGAAAAAAAAAACAAAAAAAAAAAAAAATTAAAAATTTCATTTTATTTTAAATTTAGTGATTCGGATAGATATTATGGAAGACCATATCAAATATTTATGAAATATGAAAGTATGCAAAAACTTGAATTTAAAGCAAAATTTGCAACTAAATTGACACGATAAATTATCGGTATAAGAAAAGTTTAAGGATTCAGTATTTTGGTGAAAATGTGAAACATCTTGAATTTAAAGCAAGGTTCAGAAAATACACATATGAAACACACAATGTTCTGTTCTAAAGCAGCCAACACATATTTTTATTTTCACATCAATTATGTGTGTTTCGAAATTTTGTACGGTGCCGAACACATTTTTCTATCGCGTACTTTTTGTTTCGAAGACACGTAAACCACACAGATTGGAGTGTAGCTTTATTTTAAGTTCGTGTTCTGGTACATGTACTGCGAAAAAACAGAACATGAACAAAGAACAGGTTAGAGTTCAGTTATATTTTAAGTTCGTGTGAAATGTGAAAAATCTTGAATTTAAAGCAAGGTTCAGAAAATACACATATGAAACACACAATGTTCTGTTCTAAAGCAGCCAACCCATATTTTTATTGTCACATCAATTATGTGTGTTTCTAAATTTTGTACGGTGCCGAACACATCATGACTGTGTTTCGTTTTAATATTTCGTTATCTACACGAACATTTTTCTATCGCGTACTTTTTGTTTCGAAGACACGCAAACCACACAGATTCGAGTGTAGCTTTATTTTAAGTTCGTGTTCTGGTACGTGTACTGCGAAAAAACAGAATATGAACAAAGAACAGGTTAGAGTACAGTTATATTTTAAGTTCGTGTTCTGTTACGTGTACTGCGAAAAAACAGAACATGAACAATAAATAGGTTCGAGTTCAGTTATATTTTAAGTTCTTGTTCTGGCTCGTGTACTGCGAAAAAACCGAACATGAACAATAAAGAGGTTTGAGTTCAGTTATATTTGAAGTTCGTGTTTTTGCATTGACACTAATTGGTTCACAAATAAAGGGAATTAAGCATTTTGTGGAAAATATGCAAAAACATGAATTTGACGCAAAATATGCAACTTAGAAACGATGCATGTTTATTTTAAAATTCTAGATTTGCGTAGATATTAAGTCCATGTCTAATGTATGTTCATGAAAAAAGTTCAGCAAATAAGCATTTTGCTGAAAAATTAAAAAACCTGCTACTAAACAAAATATGCATATTATATGCAATATATCGCTAAGTTCAAAATTTATTTTTTTTTTATAAATTTCTGCCTTATCTAGGCACTTCATCATTTCAACAATTGGCAACCGCATAAAACCGGTGTTAATATGCTAAAAATTTATTATAGACTTTCCTAAAAATTAAACCAACAAATTTGTGAAAATAACCCCTAATGTAGACTATATTTTCTTTTGCAAGAATCCATTTTTTTTTTATCTAATATGAATAGGATTATATTCTAACTATATCATCAAATGTTATTTTCTACAAATACAAAAAAAAAAAGACACAAAACTTTGCTTTAAATATTGCAAAAAGTCTTTCATTTGGCTTTAGGCTATTAAGTAGATGATACACTATATGTTTTTCGGAAACTTTGGTTGACGTTAAAGTTTTGTAAACACAAGTTTTGCTATTTCCATTATAGACGACTGGAAGATAAACTAATCCTATATTTTTTTTTTCACAACATATAATCTATTTTTCCTTAAGTTAACTCATTTTTTCTAACCTAAGGGTTTGCTATTTTTCTATTTAATACACACATATGTGGTGTTGGATTCTATTTTTCGTTTAATTTCGAAACTTATTTTTGAAGCTTGCTGTGAATTTTAAGGTTTTATTTTTATTTTACAGAAAAAAAAAATTCTAAACAATTTTTTATTTGTGTTAATGTTTTATTTCTAACAAAATCTGTTTTTTGTTGTAGCAAACATTTCCTTTTTCTTTATCTTTTTAATAAATAATTTTTATAACGCCTTAAGATAGGCTCCTTTTTGTTATTAAAATTGCAAAAAAGATGTTGTGTTAGATAAAACATGGGTTTCCTTTTAGTTAAACCAACAGGAAGAATACGAAATTATTTAGATATTTTTAATTTTTCATAAGTTAGCCAACTGCTAATAAAGCAGAGAATTTATTTAGGATATTTGACAATAACTTTTATTTTTAAAAGGATGCTTTTACAAATATTGTATAATAATAATAAAGAGTGGCATACTTTTAGGTTAACACTTGAAATTCTTGAATGTGTTTATTGTTTAGGGATTGAATCCAAACAAAAATATATTTAAAAGATAAATATTTTAACTCATCTCAATAAATAAATAAAAATTTTAAGCAAGGTGTCTTGAAGGTGGCCCTTTCTATTTAAAGTTTGCGAATATATATATACTTATATAATATTAATAGAGAAAATAACAACTTAATGTTTGCTTGGAAATGTCGTGCTGAAGCAATTTGCTAATTGTATGTACGATAGAAACCTAAAATCATCTCTGTTAGATGAAGTTTGCCTTAGAACATGTCTGTTTATATAAAGCGGACAACTGACACTGATACTTCAACCCTTTTATCTTAATTGAGGAGGTAGCTGACCTTGAATTGAGGAGGAGATGCACACTAGGATGATTCACTAAACGGATTTTGATTATTGCGGATTATGAATTTCTTATGGCTCAAAAGATTTTGAGAATTTAAAAAATTTTTTTTTTTATTAGAAAATTAAGTTATAAATTCAAAATTTTTTAAATTTTTCTGGTGTTTTTTTTTTCATAAAACCATATAAATTACTTTAGAAGAGTAACAGCCTATTTAAAAAAAATCATCAGCATTACTTATTATTATTCTACTGGGCACTTTTATACCCTTAAAAGGAAAAATTCAGTATTTTCCAAGTTAAAGGTCGTGGTACTAAATTTTTCGTCGGGACATTTTTTTGTAGGCTGGTTGGTATACTTCTGAAATCTATAACACTAATAGGCTAGGCGATTTTTTGTTACCGATGTTTTGTTCTACCGTGTTATCCCGATTTTGACCAAATGTATATTATATGAAAGGTATTTCTTTTTAGCTATTCACCAGATTTACAGATTTTTAATTTTTTTTTTCTTTATTTTGAGTAAATTTTATTTAAAGTTGCTACTAACACACACATAAAATTATACATATGCTATCTGTGTGTTTATTAAATTTGTGAATGTGTTTGCTAATGAGTTTGTTATCTTCATTCACAATAATAATAAACAAAAAAAGTGTTGGTTTGTGAATTGGCTAAGTTGAAAAATAAAGTTGCCTAGAATTTGCACTCGAATTTCAAGCGCTGGAATCTGCTAGTATATATAAATATATGGGAAAAAATATATATATATCTTCCATAACCCAATTTTTAAAAATAAATTTTCAATGAGTCATTTTAAAACCTTAAAATTAAGACCAATTTTATGAATTTTAAAATGGAAATTCTTTATATGGCTTCTCAGAGGATATTTGAACTAATAAATAACCCATTTGTCTAAACATACTGAAGCTTTTTGCTATTTATATGTGCGATGTGAATATGTGGAAGTGTTTTAGAATCTTTTCTATATAGTGGGCTTTATCTTTGAAAATTAAATATCTTGCCCTTTTGTGATTCTTAACGGAAGCGAAAACATGTATAAAGAATGTTGATACAATTAATGAAATCAGTACCAATTGTGAGATCTCTGAAAATTATCACACTTGAGATTTATAATTCTTTAAGCCGCGTTTTTTTTTTCAGTTATAATTAGTATAGTGAAACTTAGCTTTGTTAAGACTTATAACTTTTAAGCTAGAAGTAGGCGTTAAAATCTTGAGTTTAAAATAATTAATAATTCAGAAAGGGCTCAAGAAACAATATATAATTAACAAATTTATTTTAAAATCAGAACTAAAAAAGAAAGAAGGGGTCGAATCGTCGCATTCGTTATCAAAATTTTTCGATCGAAATTATTTTTTTGTTTTCCAAAATAAAATACTATCAGTCATTTTGCTCTGTCATAGCTAACGAGTTATGATCCATAGTTAAGAGTAAAAGTGAAACAAGGTCTGACGATTGTCGGCCTTCTTTAAATAATAAACCGAAATATGGAATTTCGGTAGATTTTACTCGATATCGAATGCGACGATTTACCCCAAGGTCTTTGTATGTTTGGTATATTTAATGAAATAGACAACTAACAGTATTGGATAAGATATCCTAAAAAATCAGTTTTAATATTACGAAATCTTTTCAGCTGGGTTTACTATTGAAATATATTTTTATGTTCTTTGATTTATTTAAATTTATAGTATACTTTTAGCTGTCAGTTTCATTTGAAATGCAAAACAAACTTTTGGGCTGCATTCTAAGACCTTTTTCCTTTTTTTCTAGTTCTGGTTTTAAAAAAAATATGCTAATGATAATCATTGTTGTTTCTGGAGCCTTTTCTGAGTTATCAATTATTTTACTTTGTATATTTTATTATTTTTTTTATTTTTTTCTGGGAATTTTATATTTTTGTTTTATTTATCTTTTGCCTGTCGACAAATAGTAACCCTTTTCTAATTGTAGATAATGCTTGTTAATTTGTTTTTACTTTGCTGACCTTTGTTTTAGGCAAATGTTTGTTTAAACTAAAATGTATATATAAAAAAAAAAATAAAAAAGAAAAACATGCAAGTGAAGGAATACATCTTTTTGGGTATTTGGAACAAATAGAATTTAAAAATAATGATAAAAGTTAATAAAAAAGCGTTAAAAAACTGAATTAAAAAAATTCTTAAAAATTAAAAAAATATCATACAAAAAAGTATAATAATGTTTTTAATAAAACAGTGGATGTTTGTTTGCTTGTGGCGGATTTTTTAAACTGAATTTTCACCAACTTACTGAAATAGTAACTTTTTAAGGAGTGAGATCGAGAAAATTTTAACGCCCGTTTTTTCTCTTAAATTTTTTTGGAAGCATCATTTAAACTTTTTTTTTTATCAAGTTATCTTTGAACAATATATGTTAAATGAAAATCCTGTCGATATGTTGTTAGTTTGATTAAAATGAGTGATGAAATAAAACTACGTTCTAAAATTATTAAATATTTTCAACAAAAACCAACCTGGTCCTACTAAAAGTTGGCAAAGAATCAAAGATTGTCCGTCAAACTGTTTCCAATATTATTAGAAACTATCAGGAGACTTTGACTATTAATAGGATCATTGTTTGAGAAGAAAGAAAGGTCGACATGATGTCTTTAACCCTTCTGCATCCCTTGGATATGTGCCCTTCCTATGATCCTTTGGGTCAATATGACCCAATATTAAAATGTGAACAAAATTTCTTTTTTAATATAGGAAATTTATTTGTTTTCTTGTGTTTTTATTTAGTATAATAAAAAATAATGGAAAATGAAACAAATTAGCCCTTCCTGAGCTTTTATTAAAATATATATATATATATATAAATTAAATTAAATTTGAAAATAAGCCTTTTAAATAATAAAATTAATATTAAATTTTTAATACAAATGTATAAAAATTTAAGAATTTGTACGATTTTGTTTAGAACATTGCGAACCACCTGTGAGATCATTTTGTTCTTGAATATTTTTAACAAGATTTCTTGCTGATGGTCCATGTGGCAAAACTTTTCTTCGCAAAATATGCTCATTTATTAGCTGATCTGCAAGTTCTGCTAGATAAAGCCTGCATCTGAAGTTTTTATTGAAATTCCAGGCAGGATTCATATCAGTCCAAATAACGTAGGAGTTATATGCTGATACTTCTATCACATTTGAAAATAATGCAACAGGCCATCGCCAAGTCATGCGCTTACATGTGTAATTAGCAACTAGTTGGTCAAGCGTATCAACTCTTCGTTTGGTTGTAATGATGTATTTCAGGTTTTTTTTTCATCGTCTCTTACATTGGCTGAATGATAAAAAGAACTTAAGAGGAGAACGTATTTATTTTTTTTTTGGAACATAGGATTCTATAGTTATATCATTTGAAAACAAAAAATCAGAGTGCAATATGGGCTTTTTTTCATATCCAGAATTTGTGATGGCAAAAAAGTTTTATTTTTATGGACAGTGCCAACTAATGTAATATTCCGACAAAGTGGTTGAATGGCAAGATTGTATGTAGTAAAAAAATTATCACATGTAATTGTGCATCCCTTTGGGAGAGGGTCTGATAATGTTAGCACAACTCTCTCACCTAAATTAAAAGTATGGTAATATAACAATTGTAATACGAAGTACAAAAGTCTCACCTTGATTTTTTTCTGGCTGTGTATTTCTTGCTTTGCCTGTGTACACTTCCATATTCCAGGCATATTTAGTTGTGGAATCGCAAAGTGCCCAAATTTTTATGCCATATCTCGCTGGCTTTGATGGAATATATTGCCTAAAACTGCACCGACCTCGAAATGGGACCAGTTACATTTTCATTTGGATTGTAAAAAACTTTGAGCTGATTACTCCACTTGTCCCAAACATTTCTAATCGGTGCTAGTTTGTCACGAAGTCTTCTTTCTTCTCTGTCTGCAGAGCTATCAAACCGTAGGTACTTTGATATGCTCACAAATCGCTTGAGACTCATTGTTGCTCGAAAAATAGGTCTTCCGTTTTTTTTCATTCCACAAGCTAGTGAGATTTTCTCCATGAGATTTATAAACTCCTGCCAATATTTGTAATCCAAGATATGCATCAAGCTCTATCATATCAATGTTTTGCCAATTATTTCCATAGAATTCTACACCTTTTTGATTTGTCATTTGAATCACAATATTTTTTATGTTTGGTGATATAAACAAACCGAACGAAGACTTTATATCTGTAACCATAGATGTTGCTCTTTTGGTAGGTCCAGGCTTATTAAATAGAATTTGATTTTTTGGTAACCTGGCTGTTTGAAGTGGTGGCTGTTCTTTCCAAACTACACTTTTGTCCTTTGATAAATAAGTAACTGAAATGCAGTGATCTATTTCTACTGTATCTTCCACCTCCACGCTTTCAACGCTATTATTTGATGATGAATATGATTCGTCTTCTGCATCGCTATCCGGTGAAAAAATTTCGTCTTCATCACTATCATCTAAAATGTCATCATCTTCGTCATTCATTATTTGTTGCAACTGAAGATCACTAAGAGTCTGAAGAAATTTCATTATAGAACAATCATATATTAGAAAATTTATTTTACAATACTTACTTTTCTTCTTTGTGCCATTATGTAAAAATACTCAATTATGATGAATGACAAAAAAATATATATATGTATGTATGCACGCTGATCACCAAAAATAAAACTGAACTCATTGAAAGAAAATATTATAATGAGACAAAAGTTCTAGCATCATCATAGCGAAATACTTTTTTTTTCATATACAAAACGGGGAATCACCGAATTCCATTTTGTGTACAATGTTCAAGTGTCATTGCGTTACCATATCATCTTAAAATAAATTTCAAGAGATACCTTTGCGGGATTCTCCAAATCCCACCCAGTTAGAGAATAAAAAAAATTTTGAACGAAAAAACATTCAATAAAAGCGATTTTATTGATTATTTGACTGAAAAAATGATTGATCGATGATTCTGAATGAAGATGAACTTAATTCAATTATATTCAATAGCAAAAAAATGGTAAAGTGGAATTAAACTTGCAATATCGCTTGTTGGGTCATATTGACCCAAAGGATATTAAATGTGTGTAAATCGTGTTTTGAAATGTGGAGGGGGGAGGAAAAATTTTAATTTTATTATTTTCTTTTAAAAGCATAATTTTCGTCCCTGTAATGGATAAATTAAAGTTTCACATTCATATCTTAAAATTAAAGGAAAACATTTTGCGTTTGAAAACCAAAATTGGATCAAATTGACCCAAGGAGTGCAGAAGGGTTAAAGCCAATGAAATAAGAAAACTATTAAAAAGATCTACCAATACATCGGGTAGAAAAGCAGCCCAGTTAGCTCTATGCTCAAATTATTTGAAGGGAAAAGTTAAAAGTCAAAAATTTCCAGACAGAGACGCTGCAAAGAAATTAAAATCATGTTTCATAAAATATACTCTGCTGCATAATAGACAACGAATCATATGTGGTTACAGATTTTTGGCAGTTCCCGGGTCAAAATTTGTATATGGCTAATGATAGATAAGTTGAAGATAAGTTTAGGGTCCAAAAGTAGACAAATTTCCACAAAAAAGTTTCTGGTACTGCAAGGAATATGCAGTTGCGGCAAAAGAGGCAACTCATTTGTTACAACGGGCGCTATAAATTGAAAAATTTATATTAAGGATGAGACCAAAGTGTCCACATATTTTTGGCCTCATTGGGCATCCTGTTAATACGGTAAGAAAGTTCTTGAGTGGTATAAGAATAATAACTTGTGAGAACGAGTTGAAGAGTACCAAAAAAGTTATACCAAGATGTAGAATATTTTAATGGAAGGGTTTGCAGAAAAGGTCTATAAGTTCATAAGTACTGATTAGAACTATAAGAATTATATTTTGTTGTAAGCTTTAACATAATGTGATATAAATAAAAAAATATAGAAAAATTCTGGGTTCAATAATTTCCTTATTATAATAGTTAAAGTATTTTTGATTTCACTCCTTTTTTAATCATTCTTTACATGATTTGTTAATTATTTCTAGCCGTTTACCTAAAAGGTAGTGGAATAAAATTAAAAAAAAATTCTCAAATATTTCAAATCTAGAAACGATGATAATAATTCTACCTGTATTAAAAATAACACTATTTTAGGGTTCCAATTAAAAAAAAAACAAACGTAAAATTAATTTAAAAAATTGTTTTTGAGAATATTTTAATATTTTAATTCAAGAAAAAAATCAGAAAAAATATTAAAAAAAGTGGAGGTTTTATATGAAAAAAGTGATATTTTGCATTTTTTTATTTTACTTTCTTTGTCATTTTAATTCCAAATTTTAATTTAATTTGAAATTTGAGTATTTATGTATAAAGTGGGAGCACATATTGTTATTATTATTTGTCGCGGTTAAACTGCAAGCATATAAAAGCATGTCTCTCTATTTACTTTTTTTTTACAATTTAATTTTGAAAATATCCTAGTGGAATAGAATTTAAAAAGCATTTTCAAATATTTCTAGCTATGTTTTTTTATTTTTCTTAATTAAATTTAGAAATCATAGCAATTTCTTTTTTAATTTAATTTTCAATTGAATAACATGCAAAGAAATATTAATACAATATTTATACCCTATACCAATATGTGGCCTGTGCTGATGTTTGTAACTACCAAAAATATTTGACCCAATATAGACCCATCTTTTATTATACCGATCGACTCAGAATCACTTTCTGAGTCGATTTAGCGATATCCGTCCGTCCGTCTGTGTGTCCATGTAAACCTTGTAATCAAACTACAGATCGAATAATATATTTTGATGAAATTTGGTATATAAGCTTCTATCGGCCATAGCATGAACGCTATTGAAATTGGTGAAAATCGGTACACGTTCAGACCTAGTCCCCAAAAAACGACCCCTATGAAATCTACTTAAATTGTCATCAAATCCAAATAATCTTATAGATTTCGTGCAAATTAGGTTTGTATATGTTCATTACATCCATTCATCAGTAGTCTAAAAATCAACCCCATATGATAATTCTTACTCATAGCCCCCCATATTAAGCTGCTTCCCGATCTTCACTTAATTCTATCAAAAAACAATAATTTTGCATAGATTTTTCTCAAATTTGGTCCATATTTCGACCCAAATATAGCATCCGATATGAACTTTTTCATATCTGCAGCCAAACAAATTAATAACAATTTATATACTTGTTTCTTACTTGTTTTTTCTTCGAATATAAAAAAATAAAAAAAATTAAAAAAAAAAAAAAATAAAAAGAAAATTTAAAAATTTGTTTTTAAACAATTCCATATGTGACGGAATGACATTTTGAGCTGTAGAATTGAAGTTATGGCTATTCTACAAAGCTATTTTGAATTGAAAATTCATTCTTCAGTTTGAAAATGATTGCTAATGATTAAGAGATTTAAAAAAAACTCAGAAACAATTTTTACACTATTTTATTCTTTTATTTTTGAGTAATTTCTCATTCTGTGACGGAATGACATTTTTGCTACCATGACTATGTCCTGGTATTAAAACCTGGGAACTTTTGTAAATGAAGAAGCAAGTCAGATTTTAAACTAATGCATATAAAATTATAATTTAGAGCAACTGGCCTATAATAGTATCGAATTTATTAACTGTCATTTGACGTGACGGAATGACTAAAGTTTCTTAAACATGTATTAAAAGAAAATTGAGTAAAAAATAAATTTTATATTTATTTTATTATTTAGAATGCTTGTAAGGAATTACATTATGTAACTTGGAACGTATTTTAATATATTTTTAAACTTACTTCATATGAATGAAAAAAAAATTTTTTTCATAAAAGTTGTCATTTTTATGGAATTGCCCTTAACTCTTTTTTGTTTAAAGTGCTATTTGACATGATTTTATTTAACACTCTTTGTATATAGGTCTGATTCTTTGATTTTCACCAACTTCTCGACTAGCTAGAGTGCGTAAACTTTCAGCATTTATGTAAAGTTGACAGCAAAACTATTATTTTAATATTTTCGACATAATTTTTATCAATATTTCTCGCGGTTAAAGGAGAACGTATAGAACCATGTCTTAAAAATTTTATTTAATTTACTTGTAGTGGGTACTTGTGAATTTTGATAATTGCCTGGTGGAATAAAATTTGAAATATTTTGATCTTAAAAAAACCTCAAAAATTTCTGCTTAAAAAAAAAAAAAAAAAAAAAAAAAAAAAAAATGGTTATTAAAAAAATGCAAAAAAAAAAAATAATTTAAAAAAAATTATTCCTGAAAGCATATTAAAGCATGTATTCCATTTTTTTTTTTGATTTATTTATATTTATTTTTGTGTTTTGAAAATTTAAAAGGAATTTGAGAAAAAGCTAATTTTTGAGAAAAACCATAAATATTTGTTAAAAACCATAAATATTGCTAAAGGACAAGAATAATAGGACAAAAATAATATTCTACTTATATTAAAAACTTATAAATTTTTATTTGTATAATTCAGAAAAAAATAAATTTATTCAGATTTTTTATTTTCTTTATTTACTTTATGTTAATTTAACTATAATATATATATATATTTCTCTTTTACGATGTTTACATACCAAGCCAATTCCAAAAAAATTTTACATTTTCCATAGTTTAAAAGTTTCCTACTAATCTTTTGTCTTCAATAGATATTTTGATTTATTTATATTTGAATTTTTCAAATCTCGCAGTGGAATAAAATTTAAAAATACTTGTTTTTCTTAATTTTATTTTTTTTAAATTTTTGAGAAAAATCAAAAAAAAAATTTTTTTTTCTAATAAAAAAAGCAAAGAAAAATTAGTACTAAGGAAATCAAATTTTTTAAAAAAATATTGTGAAAAAGCACAAAAATAATCTTTAATTCTAGTAAAAAATATTAAAGTGTATTCGCCGCCGTATGCAAAACAATTAAGTGTACTTCAAGTAGACTTTAATGTATGTTATTCATACAAAATTGTTGATAAAGTCTACTTGAAGTACACTTAAATTTTTTTGTTAGAGTTTTGAAAATTTTATAATTGAATAAAATTTAAATATAATTTTTAAAGATTTGCGGAATTTATTTTATTATTCTTTATTAAAATAAAAAATCTTATTTTCGATCTTTATAATTTTTAATGATTGTGTTAGAAATTAATCAGGCTCAATATCAAATGTTTTTACTTCAAATAGAGCAAAAAACACTGGCACATTTGTTTGATTCGCAGAATTTTTTTTATTTTTTTTTAATTTAACTACTTTTTTTAAATTTTTGCAATATTTACAATTTATACAAAATGCTTTACCAATTTCCTAAAAATTGCTTTAATATATTAAATTCTTAAACTGTGCTTCAACGTTCTTTTACCTTCGAAATACCTTAAGCCATCTTCAAGGAAAAAAAATCGATCAATTTTTTTTTTCAATTTTTTTCCCTGATAGATACAATTTATTTGTATTTATTAACATTTTTTCTATTTCCTTATATATATAAAAAAACCTAGCAAAAATAGGAAAAACACATGTGTAAAGTAAATATATTCATTTGTTAGTATTTCCGCACGTACCCTTATACAAATAAGTAGCTCGAAAAAACATCAATTTCAATTATCTTTTCTGGTTGAATTTTTGTATAAATTTCTGGAGTGTGAAATGCCATTTTCAATAATACTCTAATCTTAAAATCTCTGTCAAACTAATTTTCTATAATATTTTGTCTTGGCAAAGAAATGGCAAAAAAAAAATGGTGTATTCTTTAAAGTCAAGTTTCCTACTTTAAACTAATAATTTTCTTCAGTAATTAATTTTTCCTATAGCTTTGTTAATCAAGATTTTGCGGTAAAAAAATTTACGGTGCGTCGTTAAAACAAAATATCTTAGCATTAATTTCAGTTTTTATTATTCTTAATGACCTACTTTAAAATATAATATACCAGCTTTTTTTTCTTAATATTTTAAATTTTAATAACATTCTTGGTGTTTTATACTATTATCTTTAGTACTTTTTTCTGTATCAGTTTTTCTGTGAAATTTTTTCCCATCTATTTTTTGCTGTCGAATTTTATGATGCATTTCTACGACGTCATAAAAATACTAAAAGCTTCAGAAATTGCATGTCTACAACTACAGTTACAAAAATTCACACATTATTCCGGTTTTATTCTCGCCTTTTGCTGCTCCCTGTAAGACAACACAAATAGTAGTCATAAAATTATAGTGGTTATAATAAAAACAAGCAAGAAAATGAAGCGTTAAGTAAGCAGTTTAATGTATAAAAATAAAAATTGCGCAGAAAAGCAAACCAAAAAAACATTTTTTTTAAGTTCTCATATTAAGGAATCTTTACACCCATATGTAGCCGTTAAAATACACCCCAAAGTTTTGATATAAGGAGCAGCAGCATTCATATGAGCACGGTTGAAGCTTTTATGACCCTCTATGAAGTGCTAGGGAATTGCTAAAATAACTAAAAATTCTGCTTTAATGTGGCTATTAAAAATAAAAATCTTACTAAGAAATGTTAGTAAGATTTTGAAAAGAAAATGAATTAACTTCGTTTTAGAATTTTAGGGGTTGGTGATATGTTGAAAATTAAAAATTTGTCTTAAAACTTAAAATTAAATTTTTTTCATACTTTTAAATAATTCGAATTGTTGTTTAGTAATATTGAAAGCTCGCATTTTATTATTGTAAAATATTATTGATTGGCATATCATATTTTTGAGGGGGTTTTTTTTTAAGAATTCTGGCAACAAGAAACGTATTAACTTTTGTATCGAAATATCTTACAATAGTTTGTACTTTTCGTATGAAAGGACTCTTTTAGCGGATAGACAAATTAATATAAAAATATTTTTATAAGCAAAAGTTTTTAAATAATAATATTAATTAGTTAAATGAACTAACATTAAAAAAAAAATAAAATATAGAAGATGGCATAATTTAAAATTAAATAAAACAAAATAAAATTAAATTAAATAAAATTAATTTATAAAAAAATAAGATTAAATTATAAATTATAAAAAAAAATAAATAAAATTAAATAAAATAAAATAAAGTAATTTAAAATAAAATAAAATAAGGCAAAGTAATTTAAAATAAAACAAAAAATAAAATAAAAGAAAATGAAATAAAATAAAATAAAATAAAATGAAATAAAACAAAAATAAAATGATATAATAAAAAATGAAAAAATAAAATGATATAATAAAAAAACGAAAAAATAAAATAAAATAAATTAAAATAAAATAAATTAAAATAAAATGAAATAAAAAAAAAAAAAAATAAAAAATGAAATGGTATGATAAAAAATTAAAAAATAAATTAAAAAAAAGTAAAATAAAATAAAATAAAATAAAGTAAAAAAATAAAATAAAGTAACGTAAAATAAATTAAAATAGTATGAAAAAAAAAAAAAAAAAATAAAGTAGAATGAAATAAAATAAAATAAAACGAGATACAATAAAATAAAATAAAGTTAAATAGAAAAAAATAAAGTAAAATAAAATAAAATTAAAAAAAATAAATAAAATAAAATAAAATAAAATAAAATAAAATAAAATAAAATAAAATAAAATAAAATAAAATAAAATAAAATAAAATGAAATAAAATAAAATATAATAAAATGATATAAAATGAAATAAAATAAATTCAAATTAAATGAAATAGAATAAACTAAAATAAAATAAAAAATATAATATAAAATAAATTAAAATAAAACAGAATAAATTAATAAAAAAAAATAAAATAAAATTAAATTAAATAAAATAAACTGAAATAAAAAAAATACAATAAAATTAAATTAAGTAAAATAAAATGAAATAAAAAAATAAAATAAAATAAATTCAAATAAAATAAAATTAAACACAATAAAATAGTATAAAATAAATTAAAATAAACTAAAATAAAATATTGTAAAATAAAATAAAACAAAATGAAATAAGATAAAATAAAATAAAATAAAATAAAATAAAATAAAATAAAATAAAATAAAATAAAATAAATTAAAATAAAATAAAATTAAATGAAACAAAATAAAATATAATAAACTAAAATAAAGTAAAAGAAAATAAAATAAAATAAAATAAAATAAAATAAAATAAAATAAAATAAAATAAAATAAAATAAAATAAAGTAAAGTAAAATAAAATAAAATAAAATAAAATAAAATAAAATAAAATAAAATAAAATAAATTCAAATAAAATAAAATAGAATAAATTAAAATAAAATAATATAATATAATATAATATAATATAATATAATATAAAATAAAATAAAAAAATAAAATAAAATTAAACAAACTAAAATAATATAAACTAAATTATAATAAACTAAAATATTATAAACTAAATTATAATAAACTAAAATAAAATTAAATAAAATAAAATAATATAAATTAAAATAAAATAAAATAAAATAAAATAAAATAAAATAAAATAAAATAACATAAAATAAATTAAAATAAAATGAAATAAAATGAAATAAAATAAAATAAAATAAAATAAAATAAAATAAAATAAAATAAAATAAAATAAACTAAAATAAAATAAAATAAAATAAAATAAAATAAAATAAAATAAAATAAAATAAAATAAAATAAAATAAAATAAAATAAAATAAAATAAAATAAAATAAAATAAAATAAAATAAAGTAAAATAAAATAAAATAAAATAAAATAAAATAAAATAAAATAAAATAAAATAAAGTAAAATAAAATAAAATAAAATAAAATAAAATAAAATAAAATAAAATAAAGTAAAATAAAATTATACAAAATTAAATAATATAAAATAAATTATAATAAACTAAAATAAACTAAAATGAAATATAATAAATGAAAATAAGATAGAATAAAACAAAACATAAAAGAAAACTAACAAAATGAAATAAAATAGAATTAAATTAAATTAAATTAAATTAAATTAAATTAAATTAAATTAAATTAAATTAAATTAAATTAAATTAAATTAAATTAAAATAAAATAAAATATAGTAAAATAAAATAAAATAAAATGAAATAAAATAAAATGAAATAAGATAAAATAAAAAAAAAATAAAATTAAATTAAATGAAACAAAATAAATTATAAAATAAATTATAATAAACTAAAATAAAATAAAAGAAAATAAAATAAAATAAAATAAATAAAGTAAAATAAAATTAAATAAAATAAATTAAAATAGTATGAAATAAAATAAAATAAAATAAATTCAAATAAAATAAAATAGAATAAATTAAAATAAAATAATATAATATAAAATAAAATAAAAAAATAAAATAAAATTAAACAAACTAAAATAATATAAACTAAATTATAATAAACTAAAATAATATAAACTAAATTATAATAAACTAAAATAAAATAAAATAAAATAAAATAATATAAAATAAAATAAAATAAAAAAAATAAAATAAAATAAAATAAAATAAAATAAAATAAATTAAAATATAATAAAATAAAATAAAATAAAATAAAGTAAAATAAAATTAAACAAAATAAAATAATATAAAATAAATTATAATAAACTAAAATAAACTAAAACAAGTAAGAAAATTATAGTCGGTCTAGACCGACTATACGATACCCTATACCATGCGTTTAGAGACCCTATCTCTTAGGCCCAACTAACTGGACATAGAAAATAAGCAAAAACCAAATTTGAGTGGGATTTTTATTAATTTTTTTGGCTGCAGATATGAAAAAGTTCATATCGGATGCTATATCTTTATAGGGACTTGGTCCAAAAATGGACCGATCCTGATCATGTTTGGTAAAGTCTCTTGTATTTTGCAAAAATATATACAAACAAAATTTGAGAAGAATCAGTGCAATATTTTTGTTTTTTAATAGATTTAAGTGAAGATCGGGAAGCAACTCTATATGGGGTCAAAGGGATCATTTTTGGACTACTCATTAATGGATGTAATGAACGCATACAAACCCAATTTGAGTAAGATCTATATGACAATTTGGATCTTATGGCAATTTATGTCGATTTCATATGGGTAATTTGTATGGGGGCTAGGTCTGAACATGGACCGATTCTCACCAATTTCAATAGCGTTCATCCCATGGCCGATAAAAGCTTATGTACCAAATTTCATCAAAATACATTCATATTTACGACCTGCAGTTTGATTACAAGCTTTACATGGACACACAGACGGACGGACGGACGGACGGACATTGTTAAATCAACTCAGAAAGTGATTCTGATTCGATCGGTATAATTAAAGATGGGTCTAGGTCAAATATTTTTGGTTGTTACAAACAGCAGCACAAAGTCATTATACCCAAACCACATAGTGGTATAGGGTATAATGAAATATAATAAATAAAAACAAGTAAGAAAATTATAGTCGGTCTAGACCGACTATACGATACCCTATACCATGCGTTTAGAGACCCTATCTCTTAGGCCCAACTAACTGGACATAGAAAATAAGCAAAAACCAAATTTGAGTCGGATTTTTATTAATTTTTTTGGCTGCAGATATAAAAAAGTTCATATCGGATGCTATACCTATATAGGGACTTGGTCCAATAATGGATCGATCCTGATCATGTTTGGTAAAGTCTCTTGTATTTTGCAAAAATATATACAAACAAAATTTGAGAAGAATCAGTGCAATATTTTTGTTTTTTAATAGATTTAAGTGAAGATCGGGAAGCAGCTCTATATGGGGTCAAAGGTATCATTTTTGGACTACTCATTAATGGATGTAGTGAACGCATACAAACCCAATTTGAGTAAGATCTATATGACAATTTGGATCTTATGGCAATTTATGTCGATTTCATATGGGAAATTTGTATGGGGGCTAGGTCTGATCATGCACCGATTCTCACCAATTTCAATAGCGTTCATCCCATGGCCGATGAAAGCTTATGTACCAAATTTCATCAAAATATATTCATATTTGCGACCTGCAGTTTGATTACAAGGTTTACATGGACACACAGACGGACGGACGGACTCAGAAAGTGATTCTGATTCGATCGGTATAATTAAAGATGGGTCTAGGTCAAATATTTTTGGTTGTTACAAACAGCAGCACAAAGTCATTATACCCAAACCACATAGTGGTATAGGGTATAATAATAACATAAAACTAGATTAAAAAAAAATGAAATAAAATATAATAAAATAATATAACATAAAATCAAATTAAAGAATTAAAATAAAATAATATAAAATAAAATAAAATGAAATAAAATAAAATAAAATAAAATAAAATAAAATAAAATAAAATAAAATAAAATAAAATGATAAAGTAAAATGAAATAAAATGAAATAAAATAATTTAAATAAAATAAAATAAAATAAATAAAATAAAATAAGTCAAATAAAATAAAATAAAATAAAATAAAATAAAATAAAATAAAATAAAATAAAATAAAATAAAATAAAATAAAATAAAATAAAATAAATAAAATAAAATAAAATGAAATAATATAGAATACAATAAAATTAAAAAAATTAAATAAAATATAATAAAATAATATAAAATAAAATAAAATAAAATAAAATTAAAATAAAATAAAATAAAGTAAAATAAAATAAAATAAAATAAAATAAAATAAAATAAAATAAAATAAAATAAAATAAATTAACGTAAAATAAATTTTAATAAACTAAAATAATTTTAGAATAAAATAAAATAAAATAAAATGATAAAATAAAATGAAATAAAATGAAATAATTTAAAATAAAATAAAATAAAATAAAATAAAATCAAATATAAAATAAAATAAAATAAACAAAATAAATCAAATAAAGTAAAATAAAGTAAAATAGTATGAAATAATATAGAATACAATAAAATTAAAAAAATTAAATAAAATATAATAAAATAATATAAAATAAAATAAAATAAAATAAAATAAAATAAAATAAAATAAAATAAAATAAAATAAAATAAAATAAAATAAAATTAAATAAAATAAAATAAAATAAAATAAAATAAAGTAAAGTAAAATAAAATAAAATAAAATAAAGTAAAATAAAGTAAAATAAAATAAATTAACGTAAAATAAATTTTAATAAACTAAAATAATTTTAGAATATAATAACATAAAATAAAATAAAATAAAATAAAATAAAATAAAATAAAATAAAATAAAATAAAATAAAATAAAATAAAACAAAATAAAAAAAGTAAAATAAATTAAAATAAAATCAAAACAAAATAAAATAAAATAAAAATTAAAGTAATATAAAATTAAATGAAATAAATTAGAATAAAATTAAATTAAATAAATTAAAAAAAATTAAATTAAAAATAAATGCTGAATAAAATTATATAAAATAAAATAAAAAAAAAAATAAAATTAAGTCAGATACAGTAAAAAATTCAGACCCTAATCCGGCTTTTCGACTTTCTACTGTGCAATCAAATAAAATCAAATGAGAAAAATAAACAAATAAATATATATATTAATTAATGAAGAAATAAGTGCCGACACATTTTATCCTTTAGACCTTTAAAAAAATTTAATTTCACACTTTCTGCTACATATTCCTTCCTTCACAGTTTCAAAAGTTCATTTACTGCAACTCTAACCATATTTTGAAAAGAATTAAATATTAAAAATATATATATATATATGTATATTCAAACAGTTTTCTAATGAACAATATCTATTTAAAGCCAATAAACATTTGAAAAAAAGAACAAAAGCTATTTGCAATGATTTCAAATCGGTATTAAAAGGCTGCACTAAAATGGTTTTAAAAAATCTCCCACTTAGACACAAACAAAAAAAGGGATACTCCTGATGTTTACCAACTATCCATATTTCGAAATAATTGATAATAAAACAAGAAATTACTGCTACATTTTCATTATACATATATATGTATATCCGAATACAACATTGTATGTCCATAAGGAATGCGTAAGTAACTCTAGCATAATATGTATTTATATACCTTTATTTTCAAAGTTATATGAGTGCCATGAAAAGATAATAAAATCGTGTTTGCAAAAAAGTTAAACTTCTCTGATGAAAAGTAGTAAAAATACCTTAAATCTAGCAAACATAAGATTTTAATAAACTCAAAAGCATTTGACAATCAAAATTGCACTTAAACTTTCTGTCATTCGTTTTTTTTTCGTGTTTTTTTGATAGTACACATACTTTCTCATCTGTTTTTAACAGATTTCTTTGGAAGATTTATGTCAAGCTTGTTGAAAACAGAAGGATCTTAAAATGAAGCGAACTTTTTAAGCCCTCCTTAAAAAAAAGAGAAAAAAAATGCAAACACACGCACACACACACACACACAAAAACAAACGAAGATGTTAAAAACAGAAAGTTGCGATGAGTTTGTTTACCGTCGAGTTGTATTTTAAGACAGCCGGTATATGTTTGATAATGAAGCTATCGGTAAATATGTTATGAAGTTCTAGACAGGTGCGTAGGCATTTTATAGTCTTTAATAAATAAAGTATGTTGTAATAAATCTATTATAAGTACAGTTTCCTAAAATTACTTTATATGTTATTTATCGACTTAGTCAGAAGATAAACCTTTTTATGACTCCAAAAATAAGTAGTTTTCCATTTGTTTATGTTCTTCCAAAAGAGCCATAACTGGTCTTAGATATGAGTTTCTCATATGTATTTTCGAAAAATATAACAAAACAAGTGATGCCCGATCAAACTAAAGAATCATAATAAAATATATATAGATCAAAAATCCGTTCCTAAGAGGAATTGTACCCGTATTTTGCATCTTCAAAAATATTATTTCTTTTAGGCATAAATTAAGAAGTAAAATTAAATTAAAAACTAAGAGCATAATTTGTGGTTTCTGATTTTAATTTTGCTTACGAGTTTTTTTAATAGGTACAGAAATTTTATAAACTTTTAGTTATTAAAGAAAACATGCCAAATCTGAAGAAAACAAGTAAAATCCATCGGTATGGTAATAGTGGAAACAAATTCAATCATAGTATCAATTTATACTACTTAATATGAGGACTGAATTATCTCTAAAAAATTGGTTTCTTAAGGTTATCGATGGAATCGAATTTTTCGGGAATTATCATATTTATTATTTTACGACCGCAAAATACCCCATACAATCTGCATCGCACGACCACAGCTTATATATTTGGCGAGGCATGAACTTCCTTCCTAGTCCTTGTCCACATATAAAATTTTCATCCTTTATGTTAATTTGTTTTTTTTCAATAAATTTTTTGTTCTCTAATTTAATTTGAATTTTTTTTTGCTTAATTTTTTATAAATTTTTCCTTAATAAATCATTTGTTAATATTCACTTTACTTTTTTATCTTTTCAGGTAAGTCCTACCGAATGTCTAAATTTTAAATAACACGTAAGTGAAAAAAACTGTCTCTGAAATAAATAGCATTCTTGTTCCTTTCATTACTTTTTTCTAACATTATTTAAGACAACTTAATAAGATGGCATCTAAATATGATCTTTTGATTGCATTAACTAAATTAATGCAATATTCAAGTGACTTGAGCAGACTAACGATATTACAATGAGTGACAATAAATGGAAATTTTTTAACAAAATTTATTCTTGACGACTTGAACGTCCGGTATCAAAAAATTGGATCTCTTTTAATAAAAATATTAACATAAAATAGCTCAACTTCAGGAAACAATAACAAAACTTAAAAGTATTCATTTGTATGCTATTGAAAAAACATTGGAAACCTTTACTAGACAATAATTCAAAGCTTTCCATCTATTTCTCGTTTCAATAGGGTATGGAGGCTATTGGAAATTTTTTGCCACTCTGAATTAACTGCTACTATGAGATCGATCAGCCTTGGTTGTGTCATTTCGTGTCCCTATTTTTCGATCTACAATTTTCCATTGATTTTCTATTTGGTGATTGGGCTGGCTATTTCAAAACACTGACTGCATTAGATTATAGCTATTGGGTTACAACTTTGGAGGTGTGTTTTGGGTCATTGTCATGCTGGAACTACCAGACCGGGGGCATATTTTCTTCCGCGTAATTCCGATTATGCCCATATCAAATTCCAGAGTATCTTTTACTACATGAATTGCACACATTTTTTGGCCCGAAGAGTAGCCACATAATCTTGCCACTGCCAAACATCAATTTTATTCGTATATTTTGGGTCTAGTCTTTTTCTCTTTGGTCGCCGTATACGGCGACCTCTTAAGTTAAAGTTGGACTTGTCTGAAAAGAGAACTGTGCTCTAGTTCTGTAATGGACAGTTTATGTGTTCTTTACCAAAAATTATGCGAGCCGGACGATTTTCTCTGATATGAAATAATTTCTTCCCCTCGTCGGGAAACTTTTAGTGTTGCATTGTTAGTGACCTCTTTAGGCAAAATTTTTGGAGATTCTTTTAAACTCTCTTGCTATTGTATTATCCTGTCTCTGACTTGTTTTACGGGGCCTGCGCCTAAATGTTGAGCTATCGCCGTACCTCTTTCACAATGTTTCTTGATAATTACTGCAATTATGGATTTAATCATAGAATATTTCTAAAAAAGTATAATCATCAATTATTCTGGTTTTTAACTCTTCACAAAGCTTTTTTCTTGTAAAGCGTTTGTCAATAAGAGCGCTACAAAAGTTTTTTTTTAAATAAAACAAAAACGGTTTTGGATATCAATGAAATAATTTATTCCTGTGGAAGTACGTTCGATGCCATTATGTATGGAAAACGATCTCTTTTGCATGGCCACCACGGGCACGCTTGCAGAAGTCCAGACGCTGAACCCAATTTTCGACGGTTTTCAAGCATAAATCGGCCGATACTGCTGCAATTTCACGTTCGATATTCGTACGAAGTTCATCAATAGACTTGACGTAGCCCCACAGGAAATAGTCCAACGGCGTCAAATCGCACGACCGAGGCGGCCAATCGACTGGACCATTTCCAATAAATTGATTGGTTTCCAATAAATTGATTGTGACATTCGCTGTGTGGCTTGTGGCGCCGTCCTGTTGGAACCACATGTCCTCCAAGTCCATATCATCCAACTGGGGCCAAAAATATTCGGTTATCATTGAACGGTAGCGATTCCTATTCACAGTAACGTGTCGGTCTTGATCATCACGGAAGAAGTACGGCCCAATGACGCCGCCGGCCCATAAACCGCACCAAACCGTAATTTTTTCGGGATGCAATGATGACTCATGGAGTACGTGTGGATTGCTGTCTGACCAATAACTCATATTTTGTTTATTGACGAAACCATTCAGCCAGAAATGAGCCTCATCGCTGAAGATGATTTTTCGATGAAAATCCGAATCATTTTCAAGTTGTTGCTCAGCCCAATTCACGAACATGTAGGCCAATATCTGTTCGCAAAATTCGCCACAACGACGTCATAGAGATGCCCAACGCTTGAGAACGACGTGTGAGAGACACATTTGGGCTTTCTTCAACTGAAGCCTCAGCGGCAGCAATATTCTCGACACTACGGGCACTTCTTTGTCTCACTGGCATGGGAGCATTTTGTACTGTGCCTGTGGATTCAAATTTTTCCACTAGAAACCCATAAATTGGACGTAGCGCTCTTAACGTTAAGGCCACTGAACTCCGAATTTCGGTAGTAAATTTTAATAATTTCGACTCGTTGTTGGCTCGTATATCTTTCCATCATGAAATGGCAAACCTTACTGAAGAGAAATGTCATAAGAGCGGCAAGAAATATGGCGTCGTTTGCTGTCCCCGTCTTTCTACTTTTGTAGCGTCCCTGTTGAAAAACCCTTTATTTATTTTATAATAATTAATCTTATACTTAGATTAAATCATTGAAAAATACACTTGTATTTAAGAATTTTTTGAAAGAAAACGACAAAAAGTACAAATATCTAAATATCTGTTAAAATTTGATACATTTTCTTTCATACCATATTCTATTTTTATACCCTATACCACTATGTGGTTTGGGTATAATGACTTTGTGCTGCTGTTTGTAACAACCAAAAATATTTGACCTAGACCCATCTTTAATTATACCGATCGAATCAGAATCACTTTCTGAGTTGATTTAACAATGTCCGTCCGTCCGTCCGTCCGTCCGTCCGTCCGTCCGTCCGTCCGTCCGTCCGTCTGTGTGTCCTTGTAATCAAACTGCAGGTCGCAAATATGAATATATTTTGATGAAATTTGGTACATAAGCTTTTATCGGCCATGGGATGAACGCTATTGAAATTGGTGAGAATCGGTCCATGTTCAGACCTAGCCCCCATACAAATTACCCATATGAAATCGACATAAATTGCCATAAGATCCAAATTGTCATATAGATATTACTCAAATTGGGTTTGTATGCGTTCATTACATCCACTAATGAGTAGTCCAAAAATGATCCCTTTGACCCCATATAGAGCTGCTTCCCGATCTTCACTTAAATCTATTAAAAAACAAAAATATTGAACTGATTCTTCTCAAATTTTGTTTGTACATATTTTTGCAAAATACAAGAGACTTTACCAAACATGATAAGGATCGGTCCATTTTTGGACCTAGTCCCTTTATAGATATAGCATCCGATATGAATTTTTTCATATCTGCAGCCAAAAAAATTAATAAAAATCCCACTCAAATTTGGTTTTTGCTTATTTTCAATGTCCAGTTAGTTGGGCCTAAGAGATAGGGTTTCTAAACGCATGGTATAGGGTATCGTATAGTCGGTCTAGACCGACTATAATTTTCTTACTTGTTATTATTGTAATCAACTCTGGTACGGAAGTTTGAAAGTTTCCATTGTTTTGGCATCGCTAAAAAATACGTTTTTTCCGTAATTTTAGGACTTAACGCGAAGTTATTAAAAAAAAAAAATTGGCAAGTTTGGAATTTTTTAAAAGTTTCCAATGTATTATCACCCATTGTAAATGGTTTAACATAGTCTAAACAATGTTATTGAAAACGAATATCTTTGTTATTGAATACTTAAGGATTTTATGAGAGCCAAAAAACGTTCTAGTTATTTCAAAAATTAAGGGCGAAATTAATTATTCCATATTTAAATATTTTTTAAAAATCAATAACGTAAAGCTGAGAAAATTGGCATACGCGGTTATTTCTGAAAACCATAGAAATAATGATCTCTAGTTTCTAAAAATTCTGACTGGCGATTTTTTCTTTTTCTTCTTTTAATTTATTCTATTTATTGTTTGAAATTTTTGTTATATTTTCATTCCTGTATTCTTACTGGAACAAAACGCGTAAATAAACAATAAAAGCCAACTTTGCTGAACCAAAAATGCCTCAATAGGTAGAGCGCTAAACTAGCACACAGGAAGCTCGAGTTAAAATCCGTCACATGGTCAAAGATTTTCTTTAAGTTAAAAAATTAAATTTGAATGATGCAAAACAACATATATATATTTCATCTTTCACAATTTAATAATTTGATACGCCAATTTTAAATTCAACAGTGAAATCTGTAATAAAATACTTGAACATATTTAGTGGTATCAGGTCTGATTTTTTTTTTCTAAATTGCCCTCTCAACCATTCTATTTAATTTATGTAAATTTGTGCATCACTCAACTCGTTCTTTAAATGATTAAAAAAAAAGTTCACAACAATCGTCAGAAGTTAAAAAGATTTAGATTTATTTAGTTCTGCGCTAATTTCAGTTCGCTAAGTAACAAACCATTATGTTTCGAATGAATTTCTAGCATGTAACTTACTTGAACTTTAACCGATAAACTTGTTTGAACATGTTAAACTTAAATTGTGGTTAATCTGAATCATAATATTCACTGACTCACTGATACACTGACTCAGTTACTTCATCTACGCGTCTTCCATTGTTGATATAAGTTGTCGCTAGCGTCGCATAAATGATTTATAAGCTCGATAAAACAAATTACTAGAACTACTAGTTATAAATATTTATCTAGCGCTGAATAACTTTCGTCTGAAATAAGTCCTTAGAATGTTGTCCCCATAGACACTTAAATTGGATAAAACGGCATAAAAATTCGTAAAAGCAGCAATACAGTTTTGTACATCTAAAAATTAGATTTTTCCGATCGCGAGTGGATAATGTTTTAATTTTTAGATGTACACGTTGAAGAACATGTTCTGTTTTTTTTTTTTTTTTTAGCAGTACACGTGCAAGAACACGAATTTAAAATAAAGCTACACGCGAATCTGTGTGGTTTATGTGTGTTCGAAAAAAAAAATACGTGATAGAAACAAGTTCGTATACATAACGAAATATTAAAACGAAACACAGTCATGATTGTGTTCGGCACCGTACAAAATTGAGAAACACACATAATTGATATGGAAATAAATATATGTGTTAACTGCTTTAGAACGGAACATTGTGTGTTTGCTGTGTGTATTTTCTGAACCTTGATTATTAGGAAGAAACCCGTATTTTGGAAAAAAGTTTTCTAGAAAAAATAAAAAAAATATATTGCATTAAAAATGATTAATTTTAACGTAAAAATTTGGCAAAAAATTTAATTAAAATAAAAAGATTATTTAAAGTAATTTTTTTATTTTAAATAAAAATTAAAAATAAAAAAATTTCCTCAGAAATATTCTAAAAAAAAAAAAACTATAATGAGAGAAAAATATATTTTGTCATAAAAATTTGACAACGTTGATTAAAGTAAAAATATGTAAATAAAAGGGTATTTTTTCATAATTATTAATTGTTAATTATCCTAAAAAATATTTGTAAAAATAAACATTTAACAGTAAACAATTTTTTCTTGTAGAATGATTTACATAAAAAATGGTGTTATTTACTTTCAATATTTTTGAGAAGGAAAATGTTTGCTGGAAAAAAGTTTTGCTAGAAAAATCCTTAAAAAATAAAATGAATAAAAAAAAATATATTTTTAAACATAAGAATTTTCCAAAACATTTTATCAAATTAAAAATGTTATTCAAAGAACTTGTCTTTTAAATTAAATATTTTATTTTATTTTGAATTCTTAGAAAGTTCACAAAAAACTATAATGAATAAAAAAAGAAATATATTTTAATGTTTGACAAGAAATACTTTTGTTGTCGTCAAATGGGTTTTATACAAAAATATTATTATATCACTTTTAATTTTAAAAATTTGATATTTTTTAATTTAAATATAAACGGTGTGTTGCTTGTTTAGATAGAACTTAGGAAAGGGTTAGGTGTTAAGCGAACTGTCATATCAGTACAGTGGCAAATCATTATGAACAGATTCACGCTTGAACAACGCTACCAAATTATCCAAATGTTCTTTGAAACTAAGTCATCGATTCGCGCAACTTATAGACGATGTTCATAGCAAAATTGTGTTCAGCGATGGGGCTAATATTTGGCTTAACGGCTTTGTTAATAAAGAAAATTGCCGAATATGAAGTGAGACCCTACCAACCCTATTACATCCAGAAAAATGCACCGTTTGGTGCGTTTTATACGCTAGTGTTATCATCGCACCTTATTTGTTCAACATAGAGCTCACGTTACGGTCAATGGAGATCATTACTGCACCATGATCAATGATTTTTTGTTTGAAAATATGGATTACTTTAATCCGGGCGAGATGTGGTTTCAACAGGATGGCGATACGTGTTATAAGGCGATCTCAAAATTTGGAGATAAGATAAACCTCCAAGGTCGTGCGATTTCACACCTCTAGATTATTTCCTGTGGGACTACGTAGTCACTGCTTTGTGCTGATAAACCAACAACAATTGATGCCTTGGAGGCCAACATTGTTCGTGTTATTCGTGACATACGGCCAGCAATACTTGCAAAACTGACCCGAATTGGACGTCCAGTATACTCTTCGTCATTTTTTTTCGAATGTTAATGCCATGTGTTGGTCCCTCGAATAAAAAATTTTTTTTTTATCAAAATTTAATCTTTGATGAATTTTTAAAAACAATATGATATATAAAATATTTTTTTTTTAAATTAAAATTATATATAAAAACTTTTATGCTCAAAATTTATTTCAAAAATTAAAAAAAAAAAAATTAAAATCGCAAGATTTTTTTTGCCAAGTTTTTGTGTTAATTTAGGTTAACTGATATTTAAGCTTATTGAATATAATTTTTGTATTATTTAAAATACTAATTTCTATTTTTGGTTTTTCTAAAAGTTAAATATGAGTTTTTATTTTGACAGAGCAAAATTAACCCCCAAATTTATAGCCAAGTTACTGGTTTACTAGTTTGTCTTGAAAAATTTCATATTACCAGAACAAAGAATAGTTTTATGAAAAAGTATACTGCGGATGATGATGAAAATGTTGTCGAACATCCTTCAATAGTTGAGCACGTTGATAGCACATCATTCGTTTTCATGTTGGACGTGCTTTAAATTTTGTTATTGTTTTTTTTTCTGGTGCTGTACGAGAAACTTGTTTTTTCATTAAATTTTTTATGTTTTATGTGTGTTGCTGTTTGTTAGATTTCAATTTTTACTTAACAGTTCTACCAGAAAACGAAAAAACAATGTTTTGCTTCTCATATTCCTGTTTTCTTTTTTTAAGTTTTTAATTTAAAGCACGTTTAAACAAGTTTGTATATCTTGGTTTCTTTGCTGGCAGCATGTAGTTTAAAGATATTTTGCATTTGGAGAAAAATAAACACAGAAATATACTCTTAAAATTTTTATGGACTTCTACTTAAGATTTTCATAGTGTTTGTATACGATATTTTCATGCTCATCATCGTCAACATCATTTGAATTTTTAGAATAATAGTTTTTTTGTTGTTGTTATGCATAAACTTCGTAAACTGCATCATTTGTTTGTTAAATGCACTCTATCTATCATTTTGGATTGCCTTGAAGTATAGTTATATTAAATGAAAAATGTATGAGCACGTTCAGTATTTCAGCAAATGATGAGCCAAAATAAAAGTGTATGCATATATCCTTGTTTATAGATACTCATCCTTCTACGCATAGAATGGTCTTAAAAACTAAACATGAAGTTTAATACAAGAGGTTGCTGCAAGGTAGTCTTAGTGCCAGGCAGTAGTAAAATTCTTTTCTGAAAAGGTTAATAAACTATAAAAAATAAAATGCTGGTTGTTTCAATTAATTTAAAATTGAATTTTTTCAAAATGTGTGTACACAAAAGATAAGCATTTTTGTTTTATTATCTTGAAATGATGAGTATTTAAAAGAACGATTTTAAAACATTTTTGCGACTAAATATTTAAAAATAAGTAAGAGTTAAATAAATTAAATAAAAATATAAAAATGTAAAGACATAAAAATGTAAAGACATAAAAATATAAAAATTCAAAAATATAAAAATATGAAAATATGAAAATGTAAAAATATAAAAATATAAAAATACAAAAATATAAAAAATATAAAAAATATAAAAATATAAAATGTAGAAATATAAATATATAAAAATATAAATATATAAAAATATAAAAATATAAAAATATAAAAATATAAAAATATAAAAAATATAGAAATATAAAAATACAAAAATATAAAAATATAAAAATATAAAAAATATAAAAATATAAAAATATAAAAAATATAAAAATATAAAATGTATATTATAAAACTATAAAAATATTAAAATATAGAAATATAAAAATATAAATATATAAAAATATAAAAATATAAAAATATAAAAAATATAAAAATATAAAAATATAAAAAATATAAAAATATAAAATGTATATTATAAAACTATAAAAATATTAAAATATAAAAATATAAAAATATAAAAATATAAAAATATAAAAATATAAAAATATAAAAATATAAAAATATAAAAATATAAAAATATAAAAATATAAAAATATAAAAATATAAAAATATAAAAATTTAAAATATAAAAATATAAAAATATAAAAATATAAAAATATAAAAATATAAAAATATAAAAATATAAAAATATAAAAATATAAAAATATAAAAATATAAAAATATAAAAATATAAAAATATAAAAATATAAAAATATAAAAAAATAAAAATATAAAAATATAAAATGTATATTATAAAACTATAAAAATATTAAAATATAGAAATATAAAAATATAAATATATAAAAATATAAAAATATAAATATATAAATATATAAAAATATAAAAATATAAAAATATAAAAATATAAAAATATAAAAATAAAAAAATATAAAAATATAAAAATATAAAAATATAAAAATATAAAAATATAAAAATAGAAAAATATAAAAATATGAAAATGTAAAAATATAAAAATATAAAAATACAAAAATATAAAAAATATAAAAATATAAAATGTAGAAATATAAATATATAAAAATATAAATATATAAAAATATAAAAATATAAAAATATAAAAATATAAAAATATAAAAATAGAAAAATATAAAAATATGAAAATGTAAAAATATAAAAATATAAAAATATAAAAACATGAAAATATAAAAATAAAAATATAAAAATACAAATATATAAAAATAAAAAAATATAAAATTATAAAAATATAAAAATATAAAATTATAACAATATAAAAATATAAAAATATAAAAATATAAAAATACAAAAATATGAAAATATAGAAATATAATAAGTAAGAGTGCTAAATGTGCTTAATGACTTATTTAGGGGTCTGCATAACTTCTGAAATCATGTCTGTAAAAGTGAATCAGCAGTGTTTCTTAAATCATTGGTCGGAATTGGCGAAATGATGAAAAATACTCTAAAAGTGGGGCTTGATAGATTAATTTTTTTTTATAAGATATGCTGATTTGAATGATTTTCGCGATGACAATATAATTTATTTTTTTTGTTTTTGTGCTATTATTATTTTCTTACTTAAAAAAAATTTTTTTTGGCGATATTTTTTTTTTTTGATTCAAGACCCTCCATAGAAACCCATGGTATAGGGCATCGTATAGGGTATCATCATAAATACTTTGAGAATGTTCCTATTCTAGAAGAAGAACATCCTAAATAATTCCTCATATTTTTCTTAAAAAAAAAAAGTAATAATATTTTTGATGTCGAAAAAAAAAAAATCGCCAAAACAAAAATATATATTAATAATTGAAAATAGTTAGCACGAAAATTGCTCAAATCGCCATATCTCGAAAATTACCTTAGCGATTTTTTTTGAAAGCGGTAACATTAGTGCTATCAAACCCTGTACTAACTTTTTGGGTAGTATATTATCAGCACTTCGTCCATTCCGTCCAAGTGTGAAATATTTCTTGCATACTTTAAATCACGTTTTAATGCTTTTTCTAGCAAACGAATATAAATAAAATATAAATTTTGCAATTATTAGCGTGAAGAATCTTTAAAGAGATTATTTATCAGTACTTTAAAATTTGTTGCCTGGTTAATCTGTAGCATTTTTGTATGATTTGACTTTTTAAATTATAGACTTTTAAACACAAGCAATAGTTCTTAGTGTCAAGAGATGATAAAAAAAAAACTTGCTTTTAACTTGATTGCTCCTTTGTCATCTTGTACTCAATAACTACACAATAAAAGACAAAATTTTTTATTTCGAAAGCTATTTTAAAAGCTAACGATATTATTCCCCAGACAGCCAAATAATATATTGAATAAAGAGAGCAGAAAAAAAAATGTCTTGCTTTTAAAAGTTAAGAGAGTTTTGATAGACACATCAACAAAAAGAAGACGAATTATTTTTGCTAGATATTTCAATCCAACAAATTTCTAACCTAAAGTCTTAAATTGTGGATACTAAAAGTCTTAAATTTGATTCGAAAATGTTACTTTGTTTTTGTTTTTTTAAAACAGTGTTTTTAAATTTATGTCCTGGAAGTATTAAAAGTTTTAAAAATTAGTCTTCAAAAATAAATCTAAGAACATAAGACTTCAAATCATATAATTTTCCTTCTCTCTAGGCCCCGAAAACTTGTGTTTTCTAAATCGTTTCTGAGCCATATTGGATCCAATGAAAAATGTCCATAAAACGAGAGCATATTCAGAATATGTCTCCTTAAAGAGTCATAATATCTGAGGGCCTAGATGTGTGTCGTCATGGGAAGAGCAATGAACATTTTTATATGGAAATTCACAATTGTAAAGGGTAGAGTATTTTAAAAACTGCAGCCCAGATTTTGGCTCCAAAAATCTTTTGAAATTATATTAATGAGAGGGACATTCACATTGAATATGTTACCACTATTAAATACACTAGACTAAAAAACTATACAATTTATATTTTCTGTACAATTTAATAAGAGTCTCTTGAGGACATTATTTTTGAAAAAAAAATACAGTTCAGATTCCTTTGTGCATTATTAAAGATTGTTAATAAAAAAAGTCTTTTGAGAATATATTTTTTAAAATATTATGAAATTAAGATTCTATGAGAGCAATCAGAAATATAATTATCAACTTTCTTAGAAAAAAAAATATAAAATATATAAAATATCTATAATATCAATAGGCCAGGCGATTTCTTGTGACCGGTGTTTTGTTATACCGTTTTATCCCGATTTTTACCAAACGTATATTATTTGAAAGGCATTTCTTTTTAGCTGCTCACCAGATTTACAGATTTTTAAATTTTTTCCTTTATTTTGAGAAAATTGCATTTAAAGTTGCTAGCAACACATACATAAAACTATACATATGCTATGCGTGTTTTATTAAATTTGTTAATGAGTTTGTTCTTTTCATTCACAAATAATAATAAACCATAAAAGTGTTGGTTTGTGAATTGGCTAAGTTGATAAATAAAGCTGCCTAGAAATAGCACTCGAATTTCGTGCATTGGAATCTGCTAGTATAAATAATTAGTTGTAAATGAAAAGGTACTTTTTTAAAAAACTAATGTTTTTTTTAGAAAATATATTTTTTTAAGAACATCTACTTTACTTTTTTTTATAAAGGTACTGTTGTAAGAAAATATACTTTATTTAGAAAAGGTATTTTTTGTTTATTTTAAGAAAATGTACTTTTTAAGAAAAGGCACATTTTTCACATAAAGAACTTTTTTTAAGAAAATGTACCTTTTTAAGAAAAGGCACATTTTTCATAAATGGAGCTTTTTTTAAGAAAAGGTACTTTTTTAAGAAAAAATACTTTTATTTAAAAGAAAATGTACTTTTTTTAGGAAAGGCCAGATTTTTCACAAAGGGTACTTTTTTAAGAAAAGGTAGTTTTTTAAGGAAAGATACTTCTTAAAGAAAATTTACTTTTTCAAAAAAATTTACAATTTTAAGATAAGGCACATTTTTCTCAAAATGTACTTTTTAAAGAAAAGGTTTTTTTTTAAGAAAATGTACATTTTTAAGCAAAGGTACTTTTTAAAGAAAATGTGAATTTTTAAGAAAATTTACTATTTTTAAGAAATATATTTAATAGAATAAATTTATTTAAGAAAAATTACTTTTTTTAACACAAGCTAATTTTTTTTAAAAAGGATTTTTTTTTTAAAAAAGGTACTTTTTTTAATAAAAGTTTCTTTTTTAACAAAAGCTACTTATTTTAGAAATGGTAAATTATTAAACGAATGTACTTTTTTAGGGAAAGGTAAATTTTTAAGAAATGATAATTAAAGAAAGCTACTATTTTTTTAAGAAAAGACACTTTTTCAAGAAGATGTACATACTTTTTAAGCAAATGTACGTTTTAAAAAAGGGACTTATTTTTTTTTTAATATACTTTTTTAAGAAAAGTTCGTTTTTAAGAAATGGCTCTTTTGTAACAAAAGGTACTTTTTGACAGAAGTTATTTTTATCAAATGTCTGCTTTTTTTTTTGAAAAAGTACTTTTTAAAAAAGGCATTTTTCAAATAAAATTTACTTTTTATGAAAATTTCCTTTTTAAGAAAATTTCCTTTTTTAAGAAAATGCATTTTTATAAGAAATTTTGCTTTATTAAAAAAAGTTGCTTTTGTAAGAAATATTATTTTTTTTTAAATAAAATGTACTTGTGTAAGAAAAGGTGAAGAAGAGGTGTTTTTTTTTGGAAAAGGTACGTTTTAAAAAAATAAATTTTTTTTTGGAACAGGCTATTTTTTAAGAAAATGTACTTTTTAATACAAGGTACGTGGGTGGGCCCAGCATAACCCGACTTGACATAGAAAACATAACAAATTTGGGAAAAATTTTCTTTATTGACCTGTTTAACTAAAATACATTTTTAAAAAGTATTTTGTCCCAGAACAACTCGACCTGAAAAATAACAAATTTTAGAAAAATTTTTGTTTATATTTGAACATAATCTCTTGGTGTACTTTTCCCAGCGATATTCAATAGCTTTGATACCCTGTCTATAGTAAAACCTGTCTAGTTGGTTTATTATTGGCAAATCTTTTATCACCGAGTCATCATTTCAAGTTTGCAAATAGCAAATAACCCGAGGGAGCTAAATCTTGGGAACAGGGTGCGTGCATGATGCAGAAATTCAAGTTTTACTTCATGGATTTTGGCCATCGCAATAGTGGATGTATGAATGTATGGTGTATTGTCTTGATGAAACAATACTTTCCTTTCCACTATTTTCAGCTCTGAAACACTGCATTAAGTCAGCATAATACTCGCCGTTGATTGTTTTTCCATTTTGAAGATAATAAATAAAAATTATTTTACGCGCATCCCACAAAAGAGATGCCGTAAACTTTCCTGTAGATGGAACTGTTTTTGCCTTCTTTGGACACGATACTGCCATTTCAGTTCACGGTTTTGACTGTTCCTTTGTCTCAGGTATGAACTCGGCCTTATTGCTGTGGAACATCGCCAAAGGCTGTTGTGAGTAAATGTGGCACTGATCTTGCACACAGCTTTCTTATCTTCAAATTGTCGCTCAATGTGGGATGCATAGCACTTTTTAAATTGTCTATCATTTCAGCTAGCTCGCGCACCTTCAGTTTATGATCATCCAATGCCATTTTGTGGATTTTCTTAACTGTTTCTATCGTGTCCACCTATATTGGCCGACCTATCGTGTTCGCCTTGGCCACTCAAAAAAAAAAAAAAAAAAAATTAAGTGGCAACTTAAAGCTTAAAAGTTGCCACTACTGCCACCTTCTATACTTCAGGTTTTAAAACCACCCTCGTACTTTCCTAAGAAAAGGCAAATTTTTTATGAAATGTTACTTTTTAAGTGAACAGGGTATTTTTTTAAGAAAATGTATTTTTTAAAGAAAATTTCCTTTTTAGACGTCTCAGTGATACTATTAGGTAATCTAATATTTAATAATTTTTAATTTTTAACAAAAGCTACTTATTTGACAAGAGGTTCTTTTTTTTTTTTAATAAAATGTACCTTTTTAAGAAAAAGTTATTTTTAGGAAAAAGTAATTTTTTAAGAAAAAAAAGTATTTTTTTTTTAAAGAAAAAGGCACTTTTTTATGAAAAGCAACATTTTTATACGTACGAGTGATAGTTTAATGAAATTTCATATTTATCAAAGTACAGAATGAGTTAGTGAGTCAGTGATGAGCATAAATATGTATTGCTTTATTCCAATTCAAAAATTTTACTTTTAACATCTTTTAAAATAAAAACGTGACAATTTTCACTTTTATAATGAAAAATTTTGTCAACAGCTTGTCAGTCATATTTGTAAAAATTATATCGCAAAAGACTATTTAGAAATTCTTAACATTTCTGCTTAAAGAAAAAAAAAAATTCCTTTTGGTTTTTGTTATAACCTTGGTCTTTCAACAAACAACAATCATATAAGAACAAGAAGAAAAAAACGATTCAAAGCTTTGGCTGGATTTTTTTGTTGCTCTGTAGTTGTCTACAATTTCAATAAAATTTTATTAACGAATTCCGTTTCGGTATTTTGCGATATTCAATCGATATTATTATTACTACAATGACACCAATGAACAACAAATAACAGCAGTAGCAGCAGTACCAAGCATAAGACGTAGCAGCATTAAGTAATAACAACGTCTTCGTTTAAAATGCCAACAACAAAAACTAAAATCCTTAAAGTCAATGGCATGAGTAAAAAGAATAAAGAAAAAAATATTTTCCTTTGCTTGCAAAGACTATAATCTAAAAAAAAAGAAATAATTCCAAGATGTTTGTTGCTGGCGTTAGCAATTGCTGTCAGTTGTTATCGTTAAAGCTAAAAATTTATAGATTTTTTTTTATTTCGATTTTGTTTTTCTTCTTCTTCTGACATTAAATGTATTTGTTACAATTTCTTGTTATGTTTTACATATATTTTCGTTTCCTTTGGTAAATTTATTTTTTACTTCATTTGTTAGCAAATGCTTAGTATTTGTTTGTCATTACTACCAATTTAACTTTTAGGTATTTGCCAAAAGCAGGAGAAGACAAAAAAAGAAAAAGAAAAGAAAAAAAATGTTAGAAATGTTTAAAATTCTCTCAGGCTTTATTTGGGATTTTTCAAAAATTTCTTCTTTCGAATGTTTAAATGAAACCGTTTTTCGTTGCTGTTTAATAGTTAAGTTGAAATTCTGTTGTTTTTTATTCATATCTGCCAATTTTTATTATATTCATCTTAATTTTTTGTTGTTGCTAAAACTGCCATCAATAATTGTATTTATGTCAAATTTTCAACGAGTGTTTTTGTTTTTATTACTTCATTTCATTGTTGTGCGTACTTACATTATTTAAGTAGGAGGGCGGTAATAATGTGCAATGAGTATCATCATCAATAATTCATTTGTTTTAAAAGAAATTCTATTCTCTTAAGGGGATTTTTCAAGAAAAAAAGAAAAAAAAAAAAAACTTTTAAAATGAGACCAAAGAAAATATATTGCTGAACGCAAAAACTTGTTTTGACAATTTGAAAGTTTGGTATTTGGTAATATAAGGCGCCCAAAAGTACTGTTTTGTTTTCCGGTAAATTAAGATTTATGTTGATGTTTGATTATAGCAAAAACATATAGATTCTTTGTTTAAGAAAAATTATTCATTTATAAGATTGTTTTAGGCTAAATATGCTTAAAAAAATCAGCATTATTTCAAATTTGTTTTTTGAACCCCCACAAATTATGGGGGAAGAATTTCTGGAATATGCTTTAAATTCTACGGAGTTTGCAGAATTTTCTGTAAGCAATTAGTATTTTAAATTGTTCAAAAATATTTTGTAGTTTTTGAGTTCTAATGTAATGTAGAAAATATATCTTAATTAATTTGAATCATACGACAAATTTAACAAATCATAAGAATTGTAATTAATATCCACTTAGCCAGCAATTGTCGGAGCTTATGGACTTTTAGGGATTTTTAGGACTCTCTAATGACTCTTAAATTTATAAATTTTCTGAGTGCTAATAAATTCGAATCATAAATTATACATATTTGGACCAACTTCATTTAAAAAACTGTTTTTATCCTTTTCAAACTGTTGTCAAATAAGTTTCAGAGTATGCTTTAATATATAAAGAGTTTGCTAAAGTTTCTGCAAGTAATTTTAATTTTAAACGGTTTAAAAATCTTTTGTGGTTTTTGAGTTATAAACTAATTAAAATAATATATCTTAATTTATATTAATCATACGCCCTATTTAACGAATTTTATGCATTATTTAAAATATCTAAATAGTTCATCATTTTCGGAGTTTAGGGACTCCTGGACTTTTTACAAAAACTTAAATTGTAAATTTTCTGAGTCCCCATAAATTTGTGTAATAAGTGATGTATTTTTGGCTCTAGTTCATGAGCTTAACAACAAATGTGGATTATAAAATCAGCTTTATCTAAAATTAAAATTAAACCCTCATTGAACTGTTGTCGAATTAATGAGATTGTAAAATGTAATATTAGCGGTTTGGTTTTTAAATAGTTTAAAACCTTGTGTAGTGCTTGAGTTATAAACTAGTAATAAAAAATAATCTTAATTTATTTTAATCATACGCACAATATAACGAAGAATATGAATTGTATGAATCTATAGTATTAATAGGCTAGGCCAGTGGTCGCCAAAGTTTTTGAACGAAAAGCCAAATAGAGTTTAAAAAAATATGAACTGGGCCAAAAATAAAAAGCACTAATAGAAGAAAAAAAATTTTTGTATGCAAGATTTTGTAAATAAATTTATAACAGTATAAGTTATATTTTTTATATTTTTATTGAAAAACTAATTTTAAAAAAAAAAGCATTAATGAGAATTATGCAACTGGGATTTACTTGCATTTACATTATTATTAATATTTATATGTTCTTGAGAAACTGATATCCTCAGAATTTTCGCCAAATGTTTGTTCGCAAATTTTTTAATATTTCTATATAGTGTCATCTAAATTTTGGTACAATTCAATCAAATTTCCTTACTTATGTACATCTTTCAGAATGTCGTTACTCTGCAAATCGATCAGTTCTAGTTGCATATTTTCTTCAGGAGTAGTCACCTCTACTTCAATTGGATTTTGAAATAAATTAAATTTTTTTTTCGCTTTTTTAAAGTCACTAAATCTAACATTAATTCATTTTGCAGTGATTCTATCGATTTTTAAAATTCTACATAAGGGAAAACATTTTTATATTGCTGAGTCTCCAATAATTTTGAGCAGCACTGTAAATATACTATATTTTTATTGACGAGCTGGTTTCTAAATAGTTCCAATTTAACTTCAAAAGATTTTACATCGAAAAATAATGAATATTCTAGTTTTCCTTTACCTCGGAGCTTATAATTCAGATCGTTTATATGTGCAGTAATATCGGTTAAAAAAGCTAATTTATATAACGATACATCATATTGCTGATAATTCAGCAATAGGCTTTTGTTTCTCGTTCATCAAAATGTCAATTTTATGACGAAGATGAAAAAAACGTTTTAGTACTTTCCCTCTACTCAACCAGCGAACTTCGCTATGATAAAGAAATAACCACTGAGAATAGATTTTACATTTAATATTTTTCCACACAATGGAGCTTGTTGTGAAGTTGAAGGCATTTCATCTAAATTATCCAATATGTTGCGTGACGTAGTCGTCCCCCCTTCTAATGATGACGGTAGGGTTGAGAGTGGTGAAGTAACTGGAAAAGATTTCACTGTGGAAAATAAATTAGACATTTCAGAATGTGAATTAGAACAATTTTCTAATAAATATCGTGCAGTTTGATGAATATCAACATATTCTGAAATCATTTTTGAAATTCGAAGTTGATTCTTATGCCTTCTTATAGCTTTGTCACCAATTTTAACAAGGTACCTTACATTACCAAGACGTTTCACAATAGTTCCACGTAACCATTTTTCTCCCGTTCCAAAATTCTTGCATATGACAATATCGTTAATCTTAAAATATTTCTGAACTGGCGAAGCATTAAAATCGTTACTTGACGGAGTAAATGAAGGATTTAACAGTGACAATAAATTACGAGGTTGGCGTCCATGAATAATTTCAGCCGGAGATTTACCATCTTTATTAGGAGTCGATCTGTAAGTAGTGAGATACGCTAAAACTGAAGTTTCCAAATCATTGCCGCTAGCTAATTGTTTATTTAAACAGGTTTTAAATGAACGAACAAATCTTTCAGCTTGCCCATTAGATGCTGGATGAAATGGAGCAGTGGTTAAATTTTTAATTCCATTGATTTCACAGAATCGGTTAAATTCTTTTGACGTGAGTGCTGTTGCGTTGTCCGTGACAATCGATTCTGGCAAACCTTTAAAAGCAAATATGCTTTGTAAAGATTTAATTGTAGAAGTGGATGTGGCATTTCTGGTTTTTATTATGTACGGAAACTGCGAATATGAATCGACCACTATTAACCACATAAAATCTTTAAAAAGACCTGCATAATCCAAATGTATTCGCTGCCAAGGGGATGTAGATACTGGCCAAGAAGAAAATTGTTTTGGTGGATCAGAACTGTATACATTGCAGGCATGACACGATGAAGCTATTTTAACAATGTCATCGTCAATATTTGGCCACCAACAATAACGTCTACTTAATTGTTTCATACGAACAATTCCCCAATGACCTTGATGTACAAGTTGTAAAACCTTAACTTTAAGCGATTTTGGAATTACGATACGGTTATACTCTGTGTTAAATTTAAACGATGGCGGAAATAAGGTATCAATTCCTTGTCCATTATTTGGTCAGGCCAACCATTCATTACATAATAATATACTTTACGTAAAATTTCATCTCTCTTTGAAAATTCAGCAACTTGTCTTGAATTCAGTGGAAAACTATCTATATGTTCGTCCATATGAATATCATTTATCTCGATTGACTGATCAAAATCTGAATCTCCTTTGTGAGGAAACCTAGATAAGGCGTCCGTATTACCATGTTGCTTGGTATTTTTATACTGAATTTCATATGAGTATCCTGACAGTGTTAAAGCCCACCTTTGTAGTCTATGTGCTGTTGTACTATGAATTCCTTTAGCCGGATTAAATATCGATACGAGTGGCTTATGATCAGTGATCAAAATAAATTTACGACCATATAAATAGTCATGAAATTTTCGAACACCAAAAATAATAGAAAGAGCTTCCTTTTCGATCTGACTGTAATTTTTCTGATTATCTGATAAAGTCTTTGAGGCATATGCAATTGGTCGTTCTGAACCATCAGGAAATATGTGCGAAATTACGGCTCCAATACCATATGAAGATGCAGCCGTAGCTAAGACTAATGGCAAATTCTCGTCAAAATGTACAAGCTGTGCTAACTCTATCAGTTTCAATGAAAGCACGTTCTTGTTCATCACCCGAAAAAAATTTTTGATTTTTCTTACGAAGCAAATTAATAGGACCACAGACAGATGAATAATTTTTTATAAAAGAGCAATAATAGTTGACTTTTCCCATAAAAGATTGAAGTTCCACTATATTCTTTGGGCGTGGCAGATTTTTAATAGCTTCAGTTCCTGACTCTGAAGGATATATACCAGAATTACTAATGACATGTCCCAAATATTCAATTTTTCTTTGTAAAAAGCAACGTTTTGAAAACTTACAACGAAGGCCACTAGCACTTAATCTTTGAAACAATAAACGTAGATTATGTAGGTGTTCTTCTTCAGTTTCACCAGTACATATAATATCATCTAAGTAATTTACACAACCAGGAATTCCACTGATTGTTTGCTCAATTAATCGTTGAAAAATAGCTGGTGCGCTAGCTACACCAAATGAAAAAGTCCCAACGGGTTATTTACTACAAGAAGGGGTTTCGACTCATCATCCATTTCTATTTGTAGATACGCATCTGACAAATCTATCTTAGAAAACAATTTACATTTTTTAAGTTTGTGAAAAAGGTCACGAATTCGTGGAATTGGATACTGCTCTATATCCATTTGTGGATTAATAGTCACTTTGAAATCTGCGCACACACGAATCTTGTTGTTAGGTTTGGGGACAATAACTAGTGGTGATGCCCATTGGCTATACTTTACAGGTTTCTATATACCTAACTCGATTAATCGTTCTGCTTCTTTCTTAAACGAGTCATGAATAGAATATGGTATGGGTCTGGGTTTAAAAAATTTTGGTCTAGCATCAGGTTTCATGTAAATATGGGCCTTCATAGTAGTACATAAACCTAGCTCATTTGAAAATAATTCCTTAAATTCGTTACAAATAGTCTTCAACCCAGAATTTTCTTCTACTCTGAAAATCTGAACTATCCTGAATTCATCATACCAATTTAAACCGAAAATATTACAACATTCGTTAGAATTTACAACGATTAGATCTAAACGTCTATGTTCGTCTTGTATATCAACATCAACTTCCAATGGACCCAAAACAGGAATTTGAGCATTTCCATAACCGAACAGTCTAACTGTTGTTGGTTTTAGAATTGGACTATTTAAGGATTTGTAGCTATCCAGACCAATAACTGAGCGCATAGCTCCAGTATCAAATTGAAATTTCATATATTGATTATTTATTTTAATATCTATTATCATTTTGTTCCCTGATCTAGAAATAACATTGTCATTGGCATCACATGATAAAATTTCATTATCATCTTGTACTGAATTTACTTGACTTTTAGAAATAGATTTTGATTTACATACCGGAGCGATGTGTCCTATCTTCTTACAAATGAAACATTGCACTTTTAAATACTTGCATGAACTCTTATCATGTTTCTTGAAGCAACCACTACATGCTGGCCATTGAAGTTTTGGTTCTTGATAATTCTGCTGATGTTGGTGCTTTTGATGATTCTGTTGTTGGTGCTTTTTATGATTATGTTGCTGATTCTTTTGTCGGCTATGCTTTCTGGAATATTGCTTTACAACGAAAACTTCACTATCGTTGGCTTGATTAGATTTGATACTGCTAGCTGTATTTTGTGTAGCTTCAAATGTTTCTGCAATCTGTAAAACTTCTTTCAATGTTGGTTCATCTTTATGTAAAGCTGCAGTTCTCACCGGCTCATCAGGTGTATACAAAATTAAAATATCACGAATTAGTTCATCGGCAAATTCATTACAACAATTTTCTTTTTTACATACAAAATTGCATTCCCTAGCCATACCTCTTAATTCTGTTACCCATTGTTTGTAGCTCTCACCTTGACGTTTCATTCTTTTGTAAAATGATACCTTGATTTGATAATGTGGATTTTGCTCTTATAATAAACATCCAAATTTGATACCAATTCAGAATACGCCAAAATTTGTATGTTATGCTTTCCTACCAGCTTCCGTAAGACACGAAATGTTTTATATCCAATCCAGGATAATAAAAATGACCACTTTTTGTCATCATCTTCAACGCCATATGCCTTAAAATGTTCTTCCAATTGTCTTTTGTACGTATCGAAATCATTCGATTCGTCATCAAATTGTTGGAATTTCGGTACAGCAATATTACTGGATGTTACACTTGTAACAGGACCTGAAGTCCGCTGACTTAAAAGATTTGAAAAAAAATCTTGTTGTTGGGCTAAAATTTGTTGTGTCCAGGTATGTTGACGTTCCAAAATAAGTTCCATTGTGGTTGCATTGTTTTCCATATTTTCTCGTCGACAAATAATATATATGTTTTTATATAAAAGCAAAATTATTTTAATTTATTGAAGACAAAATGAAGACTGAATAAAATTAACAATTTTAGAAAATTTTCAAATACTCAATATTCAATGCTATCATGATTTCAAATTATAAATACATAGTAAGTACAGTAAAACACTTTGATAAAACATATCACAGATAAACTTAAATTTTTAAATGCGCTCAACTTTTCTGGACATACTTCTTCTGCTATTTTCAATATAAAATTCTTCACAAATTCTCCGTCTGCAAATGACCGCCCTGCATCAGCAATATACTTAGCAACATGAGAACTTGCTCGTACCGAAGATATATTTTGATTCAACATTTGTTTAAATATATTTTGCTGATTTGAAAGTGTTTTTGAGAGTTTCAACTTCTTTTTTTAAGTAATTCCCCATCATATTTTAATGGTACATCTCAGAATGCTTCGTAGTGTAATGCCTACGAAAAAAAAAACAATTGTTTCTTTGTAAATAAATAATACACTTTTACACTTTTGACACTTTTGTCTTTAAATTGTACAACAAAATATTTTATCGTCCATTTTTCGTTAAACATTCAACACTCGCTATCAATTTTACTTATTTTGGATGACGACATTGGTACAATTATATCTAAATTTTTATTATCACGCAAAAACAAACTTTCACTATTTACGATTTAACAAAGATTAACATGTACAAAAAAAAACTAAACATTGTAATTAACTTCATTGCCTACTTAAATTATTATGAGTGTTAATAAGAGTTTTTAGTGTCGTTATATATACAGGATTTATAATTTAAATTTTTAATTTTTAAATTTTTTTATATTTGAAAATAAAAACTTTCACAAAAAAGGAAGTATAAAAATTTTTAATATTAGAAAATTTAATAATATTGTTAGAAAAAATTAAATTTGGATTTAGTAATGCTTTAACAATTTTTTTTTTTTTAATATTTGCATTACCTTCGCATTTTAACTCAGGGGCCGTATGGGTTGCTATAACGTGCCCGATATGGCCCGCGGGCCGTACTTTGGCGACCTCTGGGCTATGCGATTTCTTGTGACCGATGTTTTGTTCTATCGTTTTTTGCCGATTTCGACAAAACGTATATTTTTTGAAAGGTGTTTCTTTTTAGCTGTTCACCAGACTTACAGATTTTTAAATTTTTGCCTTTATTTTGAATAAATTGCGTTTAAAGTTGCTACTAACACATACATAAAATTATACAATGCTATGTGTGTGTTTATTAAATTTGTTAATGTGTTTGTAAGTTTGTTTTCTTCATTCACAAAATTAATAAACCAAAAAAGTGTTGGTTGGTGAATTGCATACAGTGCTGTCAGATGTGACGATTTTACGTCATTTTGACGTTTTTTTTTTGTGTAAATTTGTCAATTTGACGATTGACAATTTTTTGTACGGAACTCCTTATGTTTTGACGGTTTTTTGGTAGCACTGAATTTTGCTTTAAAAAATTAAATCTGGCAAGAATAACGACGCAAATTTTGTATGTGGCATAACTTTTTTTTAAAATATGTTGCCAGTATAGTTGTTCGTATTTTTTGATAACGAAAATAAAAGAAAATAGACTATGTATAATACCAAATGCTGTAGAAAAAAAGGAGACAAATGTACAGTATTCATTTTTTTTGCATATATAACTGTAAATTTAAAAAATAACGCGGCAAAAGTGTAAAATAAACGAATCAATCACATGTTAAAGATTTCAATGGAAAAAATTTTATTAAAGTTTTAATTAAAAAATAAATTAACTCAGAGTACAGGAACGAGAAATGGAACGATATTTTAGAAGAATAGGTAAGCGCTTACAATTTCAATTTGAAAATTTTTAACTGTTTTATTTTTCAGACCAAAATGAAAATTTTGATGATAGTGATCAGGATGAAGAGGATGTTGTTCATGTTGATGAGGATGAGAATAGTTTGGTATTGTATTATAAATTTATTTTTATAATGGGTTTTGTTTTATAGTATTTGCCAAAAAAGAAAAGAAAAGTTCGAGATGAGTGGATTGAAGAATTCCGTTGGGTTGAAATAAAAAAATTCTCGGATTAAGTGCAATGTTTGTCTGAATAGCTCACAAGTTTCATCAGGAAGGTCAGACCTGTTGAGACACTCTGCTTCGAAAAAACATTTAGATGCCATGAAAGATCCATGCCAACCCACCATTTCATCTGTGTTAACCGATCCTAAAATAAAATCGAAAGAAGCCGACATTAAAATTTCTTTGTTTCTGGCAGAACACAATATTGCATTTTTGGCTGTAGATCACTTGACAAAATTATTAAAAAGCTGTTTTTCTGACTCATCTGTAGCTCAAAATATCACCTTGGGAAAAACAAAATCAACTCAAATAGTTAAAAAAGTGGTTGGAGCAGAGCAATTTGATATTGTTTGTGGGTACATGCGTACAAATAAATTTTATATTTGCATTGATGAGTCTACAGACGTCAGCAACACAAAGCATTCATGTATAGTAGTCAGAGTTAGCATCGACTTCGAAATAAATGATCTATTTTTTGGACTTGTAAATGTGACAAACTGTGATGCGCTATCATTATATAACTCTATAGCCGATTACTTTCAAAAACACAAAAGCGATTATAAAAAAACATGATAGGTTTCGCTGCAGATGGGGCAAATAATATGACTGGTAAGAACCATTCTGTAGCAAAACTTTTTAGAGATGAAATTCCCAATTTAGTAGTTTTAAAATGTATATGTCATTCACTGGCGCTATGGTCATCATATGCCTGTTTATGCCTGTTTGGGCAATAGCCCAAAACGTAATAACCATTTTTTTTTATATACAAACTATTTTGGATATTAAACCAAAGAAAATGCTTCACCCATCCCAAACTAGATGGCTTTCTTTAGAAGCAGTAGTTGCTGGAATTTTAGAATTGTACGAGCCTTTGAAGATATATTTTTCCTTTGCTGCTAATATCGATGATATTGATACTTCTAAAGATGTATTTAAAAATTTGAATGATGAAAATGAGCTTTATTTGTGTTTTTTGAAGTATATTCTAAATTTTATTAATAACATTAACAAAACTTTTCAAAGTGAAGGAATTCAAATTCAGAATATGCACAATGAAATGTACAAACTTTTTAAAAATATTTTAACTAATTTTTTAAAGGATGATTGCATAAAAAATGTTCCTTTAAATGAAATTGTTTTTTATGACACAAGAAATATTTTAAAAAGGGAAGAAGTTTATCTTGGGATTTATGTAAAAGCAAAAATTTTATGTAAAAATAAAAAAAAGATTTGATTTTGACACCACAATTTTAGAAAACTTAAATTTAATAACTCCATCTGTAATTTTAAATAGAGATTCAGACATACTTCCTTTATTAAAAACTTTTCCTAATTTGGTCTCTAAAGACAAATATCAAATAATAGAAAATGAAATAAGAGAACTGAGATTTCTTGAATTTGAAGAAAGTTTATATCTAATAAACGTATTTTGGAAAAAAGTAAAGTCAATTAATTTTTAAAAACAATAAGCCTGCTTTCCCAAATTTATGTGATTTTTTTAATAACTTGATGACTTTACCAAATTCATCAGCTAATGTTGAACGAATATTTAGCCAAATAAACCTTAATAAAAGTAAATCTAGGAATTCATTGGAAACAAAAACCCTGGAAGGCATTTTATTTTCAAAGGATTATTTAAAATATCATTCCTCAGCCTGTTTCAATGTAAACATTACAAAAAATGTTCTAAGAAAACATAATTCAAGTATGTATTTATAAATTTTTAAAAAGATTATTTTTTATTTAATATGTAAAAGTTTATGTTAACTATTATTAATTTTTGTTTTTACTATTATTTTATGTTTTAAAGCGTTTTATTGAAGTCTGTTTAATACAAAACATTGTATTGTACAAAAGTTTGTTTTTTATCAATAAAAACCAAATGTTTTTTGAACTAAAAGTTTGTTTTTTAATCGTTTTTCATTGTGACGATTTTTTGACGATTTGTTTTTTAAACTCTTGACGATTTTTTTTCTAAATTTCGACGATATTTCGAAAAAAAGTCTGATAGCACTGATTGCATAAGTTGAAAAAAAAGTTGCCTTGAATTTGCACTCGAATTTCGAGCGATGGAATCTGCTAGTTATTATAAATATCCGCCTAGTCAACAACTTTCTGAGCTCTTTCATAGCTCTTGGTTTATGGGTGCTAAAAGACTATGTTCTATCTTATACATTATGTATGTTATTATCTTATATAGTATGCTTTAATTTATAAAGAGTTTTCCAAAGGTTTTGTAAGAAATTTTCAAATTATTATAAAATATCTTAATTTGTATTAATCAACTGTATAAATTATTCTTCATAACTCATTTCTCAATGGGCTGTGTGAATAAAAAGGTAGTTTATACTATATAGTATTAAGTACTAGTACTAGCTTTTACTTATTAGTACTAGCTATGCTGAAAAGTTTAAACTACAAAAAGTGTGAATAAATCTTTGCTAGTACTACGTAGCTAGTACTGAAAAGTGATAGCTAGTACTGGAAAATTAAAACTGTTTGAGAGTTGCCTCTGTTGAAAAATATGGCTATTTTCTTATAAATCATGGTAACACTATCAGTTTTTTTTGAGTTTTTGGCAAGATGGGCGACAAAAGTAACACGAAGTTTTTTTTCAATTTTAGAAAAATACTAAATTCTTTTTAAAAAGTCGCAAGTGCCGTCAGTGAGGGTGGCAAAAGAGAATGCCATGTCTTCACTCCATGAGGACTATATCCTAACGTTTGGCCAGGAAATAACAATTGTCCAACTAAAAAAAAAATACAAAACATGCGAAATGATGTTAAAAAGAAAAGTGATTTGCGTGCAACAGGCAACAAACCAATACAATTGAAAGATTGGGAGAAAGGTTTGCTGCAAATAATGGAGGAAGAATCAAATCCAGTCTTTAATAAAATTCCTGGTAATTTTTTTTTATTTAACTATAAATTTTATTGTGTTAGTTATTTTTTCTAGGTGCCATGGATGTTAGCTTTGGTGTTGAGGCTAACAAAACGCCGGATTGTGTGGAGCTAGAAGCGACAAGCCCAGAAGCGACAAACCCAAATAAAAGAGAAGTTAGTGATGAGATGGAGGAAACGATAAACGTGAAGAAAAAATACAAATTTGATGATGAAACAGAGGAGACCATAAATCTTAGCAACCAAGAGCTTCAGAGACTGGTTCTGTTAAGACAGCTAAAATGTTTAAACTTAGATATAAGTGAACGGGAAGAAAGGAAGAAAGAACAACAAAAGAAGGAAAAAGAAAAAGAATATCTGGATGATGGAAGCATCAAAAAACAAGAAGAAATGGATGTTGAAATACTAGATGAATTTTTTCAAGATTAAATATTTTAATTTTATTCTTTTATTTTAATGAAATCAGAAAGCTTTAATTTATTTGTGATAATTTATTTTTTAATTTAAATAATATAAGTGACCTGAATTTAATAAATAAAATTTATTTTTAATGTATAGAACATAATTTAAAATAAAAAATAATTTATGAAATATGTGATAATGAACTGAGTACATTTACAATTTCTTGCCTTCTCCTTTTGCCTAATTCTGTGAAGTTAACTGACGGGTCTGTAACAATTTCCTCCTCTTCTTCATCATCTTTATCCTCTTGAAAAGCTTCGGGTTCATCAAAATCGTCACCAAGAAATTTTGCTATGTTGTGCAATACCGCACAGCTTATAATTACTGATGCAACTTTTTCCAGAGCAACACGCACTTTGTATTGCAAAATAGGGAATCGCCTCTTTAACTGTCCAAAGCAACGCTCTATTATAACACGATTTTTTGCGTGTATTTTTTTAAACTTTTTTCCTGCAGATTCCTTGGGGTTTTAAATGGTGTTAATAGCCATGGTCGAATGCCATAGCCGATATCACCTAAAATGATTGCATTGCTGCGGTGACTATTCATATAAGTGAAAATACGAGATCGCTTCAAAATTCGGCTATCGTGAACTGATCCTGGCCAATTGCAATCAATTGAAGTGAACTCATCGTTAGCATTACAGGTAGCTTGTACGTTGATGCTGCAAAAACCCTTTCGGTTAATATACTCATCGCCATGATTTGGTGGTTTTTGTATTGCAACATGCGTACAATCTATTGCTCCAATAGCGCAAGGAAAGACAAAACGCAATGCCCCCTGTTCTTGAGCCCTTTTTATTTTGTCACTATTATTAGGAAATTTAATCCACAAATGCGCTTTATCGGTGACCTTCTTCCATTTTCACTGTTTTACAAACGGTTGTGCGATGTATTCCTTCTTCTTTTGCAATTCGCATTTGGAAACCAGGATCGCTTCGAAATCGCAGAAATATTTCCATCCTTTTTATTTGTGACAAGGACGCTCCCCTGTTTTCATGGCTTTCTTCCAAAAAATGTTGTGTTAACCATTTTACACTTTCTTTTTTAAACCTATATAAGTTAAAATAGTCTGCTGGGTGAGAATGTGACCGCACACGATATTGTTTTGTTTGGCGAATGTTCATAAATGCAGCCATATTCAAATAAAACCAAACAAAAATTCACTTTTCGACTAACTAACCAACAATAAACTTATTTTTAGCACCGCAATGACATGCTTACACAAATTTAAGTTAAAACTAGTTACTTTAAGTACTTACTATTTTTTATTCACACTTTTTTTCAGCAAAACTGGAAAAACTAGTTTGTGCTAGACTACAAAAAGCACTAACTTTAGCTGAAAATTTTATTCACCTCAATACTAGATTAAACTTTAAATTTGCTAGTTTTAGCTAGAACTACATTTTTATTCACACAGCCCAATAATTGTGCAAGCTTAGGGACTCTTAGGACTTTTTAAATTTATTAATTTTCTGAATGCTAATACATTTTATCATAAATTATACATTTTGGGTCATTCTTATGGATTGTTAAACCAGCTTTATTCAAAACAAATATTTAATTTAGCAAAATTTTCTGTAAGCAGTTTAGATTTGAAATGGTTAAAGATTTTCTGTAGAATAAAATGTCTAATTAATATTAATCATACGCCACATTTAACAAATTATATGAATTGTTATAAAATCAAGCTAGTAAATAATTTTCGGACATTAAGACTGCTTAATTTGATATTCTAATAAGAAAAATATCTTAGTTTATATTGCGCATACGTGGCGTGTGTGGTCTTTCGACCACTTTTTAAGCAAAATGCTGGCACGGAGGTTTAGTTATGGTTCATATAGAGGAGAAGTGCAGAATAATAAAATTTATATATAATATGTGTTAAAAATATATTTAACTAAATAAAATAAAATATTTATAATAAATAATTTAGTAATAGCCAATTCACAATTCATCGTCTGCGCATTTATTATTGATGGTTTCAAGAAAGGGTAGATTTTAATCGGCCTTTGTTGAATTGTGAACTGCCTAAAATTGGTTAGCATTCCTTTATGCTCTTATACAATTAATGATGAACAATCCCATTTATATTACTTCTGTGTGTTCATCAAATATTTCTAATGAAATTTAATTAATTTTATTTAAAAATTCTCAATTTAGTGAATTTTATTTAAAAATTCTCAATTCAGTGAATTTTATTTAAATATTCACAAATTTTTTATATATAAAGATTACCAAAAAAAAATTAAATGAAAAAACAAATTTCATAGAAATAACACTCGAGTTTCGAGTGCTGGGCTCTGCTAGTTTATTATAAATATCCTAACTGTGCAGTGCTTATAAATTTATGTCATATATTACACGTTTTTGGGTCTTATTACGAGCTTGGAAATAAATGTGGGCTTAAGAACCATCTTAATTTAAAATGAAAAAAATTGAGACCTTCACAAATTGTTGTGGAATAAATTTCAGAGTATCCTTTAAATTATAATGCGTTTGATAAACTCTCCGTTAGCAATTTGCTTTTTGAAAACTTCAAAATTCTTTTGTAGTTTCTCAGTTATGAACTACTTTAAATAAAATATCTTAATTATATTAATCATACGCCACATATAGAATTTGTATGAATTATTGCACTGTACAACACATTTTTTGGGGGGTGAATAATTCCTATGCCGGATGAATCTACTAGATTAACATATTTTATGCCCGTTTGAAGTTTTAATTTTTTTGGTTAACACTGTTTGGAATAAGATCTAAATTCTAAGTTCGAATGCCTCTAACAAAATTTTAAGAGAAATTTGTTCATAGAACATTTTAACCCTATATCTGCAATTTTCATGGGTCATTTTAGTCAATTTTTCATGTTCTGTGAATATGTTCTTCACCAAATTTTACTAAGAGGTATCGAAGACGAGTACGTCATCCGGTCATGTTAAATCACTGAAAATATGAATTTTTATTTATGTCTTTCAATTAGAGAAAAGGCATTCGAACACGAGTACGTCATCCTGTCATGATAAATCACTGAAAATAAGAATTATTTTTAATCTCTTTCAATTAGACAAAAGGCGTTCGAATATGTTTGAAAAAAAACATAACAATTCTTTGAAGAACGTCAGCGAATTACTACCACTTATATATGATGGCAGTTGGCTCGAATATTCAAAAACTAATGGAAAAATTTAAACTTGAAATTCATATAATTTTTTTATTTATAGAAAACCAAATATATATTTTTGTAACTTAATAAGATTACCTAATGCTTTAAAAGTTCAAAGATTACCTTAATTAAGTATTCAAAGGCTGATTTTTAGTTATAAACCATTAACTTTCAAACAGGATTTCCTTTAAAAATTTCATTTTGCTTCAGAACTCATTAAAAAACTTTTTTATTTATAAAAACTTTCTTATTAGTTTTGGGCCCTAAAAGATGGCAACTTTGTAGCAACTTAAATAAAAAGAACCGATTGCAACAGGCTTTAAGCCTAAAAGTATACTTTAACCAATAAAAACAACACAAAAAAAAAAAAAAAAAAAACCAAAACATCTTCATCGTCAAAAAGAGAATGACAAAATAATGACTAAGTAAATTGAGTGACACTACAGCAACAACTCACATTAACAAAAAGTAAGATGAGCAAAATGAAAAAAAAAAAAATGACAAACACAAGCATACTTTTGGGGTTTTCTCGTTACTTTTATATAATAAAATAACATTACAATCAATATGATATCTCCCCCTTCTGATGCCACTCAAACTCAACATTGTCATTGTTGTTAACTGGAAATGAATTTTACACAGTCATCATAAAGCTATTGTAAGCACCTGGTGTCAAAACCTTTTTCCCTAGGATTCTATTGGTATTCAGGTTCCTTTTGACTATATAAAAAAGGCAAAGCAAACAATCTAAAGATACCACAGTTCAGACACCACAAAACAATGGTGTGAACGATATTTTCTTTTTTTTTTTCATCAGAAATGTAAAAAAAATATATTTATTTAAGAAGGAGAACGCAAGAAACAACAACAACAAGACAAAGTCGTTAACACAATAACTTTGAAGTTAAAGAAAAAAAAATGAAAAAAATAAAGAAATTAAAAAACAAAACCAAAATAAAACGAAAAAGGAGCGGAGCGCAGACTGTTCAAATGAAAAGGTGACAGCAATCTAAAAAACTTAAAGATCTAACACTTGACTCTCTTGCCTAAACTGCTAGTTACACACACATACACACACTCAGCTATACAAACAAAAGCCTGTTTCTTACAATATGTCAGAAGACAAAAACAAAATTCGCTTTTAGAAAAGTTTACCAAGCGTTAAGTTGAATACTGTTTATGTGTATGTCTAAGCATAAACATATACACACACAATGGCCCACACCTTTGCCTCGCCCCTGTCTTGGCTCAATCATTTGACGCCATCTTGGGCGCCATTTTTTTTTGTCAAGTCATATTAAGCGCAGTTTTGACGAAAATTGACGTATACAGTTCTGACGATACTAGCAAAAACAAATACTTGTGTATACACATATAAATATATATATGTATGTATATGTATAAGCAACTACAACGAGCTGACAACAACAAATTATTACATCTCAACTAAAGGGAACAACAGTATGGTAAACAACACCAACACCATTATATACCTAAAAACACAAGAACAACAACTTTAACGTCAGTATTTGGTAGTTTTTTTTTTATAAAAATTATAAAAAAAAACGCAAAATAATTGATGCAGCATGTGGTTTTCCAAGGAAATTTGCTTACAGAAAAAAAAGAAAATTTAATATGCAAAGAAATGTATACAATTCAAAAATCGTTTTGCATATTTTGACTATATAAATTATTGGTTAAGAGAAAAAGTTATAATCTGCTAGTGAACTATTAGGGCGTTTCAACAAAAACATTTTTTTTTTTGATTTTTGCAACTCTTAAAACGGAATATGAATTCTTATAGGGCGAAAGATTTTTTAGAATTTTTTCAGATTTTTTGGAGTTCGGTACCGAGTCGTTGAAATTAATTTTATACAAAAAATGAGGTTATGAGACATAATTCTTTTTCTCTGGTGCTTCCTTTTCCCAAAATAAGATAATTTATTTCGGAAGAGTAACAGTCTACAGTCTACTTTAAAAGTTATCCACGGTAAAGTTTATTAGTTTTAGAGGCACTTTGATGACCTGAATAGTAAGAATTAAGTATTTCATAAGTTCATACATTAATTACTGCATTAAATAGGTCTTCGAAATACCTTCCAGTTAAACCCCATCATAAAATTTGTATACATTTTAAAAATTTAATACTTTGAGGAGTGCAATGAGATAAGATAATGAATATGTGTTATTTTTTTATATTTTGTTTAAACTATTTCTCCTAAAGTGGTGTCAATTGAAAGCTAATTTGTAGGCCTGTCTAACGGAGCTAATTTTATGCACATATATACATTTCTCCAGCTATTGAAGAAATCAGTTTTTTATTTTAACAACATCAAAGTTGCCCTTATACTAATAATTGCTACAGTGGATAATAATCTTTATTAGGCAAGTAATCTTTACAATTATTTTATATGGTTTAGTGAAAAAATGAACGAGAGAAAATAAATAAAAAAAATCTGCGTTTCAATACCTCATTTTTTGTTGATAAAATCGATTTCAGCCACCCGCTTACCGGCCTTCAAAAATTCTAAACAAATTCTCAAAAATCTTGTGGGCGATTGGAATTCATATTCTGCTTTAGGAGTTGTAGAAATAAAACAGTATTTGGATGGAAATCAAGTTATATTTCTTAACACATACATGGGTTCGATAAAAGAAATTATTAGTTTTTTGAAAATATTTGAAAATTAATTAATTGCAAAAAACGAGAATTTTGTATTATCTTTTAAATTTAGTGCAACAAAACCTAATTGTAGATCATTTTAGAAAAATAAAGGGGGTTTTTTTTTTAGAGGTTCACAACTTTGAGTTGGTAACACTGATTTAATATGACAACCAATTTAACAGAGGATAGTTGCTTTACGTTTGGTTTGGTTTGCCATTTCATTACGGATAGACCTACACGAGAGCAACGCTTTCAAATTGTTGAAATGTTCTATGTTCATAAAACTTATCGTGTCCATTTTACGGTATTCGAATAACTATGGATCGTTTTCGCACCACGTTTTCTCTAATAAAGTGCATCCCAAACAGTGCGTACCAAAAAAGCTATAGCTGCTATACAGCAAAGCATTGAATAAGACCCACATCGATCAATTCTGCGCCGTTCGTAGCAAATGGGGACGTGTCCAACCATTTTGTGGAAGATTTTACGAAAGGATAAAGAGCTTTTAATATTCAATTTGTGCACGAATAAAAGCCAAACGACCATCGTATTCGACCATTGGCTTGAATCACGTTTTGATATTGATTTTGATTTTGGATTTTGGATTTTTCTTTGAAGGAATTGAAAAAAAAAAATATTTTTGACGACACAAAAAAAAAAAAAAATAAATAAATAAAAATTTTCCAGCAATTTAGGTTTGGTCGCGAAAGTAAGTTGTTTTCATAGGGTTCATTTGTAGGGTTCATGCTATTGCCGATAGAAGCGTATATGCTAAATTTCATAAAAATATATTCATATTTGCGACCTGTAGATAGATAGATAGACGGACGGACGGACGGATATCGCTAAATCGATCTATAAAATAAAAGATGGTTCTAGCTCAAATATTTTTGGTAGTTATAAACATCAGCACAAAGTCATTATACCCTGATCATAGTGGTATATATAAAAAATTTATGTTACAAGTTGTTTAGTATTTTTTCGAGTTATTTTATTTATTTTGAGTTATTTGACCATTTAGACTACAACTTGAGTTTGGAACAACCAATCTGTTTACTAAAGATATCAGTATCTATTTGTGATTATAGATCTATTTGTGATTATAGATTAAATAAAAAACATCCTCTGAAGAAGAGGCCATACAAGACTCGAAACGTCGCACAGTGGCGCCCGTAGAGCAAACGAGATTGCAAAAATCAAAATTTTCATGTGCGCCGCCGATGTTTTGAATAAACCCATGTTATAGGAAACTTTTCAATGATTTTAAATATGCTACTTTTAATAATATCACATTTTTAGTTTAGAAGATATAACCGTTCAAAGTTGACCGACTTTCAGTTTTCAAAAAAACACACAATTTTTAGTTAATTTGTTGCGATTTCAGGTGTAATATCGCGAAAAATAGGTAACGAATCGCCTTATTTTTTTTTTGTATTGATTGATTTATTTATTAAATGTATAATGATAAAAAAAAATTATCTGTTTGCTTTGTGTTTCTCCTGGTAAATCACTATTTAAAAACTATCCGTTTTTTTTCACTATTTTTCAACTTTGACGGAAAATAAAAAAAAATCTATATTTTTTTATATTTGCCATATTTGCAAAACATGTTCTTTGATTATTTCTTTACATAATTCAAAAGGTTTTATCTGCCCGTACGTGCCCGTTTGGCTTCTAGAGGTAAAAAAGGTTAAAAAGACATGGTTGCAGAAATTGTATGGCGTGCATGTTTTGATTGACAGTAGTTTGATCTAATAGTTTGAAAATTGCATTTTAAGTCGGTTGTCTACCTGTGAGCCTCTGCCAAAGTCTGCTCCCAATATTCTGTTACAGACACAGGATGCACAAAAAACTACTCATTGAAATTTGCAGGTACGCACCTCACTTAAAAATTACTTTGGAGTACAAATGGTCAAGAACAATATCGACTTATGGTCTCTCCAGGTAGGCACAAATCTTATTTAGACACGAGCATAATATCAAAATTGCATAATTCAGCCTAAATCCATATGTATGCAGGGAACAGGTAAATTTTTAGGCATGGTAGCATAAGCCTATATATTGCAAAATAAGCATAATGCCTGGATTAGTCTACGACTGAAAGTTGGCGCAACAAGTACTGAAACCATGCCGTTAATCAATTTAAAATTATTTGAACTGTTAAGAAGGTCAACCACACTAAAGTTTTTCACGGAAGCTGCTTTAGAAGAACTTGATAGCTTATACGGAAATATTGAGAGAAGCGAAATTATAAAAAATAATTTTTATCTGATATATGCAAATATTAAGGCAAAATGGGTGAAATCTAATCGAACCATTCAGAACTTCAACTCCAAGTACGAGGACTGGCTTAATGAAGACACCATCCTGGATATATTGGCAGTAGATAATCCCACCACATCAACCAGAGGAGCAAAAGGAAGGCCAAAAAAAAGTATTGAGGAGTGTTCAATTTTCACAAGAAAGAGGAAACTTTCCGATGCCACCAATGACTTGACCACGAAGCATTTATCAGACGCGCTGTCTATTAAATATACAAAGGATAGTGAAAGAGTTAGGTCGCCGATTACAAAATCTGTTGCTGATGCAAGCCCACTGCGACTAAAAAGGATTAAGGAAAGCATTCCCACGCCCACAAACGCACACATTAAAAAGTATGGTTCCGAAGAAGCCTTGGCCTTGTTTATGGACTTACAACTTTCCAAAGAAAAATATGAGCCAAAATAAATTCACGACCACTGCATACGGAGTTTACGGAAGTCTCTGTGAAAGCCAATCTGCAGGATCTCATGGGCCATACAGCAAAACGGTTGTTGGAGAGTCTTCCTGAAAATGAGGTGAAAATTCTTCCTGAGAAACTGACATTGATCAGCAAATGGGGCTGCGATGGATCATCCGGACAAAGCGATTATAAGCAAAGGATATCTTCCGATGACGCTACAATATCGGACGGAAATATGTTTATGGCATCTGTTGTTCCTTTGCGGCTAAAATCTGATGTTTCCCTACACTGGAAAAATCCACGTCCGTCATCAGTGCATTATTGCCGACCAATAATGTTTCAGTTTGCAAGGGAATCGGCAGAACTCATAAGGACCACGATGAAGGACATTGAACAACAAATAAGCAAGATTAAGCTTACAAAGCTGCAAACTGGAGAAGGAAAATATATTGAATGCAATTACGAGTTCCACCTGACCATGGTTGACGGAAAAGTCGTAAACGAACTGACAGGAACAACGTCAACATTATCATGCCCGATTTGCAAAAAGAGTCAGAAGAACTTTGATAATTTAAACGATTCTACAAACGAGGAGAATTACGAATATGGAATGTCACCATTGCACGCAAGGATAAAGTGTATGGAGTTCTTGCTAAAACTGGCGTATACCGTACCACAAGAGGAGGAAAACTTCGATGAAAATACATCAATAAAGGATAAGGTAAAGATCAGAAAGAAGCAAATAGAGGATGCTTTTTTTAAACAAGTTGGACTAAAAGTAGACTGTCCCAAGCACGGATACGGTAACTCAAACGATGGAAACACTTCTAGGAGATTTTTTGAAAATGATGAGGCAGTAACTAGAATCACTGGAATTGACAATCAAATCGTGAAAAGATTGGGAACGATCTTGAATGTTTTAAACTGCAAAGAAAATGTCAATTCTACAAAATATGGAGAATATGCATCGAAAATTGCATCTCTTTTAGCAGAAATGTATCCACAGAAGAAGTTGACCCCGACCGTCCATAAAATATTGGCGTATGGCAAAGATAAAATTGAGTACCAGTCTTTGCCAATTGGAGAGCTTTCTGAAGAAGCACAGGAGTCTCTTAACAAATTTTATAAAAAATATAGATTGCAGAACACATTCAAGGCATCAAGGATAAGGCAAAATGAGGACCTCTTCAACATGTTGGCAGCATCTTCCGATCCACTTATTTCTTCCCTGCGGCATGTGAAGTCACGAATAGAGTTAGAAAATAATTATAGTTTAGAAATGATTAGTCTTTTAGATATACCTTCTCTTACGAATTGTGATGAATATTTTACAGAAAATTGAAAAAATAAATTTAAAAAAGAAGTAATTTTTTTTTAATTTGTTGGGTAATAATTTAAAACATAAAACCCTAAAGAAAAAAAAAAAATAAAAACAATCTAAAATTTTTTTAGTTACCATAAAATTGATTTTTCTACAAATTTTAACTTTGATAACCCATAAGTAGGCCCCTACAAAGTGTAGCACCCTTTCCAAACGCTCATTTCATAGGCTGAACAGTTATCTATCATATGCTGTTTAAACTGTTCAATTATGTTATTCGGTTCAAAAGATATGATTTTTGTAACGAAAAAACGCAAATGGCGCCACTGTGCGTCGGGATAAAATTGTAAACCTTAGTTTTGCAAAAAGCTAAAAATTAAATCTATAATACTAATAGGCTAGGCGATTTCTTGTGATCGATGTTTTGTTCTACCGTTTTATCCCGATTTTGACCAAACGTATATTATTTGAAAGGTATTTCCTGTTAGCCGTTTTGTAGATTTACAGGTTTTTAAATTTTTTCCTTTAGTTTGAGTAAATTGCATATAAAGTTGCTACTAACACATACATATAATTATACAATGCTATAAAAATGAGTTTGTTTTTTGTGTTGATTTCTGAACTGGCTATAATTGATTAACATACCTTTAGAGTCTTTGTTTAATAAAAAATAAAATTTCCTAGAATTTGCACTCGAATTTCGAAGGCTGGAATCTGCTAGTAACAATTAATTACATGTTAGTCTTACAAAATTTACATAAATAGTATATATTTTTATTTATTTATTGACGCGATTTACGAGTCAATAGTTTATGTCCAAAATTATTTTTCAATTCAACACAGGGCTTTTTGCAAATACATTAACACAGCTTTGTGTATATGTATGTGTTAAGTAGTAGCAACTTCAAATGCATTTTACTTTAAAAAAAATGTAAAGATACAAAAATGTAAAAATCTGCAAATCTGGTAGACAGCTGAAAAGAAATACCCTTCAAATGAGGCAGGTTTGGTCAAAATAGGGTTAAAACTGACAAACGTACATCGGTCACAAGATATCGGTCTTGGCTATTAATATTCTAGATTATACGCTATACCACTATGTTGTCATGTTGTGCTGATGTTTGTAACTACAAAAAATATTTAATATAGATCTTTTAGTATACCAATCGACTCTGAATCACTTTCTGAGTCGATTTTCCGATGTTCGTCTGCCCGTCCATCCGTCTATCTGTGTGTCCATGTAAACCTCGTAGTCAAACTACAGATCGTAAATATGAATATATATTGATGAAATTTAGTACATAAGCTTTCTATCGGCCATATAATGAACGCTATTGAAATTGGTGAAAATCGGTCCATGTTCCGACCTACTCCCTATACAATTGACCCCTATAAGATCGACTTAAATTGCCATAATATCTGAATTATCATATAGATCTCGGTCAAATTGGGTTTGTGTATGTTTATTACATCCATTTATCAGTAGTCCAAAAATAAATCCTATGGAAAATTCTGATTCCCGATCTTGACCTAAATCTTTCAAAAAATAAAAATATTGCACAGATTTTTCTGAAATTTGGTTTGTATATGTTTTTGGTAAAAATAAGTGACATTACCAAATATGGTCAGGATCGATCCATTTTTCGATCTAGTCTCCATATAAATATAGCCTCCGATATGAATTTTTTTTTATATCAGAAGGCAAAAATTAATAACAATGTCGCTCAAATTTGGTTAATGCTTATTTTCTATATCTAATTAGTTGGACCTAAGGGATGGGGTCTCTAAACGTACGTTATAGGGTATCGTATATAATTTTCTTAATTGTTTTAATTTTGATTTTATAAATTTAAAACATTAACATTAAGTATCAAACTTTTTTTTAACCAAAAGTTTAAAAAAGATGTATAATAAAAATTATAAAATTAAAAATATAAATATATAATATAAATATATTTTTAACAAAAATATAAATCGTTGATAAATGCTTTCTTCATCAGCAGTTGCCGGATTTTCCTACGAGTCGTATTATATTGGACACCTGTGGCGTATGTGATATTTTTCTTAAAATCTCTGCGTTACCATAACAATTTGTAATAACTTCTTCCCCTATCTAATACAAAATATATAGAGCACATATAATTTTTGACATGTTTTTTTTTTGTTTTTTTTTTTAAATCTGTTTAAAATTCTTGAATTTTTTTGTCTAATTTTCCTTACTGTTCAACTACCTTGTGTAAATCGTGATTTTTTTTTTTGGTTTTTAAAATACTCTCTCATACAATTCGTTACAATATCGCAGTACGTTAAAAAACCGTTTGGTAAATCAAAAAAAAAAAAAAAAAAAAAAAAAAAAGAGAAAAAAATACGAAAAAATATAAATAAAAATTTGAAATTTAAATTTCCGTTCAAACTGAATGAAACCGTGTGTAAAAAACTGTATGAATTACTGTTATAGTCGTTTTTGTTGTTATTATAGCTTTACAAAAACTCACATACTTTACTGATTTTTTATACTGAGACAGAGAGAGAGAGAGAGAGGGAGAGCGAATGTAACATATGTTTCTGTTACATAGTTGTTGTGATTGTCAGTATATTGTTATTGTTGTTTTGTAATATTGTTACGTTTACATCTTCTTTGTTTATGCTTGCATAATCAAGGTGCTTTAAAATTCGAAAATAACAACAATAACAATGAAAAACAGAAACGAAAATGTTTACTGCCACCATATGGTGGCAGATAAATAGTTAAAGATGATGTGGAATATTTAAATTGAGCAGTCAGCGAGTGGTAATCAGTGTTGCATTAAAAATGAATAATTATATTGAATATGGGGAAAAAGATTTAGACTATTAAAGTGTAATAAAAGTAAGTGCTTGAAAAGAAAAAAATAAAATGATTATATGAAATGCTTTAAAGTATGTTACAACATATAAATAATGATAATTGACGGTTATACATACACATACATATTTTTTCGTAATCTTTTGGTAGAAGCCACTTAGTCACAAAATTATCTTTGATTTGGGGCCTTTATACATTAATTGAAGTGTATGTGTCAGAAAAGAGAACGGAAAAACAAAGTACGAAAATTATAGTTGAGCTAAAAGAAAGAGCTTAGGCCCAACCATACTGGGTGAGGTCACTAATGGGCATAAAAATATCAATAACGAAATTCAAGTTAGTTTTTTTTATTTATTTGTTGTCTGTAAGCAATAAGATCGATTTAGTTTTTTCTTCGATCGTAAGAACATGTTCTGTTTTTAAGCAGTACACGTGCAAGAAAACGAACTTAAAATAAAGCTGCACTCGAATCTGTGTGGTTTATGTGTGTTCGAAACAAAAAATACGTAATAGAAACATGTTCCTGTACATAACGAAATATTAAAACGAAACACAGTCATGATTGTGTTCGGCACCGTAAAAAATTTAGAAACACACATAATTGATATCAAAATCAAAATATGTGTTGTCAGAACAGAACATTGTGTGTTTGATGTGTGTATTTCCTGAACCTTGATATTAATAGAAATTTTGTACAAATTTATTTTCAAATACTAACAACTAAAAATTAATTATTGCGAATGAGATTTTTTTACTTTGTCTGGCATTCCCTCCATTAGCACATACATATATGGCATAATTTGTGAGCTTTTCTGAGCTAAAATTAGTGCATCATTGTCAACTTGGTTTATGGCCTTCAGAACTATTTTACTCAAAACTGAGTATAGCTCCAACAATTTGGTGGGTTTGCTTCCCTGGCTACTTCATCAGCATAATTGTTTTAATACGACTAATATTGTAATTGTAAACTCTCATGTTGAGAAATATTTTCTTTTAAAAACATTTCTTTCTTCAAAAAAGCCACGAATTTATTTTTCTGCCCTCGTATTTAGAACTTTAAATTATTTATTGTGCAATTTTTAAAGACTAACATTTTTCTTGGCATTCTTGTAAGCTTCATTCTCTTGTACTTTAGGAATTGCATAGAAAAATTAAAACAATTAATTTTCTACAGAATTTTATCATTAGGAAAGCTGCTTAATATTGCACTAAGCCAAAAACAAAACATTTTTTATGGCCTTTCATTTATAATGCACATTACTTTACACTTTATATTTTTATATAAAAAAAAAAAAACAAAAAAAAAAAAAAATGCCCAGTCATAATACATAGAGGTGAAATCCAAGCACAATCAAAAAAAGAGCAACGTACGCAAAATGAGTTTTAAAATATATAATAAAAAAAGCAAAAACACAGACACACAAAACCTACCCAGAAAACATTTGGGCACCAAAAAACTCATTTATTCTAGTCAAAAAGAATCCTATGCCATATTATTTCTAAGCTCTGTAAAAGTACGCAAATAAGTATTATGGCCGTTAAAAGCTTATATACCAAATTTTATCAAAATATACTTACATTTGCCACATGTAGTTTGATTAGAAGGTTTACAAGACAGACAGATGGACGGACGGACATTGCTAAATCGCTTTAGAAAATGATTCTGAATCGATCGGTATAATTAAAAGTAGGGCCAGGTTCAAATATTTTTGGTAGGTTCAAACATCAGCACATTAGCACCTTAGTTTTTTTTTTTTAGCACTTTTAGCACCGAAAAAATAACTTTCAAGTCGGCTGCCCTTATTACTTCTAATCAAGCGATCTTTCCCATAAATCTCTTCCATCTTTTTAATAATTTTTTAACTTTACTTACGTATTTTTTTTAAAGCTAAATTTGTATAACTAAAAAAACTAAAAAATCTCATATATGTATTATATTGGTCACAAAATAAATCTTAAAAATTTTAAGATTGTGCCGTATGATTAATAATAGTTATGGTGTTATTGCATTAATATATTTACTAGCAGATACCAGCGCTCGAAATTCGAGTGCAATTTCTAGGCAGCTTTATTTTTCAACTTAACCAATTCACAAACCAACACTTTTATGGTTTATTACTATTGTGAATAAAGATAACAAACTCATTAACAAACACGTTAACAAATTTAATAAAGCACACATAACATCTATAATATTAATAGGCTAGGCGATTTATTGTAACCGATGTTTTGTTCTACCGTTTTATCCCGTTTTTGACCAAACGTATATTATTTGAAAGGTATTTCTTTTTAGTCGTTTTGCAGATTTACAGATTTTTAAATTTTTTCCTTTATTTTGAGTAAATTGCATTTAAAGTTGCTACTAACACGGCTAAAAAGAAAAACCTTTCTAATAATATACATTTGGGCAAAATCGGGATAAGACGGTAGAACAAAACATCGGTCACAAGAAATCGCCTAGCCTGTTAATATTATAGATAAGTTCAAAACTTAAATATGATTTAACATTTTTAAAAAAGAAAGTCATTTAAATTACTTACGGGAAGATATTTAATATTAATTGATTGACCAAAAACTTGAAATCGAATTTAGGAACAGCAGTTTCTTGAAATATTTCTAGGACATAAATTAATTTGTAACCTTTTTTTTTTGAGTATTTAAGGCGTCGAGATTTCACAGATGCCCAGAAAAATGTTTACTGTGCATATTAAAATTAAAACTCAAACAAAATAATATTTATGTATTAAAGGAAATTTAAAATTATGAAGCAAAAAAGTTTCTCAAGGGAGTCTTTTAACATAAAGCAAGCATAACAGTTATCAGACAGAGGAGCAACAACAGCAAAAATCCAGCACGTTTTTTAATTTAACCATATTAATTGAAACAAAAAAAAAAGTCACAAAAGGAACAACATTTAGATGGAGTAATTAATAATAAAAAAAATCTTAGCCTTAGAGCCATACAAGAGAAAAAAAAAACTGGGAGTAAAACTTTACAAGCCACTTGTACTTGTCAAGTACTGGAGGTAGCGCACTATGGGCCAGAGCTTAAATTAAACTGAAAAAAGCAAAATTAAATAAATAAAATAAATAGATAAATGAACAATTAAATAAATAAATATATAAATAAACTAAAATATATGTCGAGCCATGATAGAGAAATTAATTATATTTATTTTATTGTGAGCATGGAACGTACCCTTAATATAATATTAAAAGCATATCGAGTCATGCTGGGAAAAAGAGGTTAACTGCCAAAATTAATTCTTTTTTAATGTGTACTTAAGCTAAACTCAGTTCTGCTGTATGTTCGTGGCGCTACTTTGTACACCTGTGAAATTTCGATAGATGCTGCAAATGATTGTTGATTATTGATTTGAATCAAGAAATATAAATTCTATATTATATAAGTTAAGCTATTTTACCGGTTATGGCATTTTTGAAAATAGTTGGTATTACGGGCTTGAAACATTTTTTTGCTCTTTTGAAAATTTATAACGTTAAAAATCGCTACTTTTTACCAATATTCAGAAAATACACACATCAAACATACAATACATGTTCTAAAGCAGCAAACACATATTTTTATTTTCATATCAATTTTGTGCGGTGCCGAACACAATCATGACTGCGCTTCGTTTTAATATTTCGTTATGTACATGATAGACATGTGTTTTTTGTTTCGAACACACATAAACCACACAGATTCGAGTGTAGCTTTATTTTAAGTTCGTGTTCTTGCACATATGCTGCTAAAAAAACAGAACATGTTCTTGAACGCGTACACCTAAAAAATAAGACATTATCCATTCGCGATCAGAAAAATCTGAAACACCCCTATAATAACGACACGATTGTTTCAACCAAATTTATTAAAAAAAATCTAAATTAATTTATCAGCAGTTATAAAAAAAAAAAAAAAAAAAATAAAAAGATAACAAAAATTAAAAAAAAAAAAAAAAAAATAAAAAGATAACAAAAATTAAAAAAAAAAAAAAAATAAAAAAATAAAAATAAAAAAAACAAAAATAAAATGATAGTAATAAAATAGAAAACAGAGAAATTTTATATGTTGTTTATGACTCTATTTTTTTCGGATCGCGAGTGGATAATGTTTTAATTTTGAGATGTGCGCGTTCAAGAACATGTTATATTTTTTTTAGCAGTACACGTGCAAGAACACGAACTTAAAATAAAGCTGCACTCGAATCTGTGTGGTTTATGTGTGTTCGCAACAAAAAATACATGTCTATCATGTACAAAACGAAACACAATCATGATTATGTTCGTCATCGTACAAAATTTAGAAACACACATAATTGATATCAAAATAAAAATATGTGTTTGTTGGTCTGAGCTATGTTTGTTTGCATATATGTACGAGTTTTTTATTCAGTGTGTGTTTTTTCTGAACTCTGCTTTTTACCAAAGAGGGTAGGTCCATTATTTTTACTCCAATTATTTTTACGACACATAAAATTATGTGGGGTACCCATGTACGACATAAATCGATTTTTTCGTCGAAATTTTGGAGGGTGCGAAAATGATTTTAGAGGTATGGTTCCTTGAGCAAATATACTTGTTATGGCCCATAGTAACAGAATCGCGATGAGTCCATGGAGATTTTTTCGGCCCCCTACAATTTGACCCACTCTAATATATATCTATTTTTTTAGTATTTAAATTTGTTTAAGGCTTTCAACCTTATCTCTATAATGTTTGAAATAAAATACAAACTTCTTATCTGTTATTAATTTGCCTTATATTTTTATAATTAACTAGCAGATTCCAGCGCTCGAAATTCGAGCGCAGTTTCTAGGCAGCTTTATTTTTCAACTTAGCCAATTCACAAACCAAGACTTATAGTTTATTATTATTGTGAATGAAGATAACAAACTCATTAACAAACACATTAGCAAATTTAATAAAACACACATAGCATTTGTATAATTTTATGTATGTGTTAGTAGCAACTTTAAATGAAATTTACTCAAAATAAAGGAAAAAATTTAAAAATCTGTAAATCTGCAAAACGGCTAAGAAGAAATACCTTTCAAATAATATACGTTTGGTCAAAATCGAAATAAAACGGTAGAACAAAACATCGGTCACAAGAAATCGCCTATCCTATTAATATTATAGATAATATTGATTGTTTTCTATTGAGCCTACTTTCTATTAATCTATCTTAATACTCATAATTTTACAAAACTAAAATGGCCGGCACAAGTAACACAATAATTTTCATTAAATCTGTTTTAGAATTCTTTAAGAATTAAAAAAATCATTCGATCTGCCTGTGCCCATTATGCACTATAGCAAAAGAGCCGCTGTAGGTTTTTGTTCTTTTTTATTTATTTTACTTTGCCCAGAGTTAATGCCTTTAAACAAAGTGTAAGCAGCAGCTACGCTAATTACCTCAAAGTGTTACAACCAAACTCATTTTCAGTAGTTCTTTTTTTGTTGAACTTTTTTTTTTGCTTCTAAAATTAAATAACGAGTTTCTTATGTTCTTGCATAAAACATCAGCCAATGTTTGTATTAAAATTGTTAATTTTTTTCATTATGCGAGTACGTTTTTCTCTTTAATTTTGTTTTAAGGAATTTAGTTGCAACAATAATTTTAAAGAAAAAGAAAAAATTCCTTGTTCGTTACTTAATAGCTCATCTTGAAGGAATGAATAGCTCAGGTGAAAAATTGCAGCTGTTGCTTGAAGCTAAAAGTAACACAAATGTTACCCCAAACACCCCCCCACCACTCTATCTTTAGCTACAGCATGTCGAGCATAAATTTGTAGTCTTTTGTTTAGCTAGAGGGTACATTGTGTTTTGTGATTAGGCTGGAGGGGGTGTGCAGAGTTAGTGCCTGGCAAGAAGGTAATGCTTAGTTTTTTGTGTCATCATCATCATCATTAAAGTTGTGTATTTAAAGTTTTATTAAACCAAATTAGAAGAAATGTTTAGAAAAAAAAATAAGATTTAAAGAATTTTAAAATTTTTCAATTGAAAATATCTTGAAAGAAACGATTTTTTTTGTTTAAAAAATGTTGACTTTCAATTAAATTTTTTAAATTCAATTTATTTATTTCTTTGTTTCAACTAGCGATTACTTGATGTGTAAATTTTCGAATTTTTTTTAAACACTTTTCAACAATTTATGTCTTACTTTGAACTTATTATTGGAATTTTACAAGAAAATTAATTTCACATGCTTCATTAAATTCTCCATTTTTGTTTTTTGCACAAAAAAATTAAATAACTGAAGAAAAACAAATCTTAACATCATCACTGTCAAACATCAGAACTTAATGCTTAACATGCAAAACACATGTTTACTAGTAAAAAAAAAAATACAAACACTTTGAAAACATTAGAATTTTCACAAAATAAAACTGAATCATATACAATATAAAAGAAAGTAAAGAAAATCAAACAAATATAATAGGAAAACAACAAAACTTTTCATGACATGAAAAAAAATGGAAGAAATCAGCCGATTCTTAAACACTGGCATCCACTGAAAGAAAAATCTTATACAGCCTAAAGCATATCCGTTATAATAGAAGAGTTAACAAACAAGAAACGAAAAAAAAAAAAGAAATAACAATATTAAAAAATTCTAAACAACAGAGCGATATACATTTTTGTAGAAAGGTTTCCAGCTAAACGGAAATGAAACACACCATGAAAAAACAAGATTGTTTTTTTTAAAGGAAATTTCAATAATCATTTCAATGCTGCTTGAGTATGTTAAAATAAATGAGCCTTAGATAAAACATTGGCAAAAGGAAAGAACGACAACAATTGTTTATTTAAAAAAAAAAGCGTGGATAAAAAACCGGAAGTCCACAAAAAAAAAAAAAACAAAATCATCAACAACATCCGCTGAAATATTGAAATATAAAAAAAGAATTTGTTTAAAAAAAATTAAATATTAAATAAAACAAACAACAGATTTTATATAATAATAAAAAAAAAATTGAAATGAATGAAATTTTTAAAAAATATTTTTATTTTTTTTAAACTATTCTTTCCTTATAAATGTTAGAGTCAAATAGTTGATTAGCATGATTTACTTGATTACTTGATACATAGAAGGAGCGCTGTAATAATGATACCCTATACCACTATGTGGCCAGGATAAATTGACTTTGTGCTGATGTTTGTAACTACTAAAAATATTTGACCAGAATCACTTTCTGAGTTGATTTAGCGACGTTCGTCCGTCCTTCCGTCCGTCCGCCCTTGTTTCCATGTAAACCTTTTAATAAAACTACAGGTCGCAAATATGAATATATTTTGATGAAATTTAGTACATTAGTTTTTATCGGCCATATGATACACGCTATTGAAATTGATGAAAATCGGTTTATATTCAGACCTAGTCACCATACAAATGACCCCTATGAGATCAACTTAAATTGCATTAACATCCAAATTATCATATGGATATCGGTCAAATTGGGTTTGTGTATGTTTATTATATTCATTTATCAGTAGTCTAAAACTAAACTATAGGGCAATTCTTAGTCATAGCCCCGATATGAAAAAACAAAAATATTGCACAATTTTTTCTCAAATTTGGTTTGTAAAAATTTTTTGCAAAAAATTAGTGACCTTACCAAATATTATCAGGATCGTTCCATTTTTCAACGTAGTCCCCATACAAACATAGCAGCCGGTATGAATTTTTTCATATCCAAAGGCAAACAAATTAATAACAGTGCCACTCAAATTTGGTTTAAGTATATTTGCTATATCTAATTAATTGGAACTAAGTAATAGGCTCTCTAAACGCGTGGTCTAGACCGACTATAATTTTCGTATTTCTTTTTTTTTTTTGCCATATTTCTCTTAGATTAGAAATATATATATGGTCATGTCAAGTGCACCAACTTTTGAAACCGATGTCTTCCGATCGGAATGAAATTTGCACCAAGGTTAGTCCTATTGGATAGTAGTTTAGACACAATTTTTCAATAAGATCGGTCCTGATCTCTCTGAGTTAGAGGGGGATCAAAATTTGACATTTTGGCCAAACAGGTGTTTTTTTCTCATCCATATAACTTATTACCTATTGTTCTTAGAAAATTTTCTCCTTAATAGTTTAGATAGCTATTTCTTCAATATTTCGGAAAAAAATACTTAAAAAAAAAAAAAAAATTTAGACTTTTTTGCCTTTTTTTTCAAAAAGGACATTTTTTTTTTATCATATGGAAGCTTAGGATTTTTCCTTTAAGAGCTTTTTGGTCGCTTAGTGGGATGGGAGTGGGATATCTATCAAAATAAATGTTTTGTAACTCAAGACAACGGTTTTTCAATTTTTCACAAATGCACTATTTTGAATTTTTTCCTATTTGTGTGAAAAACCTTACAAATAAAACTTATACTGAGAAACTAGACAAATTAACCTTTCCGAGGGTCATACCTTCATAACATAACAGAAGAGAATGGTTATCTGTAACCTGAAAGAGTTATTTCCAACATTTTAATCAGAACACGAGGATGTTAGAATTGGCTTCACGAAATTAACCCAAATGAGGCCAAAACATTGCGTTTTGGCAGAAAGCAGCGGAACTCACACAGTATGCGTTTGCATTTACCATGAAAATGTTAAACTGATGTTGAAGGAAATCAACTTAAAGTATTTAACAGATGATTCGGCAGAAGATTTACACGATTACCGCGATTGCCTTAAATTGACTATGTGTCCTAATGCAACAACTTCTTGCCACTTAGGTGAATGTACCAATTGCCCGAAAACCACATTCATCAAAGAAAATTTAATTAACTCTTTAGATCGAGAATATATAGAGGAGGTCAAATTTGATTCTTGGATTCAGACTGACAGATGCACATTGAAAACAATCATTTTAAATGTGGATGAATTTGTGGAAGAAATGTGTACAGGATTGCTAAACTTGAGAAACCATGACTTTTTAGTCAAAGAGCAATGGTCATTCTTCAAGGATTTGAAGATACATTTGAAGTCTGGTGAATTCGTTATTTCATATGATTTCGCAGAAAACTATAAATATGTTCTTCAGGATGCCATACAAGCATTCCACTTCAATAACGACCAAGCAACTATATTCACAGTAGTTATTTACTACATGAAAGATGAAAAACTGGAACATAAAAGTATGGCAATCATATCCGGCGATTTAAAACTTGATACCGTTGCAGATTATGAGTACCAGAAGAGAATACTAAAATTTCTAAAATCTAAATTTACAGTAAAGAAGGTATACTACGTTTCGGACGGAGCTCGTCAACATTTTAAAAACAAAAGTAGCATGGCAAATCTTATGGCCCATGAAAAAGATTTTGGAATGCCAGCTGAGTGGCATTTTCATCCTACTGCTCATGGTAAAGGAGCATGTGATGGTATTGGAGCAAACCTTAAAAGAAATGCAGCGAAGTATAGCCTCCAGTGCTCTCATCAAGATCGCATCTTAGATGCGACTGCTTTATTCCATTGGGCAAAGAGTTATTGTAAAGAAACTAAAATAGTTTTTAGTAGCAAAGAGGATCTTCAGGAAACATTGAAAATACTGAAGAGCAGATTCGATGCTGCGATAACAATCGATGGCACCGCTCAATACCATGGAAGACTCAAGTTGAAAAAGTTTTCTGCCTCTACTCAATGCTTTCCAAAGACAACAAATAAACCAGCAGCGAAATCAACAGCTGAACCTAGTAACGCCAATAAAGGATTGACAAAAAAACGCAGTAAATAAAGGCGACAAAAAAGCTGGATGAAAGACTGGGTATTTAAAAATTTACAAGACTTAAATACTTCATCAGCTACAATAAATTAAGTATAAAAATAGTTATCATATAAATGGATCTAATGCAATTAAGATTAAATTTTAATAAATTATTTATCTTTTTATTTTTAATATTATTATTATAATACATTAATTTAATTATTATTAAAAATAAATAAAAAATAATAATTTTTCAACATTTCTATAGAAAAAAAGTGATTTTTTTCCTGAGGTTAACATATTCTGGGTATTATAGTATCGAGGGTATAAAATTTTAGTTAGGTATGTTATATACCTTCGGAAAGTTTAGTTTGTATAGTTTCTCAGTATAAGTTTTATTTGTAAGGTTTTTCACACAAATAGGAAAAAAATTCAAAATAGTGCATTTGTGAAAAATTGAAAAACCGTTGTCTTGAGTTACAAAACATTTATTTTGATAGATATCCCACTCCCATCCCACTAAGCGACCAAAAAGCTCTTAAAGGAAATATCCTAAGCTTTCTTATGAAAAAAAAAAAAATGCCCTTTTTGAAAAAAAAGGCAAAAAATGCTTTAATTTAGCAAAAAAAAAAGTCTACAAATTTTTTTTTTTTTTAAGTATTTTTTTCCGAAATATTGAAGAAATAGCTATCTAAACTCTTTGGGAGAAAATTTTCTAAGAACAATAGGTAATAAGTTACATGGATGAGAAAAAACACCTGTTTGGGAAAAATGTCAAATTTTGATCCCCTCTAACTCAGAGAGATCTGGACCGATCTTGTTGAAAAATTGTGTCTAAACTACTATCCAATAGGACTAACCTTGGTGAAAATTTCATCCCGATCGGAAGCCATCGGTTTCAAAAGTTGGTGCACTTGACATGAAATCCCCCATATATATATGTATATGATCGCGAACTAAACAAAAACCTAAATAAAACAAATTTGTCTTAAAATAATCTAACCCATAAAAAAAGTGCGTGACTGTGTGTCATTATCTTAAAATTAATCTTTGGCCACAACAAGTCTATGGACAAAGTTTCAGATCCATCGGATGAGGGAAAGTTGGGTTTTAATCTCTCTGTAACTGTGCGTGACTATGCGTGACTGTGCGTGACTATGTCAAAGTTAATCTTTTTTTACATCAAGTCTATCGACCAAGGGGAAATGGGTTTTAAATACCTCCGTGACTGTGCGTGACTATGCGTGACTATGTCGAAGTTGATCTTTCTTTTTACGGCAAGTATATTGACCAAGTTTCAGATCGGTCGGATGAGGGGAAATGACATTTAGATCACTTCGTGACTGTGCGTGACCACGCGTGACTGTGCGTGACTACCCCAACATTAATCTGCAGTCACAACAAGACTATGTGCCAAGTTTCAGATCAATTGAATGAGGAGGAATGGGGTCGCCCCACGACAGACAGACATAGAGATTTAAGAAAGAGATAAAAAAAATTTTTTTTTAAATTTTTTAAATTTATTTTCAAATTAAATTTGTTTAAAGAAAGAAAACATGTAACAACAATATTTCTACTATTTTTCTCCGATTTTTATTTAGCTTAACTACAACTAGTGACTGCAAAATATTGCAAAAGTATTATCTTTTCTATTATTAGAAAAAAGTATAGATGATCTCAAACCGAGCAATAAAAAAAACTTATTATTGTAACACAGATTAACAATACATAAAAAAAACTAACATTCAGAACATAAGATACAATGCAGTTGTGATCAATGTGCTAAGACTTCACATGCCATTACAGTTCTATCTAGGGGACTGGCAAAAACAAATAGCTTTTCACATTACAAGACTTGTAATTGATCTAAGCTATGTTAATGTACAGAAAGCTAAAAATTGGAAAATAAAATTCGGCTTGTTCGTACTAACTCTCGTATAAAAGAAAAAACATTCCTCATGTTCTTTCAAATATTTGAGTTAAATAGTTGATTATTCATGAGTTGCAGTAATAGGCAGAAGGATGCTGAAGATGAATAAGTCGCGTTGTTCGAAAATAGCTACTCCATCTAGCGCTGTCTTAAATTTTTTACATATGTCTCTTACGTATTTCTCTTCATAACTGTGCGTGACTTTGCGTGACTGTTATAAAATTAATCTTCGGTCACCACAAGTCTATGGACCAAGTTTTAGATTGATTGGATGAGGGGAAATGGGGTTTAAATCATACCGTGACTGTGCGTGACTATACGTCACTGTTCGTGAATATGTCAAAATTAATCTTTCTTTACAGCAAGTATATCGACCAAGTTTCAGCTTGATTGGATAAGGGGAAATGGATTTTAAATCAGTTCGTGACTGTGCGTGACTATGCGTGACTATGTCAAAGTTAATCTTTTTTCACAGCAAGTGTATGGACCAAGATTCAGATCGATCGGATGAGGGGAAATGACATTTATATCACTCCGGCTGTGCGTGACTACCACAAAATTAGTCTATAGTCACAACAAGACTGTGGGAAAAGTCTCAGATAAATTGGATAAGAGGGAATGGGATTGCGCCCACGACAGACAGACAGACAGACAGACAGACAGACCGACAGACAGGAAGAGAGTATGAGTAAAAAGAAAGAGTTAAAAAAAAAAATTATTTTAAATTTTAATAAAAATTTTAATAAAAATTTTAATAAAATACAAATATTTTTTCTTTTCGTTCGGTTGAAGATAATTAATAAAATTTTTTGGATTACGAACTTTTTATCAATGACACATTTGGAATTTTACTTGTTTAAAAAAAAAAACTTACGGAACGTTTCTCCTTACATTTTTTATCATACCAGAAATAGTATTTGTACGTTTACAATTAGGGGAATCGATTTTGTTTAAGTAGAAGATAAACTTGTTCATATAAAGTTGATTTGACTTAATTACATTTCTGTTGAATATCATATATTTAGATAAAGCTTAGAAATGAGGGAAATTCTTTTCATGAAATAGCTCGGATGATATGCAGAAACCACTCCTCAGTACAGTTCGTCGTTTAGTAACTACAAATCCACCAATCCAATTTTGTCAAAATCTTGTTCTGGTCGCCCCTCCAAACTAACTGAGTGCGAAAAGCGAATTAGTTTGGCATCAGTAAAACAGAGAATTACTGCTTCCCACACTAGCTCCAAAATCAAAGAATCCTTCGGCATTAACATTCATGAATATATCTTTTGCAAAAAAATAAAATAAAATATCGGATAAATTATGGTTGTATAGCACGTAGAAGCCGATGTCAATAGAAAAAACTTATGGACTTTGCAAATGAGTATGTAAACAAGGCTTAAGAATTTTGGGAACGAATTTTTTTAGATGAAAAAAAAAAAGTTTTGCATTTGCATATACTTAATCAGCCCCTTTTCTGGAATTGAGCCTTCATCAGTGATTATATTTAACATTGTAACCATTGTTATGTTATAATTGCTTAGATTGTTTCTATATGAAATGTTTCTACTTAGGACGGCCATGAGGTTTGAGCCTGCGTCTATCTCACATACACTTCTACTTGCACTATTTGGTCATGTGGCCATTTGTTTGATGTTGTCTTCAAAAACTAGTCCAAATGAATTGAAAAGGACCAAGTTAAATGAAACTATCACACACACACGCAAATCAGTGGATTTTCTTTGAAGTTATTTAATATGTTCATACCGCTGGGGTATCTTATTTTTAGAGGATTTATCGATAATTTTGAAACGTTGTATTTTTCCGATTACTCAGTTTATCGGTTTATCGATATTGCAATCACTAACTGGACGAACTTTTTTTTTTAGTTAAGCTTTAGCAGTTTTTTATATCCTTCTTAACATTGCATTAACTTTTGGCTTCAAAACATTAACAATTATTAAAATTTTAAAAGTATAATAATTTTTCCCACCACTCAAAGGCTTAATTGATAATTCTTTATAATGCGTAGATTCTCATTTTTCATTTTTGTATTTTTGTATTTGCTGCTACTAATGAAACACATTTATATTAAATAATATTTTTACCTTCTTTTGTTGGGTGTTAAGAGATTAACACGTTTTTTTTTTGCAATTGTTGTTGAACAAATGTATAAAAAGTTTTTGCTGAATTTTTTTTTTTTTTTAAGATTTTATTATTCTTTTTTTTTAAGGTTAACAACAACAACAAAAAGCTATGCTTTATAATTTTAATTTTTTTCTCTGGAAATATTTACAAACAAAATACTGAAATTCCTTTTTAATGGGTGGTTTCTGTGCAGTTTGAAATGAAAAAGTTGTGGGTAGTTTTTTTTTGATGAAATAACAACAATTGCTTAAGCAGCTTATGTTTTGTTTTGTTTTTTGTTTGCTACAAAGGAACATAAGGGAAATTAAAGGTAGATGGTGCCCTAAAATAATTATATATTAAAATATTTATTTAAAATTTCTAAAATGAATAATTGAAATTAAAGAATTTTAGTTAGGAAATTAAAAGCACGAGCTTAGAAGTGGGCCAGATTAAGAAGAACCGCTTCTTCAGCTTCAATAGAAATATAAAGCGATTGTCTTGAGCCGATTCATAAAGAATAAGAATAAATTTTCAGTCACATAATTTTATAGTTCAGAACTTTTGTTTGATTACAACTTTAAAGAACGGCCGGATAGCGCTCTATTGATTTAATGAAATTAAATTTAAATCGTGAAATTTAAATCATATGCGGATTTAGGGCTCCAACTACCTTTAGAAAAATATGTTCTAATACCAATATCTACATTATTATTTTGTGTGGCTGTGTTAAAATTAAGCTTTCAGAATGTTCCGAATTTAATTAAATTGTTTTTTTTTTAGGATTTTCCATTTTTTTTTCTCCATTAACAGTTGGAAACCAATTTATTTTCATTTATTTAAAGTGCTTTAACAAACATAAATAACAAATAAGTGATACCAATATTGAAATAAATTTTCGATTAAGAAAAAAAAAAAAAAAAAACACAACACTCCTTGAATAATTCTTCATTTTTTTTTTCGTTTTATATGCATCAGCAATCATTTTAAGAAGTTGATTTTCCAACAAAATATTTTGGAAAAGGAAAACTTCATACAATTTATTTATATCTTCGTTTAAATAAACATAACAAAGATGAAAATGTTAAAATGCTGGTTGCAGGGAAAGATGTTGGATATAAAGAAAATTGAATTTTTTTCTTTACAAAAGAAAAAAAAAGATCTTTTCTTCAACATGATGAAGAGAAGAGATGATGAAAACCAATTTACGTGCAAAATAACTTAAGTGTCATGCAAATTTCATACACACACACACACACACAAACAATAAATATATTCCTTTCAAAATATGGTTGGCCTCAATTTAACACTGCACTACGAAAAACTGCCTTTTAACATTGAGTTTTAATTTAAGTTTATACATTTTCAGACAATTATATATATTCTATGAACATGAATATACACCTACATTAGGGCGGTTCATAAAATAATAAATTGGATTTTGTAATGGGCCAACCGGAATTTATATTAACCACCGTGAAAAAATAACACATAATTTTTTTCAAAATTTTTAAGAAAGATTTAGGGGTCGCTACCGGATCCAAAACATTGGAATTTTTGATAAAATTCGTCGCCTCTATTCCTTTTTTCATATGTATGTATAAAAAAAATATATATATATTTATATATTTTTATGATAAATTTTATTGAATGATATTTGTAAAAAATAACGTATAAAATTTTTTTCTGAATCGTTTTCTGAAACGATTTAGCAACTCTTGTCCGTCCGTCCGTCTGTTCTTAAAGGAAACTAGATGAAAATTTTAAAATATTGAATACTAAGATATCTGTTTACATTTGTCTTTTAAATTAAGAAAATTATAAAAAAAAAAATGTCGCAAACGCATCCCCTTCCCAATCCCCTCCCCAACCCTCCTTTAAGTTTTGTATATATGTTTTTCGGTCTCTATTTATACAATGGTACTAAAACCCCTCGAATAAAAGTTTAGAAAACCTATATTCAAAATCTTAAGTTGTATTTATTCATTACAAATGTATAAGGAAAGTAAAAACAAATATTAATTAAAAAAAGTTTTTAAATAAAAAATAAATAAATGCAGTCAATTTATGAAACTTGTTCTGATAGACATAAAATATTTATATTTTGCCTTTAAATATTAAGCATATTAAGCTATTTAAAATAATTATTTGAGCAAAGTTGATTTATCTGAGTCTGGGTAATTTTGCCTATATTCTTTCACCAATAACAATAAATACTGCTTTTGCTCTTCATTGTTGGTATGTAGTTTATTATATTCTTCCATCATTGCCACTCCTCGTTCTGCTATATCGTTAACAACTCTCACGAGCTACGCGTCTACCATTTATGTAATCCTCATCTTCTTCCCACGCTTCAAAGTTTTTCGTTATGAAATTGGTTGAAATGCCGGTTTTGCTAAAAAATCTTAAAGTATTTTTGGAAACAAAGTCTTCTAGTTGTTTCTTATTTGTTAGACTGGCGTCTAATGTTATTCTTTTCGACGGGTTCTCAGGTCCTTAAACATCTAAAGCGTCCACCATTTTATTTTTTGTATCAACAGAAACTTGGTCGTCAAAAAAGCTAGTGCGACGAGCTCTTCTGATAAATAACAAAGATGACCAAGGAATTTTTTAATGGCTACAGTTCCAATTAACGCATTTACTTAATCATAATTTTGTAGGTCCTTTAATAGCTGTAGATCATTTCTTGGAGCATAAGTCGCTGAAGGGGCTACAAATCAATACTTGACGTAAATTGTAACAACAAATATACAAACATCATATTGATTCTGCTTCACTTTCATTAAGCCTGAATTCATTTCTAAATAAATAACTCTTCAAACAATAAATGGCTTTAGCCATCCATCTTGGTCGGTGAAGACCTCCAGGTGCTCTGAAAGAAATACCATTTTCGGGAACATCTAGAAATATAAGAGTTAGCTTCAATTACTCTTTATAGTCGTCTCGAGGCTGAAACTGTTTTAACTGAATTTGAACGAAAGAAATTATCTCATCTGTAATATATGTCACTTGTTTTAAAACAAAAAGATCAGAAATTCCCGATTGAAAGTTTTTCCGATTAATTTTGCTCCAGGCCAACTTAAATTTTTTAAAGATCAATGTTTCAGGCCCGGTTGAAGTACCAAGTGCCTGGCGAAACACAGCTTCAAGCATTATTTCCAGAATGTGATGACGACATGCCAGCCAAAGCATATCTTTATTCATCTTTTGTTCTAACAAAAAGCATGCACCATTTCTTCTTCCAGTATTTGTTGCAGTTGTGTCAAAGCTCATGCGTTTGATTTTTTCGCTTAGGTTCCATTCTAGTAAGGTGTCAAAAACTGCCGACGCAGCTGCAACACCTGTTCCAGCAAATAATTTTGGGACTGCAAGCAGCTTATCAATTCCCATTCCAGATACCAGGATTGGACGATGTTCAACGATTTTATTTCCGCTGATATCTTCTATCATTTTTCCATCCCATTGAAGTGTGAATGGAACGTCAGGGTTAAACTTTCTTTTTAATGACTCGGCCATGATTTCTCGGAAGTCAATTCGCTGTCGACGAATAGAAGAAGTGCTTATATTATAGTTTCAAGGATCACCACCAATGTGTTTAACTGTTTCTGTCAAAACTATAGCTGCCTTTCGGTTATTTAGCTTTGCAACGTCAAGACTCACAGCTAAATTTTCATTTAAAATTTTCTTTCTGCCTCTGTATATCTTTTTCTTTTCCGCTGGTTCAGAAGCTTTTAAAGTAGATAATGTTTGGTCATCAGCACTTGACGAAGACAATAGTTCAATTCGACCCCTCTTATGAATACGATCGATAGACTTGCTCTCACACTCCAGCATTTTTTTGGGAATCTCTTTTATATGGGACCATTTTTCGTATTTAGCATTCCTTCTTAAAAGTATTGAGTCTACATTACCTATTCTTCCATGCCGACTGACCCATCGCTGAGCATTTAAAAAATTTTTATCCTCATGTATTACAATCATGTTTAAGGCATTAGCGTGAGCAATATCGAAAAAACCTTCCAAACTAGTTGACTAGTCTTGTTCTTTTCTGTTCAAGTCTCCTGAGCGCTTTGCTTTGTTTTCCTTGTTTTTCTTTAATTTTTGCCAAGAATGAAACATTATATCAATTTTATCTATTACGCGCTTTTTTGTTTGTGTCGGTACTGCGGCCATTTCCCAAATGGCTAAGACATCGTTTGCAGTTGAAGAACAAAAGCCTCTTATGGTTAATTTGACATATATTTTGTAGTAAAAAAATACACTTAATACCTCTTTTTCTGTAGGAACTTTGTTCTTGCATATCTGTGGTGATACCTGTTCGGCTTATCGGACAGGTTCTATTGCGCGTAGCCGAGCTGTTGAACTTGAAGCCATTATAAAAAATTATCCACAAGCTGGTCTAATAAAGGAGAAGTATATGTTGTTACACTATTTTATATATTGTTTTAAATATATGTTTTTTTATAACTCACCAGCTTAGGATTAAAATCAATTGTAAGATTCGATAAACCAACTTATTTGTGTCACCGTGTGGAAGCTGCGCATAGCCTACTTATTTAACATTAAAAAACAAACCATAACGGAAAATTGCATGCTTGATGTAGTAGTTAAATAAAAAACTTTTGATATTGGTTTTAAATGATGAATTATTAAATATATATTTTTATATCAAATTTGGTTTTTAGAAAAAGAACATTACAAACAATTTCGTGACAAGGGCTAAAACAGCTATTAATGGTCTGGAATCTAAAATATTTACTACTTGGGGAAATTATATGGGGCTATTTCTTGCGTGATATTGAATAAAATTATTATTTTAAAATTTATTGTCTAAAAATTATATATTTTCTTAAATTTGAATTTAAATTTACAAACGGAAGGACGGACGGACAAAAGTTTCTAAATCGTCTCAGAAAAAGATTCTGAAAACAAATTGTGCTCTATTTATTTAAAATGCCTTATGCAATAACGGTGTACATAATTTGTTTTGTTTTATTATTTTTAAGACACGCACAAATGGAATAAATTTTAAAGACAGCAATTTATCTCAAAACCACTGAAGTTTGGGGTCCGGTAGCGACCCCTAAACATTGATGAAAAAATTAAAAAAAATCATGTGCTATTTTTTCACTGTGCTTAATATATATTCGGATTGGCCGACAAAAAAATCGACAAAACAAAAAAAAGTGTCATATATGAACCAGCCTAACCTACATATATAAATATATTATTGTGTTAATAAGTTAACTTTAATAATATAGAATTTATTATTGGTGGGGCTTGAATTTTAAGAAAAAATTTATTTTATAATTTTTTTATACAAATTTGAAGAGATTTTTATTTTTTTTTTTATCATTTTTGATTAGATAATATTTAATTGCAATGAAAACCAAAAATTCACAAAATTTTTTTTTTTTTTAAATGACCTTAGAAGTCATTAATTTAAAAATTAGATATAATGATTCCAACAATTTTGAACATTTTAAAATAGTTTTAAAGATTAATTTTGTTACTTTACAATAAACTAAAATTTATAAAATTTTTCCAAATTTTTGTTATCCAAATGCTAAAGATATTTTTGCATTGCATTTTATCAAATGAAATATTTTATTATAATAATTTTGAAAATTATAAAACATTTTTGGTAAATACTAATGTTGAACGCTTTCTCGGGGTCATTGCCTGGGGGTATCAAAGATTCGGAAAAATACATATTGCACTATTTATAAAATTTGTAAACAAAATATTTGAAAAAGTAAACAATTAATACTAAATTATTACAACACACATTGAATTTGTAGCATTTTTTTTTAGAGGTCTCTCCACATTTTAGGTCATATCTGGTCAACCTGCTCGTAATAACGAAAAACAATATTATTCTAAGTTTACCCAGCTAAATGGCTTATTTTGTGAATGACTGTGAATTGGGCAGACAGACAGACCGACGCACAGTGGACCATATTTTGAGAAGGCGGCCAAAATTCATTTTTTTTGTTACCGATTTTAAAGTTATGTTATTCATTTGAAAGTAAAAACTAGTAAACCTCGGGAGCCAAAAAAATTGCGACGCTATCTCAACTATATCACAGCGAACAGGGTCTTCGAAAATGGGCTTTCTCAGTATTTTGCTAAAATTAAAAATTTCTTTGTAAGTTTTTATTTTTGAATGACTGTAACTGTTTTGATTTAAAAGATTTTGAAGTGAAATAAATTTTGTATAATTTTGTGGCTTCCATACTATTAATGTTAAAAATGTAAAATCACTGAGTCATTCCGAAATTAAAAAAAAAAAAAAAATTTAAAAAAGGTCAAAATTTTCCGAAAATCTCCTACTTAATAGAACATAACTCCTGCCAGTCAAACGAAGTCAGAAAAAATCTTTCACTCTTCTATAGTCCGAACCCTCCCCTATACTCCTATACCCCATTATACACCCGCCAGTTTTCGCCCGTTTGCACCAGAACAATTTTTCTGACCCAAGGTTAGATATTTTCTGCAAAATTTATGAATATAAAAGTTGTCCACTATGTGGTTAGGATATATTAAGTTTGAGGTGATGTTTGTAACTGCCAAAAATACGGATCGACTCAAAAACACTTTCTGAGTCGATTAAACGATTTCCGTCCGACCGTCTGAGTCGCGGTGCACCGCGGTGTATTTTTTTGCGTGTCGGTAGAGTTGTCAGGAGTTGTTATATACTTATAAAAAAGGTTTGAGATATAATGCGCTTAATTGTTACAGGTACATTTACATAGGTATCTTTCAAAAACATTAATAGTCTAAATTAGAGTTATATAGTTTAAATAGCTGACAAAATGGGAAACAATTTAGATAACAGGTAAATGGTAAAAAAAAATATTGCGACATAGCCCTTTAAGATATGAGCAGGTATGCTTCACGTTTTAAAAGGGGTTAGGGTGTGGGTTTTTTATGCCTCTAAAAGTGGTAATAAAAAAAAAATTTTATTTTACATAATTGCAAGAAAGAGTATTTATAATAATGTTTCAACAATTATTACTAATTACAATTTGTGCAATGGCTAAGTACTGTTACAGAGATCTGGCAGATATTTATTTTCAACGAAATGATGTAGACGATGTAATTTTGCACATAGTTAGCAACGACTTCTTTAAGAATTGTAACCTAGAAGACATTGAAAGGAAAAAAGGAAAAAGGAAAAATTACTAATTTTGCATCGAATTTGAAAAGACGGTACATTGAATGCTCTCATAGCAAGGCAAAGATGTACAAACGTTACCAAGACTGGTTAATAAAGGAACTTATTTTTGAGAGTGCATCTACAGCTGCCAACGAAAGCGGAAAAAAATGCCGACCAGCAAAACCAATTGACGGATGTAGTGAAAGATCTCGAAGGCACAAGCTGGAGAATATCAATGAAGAAATTTCTCAAAGAATTATTAAGGATTCATTTTTGCACCAAATTCAGCCAACCCAAAATAAAAGAAATAAAACTGAAATAATTGAAAAAATAGTAGAAGCGAGCCCAAGGCGCACAAAGAGGATTTTGTAAAGCATTCCTACACCAATTGAAGATAAGAAATTTACGCCGGACGAAGCGTTCGCCCTATTTTTGGATTTGAAATTGACCAAATATCGATATAAGGAATTGCGGAAGCGAATCAATGAAAAGAATTGTGGGATTTTTCCAGAGTATCGAGATTTAGTTTCTGCCAAAAAAGAATGCTTACCTTCACAATCTGCTATTAGTGTCACTTCAACATCAGCAGAAATAAAATTGCAAGATCTCCTTGAACATACTGCAGAACGGTTGCTAAATACGCTTGATACTGATCGTTTAAAAAAAATTTGGTAATGGCAGCATTACTTTAATTTCTAAATGGGAATGTGATGGATCCTCTGGTCAGAAACAATACAAGCAATTTAATGCCGAAAATTCATCAGATGCTAATTTATTTATAGTATCTTTCGTTCCATTGCGCTTAACAAAAAGGTATAGCGTCTTAGAGCCGTCAACTAGTAGAGCAACAGAAATTGATATATGGAAAAATGAAATTCCTTCTTCAACAAAGTATTGCAGACCAATAAAATTTTCATTCAAAAAGGAAACCAAAGATGTCATAACTGAAGAAGTTAAAAAAATAAAAGATCAAATTAAGGAACTTCAACCAGTAATATTTAAATTTGATGACCAAGACATTGAAGTACATTTTAAAATGTGTCTCACAATGATTAATGGAAAATTTGCACAAGCTTTAACTGGAACAAAGTCAACGTCAAGCTGCATTATATGCCAAAAGACATCAAGTCAATTAAGCCAACCCCCACCAGAAGACGATAGTTTTAAGGAAACCTACGAATTTGGAATGTCCCCTCTTCATGCTAGAATACGTTTCATGGAGCATATTCTTAAATTGGGTTATGATTTGGAATTTGGTCCGTTAGGCGAAACAGTGAGAAAAAACAAAGAAAATTAAGAAAAAAGAAAGCAAAAAAAAAAACAATTTCCTCGTAATCGACCAACCAAAACAAGGGGAAGGAAACACAAATGATGGAAATACTGCAAGGAGCTTTTTTTCCGATCCGGAAACTGCAGCATCTATCACAGGTGTAGATCATGAATTAATAAGACGATTCAAAATCATATTACAAGTTCTAGCATGCAGCAGAAAAAATTTGGAGAGTACGCCAATAAAACAGCTATACTATATAATGAAAAATACTCTTGGAGATATATGCCATCCACAGTTCATAAAATTTTGTACCACGGGGAACAAATAATTCAAAACAATATGCTACCAAAACAATATCTCAAGAAGCGCAAGAAAAAAAGGAACAAAGACTACAGATTCTTTCGCGAGCACAACACAAGGAAAATGTCCAGATGTTTTACTAATGAAGACCTTATCACTATTTTGTTGGGCACTTCAGATCCATATATGTCCAACATTCGTCAAAAATGGAAAACTACCTCTATTGAATTAGACGAAGAAGCTAAACAACTTCTAGAAAATGAAAATCAAGGCTATTTAGTAGAAATTTTTACTATAATTGGTTGATTTAAAGTACTCTTTCATTACACTAACAATAAGTTACACTTTTTTTATATAGTTAAAAAATTTTCTTGATTTAAAAATTTATATATTTTGTAAATTTACAATAAAAATTGTTATATTTCATAAATTTACCATAAAAATTGATATAGAAATATTTAAAAAGACAATAAAAAAAATTTATCTAAAGCAAAAACATACGAGTTTTTCATTGAAACTTCTCTATCTTGAACCAATAAGCGGTAACTTTTACGTTCGCTGCTTAATAAATTATATTTTAACTCGGAATCTTTCAAAAAAAAAAAAAAAAAAAAAAAAAACAACCTTTGGCCCTTCTGCACATTAGGACTAAAAAGTTTACGGGGGCCAAAGTTTGGCATTTAAAAAAAAAAATAACTTAAAAAATTGTTAAAAAGTATTAGTTGTAAAATTAACTGAAAAAATAAGACATTATATTAAAAAAAAAACCTTTTTTTACCTTTTAACACTTCACTTTTGTACTAAAATTCAACTACAAATGAAACTGTATTTTAAACCCTCCGTAACTTTTTTTATTTTCGGTAGAGAATTACGTTTTATAGCAAAACTTAAAGGCTAAAGTCTCACCTACCAAAAAAAAAAAACCGCATATCAAAATTCCAATCCAATCAAAAGTTATAGATTTTTGACCGCCTTCTCGTCAAATGGTCCACTGTGCGCCGCCATAATTTTCTCATCAACTTTCTCCGCTAAAGCGAATTTGATACCTGGGAAATATAAACGGACAACTACAGCTGCGCTGACAGTTTTACCTGGTACTACTGTGTCATGGTGAAAACCAATCAAACACAACAAAAAAACTAGTTAGGGCTTTTTCTTTCAAAAACTATTTGACTTGACTTTTTTAAATCATTATAAATCTGCTATTTGTAATTATATCCCCCTAAAATTTTGAGGCAAGGTACATCTGACATTTGTCTACCAGATTAAACAAAAACACTATTTTGAAAAAAATTGAGTTACGCCTTTGTTATATTTTTTATACTTTTGTAAAACATAAATTTTTATGATAAAGCTATTCCCCACTTTGTTTTAAACAAAACTTTAAAATGTATAATTTTTTTTTTAATATTTTTGTAAAACATAATTTAGTTCAACACTTACCGGCATAGTTTGACTACCGTGTAGATTAGTAATGGCTGATTGAGCCTCTTGTTGCGAACTGAATTTCACAAAAGCACAACCTAAAATGAAAATAAAATGTGAAAAGATTAATAAATAATTATAATTAATGGAAAAAATTTAACATTTTTATAATATCTATAAGAATAATTGACATTAGTGTATAAAAAAATCAGTAGAGCTGAAAAATATTTTTGTTTTTAATTATGGCCTTTTAGTATTAAAATTCAATTAAGTTCAGTAAACAATAAATAATATAGAAAATATTTTTTTTTTTTATTTATACATAGAAATTTTTGGGTGGGGGAAAATTGTAAATTTATTCTATATATGTAGCCACAACAACCTATTTAAGTAAACATCACTCTTAATATCAGATTGTTGCCAAAAAGCTTTTGTAGTCAGTTAAAAAATACAAAAAATTATACAAAAAAAAAAAAAAAAAAAGAAAAAAATTAAAATTATACAACTGTTTAAAGTACTTTAGCACTTGAATAAGTTTCTGTGTTTATTTGACTCGTGTTGTATTGTTTATTTTGCAATGATTGTTTTCTGTGTTTATTTTTCGTTTTTCTATAATGTTTTCAAGTGTTTTTGTTATCCAAACAGCTTAAATGAATAATGGCAATGTTGTATTTTATTTTCATTTAACAACAGCTTAAAATAAAGCAACAGTTTATGTTTCTTTCTGATTGAAAATGTAAATTAAAACAGGCTTAATGTTGGTTAATAAAGTTTTTTTTTAAATTTATATTAAAGAAGGGAAGCTTTAGTTTAAAGCAGCCGTAGTTCAGTTGAATAGTTGTAAAGTCCTAAAAAAAACTTTTCACTTTATTTGGCAGCCACAGCATATTGGGGTACTTTGACTACTTCTAAATTGAAATGTAATAATAATAAACTCTGGAGTGTCCTTTTTTGAAAATTTGTTTAAATATTCACTAAATCCTTTGTAATCTCAAAACTATGCTATTGTTTCTTTACTCATGTATTAATTAATAATAATTATACGCCATTACGTCTAAAAATGAAAAATGTGTAACTTAAATTGTGGAACATTTTCGGTGTTGCTGCCTGGCAGTTGAGAAATGTCAAGCCAAGGCGAAAGTACTAGGTCAGTGTAGTAAAACCTCAAAAGTGTTTGGCGATCTCAGGCCAAACTTTTTCTTATGATCTTTTATAAAGGGTTTTTCAATAAGAGCGCTGCAAAACAAAAACGGTTTTGGATATCAATGAAATTCTTTATTCCTGTGAAAGTACGTTCGATGCCATTATGTATGGAAATCGATCTCTTTTGCATGGCCACCACGGGCACGCTTGCAGAAGTCCAGACGCTGAACACAATTTTCGACGGTTTTCAAGCATAAATCGGCCGATACTGCTGCAATTTCACGTTCGATATTCGTACGAAGTTCATCAATCGTCGCTGGCTTGTTGGCATAGACCATAGACTTGACGTAGCCGCACAGGAAATAGTCCAACGGCGTCAAATCGCACGACCGTGGCGACCAATTGACTGGACCATTTCGTGAGATAACACGTTCTCCAAACTTGGTTTCCAATAAATTGATTGTGACATTCGCTGTGTGGCTTGTGGCGCCGTTCTGTTGGAACCACATGTCCTCCAAGTCCATATCATCCCATTGGGGCCAAAAATATTCGGTTATCATTGAACGGTAGCGATTCCCATTCACAGTAACGTGCCGGTCTTGATCATCACGGAAGAAGTACGGCCCAATGACGCCGCCGGCCCATAAACCCCACCAAACCGTAATTTTTTCGGGATGCAATGATGACTCATGGAGTACGTTTGGATTGCTGTCTGACCAATAACTCATATTTTGTTTATTGACGAAGCCATTCAGCCAGAAATGAGCCGCATCGCTGAAGATGATTTTTCGATGAAAAACCGAATCATTTTCAAGTTGTTGCTCAGCCCAATTCACGAACATACGACGCTTCTGGTGGTCAAGCGGCTTCAGTTCTTGCGTCAATTTGATCTTGTAAGGATGTAGCCCAAGATTTTTTCGCAAAATTCGCCACAACGACGTCACAGAGATGCCCAACGCTTGAGAACGACGTGTGAGAGACACATTTGGGCTTTCTTCAACTGAAGCTTCAGCGGCAGCAATATTCTCGACACTACGGGCACTTCTTTGTCTCACTGGCACGGGAACATTTTGTACTGTGCCTGTGGATTAAAATTTTTCCACTAGACGCTCAATTGTTGATCTGCTAGGACGATTATGACGACCATAAATTGAACGTAGCGCTCTTAACGTTGAGGCCACTGACTCTGAGTTTCGGTAGTAAATTTTAATAATTTCGACTCGTTGTTGGCTTGTATATCTTTCCATCATGGAATGACAAACCTTACTGAAGAGAAATGTCAAAAGAGCGGCAAGAAATATGGCGTCGTTTGCTGTCCCTGTCTTTCTACTTTTGTAGCGTCCCTGTTGAAAAACCCTTTATATGTTGTGTTTTTCATCTATAACTCAAGCACCATTAATGATTTCTAATTTCATTCTTCAGCAAAATTATAGCTGAAGCTTAAATGAATAATTTTTATTAATACATCCATGTAAAAAATCAAGTTGGACTAATTTTGTCGAATGAAAGCTTTAAAAAATTTCCTTATAACCCCAAACCCTTTGGTGGTTTTACTATTATGATTATGATTATGATTTTACTATTATGATTTACGATGTCTTCGGGTTGAGTGTCATCTCCTTCTGTACTGCGATCAAGTAGATCTATTATGCACCCTCTTTCAGTATTGTTTTCTTTCTGGTTTTACTATACTGGACTAGTATTTTCATCCTGGTTTGGAATTCCTCACCCCCCCACTCCCCGAAAGAAGATTTTTAAAATTTTGTAATTTTTGTAATTTATTCGAAATTTCTCAACTCATTTTGGAGACACTTAAAAATTAATTCTTTTTTAGCCAGCAAAAAGTGCAGTGGCCTAAGAATGGAAAACTGGTTTTTTGGATTTGAAATTAATTTTATTCTTCAAAATAATCTCCGTTAAGTGAAATGCACTTCTTCCAACGATCCTCAGACATATTGATACCCTTGGAAAAAAATACGATTTGTCAAACTCTTCAAAATAGGCTGTCGTCTCTGATATGACATCTTCATTTGTAGAAAATTCTCTTTCCCTGGAGCCATCTGGGGCCATCGCTGGGGCCAGATCCAAATAACACGGGGGGTGGAGCAGAAATTCGTAATGGAAAGACTTCAATTTTTCTGAAGCCAAAGCCGATGACTGCGCCGGTACATTGTCATGATGGTATACGTTATTTTTTTCTTATTTAAGTTGTCGTTTTTTTAATTTCTTCATCCAATCTGTCCAATTACTCAACATAGTACTTTGATCAGTGATCATCAACTCTTAGTTGGGACTTTTAAACTACGTCCAGCAGCTCATAAGCGCTATACAAAGCGCAAAAAGTACAACTTACCTCGTCTCCTAAATCCTCAAACACAGTCGGCTTATGAGGATTTACTGAAGAACAAACTGCAACCAAATGGGCATCTCCCTTGGCAAGAAATTGCACAAATTTGTAAGGATAACGCAGAATCCGCCCTTGGTATTCGTAAACGCGACCACAAACCTTGGCTGAGTGAACAAACATGGCAACAGATCAAAGTCAGAAAACAGCTAAAACACAAAGTTGACCGTGCAAAAGCAACAGAGAAGAAACAAAGATATAGACAGGACTATGGACAGGTTGCACGTAATGTAAAATCAATGGTAAGAGCAGACTGTAAAGCTTACTATAATAATATTGCTTCAGATATGGAAAAAGCCGCAAATACTGGCAATCTACGGGATGTCTATTCTGGCATAAAACAGCTCAGCGGGAAAAAATTAAACACAACGTCATCAATAAAGGATCAAAACGGAAACGATCTAAGTACCATTGACCAACAGCTCGAAAGATGGCGGGATTATTTCTCAACAGAACTCGCAAATATTGAAGAAACTTCCTCCCCTTTGTTAGTAGCACGCCGCAATCCAAACCAGCTAATATCAACGTCATCACCAACCTTACATGAAGTACAAAAAACCCTGGAGAACCTGAAGAACCAAAAAGCTTCCGGTAGTGACGACATCTCAGGTGAACTCCTAAAATATGGTGCAGCAACACTTGCCTAATCCTTAACCCCAATTATAAGCGAAGCATGGGATACAAACTGTATACCTCGTTCTTGGAAGAAAGGCGTAGTAATAACTGTCCCCAAAAAGGGTGACTTAACGTTATGCAAAAACTGGAGAGGTATGACTCTACAGAACGCAATATGTAAAGTAATGTCGCTTTTAATTTTGGGTAGAATAATGCCGGTGGTAGAACCTCTCCTCCGCAAAGAACAAGCTGGATTTAGACCAAACCGCTCTTGTGCGGACCATATCAACACACTACGTATCATCATTGAGCAATCTGTTGAACATAATTCACAATTGTATCTTCTTTTTTGTGGATTTCGAGCGTGCATTCGATACACTGTCTAGGAACGCTCTATGGAATGCATTGGCTCTTAAGGGTATCCTTGAAAAGATAATCAATCTTATTAAGGAACTCTACAATGACTCAACTTGCGTTGTGCGTTTTAACGGTCAGGATAGCCAACCTTTCCTAACAAACCGTGGGGTTAAGCAAGGCTGCGTCTTATCGCCAACTCTGTTTCTAATTCTCCTGGATTGTGTTATGCAAAGACCAATTTAGATTCACCGCGTTGGAACTTAAACGAATTCCTTAATGATATCGACTATGCCGATGATTTGTGTTTAATGGCACACCGTTTTTCTGATATAGAAGACAAACTCAAAGTTCTCACGCAAAATGCAGATGCGGTTGGTTTAAGAATCAATGTTAAAAAGACAAAACTGCTAAGGATCGGTAACACTTTAAATACACCCTTAACATTGAATGGTGAGAATATCGAAGATGCTGTGTCCTTCTGCTACCTCGGAAGCATTCTTACAAGCGACGGTGGCTCAGAAAATGATATAAATAATAGAATTAATAAAGGTAGAGTTGCATTTCATAGTTTATTTGGTGATCAGTATGGTATGGTGATCAAATAATATTTCTAGAAAAACTAAACTCCGTATATTTCAATGCAGTGTTATGTCAATATTATTGTATGGCTGTACTACTTGGGGTACTTCACAACAACAAATAAGAAAACTTCAAACATTTGTTAATCGTTGTCTAAAGCAAATTCTTGGAATATTTTGGCCCAACTGGGTAACAAACGAACAAATTCTCACGCTATCCAACTGTCAACCAATAGAAACAGAAATTTGCAAACGTAAATGGTCCTGGATAGGCCATATACTCCGGAGACAAAGTGATGACATTGCTAGATCTGCCTTAGACTGGAACCCCCAAGGTCAACGCCGAGTCGGTCGACCTCGTAACACCTGGCAACGAACTACTCAACGTGAATGTGAATTAGTAAACATAACATGGAACCAAGCCAAATCACTTGCCGTAAATCGCAATAGATGGAAAGAATTCGTTGACGCCCTATGTTCAGCAAAATGAACTTTCGTATAATTATTTATCATTACTATGTTTTTTTTATTATTATTTTTTATTTTTCTGTTTGTAATGATCAATATTTATTATGAATAAAGGCTTAAATATAATATATACCACGTGCATCAAAAAGAAAAAAAAAAAGATTGGCCGATTGTTGAGTCTTTGGCCACTTTGGTCGGCTTTTGCATGCCTGTAACCACTCCGCAGACTTTCTATTAGACTCCGGTATATAATAATGAATCAACGTCTCATCCGTTGTTATAAATCGACGTCAAAATGCAGTTGAATTTACTTCAAACATCTCCAAAGCATTAACATGTTTCAGTTTTTGTTCAGCTGTTTAAAATCTTGGCACCCATCGAGCAGAAACAAAGCTTTTTAATATTTAAAGAATCATGTTATATATGCCGAACTTGTTCTGTTGATATCTTTGCGATGCCAGCAATCTCACTCACTTTAATCTTTCGATCTTCAATACAAATAAAGGGTGATTTTTTAGCTATTATCTTTTTGGCAACACTGGTTTAAACAGCTGACGCACGTTTCGTGTTTTGTTTCATTGTCAAACATCTTCAGTTTGGTCTATAATTTAACCATGAATTGTCTTACAAAGGAACAACGCTTGCAAGTTATTGAATTTTATTTCAAAATGCGTGCTCTGTTAAGAAAGTTCATCGCGCGCTTCTTTTATTTAATGGTCAGTTTAATGGACCCACTGAAGCGGCTATTCGGGCTATTGTGACTAAATTTCGCACCAAATTTACATTGTTGGACATTAAACCACCAACACGCTTACGTAGAGTGCGAACTGAAGAAAATATCGCAGCTGTATCGGTCAGTGTTAATGATGACCATCAATTATCGATTAGTCGCCGTTCGCAGCAATTGGGCCTCTGTGGAAAATTTTGCGGAAGGATTTAGGTGTGAAGCCTTTCAAAATACAGCTGGTGCAAGAATTGAAGCCGAACGACCTACCGCAACGTAGAATTTTTGGTGAATGGGCTCTTGGAAAGTTGGCCGAAGATCCACTTTTTCACCGAAAAATTGTGTTCAGCGACGGAGCTCATTTTTGGCTCAATGGGTACGTAAATAAGCAGAATTGTCGCTTTTGGAGTGAATATCAGCCAGAAGCATGGGAAGAGCTACCAATGCATCCAGAAAAAGTCACAGTTTGGTGCGGTTAATGGGCTGGTGGCATCATTGGACCGTACTTCTTCAAAGATGACGCGAATCGTAACGTAACTGCGAATGGTGAGCGCTACCGAGAGATGATATCCAACTTTTTTTTGCCCAAAATGCAAGAGCTTGACTTGCATGACATGTGGATTCAACAAGACGGTGCCACATGCCACACAGCACGCGCAACAATGGACTTATTGAGAGGCGAGTTAGGTGACCATTTTATTTCACGTTCGGGACCGGTCAATTGGCCGCCTAGATCGTGCGATTTAATGCCTTTACACTATTTTTTGTGGGGCCATGTTAAAGCTCTTGTCTATACAGACAATCCCGCTTCAATTGACGCATTGGAAGACAACATTGAAGCATTTATTCGTGAGATACCGGCCGAAATGTTGGAAAGAGTATGCCAAAATTGGACTAAGCGGATGGACCATTTGAGGCGCAGTCACGGTCAACATTTGCATGAAATAATCTTCAAACTTTAAATTATATGGACCGTACTATCGATTCAAATAAAGATTTCATGCATTTTTCTGAATTTTATGTCTTTTTTTTTTGGAAAACTTTCCTATAGCTCTTAAAAAATCACCCTTTACTTCTCTTACGTTTTCTTCGGTAACTGCCTCATTTGGATGACCAGGATGATCTGCTTCATTTGTGCTCACACGACCACGTTTAAATTGGAAATATTACTTTTTAACTCTTGAATATGATGGCGAAGATTCACCATAATGTTTACCAATCCATCCTTTAGCTTGGACAGTATTTTTTCCCACCAAAAAACAATGTTTAATCAAAACACAAAATTCTTTGCAATCAATTTTTTCTCAACCTTTAAAAGCAGCGGTATAATGGTAAACTTTTTTCTAATTAATGAAATGTCATGACATTTTGACACAATTTTTCTAACAGTTGGCCCTACTGCACAAACAGAAAAAAATTGGCCTGTGTGAGGCCACGTACCTTTCACTCGATGTAGATTTATAAAACTAGCTATTCAGAAAAACTAATTCAACACGCCATCCTGAGCACTAGTTAAAATTTACTTCACAGAATACACAGAATATGGCCTATAATTATTACATTGGTAGTTTTCCGTCGTGTCCTCTTATAGGGGTTCCAGGAATATAATTGCTAGAAAACCCTGTCTTGCAGTGCTATGACCTTAATACTTAAAAATTAGGGCATTACACAGATTTTCAAGACTTACACTAGCATACAGCTTCAGATCATGATACCATCCTTTAGTTTATGAGGCATGTGTCCACTTTTTGTTTATATACTAACATTAATACCCAAAGAAGTCACTCAAAGAGCTCTAGCTATCATAATACTTCATGTTATGGCAGGTGCTACTCCCTTTCATCCAATGCTGCCGATTTTTGCCACGAATGCCTGCACTATAACTTATGAACTCACAAAAAATTTTAAGTTCTTAACATCAAAGATCCGTTTTTACACAATGGTCAAAATTCTGCAAAAAAAGTATTCTAAATCTATAGTCGCATATGTCATTTTAAAATTTTTTGGAAAAGTTCTGTAACTCTATTTGGAAAACTCAAATACAGGTTTGGAAAGAACATAAGCGTAGCTTAAAATTGACCAATAACATTAGGACTGAGCAAGCTCCATTTTCTCACAATGGTCAAAATTCTGAAATTGTATGGCAGGTGCCATGGCCAATAGTTTAATCCAGTTTGATACTCACATTAATAATTTATAGACTTATTCCGTATAATTTAATTTATATAGAAAGTGCGATGCCCACTTATTCGATCAGACCCATTTCTGATATGGCTTCACACATCAATGATTTAAAAACTCACATAAAATTCAAAGACTCTAGCAATCATTGTTCTTTGTATGACAGGGCCCACACCCTGTTTTTTCGCTACAGCCTACATAAGTAACCACTGAACTGACACACTCTTGCTGTCTTAAAGATATATGATAGTATTTCATTTCTTTGAATGTTCCTACTTTTCGGGCTATTAATAAAAAAAAAGTCATAAATCTTTTAACCTGTAAAGTTTTATATTTTTTTTTAGGGCGTTATTAATAGTTTTCTGAAATTTATATACAATATTTTGTTTTGTTTTATTAACTTGTTTCTTTCATATAGTAAATATGTTTTACTTTATGGTAGGTAGGCTTTCAATTCAAATGAAGAATAATTGTCTTTTGGGGTTAATAAAACTATAAATACTTGTGTAGGTTTTAGGTGTTGTTTGGTTGTTTGTTTTCATAAAACATAAAACATAAAGTTTTTCTCATAAAGTTAAGCTAAGTTGTCCGAAAAGAAATTTTTAAAAACAAAAAAAAAAAAAAAAAATAAAATCTTGTTTGAAACTCATTTTGCCATACATATTATTTCATTCTTAAAAAATGGCACTTAATCTAACTAGCTAAATTCTATAAAAATAAACATTAATAAGTTAATATTTGACGATTTGAAATAGAAATAAGAAATTAAAATTGTTGTTCATGACAACCCCTTTATCTATACTAGCAGATTCCAGCGCTCGAAATTCGAGTGCAATTTCTAGGCAACTTTATTTTCCAACTTAGCCAATTCACAAACAAACACTTTTTTGGTTTATTATTATTGTGAATGAAGATAACAAACTCATTGACATTAACAAATTTAATAAACACACACTACATACATATCATATGTATAATTTTATGTGTGTGCTAGTAGCAACTTTAAATGGAATTTACTCGAAATTAGGGAAAACATTTAAAAATCTGTAAGTCTGGTGAACAGCTAAAAAGAAATACCTTTCAAATAATATACGTTTGGTCAAAATCGGGATGAAACGGTAGAACAAAACATCGGTAACAAAAAATAGTTATACTTCTTATCGAGGAGAAGTGCATAAATATAATATTTATGCATAATGTGTGTTAAAAATATATTAAATTTAATACAGTAAAATATTTATAATAAATAATTTTATAAGAGCCTAGAGGTATCTATTCTAATCAATTTTAGCCAATTCATAATTCATCGCCTGTGCATTTATTATTGATGGTTTCAAAAATGATTGCGTTTTAATCGCCCTGTGTGGAATTGTGAATTGGCTGAAATTGTTTAGCATACCCTTAAGCTCTTATAAAATTATTTATTTATAGTCCCATTTATATTTCTTCTGTGTGTTCATCAAATATTTATAATAAAATTTAATGAATTTTATTTAAATGTTCATAAATTTTTTACATAAAAAAAAACATTGCAAAAAAACATTGACTGAAAAAATAAAATTTCGTAGAATTCCACTCGAATTTCGAGTGCTGGGCTCTGCTCTCTAATATTAATTGTACGTTATAGTGTTCGGATTAATTGAATTATTCAATGTTTAATCTAAATACTTTGGGGGCTTCTGAATAATGTAGAAAAGCTTTAAGATTTATAATCTTTCATATAATTAATTATAATAGTTTTTTCCCAGGAACCTCTCTATTAATATAACTTAGGCGTTATAGATTTAAGAAATTGAAGCGATCAGAATAGAGGTCATTATTCAGTGGTTAATTCAAATACTCCAGAGTATAAAAATAATTTAGAAATCCTTGGGATATTTCATATTTTGTAGAAATTGTGGTAATAGTTTTTTCAAAGTAACGTTGCCATTAATATTACTTATAAGACATAGAGTTACCAAAACAAAAAGTTAGGAACATAGACAACTGTGTTCAACATTTTCTAAAACTGTCAGTGTTTATTTCCAAGAAACTTTTCTATTAATATGACTTAAGGGACATATAATTATGAAAGGGTAAAAATTTGTTGTATCAACTATAAATGTGAAATCTTGATAGACCAAGGTTCCATTTGAACATAAGGTGATTCTTCTTATTAAATTTTGCCGTTTGTTATAAAGTTTTAAATTTTGTAAACTTAAATTTATATGTTTTTTTAATATAAATCGCAGTCATACAAGTTGGAGTGCATTTTTCAGCTTAAACAAAAAATTGTAATTTCATAAACAATTTACTTGCAATTCAAAAACGATTTTAAAAAATATTCACTACTAACTGATGCTGACCCTTTCACAGCAATTTTTACAAAAATAGAAAAAAAAAGGAACAATACGCCTTGGAGCTTGCAATTTTTTCAAGCTAACTTATTTCAACTTAAACTGACCAATTTTTTTTTGTTTTTTTTTGTTTGCTATTAAAAGTATGAGAGGATGCAAAGTAGTACTGGCTATCGTGGAGATGGTGGTGATTCGGTATTGTCACTGTAACCTAAAGGCTATAACAGCGCAAAAAAATATACGGAATAATTTTCGTATAACTGTAGTTGGCGAATGTTTAACGCGGAACAACGTTGGAAATTACATTTCCATACTCATTTTGCCGGTTTATTTTCTGTCGTCGTCAAGCTCTGAAGCCTGTAAAAGCCTTATAATGGTTATTTTTGTTTGTTTTTTTTTCTGCCAACATGGACATCATGTTGTTGTTCATTTTTAACAATTTCACTTCTTTTATTGCGTTTGTATCTTGTTTTGTTTTGTACAGCTTTTTTTTTAACATACCGAGATTTTGGTCAAAACGTTTGGGGCAATATTTGTATTTGCTGTAGTTCAAATATACAGAAAAAATAGAAAATTTCCTAAAGTATGCTGATGGAGTTGAAAGGACAATATACATGTAAAAAATTATATAAACAAGAAAAAAAAAAAAAAAAGGTTAAAAACAACAATAATACCATGTTGATGACATTTTTATGATGAGATACAGCAAAGAAAATATAAACATTTTTTCTACTTTTTAATCTTGAAATTGAAAAAAAAAAAAAAAAACAGAAAATAAAGTTAAAACTGTACATATAAAGGGTATGAGTTTTTTTTTTTATTATTTTATACAAGACTTTCAATTTAAAAATCAGTTCATTTAGCTACAGATTTTTGGGAACTGCCAAAGCAGTTTGGATATTTTGTTTGAAGTTTTTAAATTAAAATACGGAAATTATAGAATATTTTGTTTCATAGGCATCATAAGTTATCTTAAAAACTAGGTTTTCGTTGAACTACATTATAATTTTCTATAAATTGGAAATTATGTATTTGATTTTAGTTTAAATGGCGTATGATTAATATAAATAGGTGTTCTAAAAGTGTGAAATATTGAGGAGAAGTGCATAAAGATAAAATTTATGTATAATGTGTGTTAATAATATATTAAATTTAATAAAATTAAAAATTTATAATAAATAATTTTATAAGAGCCTAAAAGTAGGCTAATAAATTTTAGCCAATTCTCAATTCATCGCCTGTGCATTTATTATTGATAGTTTGAAAAAATAGTTAATTTTAATCGCCCTGTGTTGAATTGTGAATTGCCTAAAATTGATTAGCATACCTTTAGGCTCTTATAGAATTATTTTTTCAAAATTTATTTATATTTCTTCTGTGTGTTCATCCAATATTTATAATGAAATTTAATGAATTTTATTTAAATATTCATAATTTTTTTTACATATACATATATATTAAAAAAAAAAAAAAGTCAAAAAAAAAATTTTATGAAAAACTAAAATTTCCTAGAATTGCACTCGAATTTCGAGTGCTGAGCTCTGCTAGTTTAATTAATTATGTAATTCTATATATATTAATTATATATTTGGTATTTTTAGAATTATATTTACATTCCTATTAGTGAGTCTACTGTTAGTCTTAAAATAGTGGAAAGGTCCACAGGGATCTATATCAAATTGTATGGTATTTTGCTTGATGGGGTATATCTTGATGGTTTTGATTGTCAATATTAGATTATATAAAGTAATAAAAAGGCAGGTATTGCAATGATGCAACAATGTTGGATGCTCATCACAAACTGCTTTGTTATGCTGGCGTACGTACTCCACACGTCATGGCGTACGTACTCCACATAACATGACGAAGAATTTGATTGAGGCGCAAAGGAAGTGCAGCTCCTGCTGTCGGTCTTGCTACTACCTATAAGGACAAAAACTATTTAGTTTTTCCGCTTTTGTGTGTTTCAAAATTATTTGATGTTACCTTTTCATTTAATGCTCCCATATTGCATCGAATCCTGGGATAGCTCGTTATACGCCCATTGGTGGCTAGTTCCTCAATATTAGGCATTGCTAATTGTGTCGTGAGCAATTGCAAAAAGGAGCGTCGCTTATCGGTTTTTTTATTGAATTAATTTCAATATATCTGTGGTCACAAGCGATAACCGCCTAAGTCGACTTAAGAATGATTTGAGTTATGTATGCTATCATATTCTACTAAAAATGCTCTATATTTGCGTGAAATCCCCATTTTTCTGACGCTGTTATTTAAAAAGTTATTAATGAAAACATACTGACCTAAGTCGTAATAAAGCCCCATTACATTTATATAAACAGTTATTTTTCTCGAAAGAATGATTTTCGCCGATTTGAGTTATGTATGCTATCATATTCTACTAACAATGCTCTATATTTACTTGAAATCCCCATTCCTCTAACACTGTTATTTAAAAAGATATTAATACAAATATTCTGACCTAAGTCGTAATGAAGCCCCATTACATTTATATAAGAAGCTATTTTTCTCGAAAGCATATTTTTCGAGTTAGCCAGTTTTTGCTTGTGACCACAGATATATGATAAATGCAGCTAATACAGCAATGTCTACCATATTGTAGAACAAAGCAAGCAGCCAGCGGTTTGCTGATCGTTTGCAAGAATATGTGCCAAGCATCTGATCCATTGTAGCCACGCTGGATTTATTAGTATTGCAATCCAGAATAACCATGGGCTTACTTAGTTGTGTCTAAATCGCAAGTATATTGAAATGTATACAGCAAAATTACCGCTTTATTCTTCTTCGGAACATATGAACTCACTGATACATCGCCTTCGTAGAAGCCAAACAATGAGCTGCACACTGGATGGGCAGGACTGTTCAGGAATTCATGTACTGTTCTAACAAATGCAGTTTTCTGCCTCATTAATGTACGCGCCACATTCAACGTGAAGAAAAAACTCGTCATTACAAATTGTGGGGCCTGTATTCAGATATCTTTTCACTAATTGATACACAACATTCTACGCTTGATTTACCTTATGCTCTTGACCAGGCAACTTCCCAGAGTAAATCATTCCTTTGGTGTGATAAAACGATTTCGAATCGCACATCCATTATACCTTTATTCCGTACTTGGCTGGCTTGGACGGAATGTATTGTGTAAACCGTGTGCTGTGCGGCCTCTATATGGGAAAAATTGCTCGTTCACGGTCAGCGAATCGTGCGGGATGTAAGCTGCCACCAAATTGACCTACAACCTTTGTCAAACATCGCCAATGGCAGCAGTTCTACTGTTGATCAAAGCAAATGCATTTTTTGATGAGCATAAAATGATCGTATAATAAAGCGCTTTTGTATATTGCGCAGCATACAAATCGAAAATGCATCGGAGTCTTTTAGAATGATTGTTTTCCATTAATTTTTCTTCGTAGTATATGACGAATTCCATACAGTTGTTACCTGCCTGGCTTTTCGATTGGTTTCCCGTACGACAATATATGTCATATTAATTGTAAGGGTAGCTAAGATGTAGAAAATCGTGTTTTGGCATCTATATAAAAAAAAAAAATCATGTGAGTCCGACCACAGGGGAGATGTGTAAACATCTAGTAATTAAAGATTTTTTAATGGCACCTTTTTAAAATCAAACAAAAAGCGTTATCTATGTATCACTTATAGCAATCAACTACAGGGGCTCTGCTAATATAAAAATATTTATTATTATTTATTAATTCAACCAGTTAATTATTAATTAATCGTTTTTTATTTTTCTCTTTTCATTTTTCATTTTCCATTTTTTATTTTTTATTTTTCGTTTTTAATTTTTTATTTTTTATATTTTATTTTTCATTTTTAATTTTTTTATTTTTTATTTTTTATTTTTCATCTTTAATTCTTTATTTTTAATTTTTTCATTTTTCGTTTGTCATTTTTCGTTTATCGTTTTTAGTTTTTTATATTTCGTTTTTTATTTTTCAGTTTTCACTTTTAATTTTTTATTTGGGCAATTCCATAAAAATGTCAACTTTGATGGAAAAATTTTTTTTTCATTTATAAGAAGTAAGTTTAAAAATATATTAATATATGTTCCAAGGTACATAATGTAATTTCTTACAAGTATTCTAAATTATAAAATAATTATAAAATTTATTTGTTTACTAAATTTTCTTTTAATACATGTTTAAGAAGCTTTAGTCATTCCGTCACAGTCATTCCGTCACGTCAAATGACTTCAACACTAACATAGCTAAGTAGCTGTGAATTATAATTTTATATTGCTTATATATCATATGTAAAATATTCATTAGTTTAAAAACTGGCAAGCTTCTTAATTGACAAAAGTTCCTAGGTTTAAATACCAGGACAGAGTCATGGTAGCAAAAATGTCATTCCGTCACACAATAAGAAATTACTCAAAAATAAAAGAATTAAATAGTGAAAAAATTGTTTCTGAGTTTTTTTTAAATCTCTTACTCATTAGCAATCATTTTCAAACTGAAGAATGAATTTTCAATTGATAATAGCTTTGTGAAATAGCCTTAACTTCAATTTTTCAACTCAAAATGTCATTCCGTCACATATGGAATTGCCCATTTTTATACCCTTTGTGCTCCTGTTTGTAACAACCAAAAATATTTGACCTAGACCCATCTCTCATTATACCAATCGAATCAGAATCACTTTCTGAGTTGATTTAACAATGTCCGTCCGTCCGTCCGTCCGTCCGTCCGTCCGTCCGTCCGTCTGTGTGTCCATGTAAAGCTTGTAATCAAACTGCAGGTCGCAAATATGAATATGTTTTGATGAAATTTGGTATGTAAGCTTTTATCGGCCATGGGATGAACGCTATTGGTGAGAATCGGTCCATGTTCAGACCTAGCCCCCATACAAATTACCCATATGAAATCGACATAAATTGCCATAAGATCCAAATTGTCATATAGATCTTACTCAAATTGGGTCTGTATGCGTTCATTACATCCACTAATGAGTAGTCCAAAAATGATCCCTTTGACCCCATATGGAGCTGCTTCCCGATCTTCACTTAAATCTATTAAAAAACAAAAATATTGCACTGATTCTTCTCAAATTTTGTTTCTACATATTTTTGCAAAATACAATAGACTTTACCAAACATGATCAGGATCGGTCCATTTTTGGACCTAGTCCCTTTATAGATATAGCATCCGATATGAACTTTTTCATATCTGCAGCCAAAAAAATTAATAAAAATCCCACTCAAATTTGGTTTTTGCTTATTTTCAATGTCCAGTTAGTTGGGCCTAAGAGATAGGGTTTCTAAACGCATGGTATAGGGTATCGTATAGTCGGTCTAGACCGATTATAATTTTCTTACTTGTTTATTTTACATTTTTCACTTTATATTTTTATTTTTCATTTTTCATTTTTCATTTTTCATTTCTAATATTTCATTTTGCATTTTTATTTTTAATTTTTTTTTTCTTTTCTCATTTATTATTTTTTGTTTTTCATTTTTAATTTTTTATTTTTCATTTTTTATTTTTCATTTTTTATTTTTCATTTTTCATCTTTGTTTCGACTTGTAGGGATGTTCGGTACTTACAGAAGATTCATTAAAACTTTAAAATTGAACCCTCTTTTTAGCCCTCTGCAATCTCTTCCTGTCCCTTTCCTTAAGTCGTATAGCTTATAGCTCACTTTTTCAAAGTTTTTCTTGTTTGCCCTCATTAGCGGTGAAATTTGGATCTTGCTCATTTCTCTTTTCACGAAATTTTCGCATACGGCTAGCACTTCTTGATGGTTGTTGATCATTCATTTTTGTGAGATTGATTTGTAATACAAAAATTTCTTGTTCTTCGGCGTCATGTACCGACGTTTAACTGGTACCACTTATCAGTTATAAGGGAAACGTTTACTTACAAAAATTTTTGATTAATTTTTAGACGACTAGAAGTTAGCTATAAACCACAAAAATGAGATTCTATAATCGGCTTCTTTTACAATTATTAAAATAAAAACGAATTAAGCGTCACATGTGGGACATCGAAGCTTACCTTTTTGTGTTATAATTAATTTCTCGTCATCAGATAAATTTACTAAAAAAATTGTTATGCAATAAATAAATAAAGCTTACAACACACGTGGACGGAGAAAGGAAAATTAAGGTCGAACTGATAAACAATAGTGACAGCGACCTCTCAAATATGGTGTAAAAAGTCAAATGAAAAAATCATACTTGTTGCTCTTTAAAAATAACAGTATTTTAAAAAACAATGATCTACTCTTTATAATTTCAATAAATTATATTAGATTAGAACATAATCTTACTATGTATTAATATTTGGATAATGGGTTAGAGTTCCCATTTATCGTTTAAAGCTCCTTACAATTTTTTTTTTCTATACTTAAAATTAATCAAACTTTCTTTAATAACTATTTTTTGTATTTATATCTGTTAATAATTTTTATTTCCATATATGTTTTCAATACCCATTATTTATTAAAAAAAATTTATATATTTATTTACTTTCAATATGGCCGACCTCTTGCTGTACTTCCTAAGATGAAATATTTTTTAAAATTGTAATTGTTTTTTTTTCTCCAAATTTTATAAAACATCAATTAAGAAATGTCCTTATTATAATAAACAAATCGTAGCACAAACATAGTTATTCCAACAAAACAAAACAAGTAAACAAATATAATATTAGACCCAAAATATATTTGTATATACAGCTCTCAAGTTTACGGCTTCATTAGTTTCTAAAGAAAACTTTGCTTCATATGTTTATACACATGTAAAGACATAGATAAATAAATTGGGTATTCAAAAAAAAAAAAAAAAAAAAAAAAAAAAGCAAATAAATATTGTAAAATATTTGCTCTATAAACTGTAAATTTTGGCTTTTGTGTTTTGTGAGTTTGTAAAGATGCCAAATATAAGTGGTAGAAATTTTTATACACTTTTTTTGTTGTGGTATTCTTGTAAATTTGTGTAAATGTTATTCTTGTAAAGTAAAATGTTATGTTGACAAGCCTCTTTAACAAATGACACCAACAACAAATTTAAATGTAAATACTTTAAATGTTATCATCTACTGTTCTCTGGTTGTAAGCATCAAGAAGCAAGTGTTGTTTAGCCAAGAAATCAAATAGTTAAAAAGACAATTTATGTTTGGTTTAGACAAAATGACTTAGCAAATAAAAATCAGAAAATTTTGTTTATAAACTTAAGTTATAAATATGTTGGAGATATTTCAGAACTTGAAATACTCTAAAATATATTTTATATTAGTTTGCAGTTTATAAGCGCTTTAAATAACCCCATAATCTGTTTTATTATCTAGGCATTTTAGTTATGCAATGTTTTGTTCTATGCTTTTTGTTTTGTTTTGTTGTTTTGCCCTCTAAATCGCCAATAATACAATAAACCTCTAACATTCATTCATTTATGCTTTTTCGATTTTAACCCCCCCACATATCTAATATGTAAAACAGATAGAATCTGTATTTAAAACATTGAGTAAAATTTACTAAGGTCTTATTGTTAACCATGCCATAGGCAGCTTTATCGAACCGTGCCACATGGCCATGAAACAACGGCAAGTAATGTTCGAAATTTTTTTAAGTTTTTTTTCTGTTGTTCAATTTTTCCGTGAACATTAACAAAAGCGATTTAGACTTCCAATAGGGGGGTTTTTTTTAATTGGATTTTAAAAGACTCATACTCATTTAGCAACTCTTCTAGCAGCCATTAACGAAACATGGTATTGTTTTTGTTGCAGTTATAGCTGGTTGCTACGGCTGATGATGATGATGATGATGATGTTGATGCATTGATTTATAAACATGCTAGTTAGCTTAGCTATATGGTTATGGCGTTCCATTTTCTATTTTGTTTTCAAAATGTTGTAGCCATCTAACTACTGTTGCATTTAAAAATTCGTTTATGTAGATCTGAGTTGGTTTCTACCTTTAGATTTTTATGTTTGTTTTCTGTTACAATTTATGCCTGAAGCTTAGTTAGTGAGTGCAGGTATTACCTTTATTCATTGTTGTAAATTTCAAAATTGTCTAACTATTATGCAAAAATTTTAAGTTTTTCAAAAACTTACATTTACATGTAAGGCTGAACATTTTTTTTGTTTAGAACTTAAGCTAATATTTTAGGATGAGTGGGAAGAGATTTACATTGAAATTTAAAAAAATTTTAAGGAAAAACTGAAGATTTTCACTCATTTACTAATATGTACATGGTTTTTGATAAAAGTTCGTATACTTAATATTTATTAAAGTTTAATTACTGATGAATATTTAGGTAGTTTCATTTGATTTAAATGTCTCTATAAAATATCATTATGTTTTACTTTAGAGTTTATTTCATCTATCAAAAATATACACCCCTGTTCTTGAAACCACTATCACAAAAAAAAAACTCGTAAATGAAAAAATTCTTAAATCTACGAGTTTTTTGCTGTTCTCTAATTTCAATAAGAATATTTTTTCTCGTTTTAATTCACATAGAAAAGGCTTTGTGAAATCAAAACAAATGCCCTTTTTTTCTACTAAGCAGGTTTTAAGAGATAAAAAAACAAATTGATATTTAAACTCTAACATGTTTTTTATTGAACCTTGTCATTATTTTAAAAAATTAGACATTAATTTTATGAAAAAAAAAAAAAACGATTTTAAAAAACGTCTACATTTTGCGCTGATTTAAAAAAAGAAAACTCGTAATAAGTGGTCGATGTTAATAAAGCACACTTTTTGCGATGATGCTGTTCTATAACTATAATAAAAACTTTTTATTTACACAATCTATTTTCCATTATAATTTTTTCAATTATAACATAGATTCTTTATGCAGTAATTATTCCAAATAAAGGAATTAAAAAATTTTTGTTCATCAAATCACATATTTTTATTTTTTTGCATATGTTCGAAACAGTAGTGATGGCAGTCAAATCCAATCTATTTGAATATCGAAATTTTTTTTGGTGATGCCTAACTTTATATACCCTCCACTCCAGTGTGCAGAGGGTATATATAAAAAATGTTGGACCCCATAAAATATATATATTTTGTGATCCTTATAACAACCGGAGTTGATATAGCGATGTCCGTCTGTCCGTCTGTCCGTCTGTGGAAATCACGATGGCGGCATCAATCTGGCAGCTAGGGTGCTCGTTGACATAAAAAATGATGCACTAACATCCTGAAAAGTTTGCTTTTTAAAATCGTCCATATCGGTTGATTAGGGCCCGAGATTTGAATGAAGAACTAAAAAAAGTCTTGAAAAAATATAATTTTCTATGTTGTTCTTGTCACGATCACATCCGGGATAGTGCAGCTACAGTGATAATTTTTAGTGAGAATGATTCACCAAATTCATGGGAAGATCTCTGTTTCAAAAATCATTAAAATCGGTGGAACAGGTCCAGGGAAATCTCTGAAAAAGTAAAAAAAAAATGAAAAATATGACGTTTCTATATTGTTCTTGTTGTTATTCTAAATGTTGTGTTGTTGTCATAGCTTGACTTGTTATTTTTGTGGTCGTTGTGGTAATAATATAATAAAAACTAACCCTTTGTACATTTTTTTTATTAACTCTGGTAGAAAAATTTAAAAGTTTCCATTGTTTTGGCATCACTCTAAAAATTTGTTAGATCATTTCTGTTATTACCACGAGCCTGTCTGCAAAATTTCAGATCGAATGGCTCACGGGAAATTGGTTAAAATCGATCCACAATTTTTTCGACAAGCAGACACTACGAGTTAATATAAAGGGAGTAAAAATTCACCAACATCTAAAGCAAATAATGCTAAAATACCTAGTTGTTAATAAAAAAAAAATGTAAATATAGCAAAAAAAAATTTTTTTGGTTAAATTTATTTATAAATTTATATAAACATATTAAATAACCCAGAAAAAAAAAACATTACCAAATAATGGGTTTTAGAAGGAGAAGTAACTGGTTGAAGTTTCCTGATAAGCTCATTATTTTAACACGGGTATGTCATTGGAGGTAATTAGTTGCTTAGGAACTCATTATTTACACTTTAAAAGTAATGCAGAATGCAAGGAGTTGGCATGAAATATAAGTAGCTGTATAACACATTATTAGTAACGCCTTATTTTCACTTTAGAAGTAATGCAGTGGGCAGGGGTAGGTTATTATTTGTAATGCAAAAATCAATGAGCTGCTATTAAGAAATTTTTCCTGGGAATACAAATAATATACATATATTATATATGTATATCCATAACAACTGCATGTTAGAAATAGGTCGGTATATTATTTTATTTACATAAAATTCTGCAATATTTTGTTGTGGGGAAAATACATTTCTTTTGCATTAACAGAGTGTCACTTCATTTTGCTCAGCGTGACTATTCCACAGTAGATGGCGCCACAATTTTTGTTTGTTCTAATTAGCTTTGCAATAGTTATTTAATGAATGTCAATATTTTCAAATAGATATTATACAGAACAATGTTAAGAGTATACACCGGCTGGTCTTTTATTTCATACGTTTTTTTCATTATTCTTTTACAAATATGAACATAAGTTTGGCATATTAACTTTTTGTTGTCTTTACAAAATAGAGTTACCGAGTTCATCAATGAGTTTTTTGCTTTCAAAACAGTTCTACATAGTTATATAAAATTATTATTCTGCTTTACCTACAAAATATCTGATTGCGATTACATCTAATTTTTAAAAATTGTTTATAATTACTAAAGCACTATTGTTCACATAAATACAAAATTGCACTTATTAAATTTTCCATTCAAATTTAAGAAAATATCAATTCTAAAAACTGGAATTAAAAATTTCCAATTATTAATTACAATTAATTGAATTTCAGAAAATCATATCAAAACGTTGGAAATTATAATTTTAAATTTAGAAGACATCAATTGCATCTTTAATATATAAATTTTATTCGTTAAACACAAATTGAAATTCAAAAAAAAAAAAAAAAAAAAAAAACACCAAATACCTACATATGTTTACATTTAAAAAATTTTTACATTTAAAAAAAATATTGAAATTCAGGAGAAATTAATAGCTTTTCAGTACCGCGATTCAGTAACTTATTTTAACGATAGTCGAATCGTTAAAAAAAGAAAATTGCAAAATGATCAGTAAAATTTTTAAATGATATTCGCTATTGTTAAAGCCAGCTGTTGGTGTTATCTAAACGACAACCATTTTTGTGTTGTTTATTCAATCGATAAAAACTTAAATTTTTAGGTTGAAATGTCGTCATACATAAATAAAAATCATAAAATAGTGAAAATATTTTGCTTTAATTAAAAAACTTTTTTATATAAATAAAAAAAATTAAATAGCATATTCAATTCATTATTTCATTTTCAAATAAATACACAGAAATATTAGTAAGAAAATAAAGATATTAAACATAAACATAAAATCATCCTGTCAAACACGAAGTAATTTGTATTTTTCTATTCTTCTTTGTGTTTTTCGCTTATTTTAACAGAGATGCCACTCGTTTACAATTTAAATAAATAGAAAAATAGATTTGTCGACTGTCGTTAAGATGTATGTACTTAGTGAATCACTTAAGCCTTAGTGCAAACAACAATAGCTGTCTATATATTTTGCGATTGTCGGATCGTTGAAATTTACAGAATCGGACTACAGAAAACATTAATTTAAATTCAATGAATTTTAGAAAACGTCAAATGATATTTAAGAATTGCAAACATAAAAACTGTTACATAAATAAACGCAATTTGATGAGAATATTATTTTTTATATATAAATTTTCAAAATTTTTTTTGGATGAAGTTTTTCAGAAAATAAAGATAACAAATTATTTTATTTAAAATGTTTGGGACATTTGGTTTTTTTCGTTTGGCATCCCTAATTTGAATATTTATTATTATAAATTTATTCTCTATGTTCTCCAAATATGGCAATATTTTAATAAAAAAATTGGGAGAGTTTTTTTTGGTTATTATTTTGATACTCCATCCGACCTATATGGCCGCAATGAAGAAATATTTGGCCAGTTAAAAGAAACTATACAGCCATCTCCAATTAGCACGATTTAATGCATATAGCCGCCCTACACAACCATTACCTTTGCAATGGAGGTTAGGGCGAGCTATTTAATTAGCAAAAACTAAATTAAACGAGAAGTTATGTCATATAACCGGAAACGCATGCATATAAATGCATGCCGATCAGCAAGCACGATGACCAAAAAGCAAACACCGAAATAAATCCGAAATAATAGAAAAGACGAAAACCAGCCCAAACAATTTGCTGAAATAATTTGGTATTAAGTTTAACAAATTGTTTACTTTTTCATTTACATTTATTATCAAGACTCAAACCGAGGTGGAGGGTATCAAAGATTCGGCACAGCCGAATTTAACACTCTTACTTGTTAAAAATAGAAAAGTCATTTCTAATTGAATGAAATTGAAGAACAAAAACAATTAAATGAACAAATAAGTTGTTATTTAAAAAAAAAATATTTTTCTTTATACTTTTTCTATAAACTTAATAAAAAAGTTGCACAAAATACTTAAAAGTTTTTTGTGAAACTGAATAAAGAACCATATGGCACCTCGGTTTCTAGATAATATATGCTCTTAACTCAAACATATGGTTCTTAACTCAAACATATGTTTCCATTAAATAAATAAAATTTGTGGTTTCAAGAAACCCAAAATTTCAATTTCATGTGATTTTAAATTCATTCTGATTCAAATAACTACGTTTCAAGAACAGGGCTGAAAATAACTTTGTTTTTAAAATTCGTTTTTGTTGAAATTCAGTATACGACACGTTTGTCAAACATTATTTTTTTCTTTAATTTTAAATTTTATAATATTGACGAAATTATGAATTTCAATTAAAAGTATTTAACAAATATGTATTTTGTTGACATTAAATCAATCTTATTAAAATTTTAATAGGAGAACAGAACGAACAATTTTTTAATTTGTATATCAGTGTTTGTGATGTTTCGTGTTTTAAAATATTATTATTTATATTTTAAAAATTCAAAAAATTAATAAAAAAATAATAAATATTTGACAAACGTGTCATATAATGAATACTAACAGAACGTAATTTTAAAAATAAAAATAATTAAAATATTGAAATTAAGTTTGGTGTTCTATGTAATTTCTATGCACTCGGAATTCGAGTGCACATTCTTGGACAACCGAATTAGTGACCACTACAATCGACTACAAATGATTTCCGAGCGAGCTCTCGATGTATTCTGGCTTCCGCTTAGTTTTCACGATACTACAAACAAAGCGAGATCGAGATCTCGTTGTATTCCGAGCGAGATCTCTATGTATTCTGATTTCCGGTTGCTTTTTGAGGAACTACAAACGAATTAGCGACCACTACATTCAACTACAAACGATTTCAGAGCTAGATTTCGATGTATTCTGACTTCCTTTTAGTTTTCGCGAAACTACAAACAACCAACTACAAATTATTATAGAACACGAACACAATTTTGAAAAAAAAAAAAAAAAATTAAAAAAATATATCGGCTATAACTTTTTTCCTTGCTACTGAAAACGGAAATTCCTTTACTACAATCAACTACAAACGATTCTCTACAAGTATCAACCATTAGATTTGAGTGCCTTCAATTTTTTGTTTTTTGATAGATTTAAGTGAAGATCGGGAAGCTGCTCTATATATGGGGCTGCTCTATAACAGGGATCATTTTTGGACTATTGATTAATGGATGTAATATATACATATAAACCCAATTTGACTAAGATTTGTATGATAATTTGGATCTTATGGCAATACATGTTGATTTCATAGGGGTCATTTGTATGGGGGCTAGGTCTGAACATGGCCCGATTCTCACCAACTTCAATAGTGTTCATCCCATGGCCGATAAAATATTAAATACCAAATTTCATCCAAATATATTTATATTTGCGACCTGCAGTTTGATTACAAGCTTTACATGGACACACAGACGGACGGACGGACGGACGGACATCGTTAAATCGAATCAGATAGTGATTCTGATTCGATCGGTATAATTAAAGATGGGTGTAGGTCAAATATTTTTGGTTGTTACAAACAGCAGCACAACGTCATTATACCCAAACCACATAGTGGTATAGGGTATAAATATTTAACTCTTCCGTTTGTGAGAAGGAAACCTTTTTGATTTTCAAACTCTTACAACTCCTTAATTTTGTATGGGTGGAATACCCGAGCCGTGCGTGTATTCCAAGAAAAAAGTGTGCTGAATCGATTAAAGTCAGTTTTGAACCGATACGCGCAAAAGTTTAAATTTTATTGAAGGTTAATCTCGTTTAGTAGGTGGATTAGTGAAAAGGTCACTACGGACCTTGTAATATTATTAGAAGAAATCGCTAATGATTTTTTTTCTGTATCCCAAAACAAGATTCGCTACATCTTGTCTACCTTTAAAATTCATAGGGAAACCAATCGAAAAGCCAGGGAAGTAACAACTGTACGGAATTCGGCAAAACCTACGAAGAAAAATGAATGGAAAACAATCACTCTAGAAGAGTTCTGTACATTTTTGGTTATCGTTTTGTATGTTGGTCTGTCTAAATCGAATAATGACCCTGCTAAGGAACTGTGGGCCCAACCCGTGCTTCAGCATACAAAGCCGCATTATCATACGATCATCATAACGCAAATATGCGACGGGAGCGATTAATCAACAATAAAACTGCTACTATTGACGATGTTTGGCAAATGCTGTAGGCCAATTTGGCGGCAGCTCACGTGCTGCACGATTCACTGACCATGGACTAGCAATTTTTCCTACATAGAGGAAACACACTGTTTAGACAATACATTCCGTCTAAGCTAGCCAATTACGGAATAAAGGTTGGTGGCTGTGCGATTTGAAATCTATATATTTTGTCTTCTCAAAGGAATGATTTATTCTGGGAAGTTGACTGGTCAAGAGCGTGAAGTAAATCAAGGGCAGGATGTTGTGTAGCAATTGGGGAAAAGATTTCTGAATACAGGCCCACAATTTGTAATGACAAGTTTTTCTCCACGTTGAATATGGCGCGTTCATTGATGAGAGAGAACACTGCATTTGTTGGAACAGTACGATCCAATAAAACATTTATACCACATGAACTCCTGAAAAGTCCAGCGTGTCCAGTTTGCAGCTCATTGTTTGGCTTCTACGAAGGCGATTTATCACTGTGTTATACTTGCGATGTAGACACAACTTTAAAAAGGAAGTCCATGGTTATTCTGGATTAAAATTCTAATAAATCCGGCTTGGTTACAATGGATCAGAAAGATAATAAATTTGTTACAACATGTAAAATTAAAAAAAAAACAAGTAAGAAATTTATAGTCGGTCTAGACCGACTATATGATACCCTATACCATGCGTTTAGAAACCCTATCTCTTAGGCCCAACTAACTGGACATAGAAAATAAGCAAAAACCAAATTTGAGTGGGATTTTTATTAATTTTTTTGGCTGCAGATATGAAAAAGTTCATATCGGATGCTATATCTATATAGGGACTAGGTCCAAAAATGGACCGATCCTGATCATGTTTGGTAAAGTCTCTTGTATTTTGCAAAAATATGTACAAACAAAATTTGAGAAGAATCAGTGCAATATTTTTGTTTTTTAATAGATTTAAGTGAAGATCGGGAAGCAGCTCCATATGGGGTCAAAGGGATCATTTTTGGACTACTCATTAGTGGATGTAATGAACGCATACAAACCCAATTTGAGTAAGATCTATATGACAATTTGGATCTTATGGCAAATTATGTCGATTTCATATGGGTAATTTGTATGGTGTCTAGGTCTGAACATGGACCGATTCTCACCAATTTCAATAGCGTTCATCCCATGGCCGATAAAAGCTTATATACCAAATTTCATGAAAATATATTCATATTTGCGACCTGCAGTTTGATTACAAGCTTTACATGGACACACAGACGGACGGACGGACGGACATTGTTAAATCAACTCAGAAAGTGATTCTGATTCGATCGGTATAATTAAAGATGGGTCTAGGTCAAATATTTTTGGTTGTTACAAAGAGCAGCACAAAGTCATTATACCCAAACCACATAGTGGTATAGGGTATAAAAATTTCTTTTGTAATGCCAAAACAATAGAAACTTTTTCATTTCTGTGAATGAATAAAAAATAAAAATAGAAGATGGCATGCACTATCTATATATCTGTGGCAATAAATAATAATGGCTTAAGTCGAAATTTCGTGTTTTGAGATATTAACGGTTTTGTCTAAAATAAATTGTGTTCGGTTTTTATATAAAATTTTTAGCCACAGAAAAAGATGCACATTTATTTAGAACAAAACTGTTCATTTTATAAAAAAAAAAAAAAAACGTGTTATTAGTAAATATTCGTTGTTTTTTAGTTAAGATGTTATGAAAAAATCCATTTCCAGAAAAATAAAAACTAAAGTGAACTTAAGTTACTATATTGAAATGCAAAGTAATTTTTATTGCTAGTAAGTCGAGATAAGTGCTTTAGGTTAAATTGAAAAATGCAGAAAACCTGTTAGTTATTGAAATTAAGTGTATAGAAGCTTTAATGCTAAAACATTTTAATATTGATGTAGCTACCTTAAAAAAAAATTAAGTTGAGTTAAGATGTTATGGCTTATGTATTATTTTCCACAAAGACTTAAATTAAAATATAAATGCGTATAGTTTTATTAATAATAACATTTTATACTTGAAATTTAGCTGAGTGATAGATCTTGAAGAGGAGAATAAGAATATGTAATAAAATGAAAAAGCACTTATGTCAACTTAAGCCATTATTATTTATTGCCACAGATATATAAAATTGAATGTGTGTTTGTTTATTTGTTTGTTTGTACCTTATAGGAGACCAAACCTCTGGACCGATCTACCTGAGATTTTTCACAGCATTTAACTGGGACTCTGGAATGATTAATATGGTACTTTTTTTTCTACCACGCCCACTTTTACGCCCACTTTTTTAAAATTATGTAATTGCTCCCATATAGTTTTTTTAACAGATTTACTTCAAATTGTATACACATTATACTCCAGGCGAGGTAGAAATAGACATTTCTTACGCCACGCCCCCTTTCACGCCCCTTTTCACGCCAAATTTAGTTTGAACATTTTAAACTTTTTGTTCTCTGTACAAATTTGTTCCTTCCAACGGATTTTTTTTTTATTTGGTAGTATATTGCACTTAATACTGTTAACGTCGCCATATAACTATGAACCACGCCCACTTCACCGCCCCCTTTTATAATTCAGATACTTACTTATACCACTAACAATGTTTGCTATACAAAATACTTTTTTTGTAATATGTATTTACCTAAAGTTTTATACACTTTTTACCTACAGGTAACGTAGCCATACATTTTTTTATTACCAAATCCCCCTTCTTCGCCCCATTTTACCTTAAATTATAATTAATCTGCTTTCAATCTATATATATATATAAATGAATGTGTTTGTTTGTGCTTTATAGGAGGCCAAACCCCTGAACCGATCTTCCTGAAGTTTTCACACCGTGTAACTGTGACTCTGGAAGGAATAATAGGCTATATAAATTTTTGGTCAGACAAAGGGGCGGTGCCACGCCCATATAACCCAAAACTTTAAATCGTTATATCTCGGGAATTTTTTGACCTACAGCGGTCATATTTGGTACATATGGTATTGGCAGGAATATAAATACACACCAGAAGAAAAGTGGGCGGGACCACGCCCCTTTTTAGAAAAATAAAAATCGTAATATCTTCTAAACTACTGGAAGGATCGTCATGAAATTTTCACAAATGGATATTTTTGCGAAATACTAAGTCCTTAACTATATAAAGTTGTTAGTGGGCAAAGGGGTGTGGTCCCGCCCATATCACCCAAAATTTAAAATCGTCATATCTCGGCCATTTTTTAGCCTACGGCGATGATATTTGGTATATATCGTATTGAAATTAATAGAAATAGTACTACAAAAAACTGGTCGGGACCACGCCCTTTTTAGACAAATTAAAATCCATAATAACTTCTATTAAGCCCTTGACTATATAAAGTTGTTAGTGGACAAAGGGGTGTGGTCCCGCCCATATAACTCAATATTTGGCATGGATTGATTTGCTTAATAAGGCGTTTTCTTAAATAGGTACACATTCCATGCGAAAGTCGGCGGTCCACGTCCCTTTGTTTCTTCCTTAAACTTTCGCAGTGTGAAACTTTCACTCACTACACCCAATTTTTTATATTCGATTATTGATGTGCCAGGCTTTCCACCATATGTGCTACAACTCAAAATTGGAGTGCCCATTATTTTACTGCGCAATATCGATCCACCACGGCTTTGCGATGGCACTCGACCTGCAGTAAAAAAATGCGAAATAATTTAATAGAAGCGACCATTATAACAGGAAAATATAAAGGAACAGATGTACTTTTGCCACGAATTCCAATGATCCCAACTGATCAGTTTCCTTTCGATTAGCGTTTGCGATGACTGTTAGCAAAGCTCAAGGTCAATCTCTGCAAGTTTGCGGCTTAAATTTAGCAAATCCATGTTTCTCGCATGGACAGCTTTATGTTGCATGCTCACGTGTAGGGAAACCCACCGACTTATATGTTTATGCTCCAGATGGACAAACTAAAAATATTGTACATTCTAAAACATTTCAATAATTAATTCTAAATTAAATAAATAATATTTTGTTAATGTGCAAATATTTTTTTTTATTTTGTTTTATTTTATAACGATGAGGGGTAGCGAAGTACACCGGGTTCAGCTAGTAATATATACAAAAATAGAGGGAAAGTTTTCGATTATTTTATAGTAAGGGTTTCCAATGTTTTGTGTACAGCATAAAAATTAATACTATTATGTTAATATTTTTCCTTTTTTTTTCATAAATAAAACATACAAATTTTAAATTTAATAAAAGAGTTCTCAATTTTATGTTCTAATTTTTTGGTATTGACCGTTCAAATCATCAAAAATGTATTTTGTCACTCACTGTATGTATTTATAATTTTTTTTTAAGCAAGATGTTTAAGATTGAAACTTAAATTAAGAAACTAAAGAAATTGGATGTTCTTTAATATTTAAGTTTCGGTATCCTTGTTCTTAGTTTTCATGATAAAATAAACAGCGGCTCTTTTTGTGGTTGACTGTTTCATATATATCATGCCTGGCTTTAATTGGCAGCAGTTGTTAGAGTAAATTTTTTGCTGTTGTATTTTATACAATTGCACCCAAAAGGCAGTCGAGTGCATAAACATTTCGACCATACAGTAGTAAAGTAACACACAACTACTGCTTAGGGACAAATTAACTACTCTATGCTTCCATAGACATCACCAGCAGTTCTTATACACAATATAGCCAGCCCGTAAATGCAGCAGGTGGTAATACTTAAAACACGGTGTTTTTGGTTAAAGGTAAAACAAAAAAGTAGCAAACCAGCAAACCATGCATACAGGTTACAATGTAGCCAAAATGTCTTGGTTTTTAATGATGCTCTTTGCGAAAGTAAGAAACATTGTTGGTTAGTAAGAAGATTCTCTACTTAAGGCAGCTATTCCATGATATCTTGTCATGTTTTCAAGTAAAGAAGCTTTATTGGGTTTGCAGTTACTTAAGCAATTATAAAGTATGTAATAAAAATCCCAGTAAAGTATGAAAAAGCTTGGAGTTTATGGTTTCCTTTTTATATCAAAAAAGGGCCATGAAACTGTGTGTGTGTGTGTGGTTTTTGGCAAAAGCCATAAAAAAATATGTACCGTAGTTATGACAGGCATCACTATAAATTATCATAAAATATAATTATAATTTACTGTAACTGAAACATAAAATTGTGTTCATCATTAATTTTTGTATTTTTCTTTTTTTTTGTTTATTTTTTTCTTTGTGTATGGCTAACAATCACAAATCATTTGAAATCCTTTAGAGTCCATTTAATCTATTGGCCAATAATAAAGTAAATAAAATTCCACTTGAATTGTAGTTACTAAAAACAATTACCTTTCGGATTTCAGTAGCTTTATTAAATGTCTCTCTATGGCAAATGCTGAGGTATATTTAACTAAATCCTTGTTGTTATTTTTGTAATATTATTTTTATTTCTTTGCGAGTTTACCTGATTTCTTTTTTTTTTTTTTTTTGTAGTAGTTGTTGTTTATATTTCATTCTAGAGCAATTTGTAACAATTTCGTATTTTTTTGCTGTTGTTTTGTTTTATATGTAGGCTTTGAATTAGACTAGGGTATTTATAAGGCTTTGGCTAATAAAATAAAGTGAAAAAGTAATGGAAGGCAAAACAACAATGATACACAGTGTAAGATTGATATAACAGGAAAGGAAAAATGAAAAAGCATCGTATGAAATAAGTAACAAATAAATTGCTTTAGGTAAAGTGCTTTGATGTTGCTAAATCCAGCTAAATTGATTTGGGTACTTGGTAAAAGAAAAATAAAGAAATTTTAAATAGAAGTTATTTTTGTGAATACTTTTTTTTATATTATTGATATTTAATTTAAGCAATTTAAATCTCATTTTTACACCCAATACTACTATGTGGTCAGGGTAAAATGACTTTGTGCTGATGCTTGTACCTACCAAAAATATTTGACCTAGACCGATCTTTTATTATACCGATCCATCCGTCCGGCTGTGTGTCCAAGTAAACCTTGTAGTCAAACTGCAGGTCGCAAATATGAATATATTTTGCTCAAATTTAGTACATTAGTTTCTATCCGCCATAGCATGAACGCTACTGAAATTGGTTAAAATCGGTGCGTGTTCAGACCTACTCCCCATACAAATAACTTCAATGAAATTGACTTAAATGGTCATAAAATCCAAATTATCTTATAGATCTCAGTCAAATTGGGTTTGTGTATGTTTATTACTCCCATAAATCAGTAGTCCAAAAATTAACCCTATAGGACAATTCTTAATCATAGCCCCCCATAAAAAGCTGCTTCCCGATCTTCACTTAAAACTATCAAAAAAACAAAAATGTTGCACTGATTTTTCCAAATTTGATTTGTAATATTTTTGCAAAAATATAAGTGACCTTACCAAATATGGTCAGGATCGGTCCATTTTTCGACCTAGTTCCCATATAAATATAGCATCCAATATGAACTTTTTCATATCCAAAGGCAAAAAAAAATTAATAATGCCACTCATATTTCGTTTATGCTTATTTTCTATATCTAATTTGTTAGACCTAAGTAATAGGGTCTCTAAACGCGTGGTCCAGACCGAGATTCATTACTTCTTTTTTGCCATATTTCCCTTAAATTAGAAATATCATTCTTTGAACTAAACAAAAATTTTAAATAAAACAAATTTATGTAAAAAAATTTTTTTTTCAAATTTTTAAATTTATTTCCAAATTAAATTTGTTTAAAGAAAGAAGACATGTAACAACAATATTTCTACTATTTTTCTTCGATTTTTATTTAGCTTAACTACATCTAGTGACTACAAAATATCATCAAAATAAACATGAGTAATGTTTTTTCCCCCATACTTCTCTTACATTGCAAAAGTATTATCTTTTCTATTACATTAGCCAACAAGGTTTTGGACTGAACCAGCCAAAATGCATTTTGCGACCTTGTCCCCATATAAATATTACATCCGATATGAACTTTTTCATAATCAAAGGCAACAAAATTAATAAAAATGCCACTCAAATTTGGGTTATGCTTATTTTCTATATCCGATTAGTTCGATCTAAGAGATAGGGTATTTTCTTTCTTTTTATACCATATACCACTATGTGGTTTGGGTATAATGACTTTGTGCTGCTGTTTGTAACAACCAAAAATATTTGACCTACACCCATCTTTAATTATACCGATCGAATCAGAATCACTATCTGATTCGATTTAACGATGTCCGTCCGTCCGTCCGCCCGTCCGTCCGTCTGTGTGTCCATGTAAAGCTTGTAATCAAACTGCAGGTCGCAAATATTTGGTATTTGATCTTTTATCGGCCATGGGATGAACGCTATTGAAATTGGTGAGAATCGGTCCATGTTCAGACCTAGCCCCCATACAAATGACCCCTATGAAATCAACATATATTGCCATAAGATCCAAATTATCATACAAATCTTAGTCAAATTGGGTTTTGTATGTACATATTAAATCCATTAATTAGTAGTCCAAAAATGATCCTTATTGGACAACTCTTAGTCATAGGCCACATATAAAGCTGCTTCCCGATCTTCACCTAAATCTATCAAAAAACAAAAATGTTGCACTGATTCTTCTTAAATTTTGTTTGTATATATTTTTGCAAAATACAAGAGACTTTACCAAACATGGTCAGGATCGTTCCATTTTTGGGCCTAGTCCCCATATAGATATAGCATCCGATATGAACTTTTTCATCTCTGCAGCCGAAAAAATTAATAAAAATCCCACTCAAATTTGGATTATGCTTATTTTCTATATCCAGTTATTTGGGTCTATGAGATAGGGTCTCTAAACGCATTGTATAGGGTATCGTATAGTCGGTCTAGACCGACTATAATTTTCTTACTTGTTTTTTTTTTTAATTAATTGTACTATAGTTCAATAATTTTTTTTGACTGTTAGCTGAATTCTAATTTTTTTGGGTTTTCTTGTTGTCAGTGCATGTGTCTTTATAAAAGTATATTTTAGTGTATATCTTCAAATATATAATGCACTTTTTTTGGGCATATTTTTGATTTAGACCATGCAATAACTTTGTTTTAGACCATGCAATAACTTTGATTTAATCAAAAGAAGTTTTTCCTTTGGAATCAGGGAAAATTGTCATACTCTAGGGATGATTCCATTTCTTGTTTGCTAGTTCCCTTTACTTTGTTTGTTGGGTAATTTGCTTAGACAGTAGTTTTCCTACGTTGAAACTAGTTTTGCTTGACTTTGGAGCCTATTGTCATTTAATTTCCTAATGAATAAAAAATAGAAGTAGGATTTTGTAATAAAAATAAATAAACAATAACAATCAATTGAAGAATATATTTTAAAGACATCACACTTGAGGTGAAATTATTGGCTTTACTTATCACTAAATTTAAAACCAAGTCCAATTTGTAGTTCGATATTTAAAGAAAGTCTCACAAAATTTTGCTAGAGACTGTTTATTTCAAGTCATAAAATATACTCTAAAGGTGGGTAAAATAATACCAAGATTTTTTTTGGTTGCCATTATCAGATTTAATAGAACATTAAAATTCAAAAATCCCTACAAAAATATTCTGCTTTAATACATTCTCGTCTTGGTTTCTTAATAAATTCTTTCCGGTTTTCTTAACTTCTTAACATCACCATAACCATCACCATCACCATCGCCATCATCATCATCATGATAATAATAATTTTTATTAAGCTCCATAGAACCTTTTCTGCCATACATTTTCCACACTTACGCTTGGCTGAAAGAAAACGCGAAAACATATATACACACATACACGAACTATAGAAGCTTGCAAGAACAAACAAATACACAGCATGACATAAAACTGCAATACTCCTTAAAAAAAAAATAAATAAAACAAAACAACAAAAACAACACGACGTAAGTAAATGTTAATGTTTGTTTTCCATTGCTATATTTGCTATGTGCCAAAACAACTGTACTGTTGGTTTTGTTGTTGTTGTTTCTGCAGGTGGTGTTGTTGCTGTTAAGTAAATATGATGTGTATGTTTATAGCTCTATATATGCTTGCATGTGGTTTTAATGCATTTGACTTTGTGGTTGTGGTGTTTACATAAAAAAAAACACCGACAACGTTAGCGAAATGTAATGAAACTAAGGCTAAAGGTTGGCATTAGTTTCTACACAGCTATGCCACACAACTAAGCCTGCTGTTAAACCAAGCCTATACATATTGTTTGCATGGTGTTATTTTTTGTGATTGTGGTACCGGAAAAAAGAATAAAAAAGCCTTTTTTTGTTCACACTTTCGCTTGAAAACACATTTTACCACAATTTTTAGAAGGAAAAATGGAAAAATCTGTATAATAATGTTGTTGTTGTAGTTGGATTTATGTGTTTAGATTTTATTTGAATTCTAACATAATGGATTTTTTAATAACTCATATTTACGGTTGGTCAAAGTTCGCTGTTTTAAATCTATAAATTTAAGTTTCTCTTGAAAAAAAAAAAATATTATTTTAATTCCAAATAGAGAACCTATATTTCACTATGTCTGATTGATCTCATAAGAGTTTATTTTTTTATTGAGTTAGAACTAGTTTGGCATTTGTTAAGGAATACAGCGGAGATGGTCCAAGTTAAATCAACTGTGAAAATAGACATTTCCGATCTTACCCTCTGAAAATTGGCAGGATTGTTTTGTATAGTGAAAGGAATGTATTTGCACCTTTTTTTTCAATATGTATAGTTCCGGAAATATGGCGAATTAAAAAATTAAAAAACGATCCCAAACTGACTAAAGCAATCTTATGTACTTACCGTTGTCTTTTATAGTATTTATTATACTGAACTCGTCTCCTTATAAAAATGGTATCCCAAAATTCGTGCAGGTTTTGAATGTTACAGAAAACACAGTTCCTTTTCTTTATATTGTCATTTGCTTATTGAATCATCAGCTCATAGATAAGTGTTATGTATGGAACAGAGATTAGCAATGAATCATTTTTTCGCTATTCATATTCACTAATGATCATTGAAATTCAACTACTTCGATATACTCATACTGACATTAACGTTGATTTATAACTATAAATTTCAATAAATATTTATTTATTTATTTACATCAGCTACAGTAATTTATAACATCAGCTGGATATGAAATATATTGTTACACGATCATTTAAATAATAATAATATAATTATAATCTAATAATAATATTGATAATAAATAATAATAATAATAATAATATTAATAATAATAATAGTATTACAAATGGTTATTTTAATTAAAATGACTAACATTATTAATAAAAATACTACAAACAAAAGTTCAAAATTGTAATGACTTAAAAGTAGAAGAAACACAGATCACATACCAAGAAGACATAACAAAAAACGCATAAAAACAAGGACACATTACAACATGGATACTTTACATATAAAGGTAGACACAAACAAATAATTTTGAAATAGACAGAGCAGAGGTAGAAATAATGAACAGCAACATCCGGGCGTCAGAACATCAGGAACATCAAAACATCAGGGACATAATTAACATGATCTGAAACATCAGGACACCAGGAAACATAACTAAATTAGGACTTCAGAACATCAAGAACATAATTATATATATCTGGAACATCAAAAACATAATTATATTGCACAGAAATATCAAGATAAAATATCATCAGAAACATCATTAGATTGATCTGGAACATCACAACATCAGGAAAATGAAATTGATAAGGAACATTAGGATATCAGGGACGAAATTAAAGTTGACATAACAAGAAACACATAGCCACACGGTCACATTACAAAACGGACACATTACAACACAGATAGATTACATATACAGGTAGACACAGAGATAAAAGAGGTGGAATAAACACAAAACAATCAACAAATAACTTATAATAGCCAGCAAAGTAGAGTAGTGATCAGAAACATCAGGAACACAATGAAATTGATCTGGAACATCAGGACATCCGAATATCAGGAACACAGATAAATTGATTATGAACATGAGGGCATCAGGAACACAAATAAATGTGATGAGGAACAATTAAAATTGACAGTAGGGTTAAACACGCTACAGATATTGTAGTTTTAGTTGGCAACCAATAATCAATCAATAATCAAATGAATTGGGTCAGAAAATGAAAACAGATCATAATAATCATTATACAATTTACACAGGACACGTAATGGATTAAAAAGTTCATAGTTAGATCTACAAAACGGTATTTTCAATGGTATATAATATCTTGTGACCCGATTAGGAACGTTAAAATTTATTTCGTTAAGAAGAAAGCATGAATTTATTTCACCATTAATTAATTTTACCATAAATGTAATATTTAACATCATTCTTCTAGTTTGAAGTGTAGGAAGATCTATAAGTTTCAATCTGTGCTCATATTGTGGCAAATCAGTGCTATTACTCCAACCTAGGCCACGCAAAGCAAATAAAAGAAATTGTTTCTGAACTGATTCGATACTATCACTATAACAAGAATAATTAGGTGACCACACAACAGATGCATACTCAAGGGTAGGCCTAACGAGGCAAGTAAATAAACGTTTAGTAACATAAGGATCATCAAATTCCTTAGACCACCTTTTAATGAAACCCAAAAGAGATTTTGCCTTATTAACACAAGAATCGATATGTAAGTTAAACCGTAATCTATGGTCCAATAACACACCCAAATCAAGAAAATTTGTAACATTTTCAAAACATTTACTATCAATATAATAAACTGTAGGAATCAACGCTGCTCTAGTAAAGGATAACTTTTTACATTTCCTGAAATTTAAGGACATATTATTTACATTACACCAATCTGTCAGTCCTACCAAATCTTCCTGTAATAATTTCGAAGTATCAATATTTTCAAATGACAAAAAGAGTTTAACATCATCTGCATACATTAATACTTTAGAAAAACGAACAACGGAAGGAAGGTCATTAAGGTACAATACAAAAAGAACTGGACCCAAGTGACTACCTTGTGGAACACCTGAAGTGACAGAAATAGAAAATGAAGAACAATTTCTAAATACAACTTTCTGAGATCTACCTCTCAAGTAAGACGATACCCACTTCAACAACCTAGGTGGGAAGCCCAAGGAATCAAGTTTAAATAATAAAAGTTCACGATGAACAGCATCAAAGGCTTTACTAAAATCAGTATAAATAATATCTGTCTGAAAATTATATGAAAAAGCTCTACATACGTGGGTAGACAGCTCAAGTAAGTTCGTCACTGTTGACCTACCCTTAACAAAACCATGCTGGTATGGAGATATTAAGTTACCCACCATATGTTTCAATCTGCCAGTAACAATCTTCTCAAACAATTTATGTATAGCACTCAGCTTAGCAATGCCTCTGTAGTTATCAATACAACGCCTATTACCATTTTTATGAAGAGGTATAGTAAAACTCTCCTTCCAATAAGTTGGAAAATATCCAGAAGAGAGAGAAGAATTAAACAATTTAGTGAGTGGAATGTATAGCTCATTAGCGCATTTTCTAAGAATAGATGATGGAATACCATCAGGACCGGGAACATGAGAAAATTTCAAAGATTTTAAACTCTGTAAAACTTCACTCTCCGTTATGACTATGTCAGAAAAAACGTTAAAGGTTTTTATATTATAAGGATAGCCTGAACTAAAACGACTATTGGCAGAGTATGCGCTCTGGAAAAAATTTGCAAATAAATTCGCAATTTTGACAGGCTTCGACGATTCCGTATCATTTAATTTCATCGACGTAGGGAACCCGCTAGCTTTCCTCTTTGAGTTAACAAAATCGTAAAAACTCTTAGGATTTACCCTGAATTTCTGTTTGATTTTACTCAAATACTCAGAATAACACTTACGATTCATAACATTATATTTATGTCCAACGATTGAGTAACACATGTAGCTAATTGAACAACCCTTTTTCTTGTATTTTTTAAACAGTCTACACTTTTCATTTCTAAGCTCCCTTAACTCCTTTGTAAACCATCGAGGACCTAAGTCAGAATCCTTTCTAACTACTAAAGGAACCGATACGAGAAAATAAGATTTTATAATGTTGTAAAAAATGCTTGTCAAATCGTCAAGATCACCATTGTTAGCCGGCCATATCGAATTAGATAGTCTAGTCTTTAATATATGAAAATTCGTTCGGCAAAAATTAAAACTTTTTTTAATTTCTCGTATAGCAACTGAGTCTGAAATAATGCCTTCAAGCTTCAAGGCAAATATCAAGAGTCGGATGATATTTATCCTCCGGACAAACAAAAGGAAAAGATCTATTGAGTGAAATATTAGTTGTATTTGAAAAAACAAGATCAAGTAGTCTGTGATATTATAGATATTATTGAACTGAAGAAGACAATATTCAAAAACATTATCAAAGAAAACCCTCATACGTTCTGAAAGTGAATACGTTAATAAATGACCTGTATCTGGGCAAAAATCCCACGAAATATCCGGTAAATTAAAATCTCCTAACACTAAAATAGTATCCATTGCACCCAGCTTACCAACTACATCACCTATCAATTCCATATGATCAAGATAAATTTTTGTATCTGACTTCGGAGGGATATAAGAACAAGTGACATATACATGATTTTTCAATGATGTCAAGTGAACAGATAAAAATTCAATATCAAACCCACTGGAGAAATCAAAATTTATGCACTCAGATGAAATTGAACAATGTACAGCTATTAAAACACCACCACCATCATTAACTGAACGATCCTTCCTGTAAACTTGATACTCATTACAAAAAACTTCAGAATCATTAACCCCAGATTTAAGCCATGATTCTGTAAAAGCTAAAACATCATATCCACATCCAACACTTTTCCTATATGTACCAACTAATTTTGTATTCAATCCCCTAACATTTTGATACAAAATATTTAACGCCCTACGGTTACCCATTAGTTTTTTGGAAGCACTGCTACTCTTTCACTTCGTGGCCTATCTCGATGTACAAATTCTCTTATTAAGGCCCCATTAAGCCAAAAGGATTTGTCTATTAAGACATTAAATAGTTTAAGTGGAACAATTATTCTAAAAGATGAGATATCCCTAGGTCGAGAAAATCTAAATTTTAATATATTATAATCCGAATCATTTATATCTACACATTTCGATTTAATGAAATTCCTTGAATTATCAACTGAGGTATCTGGAGCAAATCTAGATACAAAAACGGTTTTGCGTGGTGGAACCACCACTAGGTTATTATCTATATCCACAGAGGGAATACTAGATGAATGTCCCGGTTCTTCGTATACCGTATTAAGGTTTACAGAAGATTGAGAAAAACCGGCATTTTCAAGCTCAGTAGATAGAGTTACAGAGTTAGGAAACAACAAATCAGGGGATGTACCATGCACATCCTGCTCCATGGGTACATTTCCGTTAATAGTAGGTGGCAAATTCGGCACAATGCTATCCATACCCAAATTACTTGATTGTGTAGACAAAGAAACGCTATGCTGACTGCAAACATGGTTTGCCATTTCAGTTTCCAAAAAAACAGGAGGAACTGCAATCTGCATAGGTTCAGCTAAAAGGCCCGAATACGAATTCCTGTCAAGTGGGTCAGACACCGCTTGCTGATTAAGAATCTGCGCAGAAAAATCACTAGCTGCACATCCAATGTCAGCCGTCAAATGATTTGATGATTTTTTCCTTTTAGGAGAGGCATCAGATCCATAATCCACTTCAAATTTAGAAAAAAGCTTTTCTAAATTCCTAAACTTATCAGTCAGTTTATGCATGTCCTCTGGAATATCGGAAAAACCTATCTTAGTTTCCTTAAATAGCTTATAGAAGTTAATATCCAGAGATCTACACCCCCAGCATGACCACCGAAGGGCCCCAGCTTTTTTCGTAATTTTATCAAAATCCCTTCCATTAAATCATGCACAACTGAAATGGGCAAAACCATCACACAGCCAGCAAGAAATAAATAAATCACTCTTAACTGAACAATTTGGCTTTAAACAAGACATTATACGGAATACGAGAAAAATTTATAAAGTTAAAATGAAATTATATATTTAAAACAGGAATGAAACAGGCAAAGCCTAAAGATATGCAACAATAATTATAAATATAAAATAATATAACTTAATGAAAAATTTGTGCAAATGAGAGGCAAGCAAAAGAAAACAAAACAAAAGTAAACAACAAAATTTGCCTTAATATGAAAACAATTAATGAGTGTAATAACACAAATTTAGACTTAATTTTAACTTAAATTAAAAAAGCACGGATTTTTACAATTACATACACTTGTAGATCTTTCAGCGAAGAATAATGTAATAACACACTGATAAGAATAGAAAATGTAAAATTCACGAAAAAAAATATTAATTTAATATAAACTTTACACAAGTAAAATGACACGTCCGACAATAAAGAGGGTTGCCAACTATGAATGTGATGTTCACTTAATACCCATACCATCCCAAATCTATTTGATTTATAAATCACATCAGTTTGATTTCTATTCAACTCAATCATGTAAAAATAGATGGAGATTTATACACGAATACATATACATATGTATTATATATACTCATATATATTTACCATACTACCTCATAATGAGTATTTTAATGTTTGTGTTTGAATCATACTTATTATTCATCGTCTTTACAAATTTACAACGTAAACATGTTGTTAAGTATGAGTATCATGAATACCTCAAACTTTAAAGTGCATATGAGGTTCGACAACATCTTAATAAGTATGAGTGCGTGTAAGTACAAAAAATTTTGAATCATGATTGAACTCTACTCACTTCTTCAGTACTCATTGCAGATCTCAGGTATGAAACAACAAATCGAGAAGCAGGCCTCCACTTTTTGATGTGTAAACATCTATACGCGTAGGGGGGTAAATTTCTGTTTCACAATACAATCACAAAAACAGCGTAAGCCGTAAGACAAATCGGTGTGACTTATGAGTGTATTGGTGAAAAAATTATGATATAAAAATGTTTCAGCTAATTCAACAACCCTTTGCTTTAAAACAACAAAAATTTCACAATATCAACGTATAACATATACATAATTCAACAACCCCACAAGTATAACCAGAGACCCTGCAGTTAATTGCTATAAGTGATACATAGATGACGCTTTCTGTTTGATTTTAAAAAAGTGACATAAAAAATCTTTAATTACTAGTTGTTTACACATCTCCCCTGTGATCGGACTAACATGATTTTTTTTTTATATCAATATTTTCCATGCCCACATAATTGTGGCTGAATTTCATTGATGCAGCGCTGAATTTCCTCCTTTAATGCACGGGATGTTTATGGGCTTGTTGCCACAAACTGACTTAAATAAACCCAGTAGAAATAAACCATATAGTATTATTTCGCATGATCTAGGTGACCAATTTTGATCACCGAAATGCGATATTTCTCAGGCATTTGTTGAATTGCTACATGTATTGTATGGCATGTGGCACCAACATGTTGGCAATTTCTTTGTTATTCATTATTTTAAAATTTTGTATTTTCAAATAATGTTTTCTTGAGCTATGCGTTAATAATGTTTTGTTTTTATATATTTTATTTATCAAAGAGTTTATTTATTTATTTATTTGGTTTACTGCACAACAAGACTAGGAGTCTTATAATTAAAGTACAGAATCGGTATAATGTGATACAGTATTTAATGAAAATATAACATAGTTTATAATTTGTATAAAAATATGATAACAAAAATTATTTTACATATATATATTCAAAACAAAGCAAAGTTTAAACAATATTTAAATGGTATTGAAAAATTGGAAAACTTGTTTCCTAAAATGTCCTGCGTTGCTTAAATATTGTAATGTTGGCGGTAGCAAGTTCCAAAGACGAATGCAGTGTATATAGAACTGCCATTCAGAGACCAAACTTTTATGTCTTATTTGAATTATGAATTATTTCTTCTTGAATTAGAAAAGGATATTCGATTAAAAAGATATGTAGGCTCACGTGTAAATATAATCTTAGGCATCAGTATCAATTATCGTATCTTCAAGAGATCGCAAAAATTCACAACGGAAAGTTTTCGTGCATACGGTGTTATGTGGGATGATCTTTTCAAATTGTAAACATATCTTAATATAGAATAAAACGTAGTTGTTAATTTCCTAGAGCTAATAGAATCACAGCTAGCAAATAGTTCGCATCCATACAACAAAGTTGGAATTAGATAGGTTTTTGCAAGTAGAACTCGTACATGGACTGGTGTAAGATGTTGAGGTTTCCACAGTGATCGAAGCATTGAATACGTTTTTCCCGAAGCGACATTTATATGATCAGACCAGGTGAGAGTTTTATTGAAAATAATTCCAAGATTTTTGGTTTTTATGTGTAATTTCAATAATTTGACGGTTAAGCATAATATCTGGTATAGCAAGGGAAGGCACTGATCTTCGAGTAATAACGATGCATTTAGACTTTGAAGGATTGAGACATAGCCCATTTGCCAGAGCCCATAAGTGAATTCGATTAAGATCCACATTGAGGTTCGCAACACAGTTATTTAGTTCATCAAAACGACTACAAACATAAAGTTGCACATCATCAGCACACATATGAACTTTACAATACGAAAGTTGCCTAGGCAAATCATTTATATATATAGTGAAAAGAAGTGGTCCTAGAATCGAACCTTGCAGAACGCCCTTTTTTACTGGAAGCACATTTGATATTTTATTATTGGCGTTAACGTATTGTTGTCGATTTTCTAAATAAGACGATATAAGACGAGTTGCGGAAGGAGAGAAACCAAAAAAAGTTCTTAGCTTCATGCAGAGTATTTCATGATTCACAGTATCAAATGCCTTCGAATGATCTAAGAGCACTAGAAATGCAATGTTACCACTATGAATATACCCACGAATATCTTCAGACACATCAATGAATGCAGTTATGCAGCTATGTTTAGGACGAAAGCCTAATTGTCTGTCTGAGAGTAGGCCCATATTCTTGACATGTTTTCTAATTTGCTGATGCAATAACCTTTCAAGCACTTTAGACAAGTATGGTAGGATAGCAATGGGACGATATTCTTTATTTGATTTAGAATAGGTAAAATTTTAGCATTTTTCCAACTTTGAGGAAATACACTTTTTGTGATAATAGTGTTAAAAGTGTGGGTAATTTGAGGTAGCAGTTGAGAATCTGGGATGTATGTTCTGTACGAATTTAATGATTTATTTTGTTGTTTTATTATTGTTACTACAGAAACAATCCTAATATTATATAAAAAATATTTATAATTTATATAAAAATTTCTGATCGAAAGTGCTCTGATTAATTAAGTTTATATAAACAATTAAAAGGTGGAACAGTGTATATGTAGAAAAAAATATTTAAAACACGAAAAACTTTTTAACTTGCTTATTTAAAATCAGAGTTCAGAAAAAAACACACACTGAATAAAAAACTCGTACATATATGTAAACAAACATAACTTAGACCAACACACACAAATTTTTATTTTCATACCAATTATGTTTGTTTTTAAATTTTCTTCGGTGCCCAACACAGCCATGACTGTGTTCGTTTTAATATTTCGTTATTTAGACGAACATTTTTGTATCACATACTTTTTGTTTCAATCACACATAAAGCACAAATTTTTGAATATTGCTTTATTTGAAGTTCATGTTCTGGTACGTGTACTGAAAAAAAACACAGAACATGTACAATAAACAGGTTCGAGTTCAGTTATATTTTCAGTCGTGTTTAAAATATATGCAATAAACAGGTTCGAGTTCAGTTATATTTTAAGTCGTGTTGTGGCTCGTGTAGTAAGAAAAAACAGAACATGTACAATAAACAGGTTCGAGTTCAGTTATATTTTCAGTCGTGTTTAAAATATATGCAATAAACAGGTTCGAGTTCAGTTATATTTTAAGTCGTGTTTAAAATATAACTGAACTCGAACCTGTTTATTGCACATGTTCCGTTTTTTCTCACTACACGAGCCACAACACGACTTAAAATATAACTGAACTCGAACCTGTTTATTGTACATGTTCTGTGTTTTTTTTTCAGTACACGTACCAGAACATGAACTTCAAATAAAGCAACACTCAGAAATGTGTGCTTTATGTGTGATTGAAACAAAAAGTATGTGATACAAAAATGTTCGTGTAAATAACGAAATAATAAAACGAACACTGTCATGGTTGTGTTGGGCACCGTAGAAAATTTAGAAACGCACATAATTGATATGAAAATAAAGATATGTGTTGGCTGCTTTTGAACAGAACATTGTGTGTTTCATGTGTGTATTTTCTGAACCTTGTTTAAAATAATTAAATATTTACTTATATATGGCAAAAAAAAAAAAACAATTTTACGTAAAAAAAAAAAAAAACAAAAAAGTATTAATTTAGAAAAAAAAAAATTGTATATAAACAAAAAAATATTTTAAACTAAAAAAAATTGTAACAATGGCAAATATGTTAATCAAAATAAAGTGTACTGAGTCTTGCTTTTGATTTGTATATGAAAGAAAAAAATTATACAGAAATAGGAAAGAAAATTTTTAAAGTAATTTAATTAATATTATAAAAACATATTTAAAATGAATTTAAAAAAAATATCAATTAAAAGCATTTCTTAATATGGAACATTTGAGAAAAGATAAGAAACACTTTCGCCATTGTGTGTTCTTCGCACAGCCTCGGCAAACATCATAGACACGTCAATGCACTGTATCTTAGGACAATCCCTCATGTGACCATTCTGATGTATGGTATTCGTTACAACCACAGCCTCAAAACAACCGTTATTTATGCGAGAAATCGCTGGTCCCGTAAAAATGCCATGTGTTAAAATGGCATAAACCTTAGTAGCACCTGCTTCAACCAAACGGTCGGCAGCATGCACAATTGTACCATACGTATCAGCCATATCATCTACCAATATGGCAATTTTATCTTTAACATCACCTACTAGCACCATCGAAGCCACCTCGTTGTCCTTTTTCCGTTCTTTGTGAATCAAAGCAAACTCAACATTAAGACGATCAGCAATGGACGTAACACGCTTAGCACCGCCCACATCTGGTGAAACAATATTTGAGTTCTTCCATTCTAAATTGTTTTCTTTGATCCATTTTAAAACAGCTGGTTCTGCATACAGATTGTCAACTGGAATACCAAAGAAACCTTGAATTTGTGAAGCATGCAAATCCATTGTTATAATGTGATCTGCACCGGCCACTGATAGCATATTTGCCACCAATTTCACCGAGATTGGAGCACGACTCTTATCTTTTTTTTTATCTTGGCGGGCGTATGGAAAACAAGAAATCACATCTGTTACACGAGAAGCTGATGCAATTTTACCGGCATTGATCATTATCAGCAACTCCATTAAATTGTCATTAATCTCACCAGAGCCAGATTGAACAATATAAACATCTTCGCCTCGTACAAATTCTCCAATGTCAACACATGTTTCCAAATTACTAAATTTTTTCGTTACGACTTTGCCCAAATCGATACCCAAACGGCAATCCTTTGGGCCAAATCCGGATGCGATGTACCCGAAAACACTTTAATGTTTGGCATTCTGGAGTGTAATGAAAATGAACTGGCTTGTTTCTCCAAATTGTCACGTATCAAACGTATCGGATTAGCAGATCGAACTGGCATCACTGGCCAGGAGTTGCAACTGCCAAGACATTACAACCCGTTGTCATACAACTGACAATAATTTACAACAACTGACATTGAAAATGTTATAGTGAAAACCAAGTATTAGAATGATTTTGTTCGAAAAATCAGCATCAATTTTTTAAATATTGTTGAAGAATGAAAACACATTATTACACCGTGTAATGCTCCATTTTTTCCTAACCCTAAACTGGCCGCTGTGAAAGTGTGTCTTCCTTTTGGTTGTCACTTTACAGCACAAATTGTGACAAATTGAAATTCTACGTGAATTCTGGAACACCCTTTGAATACTAATTACTTGTTATATGCCAAAGGTGGTCGTTGCAAGATGATTACAATTCTTTTTTAAGAAAAGTAATTTTTGTAAGAAAAATTGTTTTTCAACAATTTGGTCTACGGCACTTAGATTTCGAGATATAAACAATTTTATGTTTTGTTGGACTTTTAAAAGATTTGTTTTTGGTATTCGTAAAATTATTTCCCTAGAATTTTAAATGTTTGATATATTTAACTGGAACTTTTTGATTTTTTATTGACCACAAAAAAAAAAAAAAAAAATTATTATTAACTCTTTCTTGCTAACAGTATGAAACATTTAAAATTAAGATATTACTTACTGTGCATCTTCTTTTTAAAATATTTGCAACTTTTAAGGCTTTCTTTGCAACTTAAAGTATTTGCAAAATTCTGGTTTTTGATATGGATTTATAAATGTTTATAGGAATACAATTTGCTACACACTTTATTCCACATTTACGTAATTTTCAATTCAAAAGTCATTGCCTTATATCAGGCTTTAGTTATCATCTAACTTATTATAACTCTCTAAAGCTAAATGCTTATAATTTAGGCAAATAATTGATATGAAATGTTCCATTTAAATTTAAACATTTTAGTTTCAAAATCCTGTACATATAACTAATATTATTGGTTAAATCAGCACGTATGAGTTTAGTTTACAACCATATAAACCCAAACTGCAACAATGTAATACTCAACAGATATATAGAGACAACATTTTATGCAAATTAAGCCAAAGTGGGTGGTTTGGCATTCCAAGGGGGGTAAAGTGATACAATTCTTTAATACACATGCTAGCAAAGGTTATCATATAACCAAATACATTCACACATTCGTTAAGCTTTAGACTACTCTCCGTTTGAATTGTTGATTTATTTGCAGGAGGAATGCATAGAGACAGAGTATGAAAACTAATCACATTGTATGTAAATGCAAATAAAGTCTCTAAATGTCTGTGTGATTTCGACTACCATAATATGTTTATAATAACATCGTGAATGTTATTTGAGTGTAGTGCAATTGTATAGCTTTTGTCGCAGCACATGGATATTGTGTTGCATTAAAAAAAAAACTTAAATAAAAAAAAAAAATGTTTATGTAAATCCAATACAAATTGATCGAAATTATTTTGTAAATTTCTGAGAGAAAATTTTGTAATTTGGATATAAATTTAAATATTTTACAAACTGGAGAGAATACATGCAAAGGACATGTTGTAATTTTATATGTTTCCTATGTAGAATAAAATCAGACAGCAGTAAATGTAGATTATTGGGATTGAATTTTTGGATTTGGTGAAATTAGTTGGAAATTGTTTATTTGTGTATGAGTTTAAGGTTAAAGTTTTTTATTTAAAATATTTATTATAAAATATTTGTTGTAGTTAGAAAGTTTCTATTAATTTTATGATTTTTCATAACAAATTTATAAATGTTCCTAAGCCAATTAAAATTTTTGATTAACTGTTGGCACTTTTTGGAAAAAGCTTTTTGAAAAAATTATAATAAAAACCATGGTTCATAATATAATAAAATAAAACAAATTCTTCATTAGTTAAGCAGATATTCTTAATTTTCTAAATAAACTCCTATATTAATATTAATCATACGTCATGTGTTACAAAAATTTTAATTAATGGAAATCGCTAGAAAACCATAAATTTAAAAAGAAAAATTATTAAAATTTAATGCTCATGGTTAAAAGCATCAATAAAGCTAAGCAAACTTTTCAATTTTTTTTTAATTCACGTCAACTTTTTTGAACATCATTCATTAACTCATTCACTGGGTTGTTGCAAAACTTCTGTAATATCTTAAATCAACTCGAATTTTTAATTACCTTTAATGGCTAGTTAAGCTCCCAACATAGTTATCAAATGAAATAACTCAAAAGCAAAGTTTTATAATGTACCTAGCCAATTTATTTAAATGTCCTTTCTAGAATAATTTTGACATGAGATTTTCTTTCTTTAATCTTAATTATTATGAGTTTCTTTTACGCCACGTTAAATGTACACTTTTTTCCTTCATTATATTCTTAACGTTTTCTGTTCTATTTGCTTTGCTTTAATATTGTTATATAAAAAGTCTTTTGGCAACATCCATAGTCATCATCATTATCATTAGTTTGTTAAGTTAATTAAATTGCTATCAAGAAATGTTAAACAAAAGAATTGGTATATTAAAAGAGTTGTACGTACGATGGCTTTTGATTTATATGCAAATTGAAAGGCAAACTATGAGGATACTATTAAGCGAAATTACTTGAGTGGGCTATAGTATTGTACTCAAATAATTTTCTTTTATTTAAAGTGAAAGGTTTCAGCTTGTTTTTTTCTTTGTTGTATCATTTACTGTCTCAAATGACACCTTCAAGACAGGAGGATTCGAAGGATACGATATTTGTTAAAATGTAAATAAAGAATTGTTTAAAATAATTAAAAAGCTTCAACTAGCAGCCATCATCTGTCATTAGCAAAGATTAATTAAAAACAAAGTCCTCGAAATATCTGAAAAATAAAATAAACAGATTTAAATAACATACCAACAATTTATCAAATATAGGTTTAGGAACATATATATTTTTTTGTTGAAATAAAACAAAAAATAATAATAGCTAAATATAGTACGAAGAAGTCTAATATCTTGGCTCTTCAGTGGCTTAATTTTAATCTTAAAATCATTTTTGATATTTGATATAATTCTACTTTTGAATTAATATTAATAATACGTCGTGTATGCTAAAATGTAAACTTATAATATTTCCTAGATTTCTTAAATTAAAAAGTCCATAATACATATTAAAAAAGTAAGAAAATTATAGTCGGTCTAGACCGACTATACGATACCCTACACCATGCGTTTAGAGACCCTATCTCTCAGGCCTAACTAAACCAAATTTGAGTGGGATTTTTATTAATTTTTTCGGCTTCAGATATGAAAAAATTCATATCGGATGCTATATCTATATGGGGACTAGGCCCAAAAATGGACCGATCATGACCATGTTTGGTAAAGTCTCTTGTATTTTGCAAAAATATATACAAACAAAATTTGAGAAGAATCAGTGCAATATTTTTGTTTTTTGATAGATTTAAGTGAAGATCGGGAAGCAGCTCTATATGGGGCCTATGACTAAGAGTTGTCCAATAGGGATCATTTTTGGACTACTGATTAATGGATGTAATATATACATACAAACCCAATTTGATTAAGATTTGTTTGATAATTTGGATCTTATAGCAATATATGTTGATTTCATAGGGGTCATTTGTATGGGGGCTAGGTCGGAACATGGACCGATTCTCACCAGTTTCAATAGCGTTCATCCCATGGCCGATAGAAGATTAAATACCAAATTTCATCAAAATATATTCATATTTGCGACCTGCAGTTTGATTACATGCTTTACATGGACACACAGACGGACGGACATCGTTAAATCGAATCAGATAGTGATTCTGATTCGATCGGTATAATTAAAGATGGGTGTAGGTCAAATATTTTTGATTGTTACAAACAGCAGCACAAAGTCATTATACCCAAACCACATAGTGGTATAGGGTATAAATAATAATAACTTTTCGAGATAAACCAAAAAATTACAATAGGTCAATAAAGAAATATCAGGACCAAAATCTTGATTCTTCAATAGCAGTATATTAATCTTTAAATTAAGTTTAGTTTTATAAATATTTTTGTTTTAATAATTTTACTTTTTAATTAATATTACTAAAGTCAGCTATTCTTCGTTCTTTCAGTTTCATTTATTTCCCAAAAATTCAGTTTACAAAATACTCTTAAAGAATAATATTTTCTCTTAACATCTATTCCTTACGTACTAAGGTACTTTTCAAGGACTTAACAAATAATATATAAAAAGCCAGCTATTCTTCGTTCTTGAACTTCTGAAATTTAAAAATAAAAAAAGGGAAAAATGTAAATTAAAATAACTTTAGGACTATAAACACTATTTTTCCACATAAACCAAAAAATTACAATAGTTAAATAAATATAGGTTACTTAATCTTGACTTATTTTTAATCACAAAATCATGGCTAATTTTTTATTAATTTTGTATATCTGGTAAATTAACTCCTTAATCTAGGAAATTTTATCTTTTCATTTAATGAAGACCCTAAAATGAAATGAAATAAAATTAAATATTTCTTTTTAATCAATTTCATTCAATAAATTTATTTAATTATAAATATTTGTTGAACACACAGACATAGGAGCCTAAAGGTATTTGAACCTCCTGGTGTGACACCTAAAGGTATGCTAATTTTAGGCAATTCACAATTCAACACAGGGCTTATAATATGCAATATATTATAATGAAATTCGATTGCGTTATTGTCGCTATTCTTTTATGTCCAAATTTTTTTTTTAATTCAACACAGGGCTATTCATATACAATTTTTGCAAAGACATTTACAAATTTACTAAACACACACAGCATTGTATAATTTTATGTATGTGTTAATAGCAACTTTAAATGAATTTTACTCAAAAAAAAAAAAAAAAAAAAAAAATGTTCCAGACGATGCAAATCTGTAAATCTGAGGGACAGCTAAAAAGAAATACCATTCAAATGAGGTGTGCTCGGTTGAACTGGGTTTCAAATTCACAAAGCTACATCGGTCACAAGAAATCGCCTTACCTATTAATATTATAGACAAGTCTAAGTCGAATAATTTTTGGTAGTGTCAAACATCAGCACAAAGTCATTATGACATGACCAGATATTAGTATAGGGTATACAAAATTCATGGTATTGCAAATTTAGTGCAGGGGTACCCTATTTTTTTATTATTATTATTTTTTTTTTTTTTTCTAATAATAATTTATGGTATTGTCTTTAAGTATTGAAGATGTATATTAGGGTGGCCCTTAATAAATACAGTGTTCAAACTGTCGGTCTCACCCCCTAGAAATATGCGAATAGCAAAAAAACTGAGAAATACAAAGTTTTGGGCCAATCAGAAAACGTTTAGTCGTGGCGCAAAGCGATTGAAAATTTCAAATGTGTTTATATGGGGAAAATATGACTTTTTTTTCTCCAGATTTTACGAAAATTTCGTTCTATAGTTTAATTTTTCCGACAAGCTGTTATATAATTCAGGATTAGTATTAACTTATCCCTTGAAAAGGCTATAAAACTTCTAAATCGAATAAAACCTCGCCAAGAAATAGCAAATGCCCCAGACCACCTTTGTGCCAAAAAAAAAAAAACTAGGTCATGAAATTTGATGGAATTTTTTTCAACTTTGAGAAATTGATTAAAGCCATCATTCTTTTTTGGTCTCTATACTTATATGTACTCAGATATGAAGTATTGTTTTATTACCACGTTGTTAACCTATTGCGCATTGAGGCCGAAAATTGGAAATTTTTTTGATAAAATTTTTAAAACTCTTTTTTCAAGTTTGAAAAAATTTTCTTAAACAAAATTTAAAAAAAATGAATATATCACTTTAAGGTTTTATGAAATACTAATTAACTGTGTGAATTTTTAAGTAAATCCCTCTGCCAGAATTTTTTTGACAAGGATTTTATTTTTGCGGATTTCGAGAAAAATTTGGTTTTTTGTGAAATATTCTGTAAATGTACTCTTTCTAATTACTTTGTATCAAAAATTCATCATTTTTCTACTTTTAAATGTTATATTTTATCTTAATAGCCTAGAGTTTTGGAAAAAAATAATATAACTCCATTAACCCTTTTGGAATTGGGGTCACATATGACCCCAAACTAATAAAAGACAATTTATGCAAAAAATTCAAATATTTTGTAAGTGCTGTCCAATTTTTAGATGCGAAGCTTAAAATAAAACAACCAAATGTGTAGAAGTTTCGTCCCAAAAATTTGGGCCAAGGCCAGCTTTGGATTTTAAGATATTTTAAAATAAAAATGACCTAAAACGAGTTTTTCTATTAAACTTGTGGATCCAGTATTTGGAATTTAAGAAAAATAATTCGGTTAATTTTTATTTATTTAACCCTTCAGTGCTCCTGAGATCAAAATTATCCATTGTGATATATCTCTGGTGCAATTATCTGCTTATTGCTCGCGAATATAAATTAAAACAACTTAAGTCATATGTCTAAAAAATAGGACGTTTTTTGAAATTCACTTTGATTTAATTTTGTAATTTATTCCATTAAGAGTAGTATTAATTTAATATTACCTTTTATATATATTATTATATTTGAAATTTACTTTTATTTAATAAATTATTTAAAACTGGGAAATAAATTGGTAGAAGTTTCAAAACATGTCGGTGACATTGAAGATAATATAAAGCGACCGATTACAAAAAATCAAAAAATGTCAACCATTATAAGTAATGGCATCTTCACCGATTGACCTGAAATTTTTTTTTACCGTTTTTATTAATATCCACCAAATTGGTGGGTGAGACAGCAATAAATTCAACTATTACTTTATTACATAAAGAAAATTTATAACAAAATTGGATAAAAGTTGTTTTAATTTATATTCGCGAGCAATAAGCAGATAATTGCACCAAAGATGTATCACAATGGATTATTTTGATCCGAGGAGCACTGAATGGTTAAATAAATAAAAATTAACCGAATTATTTTTCTTAAATTCGAAATAGTGGTATCAACGAGTTTAATAGAAAAACTCGTTTTTTTTTATTTTAAAATATCTTAAAATCCAAAGTTGGCCTTGGCAAATAATGGGTTATCGTTCTCGGATTTATCCCAAATTTTTGGAACAAAACTTCTAAATATTTGGTTATTATATTTTAAGTGTCGCATCTAAAAATTGGACAGCACTTACAAAATATTTGAATTTTTTGAAAAAATTGTCATTTATTAGTTTGGGGTCATATGTGACCCCAATTCCAAAAGGGCTAATGGAGTCATATTATTTTTTTCCGAAACCCTAGGCTATTAAGATAAAATATAATATTTAAAAGCAGAAAAGTGATGAATTTTTGATACAAGGTATTTAGAGAGAGTACATTTACAGAATATTTCACAAAAATCCAATTTTTCTCGAAATCCGCAAAAATGAAATCCTTGTCAAAAAAATTCTGGCAGAGGGATTTACTTAAAAATTCACACAGTCAATCTGCAATAAGTATTTCATAAAACCTTAAAGTGATAGATTCAGTTTTTTAAATTTTGTTTAAGAAAATTTTTTCAAACTTGAAAAAGGAGTTTTAAAAATTTTATCAAAAAATTTCCAATTTTCGGTCTAAATGCGCAATAGGTTAACAACGTGGTAATAAAACAATACTTCATATCTGAGTACTTATAAGTATAGAGACCAAAAAAGAATGATGGCTTTAATCAATTTCTCAAAGTTGAAAAAAATGCCATCAAATTTCATGACCTAGTTTTTTTTTTTGGCACAGAAGTGGTCTGGGGCATTTGCTATTTCTTGGCGAGGTTTCATACGATTTTGAAGTTTTATAGCCTTTTGAAAGGATAATTTAATACTAATCCCGAATTGTTTAACAGCTTGTCGGAAAAATTAAATTATAGAACGAAATTTTCGTAAAATCTGAAAAAAAGTCATATTTTCCCCATATAAACACACTTGAAATTTTCAATCGCTTTGCGCCACGACTAAACGTTTTTTGATTGGCCCAAAACTTTGTATTTCTCAGTTTTTTTTTGCTATTCGCATATTTCAAGGGGGTGAGACCGACAGTTTGAACACTTTTTTTACCCTCCATATAACGAAGGGCCACCCTAATGTATATACATTTTTTTGTAGGAAAAATAATAACATACAAATTGTAATACAAAAAAAAAAAAAAAAAAAAAGTTTTAAAAGTATCTCATCACTTAGAAAAAAAAAAAAATTATAAATATTTATACCCTGTGCCACTATCTGGTCAGGGTATAAGACTTTGTGCTGATGTTTCAAACTACCAAAGCCGATTTTTTTTATTATATCGTTATTATAAGTTATTCTGAGTCGATTTAGCGATGTCCGTTCGTTCGTCTGTCTGTGTGTACATGCAAACCTTGTAATCTATGAATATATTTCGATGAAATTTAGTATATAAGCTTCCATCGGCCATAGGATGAATGCTATTGAAATTGGTGAAAATCGGTTTATGTTCAGACCTAGTCCCCATACAAATAACCCTTATGAGAACGACTTAAATTGCCATAATATTCAAATTATCATATAGATCACGGTCAAATAGGGGTTCTGTATGCTTATTACATCCATTAAACAGTAGTCCAAAAATAAACCCTATAGGACAATTTTTAGTCGCAGCCCCCATATGAAGCTGCTTCCCGATCCTCACTTCAACCTATCAAAAATAGATATATTGCACAGATTTTTCTCAAATTGTGTTTTTATATATTTTTGCGAAAAAAAATTTCTTTACCAAATATGGTCGGGATCGGTCCATATTTGGGCCTAGTCCCCATATAACTATAGCATTCGATATGAACTTTTTCAGGCCTACGGGAAAACAACTAATTAACATTCCACTCAGATTTCGTTTACGTTTATTTTTTTACCCAATTAGTTGGGCCTAAGACCAATTCTCTAAACGCATGGTATAGGGAATCACGTAGTAGGCCTAGGCCGACTATACTTATCTTTCTTGTTTGTATTGTATAAATGGGTAAAGAAACATTGATTTTGTGTTTTTTTTGTTTTGAAAATCTATTATATGGTGTACCATCATGGGATTGGGCCGTTAAAAAATTCATGTCACTTTTCTCCAAGTTTCATTCCGATCTGCTGTTAGGCCCCCCCTGAAACCTTCTTTACAAGTCTAACATCTATAATATTAATATGCTAGGCGATTTCTTGTTACCGATATTTTGTTCTACCGTTTTATCACGACTTTGACCAAACGTATATTATTTGAAAGGAATTTCTTTTTAGCTGTCCACCAGATTTACAGATTTTTAAATTTTTTCCTTTATTTTGAGTAAATTGCATTTAAAGTTGTTAATAATACATATAGTGCATAAAATTATACATATGCTATGTGCTGTTTATTAAATTTGTTAATGTGTTTGCTAATGAATTTATTTTCTTCATTCACTGTAATAATAAACCAAAAAAGTGTCGGTTTGTGAATTGGCTAAGTTAAAATATTAAGTTGCCTAGAAATTGCACTCGAATTTCGAGCGCTGGAATCTGCTAGTTTTTATAAATAACTTCGAACTGGATAATACCTGCATCTTGAAAATTGTGACATATTTGATACGTAATATATAATTATTTTACAGTTATACAGCTTAACATCACCTGTTAACTTAACAAAACTTAACAGAAAGCGACGAAAGTTATTGAATAGCTAAATTTTAAATATTCAAAACAAATAAAAAATCTGACTTTTCTAAACATTTTTTATATTTTTTTTAACAATTGAAAAATTCTTTTATTTTTTAATTAAAAACAAATCCTAGTAAAAAAAATATATACACACGATATAACGAAAAATTCAATCAAACTTATATTAACCGTAATAACCTTTATCAATGCTCTATAAATACAAATATATTCAATTTCATGCCAAAACAAAACTGTCATTCAAAATCCTCTGGATTTTATTTTTTCCACTACCCCTGCAAACCTACCGAAAAACTTTAACTCTCCACAGGACTTTATAAATATATATTTATAGAGCATTGTTCGAAATTCACTATGATTTAACATACCTACAGGATATCAAAAAAAGTATAACATATACATATATACTCGTATATATATGTATATGTATGTATTGCTGTAGTAATACAATATCCATGTCACATTATTATGCATTGTAGGCTGTCAATATGGTTTTAGTTTATTTAGAAACAAGTGATATAGAAAATATCAGCAGAGGGCAGATTTAGTACGTACATACATATTTACCATATATGTATGTATGAACTTGTAGCTTTGTATTAGTGTTTTAATAAAAAAAAAAATTGTATAACATTTACATTTTGATACAGGTTAAAAAAATTCTTTTTGTTGTTCAACGTGACCATAGTATTATGAACATCAACATCATCGTCAGGCTCATCATCATCATCCAGGTTCATTAGATATATATTTTATACTTATATATATATATGTTATACCAAAAAATGTGTGTATTTTATAACTTGTACGGGGAACGGGAAGCAGCAAAAGATTTTTAGTAATTCCATATAAGAGATTTTGTATACAAATTGAATTAATTTACATTTTGATGTTTTTTTCTATACGAATACGTATGTGTATGTGTGTTTTTTTTTTCTTATAAAATATATCTCTTCTACATCCATATGTATTTTATTAGTGTAAAAAAACATTGTTGTATTGGTGTTGGTAATTTCTTGACTTTGATTTGTTTGAAAAGTTAAAATATTATATTGAGATAACATGTGCTGGCAGGAGAGATGGTGTCAAATTTTCAGGCTTTTCATATATGATGTGCCTGATTACATATGGTAATACAATTGTATATTTTAATATTGTGGCTGAGATTTATTTGAATATGAATAGACTAGAAGTAATAAGAAGAAAAATAAAAATAAATATACGCATAGCTGTAAAGGAATTTAAATCTAAATAAGTTTTTAGAAAATAAAATGTCAATTCATATGCAAATTAGACTGGCAAGTAAATTAAATCCTTTTATTTCTTTTTTTAGTTTTTTTTTCTTCATAAGCATCTCATAAATTTGTATGTTTGTATAAATGAAGTAGGTTTTATGGCAAATCCTAGACAAAAGCTATGACTTTTCACAAATTAATGAAGCTTGAAGTATGCTTCAAATAAGGAAATGCGAAATAATAAATTGAAGTGTGTTGAAATATTCCGGAAAAATTAAGTTGGAAATTTTGTAAGACTTAAAATAAAGTAAAATGTTTAAGAAAACTTAGATTTTATATATTTCTTAAAGGAGTTTTTATACCCTATACCACTATGTGGTTTGGGTATAATGACTTTGTGCTGCTGTTTGTAACAACCAAAAATATTTGACCTAGACCCATCTTTAATTATACCGATCGAATCAGAATCACTTTTTGAGTTGATTTAACAATGTCCGTCCGTCCGTCCGTCCGTCCGTCTGTGTGTCCATGTAAAGCTTGTAATCAAACTGCAGGTCGCAAATATGAATATATTTTGATGAAATTTGGTACGTAAGCTTTCATCAGCCATATGATGAACGCTATTGAAATTGGTGAGAATCGGTCCATGTTCAGACCTAGCCCCCATACAAATTACCCCTATGAAATCGACATAAATTGCCATAAGATCCAAATTATCATATAGATCTTACTCAAATTGGGTTTGTATGCGTTCATTACATCCACCAATGAGTAGTCCAAAAATGATCCCTTTGGCCCCATATAGAGCTGCTTCCCGATCTTCACTTAAATCTATTAAAAAACAAAAATACTGCACTAATTCTTCTCAAATTTTGTTTGTGTATATATATTTGCAAAATACAAAAGACTTTACCAAACATGATCAGGATCGGTCCATTTTTAGACCTAGTACCCATATAGATATAGAATCCGATATGAACTTTTTCATATCTGCAGCCAAAAAAATTAATAAAAATCCAACTCAAATTTGGTTTTTGCTTATTTTCTATGTCCAGTTAGTTGGGCCTAAGAGATAGGGTTTCTAAACGCATGGTATAGGGTATCGTATAGTCGGTCTAGACCGACTATAATTTTCTTACTTGTTTTCCAAATCGATTTAGCGATGTTCGTTCGTCCGTACATCTGTGTGATCATGTAAACCTTGTAATCAAACTACAGGTCGCAAATATGAACATTATTTAACGATGTCCGTCCGTCCGTCCGTCTGTCCGTCTGTGTGTCCATGTAAAGCTTGTAATCAAACTGCAGGTCGCAAATATGAATATATTTTGATGAAATTTGGTATTTGATCTTCTATCGGCCATGGGATGAACGCTATTGAAATTGGTGAGAATCGGTCCATATTCAGACCTAGCCCCCATACAAATGACCCCTATGAAATCAACATATATTGGCATAAGACCCAAAATATCATACAAATCTTAGTCAAATTGGGTTTGTATGTATATATTACATCCGTTAATCAGTTGTCCAAAAATGATCCCTATTGGACAAGTCTTAGTCATAGGCCCCATATAGAGCTGCTTCCCGATCTTCACTTAAATCTATCAAAAAACAAAAATATTGCACGGATTCCTTTCAGATTTGGTTTGTGTATATTTTTTAAGTATAAGTTACTTACCGATCGACTCTGAATCACTTTTTGAGTCGAAATAGCAATTTCCGTCCGTCCGTCCGTCCGTCTGTGTGTCCATGTAAAGCTTGTAATCAAACTACAGGTCGCAAATATGTATATATTTTGATGAAATTTGGTATATAAGCTTACATTGGCCATGGGATGAACGCTATTGAAACTGGTGAGAATCGGTCCATGTTCAGACCTAGCCCCCATACAAATGACCCCTATGAAATCGACATAAATTGCCATAAGTTCCAAATTATCATATAGATCTCAGTCAAATTGGGTTTGTATGTGTTTATTACATCCATTAATCAGTAGTTCAAAAATACTCCCTACAGGAAAATTCTTAGTCATAGGCCCCATATAGAGCTGCTTCCCGATCTTCACTTAAATCTATCTAAAACAAAAATATTGCACAGATTTTTCTCAAATTTGGTTTGTATATATTTTTGCAAAGTATAAGTGACTTTACCAAATATGGTAAGGATCGGTCCATTTTTCGACCTAGTCCCCATTTAAATATAGTATCCGATATAAACTTTTTCATATCTGCAGCGAAAAAAATTTAAAAAAATGCCACTCAAATTTGGTTTATGCATATTTGCTATATCCAATTAGTTGGACTGAAGAGATAGGGTCTCTTAACCATTGTATAGGGTATCGTATAGTCGGGCTAGACCGACTATAATTTTCTTACTTGTTTTTTTTTATGTTAACTATTCTTTGAAAAATATGTCAGTTATGCTGCTTAATGACAACCCCGTTCATTTGTTGTTAGCTTGATTAAAATGAGTGACGAAATAAAAGTACGTGCTAAAATTATTAAATATTTTCAACACAATCCAAATTAGTTCTACAAAATATTTGCAAAGAATCAAAGGTCCGACGTCAAACTGTTTCCAATGTTATTAGAAAGTATCAGGAGAATTTTACTATTGATAGGAAAACTGGCTCGGCAAGAAAGTAAGGTCCACATGTAAGGCTAAGAAGAAAGAAAGCATATTGAAAAGGTCTCTCAACACATCCAGTAGAAAAGCAGCTCGATTTGCTTATTGCTGAAACTATTTGATGCGAAAAGTTAAAGCAAATACAGGTACGCTGTAATTGAAATCATGTTTCATTTCAATTTATAATGGACGACGAAAATAATTACTGGTAGATTTTTCGCAGTTTCCGGGTCAAAGTTCATATATTGCTACAGTTCGAGAAAGTGTTAAAGATAAATTTGGTACCCAAATTTCCAAAAAAAGTCCTGGTATTGCAAGCAATATGCAGTTGGGGCAAAAGAAGAAGTTATTTGTTAAAACGGGCTCCATTAATACCAAAATTTATATTAATGACTGTTTACAAAAAAGACTAGGTCTTTTCGGAAGCCAACATTATATGGTCAGTTGCTACATGGCGTGAAAACTCTGTGGCCTAGCAATGAAACCCAGTTTTTTGAATTTGAAATCAATTTAATTTTTTATCTTTCCTGGGACCATCTTTTCAAGTTTTATACAATTCGTAATGTAAAGTCTTCAAGTTTTCTGTAGCTAAAGCAGCTGAATGCGCCTGTGTATTGTCATTATGGTACACGATTTTTTTCTACTTAAGTGAGGTTGTTTTTATACCCTATACCACTATGTGGTTTGGGTATAATGACTTTGTGCTGCTGTTTGTAACAACCAAAAATATTTGACCTAGACCCATCTTTAATTATACCGATCGAATCAGAATCACTTTCTGAGTTGATTTAACAATGTCCGTCCGTCCGTCCGTCCGTCCGTCCGTCTGTGTGTCCATGTAAAGCTTGTAATCAAACTGCAGGTCGCAAATATGAATATATTTTGATGAAATTTGGTATATAAGCTTTTATCGGCCATGGGATGAACGCTGTTGGTCCACGTTCAGACCTAGCCCCCATACAAATTACCCATATGAAATCGACATAAATTGCCATAAGATCCAAATTGTCATATAGATCTTACTCAAATTGGGTTTGTATGCGTTCATTACATCCACTAATGAGTAGTCCAAAAATGATCCCTTTGACCCCATATAGAGCTGCTTCCCGATCTTCACTTAAATCTATTAAAAAACAAAAATATTGCACTTCTCAAATTTTGTTTGTACATATTTTTGCAAAATACAAGAGACTTTACCAAACATGATCAGGATCGGTCCATTTTTGGACCTAGTCCCTTTATAGATATAGCATCCGATATGAACTTTTTCATATCTGCAGCCAAAAAAATTAATAAAAATCCCACTCAAATTTGGTTTATGCTTATTTTCTATATCGAAGTAGTTGGACAGAAAGATAGGGTCTCTAAACCATGGTATAGGGTATCATATAGTCGGTCTAGACCGACTATAATTTTCTTACTTGTTTCTTAATTTCTTCGTCCAATCGGTTCAATAACTGAACGTAGTATTTACTTGGCAATTATTGTTTTTCCTTTCTCCAAGTAATCATGAAGTCCTATACCATGTGCAACCCAAAAACAAAGTTAAATTTACTTCAAACATCTCCTAAGCATACTTTGAATCATGAACTCGTTTCAGTTTTTGTTCATCTGTTATAAATCGCGGCACCCATCAAGCAGAAAGGTTTTTCATATATAAATGCTCATGTAATATATGCCCGAACTCACACTGTTGATATCTTTATGATGCCAGCAATCTCACTCACTTTAATCTTTTGAACATCTAGTACAACTTAATTCACTTTTCTTACGTTTTCTTCAGTAACTGTCTCATTTGGACAACCATGACATCTGAATCGTTGTGATCGTACGACCTCGTTTTAATTCCGAATGCCACCTTTTAACCATTGAATATTACGGCGACGATTCACCATATCGTTTATCAATTCATTCTTTGGCTTAGACAGTATTTTTTCCCACCAAAAGACAATGTTTAATCAAAACACGAAACTTTGCAATCCATGCTTTCTCAGACTCTAAAATCAGCATCATTTTTATAACAGTAAACTTTTTTCTAATTAATGAAATGTCATGACATTTTTGCACAATTTTTCTAACAGTTGGCCATACTGAAGAGCATAAAAAACTACTACACTGTTGCGATTTCAGCCAAATTGGCCCAGTACTGTCAAAAGTAAAATAGTGAATATCTCTGAAAGTACTACATTATTGCGATTTTGGCAGTATGGCAACTCTGGTAAAAATTTCAGTTTGATATTCTGAAAGAGCATAAAAAACTACTACATTGTCGCGATTTCAGCCAAATTGGCTCAGTACTTTCAGAGATATTCACTATTTTAGTGAAGCCTGCGTCAAACGAGCTCCGTCTTTTGGTCTCATGTCTGATGCAGGCTTCACTAAAATAGTGAATATCTCTGAAAGTACTGGGTTAATTTGGCTGGAATCACAACAATGTAGTAGTTTTTTATGCTCTTTCAGAATATCGAACACAATTTTATGACAGAGTTGCCATACTGTCAAAACTGGATGAAATTTTTTTTACATAATTGCGATTTTGGCAGTATGGCAACTCTGGTAAAAATTTGAGTTTGATATTCTGAAAGAGCATAAAAAACTACTACATTGTTCCGATTCCAGCCATATTGGCCCAGTACTTTCAGAGATATTCACTATTTTAGTGAAGCCTGCGTCAAACGAACTCCGTCTTTTGGTCTCATGTCTGATGCAGGATTCACTAAAATAGTGAATATCTCTGAAAGTACTGGGTTAATTTGGCTGGAATCACAACAATGTAGTAGTTTTTTATGCTCTTTCAGAATATCGAACACAATTTTATGACAGAGTTGCCATACTGTCAAAACTGGATGAAATTTTTTTTACATAATTGCGATTTTGGCAGTATGGCAACTCTGGTAAAAATTTGAGTTTGATATTCTGAAAGAGCATAAAAAACTACTACATTGTTCCGATTCCAGCCATATTGGCCCAGTACTTTCAGAGATATTCACTATTTTAGTGAAGCCTGCGTCAAACGAACTCCGTCTTTTGGTCTCATGTCTGATGCAGGATTCACTAAAATAGTGAATATCTCTGAAAGTACTGGGCCAATTTGGCTGGAATCACAACAATGAAGTAGTTTTTTATGCTCTTTCAGAATATCGAACACAATTTTATGACAGAGTTGCCATACTGTCAAAACTAGATGAAATTTTTACATAATTGCGATTTTGGCAGTATGGCAACTCAGGTAAAAATTTGAGTTTGATATTCTGAAAGAGCATAAAAAACTACTACTTTAATGCGATTCCAGCCAAATTGGCCCAGTACTTTCAGAGATATTCACTATTTTAGTGAAGCCTGCGTCAAACGAGCTCCGTCTTTTGGTCTCATGTCTGATGCAGGCTTCACTAAAATAGTGAATATCTCTGAAAGTACTGGGTTAATTTGGCTGGAATCACAACAATGTAGTAGTTTTGAATGCTCTTTCAGAATATCGAACACAATTTTATGACAGAGTTGCCATACTATCAAAACTAGATGAAATTTTTTTTACATATTTGCGATTTTGGCAGTATGGGAACTCTGGTAAAAATTTGAGTTTGATATTCTGAAAGAGCATAAAAAACTACTACATTGTCACGATTCCAGCCAAATTGGCTCAGTACTTTCAGAGATATTCACTATTTTAGTGAAGCCTGCGTCAAACGAGCTCCGTCTTTTGGTCTCATGTCTGATGCAGGCTTCACTAAAATAGTGAATATCTCTGAAAGTACTGGGTTAATTTGGCTGGAATCACAACAATGTAGTAGTTTTGAATGCTCTTTCAGAATATCGAACACAATTTTATGACAGAGTTGCCATACTGTCAAAACTAGATGAAATTTTTACATAATTGCGATTTTGGCAGTATGGCAACTCAGGTAAAAATTTGAGTTTGATATTCTGAAAGAGCATAAAAAACTACTACATTGATGCGATTCCAGCCAAATTGGCCCAGTACTTTCAGAGATATTCACTATTTTAGTGAAGCCTGCGTCAAACGAGCTCCGTCTTTTGGTCTCATGTCTGATGCAGGCTTCACTAAAATAGTGAATATCTCTGAAAGTACTTGGTTAATTTGGCTGGAATCACAACAATGTAGTAGTTTTGAATGCTCTTTCAGAATATCGAACACAATTTTATGACAGAGTTGCCATACTGTCAAAACTGGATGAAATTTTTTTACATAGTTGCGGTTTTGGCAGTATGGCAACTCTGGTAAAAATTTCAGTTTGATATTCTGAAAGAGCATAAAAAACTACTACATTGTTGCGATTCCAGCCAAATTGGCTCAGTACTTTCAGAGATATTCACTATTTTAGTGAAGCCTGCGTCAAACGAGCTCCGTCTTTTGGTCTCATGTCTGATGCAGGCTTCACTAAAATAGTGAATGTCTCGGAAAGTACTGGGCCAACTTGGCTGGAATCACAACAATGTAGTAGTTTTGTATGCTCTTTCAGAATATCGAACACAATTTTATGACAGAGTTGCCATACTATCAAAACTAGATGAAATTTTTTACATAATTGCGATTTTGGCAGTATGGCAACTCTGGTATAAATTTGAGTTTGATATTCTGCAAGAGCTTAAAAAACTACTACATTGTCACGATTCCAGCCAAATTGGCTCAGTACTTTCAGAGATATTCACTATTTTAGTGAAGCCTGCGTCAAACGAGCTCCGTCTTTTGGTCTCATGTCTGATGCAGGCTTCACTAAAATAGTGAATATCTCTGAAAGTACTGGGCCAATTTGGCTGGAATCACAACAATGTAGTAGTTTTGTATGCTCTTTCAGAATATCGAACACAATTTTATGACAGAGTTGCTATACTGTCAAAACTGGATGCAATTTTTTTTTTACATAATTGCGATTTTGGCAGTATGGCAACTCTGGTAAAAATTTGAGTTTGATATTCTGAAAGAGCATAAAAAACTACTACATTGTTGCGATTCCAGCCAAAGTGGCCCAGTACTTTCAGAGATATTCACTATTTTAGTGAAGCCTGCGTCAAACGAGCTCCGTCTTTTGGTCTCATGTCTGATGCAGGCTTCACTAAAATAGTGAATATCTCTGAAAGTACTGGGCCAATTTGGCTGGAATCACAACAAAGTAGTAGTTTTGTATGCTCTTTCAGAATATCGAACACAATTTTATGACAGAGTTGCCATACTGTCAAAACTAGATGAATTTTTTTACATAATGGCGACTTTGGCAGTATGGCAACTCTGGTAAAAATTTGAGTTTGATATTCTGATATTCACTATTTTAGTGAAGCCTGCATCAGATATGAGACCAAAAGACGGAGCTCGTTTGATGAAGGCTTCACTAAAATAGTGTATATATCTGAAAGTACTGGGCCAATTTGGCTGGAATCACAACAATGTACTATTTTAGTGGTGTTGCCATACCAAAAATAACCAGTGATAAGAATAGGGAATATTAAAAAAAATTTTAAATTTGCTTGAACTGTAATTTTAGCAAGAAATTTTACCTATTTCGACTTTAAAAATACCCTAAATTATTCTTAAAATTTAACATAAAAACTTCTTATGCTATTGCTTGTCCCTGGACTTAGATTCAATATGAGAACTATAGAAAGAACAATGATTGATATTTCAGCTTAAACAACAATAATTGATCTGACTTTGTTCATGGATTTTGATCACATAAATATCCGCAAAATAAATATCCAAATTGGAATCTCAGAAAGCTAATTAGGAGCTTTAACTTTAACTTAAACTAAATATTTATCATAAATAGATCAACATCTAAGGCGCCAATTAATCTAATAAATGAATGAATAATAAATGAATGATGTTTGAAATTTAATTTTAACATTAACCCAGATTACTAATTTATATTCATATTTTTACTCGTATTCACTTTTGAATATAAAAAATATAAAAAATAAACATATGATATAAATGTGGAATTTTTCTTTTTCATTTCTAGATTTGATGTACTACTTCTACCCAGTGGAAATAAATTTGTAAGAGACCTTTCGGTTTAGCAAAGAAAGAATTTTCACCAAAAGCCTGTGTAGTTCTAATATATTTAATGTATTTAATGTCTGAAAAATGTATAAAAAAATTGAAATTTAATAAATTTTGTAAATTTTTAAACATTAATATTTTTTTTTTATTATAAAAGATTTATGATATTTAATTGGTTAGTATATTTTCCTACCATTCCATTGATACCTCATTTATGAAAATCAAACCAAATTCCATGAGTTATGGTCAAAACAAGAAATAGTCATTGGCTGGAATCGTAACAATATAGTAGTTTTTTATGCTCTTTCAGAATATAGAACACAATTTTATGACGGAGTTGCCATACTGTCAAAACTAGATGACATTTTTTACATTATTGCGATTTTGGCAGTATGGCAACTCTGGTAAAAATTTGAGTTTGATATTGTGAAAGAGCTTAAAAAACTATTACATTGTTGCTACTACAGCCGAATTGGCCCAGTACTTTCAGAGATATTCACTATTTTAGTGAAGCCTGCGTCAAACGAGCTCCGTCTTTTGGTCTCATGTCTGATGCAGGCTTCACTAAAATAGTGAATATCTCTGAAAGTACTGGGTTAATTTGGCTGGAATCACAACAATGTAGTAGTTTTGAATGCTCTTTCAGAATATCGAACACAATTTTATGGCAGAGTTGCCATACTGTCAAAACTGGATGAAATTTTTTTACATAGTTGCGGTTTTGGCAGTATGGCAACTCTGGTAAAAATTTCAGTTTGATATTCTGAAAGAGCATAAAAAACTACTACATTGTCACAATTCCAGCCAAATTGGACCAGTACTTTCAGAGATATTCACTATTTTAGTGAAGCCTGTGTCAAATGAGCTCCGTCTTTTGGTCTCATGTCTGATGCAGGCTTCACTAAAATAGTGAATATCTCTGAAAGTACTGGGTTAATTTGGCTGGAATCACAACAATGTAGTAGTTTTGAATGCTCTTTCAGAATATCGAACACAATTTTATGACAGAGTTGCCATACTGTCAAAACTAGATGAAATTTTTACATAATTGCGATTTTGGCAGTATGGCAACTCAGGTAAAAATTTGAGTTTGATATTCTGAAAGAGCATAAAAAACTACTACATTGATGCGATTCCAGCCAAATTGGCCCAGTACTTTCAGAGATATTCACTATTTTAGTGAAGCCTGCGTCAAACGAGCTCCGTCTTTTGGTCTCATGTCTGATGCAGGCTTCACTAAAATAGTGAATATCTCTGAAAGTACTTGGTTAATTTGGCTGGAATCACAACAATGTAGTAGTTTTGAATGCTCTTTCAGAATATCGAACACAATTTTATGACAGAGTTGCCATACTGTCAAAACTGGATGAAATTTTTTTACATAGTTGCGGTTTTGGCAGTATGGCAACTCTGGTAAAAATTTCAGTTTGATATTCTGAAAGAGCATAAAAAACTACTACATTGATGCGATTCCAGCCAAATTGGCCCAGTACTTTCAGAGATATTCACTATTTTAGTGAAGCCTGCGTCAAACGAGCTCCGTCTTTTGGTCTCATGTCTGATGCAGGCTTCACTAAAATAGTGAATATCTCTGAAAGTACTGGGTTAATTTGGCTGGAATCACAACAATGTAGTAGTTTTGAATGCTCTTTCAGAATATCGAACACTATTTTATGACAGAGTTGCCATACTATCAAAACTAGATGAAATTTTTTTTACATATTTGCGATTTTGGCAGTATGGGAACTCTGGTAAAAATTTGAGTTTGATATTCTGAAAGAGCATAAAAAACTACTACATTGTCGCGATTCCAGCCAAATTGGCTCAGTACTTTCAGAGATATTCACTATTTTAGTGAAGCCTGCGTCAAACGAGCTCCGTCTTTTGGTCTCATGTCTGATGCAGGCTTCACTAAAATAGTGAATATCTCTGAAAGTACTGGGTTAATTTGGCTGGAATCACAACAATGTAGTAGTTTTGAATGCTCTTTCAGAATATCGAACACAATTTTATGACAGAGTTGCCATACTGTCAAAACTGGATGAAATTTTTTTACATAGTTGCGGTTTTGGCAGTATGGCAACTCTGGTAAAAATTTCAGTTTGATATTCTGAAAGAGCATAAAAAACTACTACATTGTCACAATTCCAGCCAAATTGGACCAGTACTTTCAGAGATATTCACTATTTTAGTGAAGCCTGTGTCAAATGAGCTCCGTCTTTTGGTCTCATGTCTGATGCAGGCTTCACTAAAATAGTGAATGTCTCTGAAAGTACTGGGCCAATTTGACTGGAATCACAACAATGTAGTAGTTTTGTATGCTCTTTCAGAATATCGAACACAATTTTATGACAGAGTTGCCATACTGTCAAAACTAGATGATTTTTTTTTACCTAATTGCGATTTTGGCAGTATGGCAACTCTGGTAAAAATTTGAGTTTGATATTCTGAAAGAGCATAAAAAACTACTACATTGTCACGATTCCAGCCAAATTGGCTCAGTACTTTCAGAGATATTCACTATTTTAGTGAAGCCTGCGTCAAACGAGCTCCGTCTTTTGGTCTCATGTCTGATGCAGGCTTCACTAAAATAGTGAATATCTCTGAAAGTACTGGGTTAATTTGGCTGGAATCACAACAATGTAGTAGTTTTTTATGCTCCTTTAGAATATCGAACACTATTTTATGACAGAGTTGCCATACTGTCAAAACTGGATGAATTTTTTTTACATAATTGCGATTTTGGCAGTATGGCAACTCTGGTAAAATTTCAGTTTAATATTCTGAAAGAGCATAAAAAACTACTACATTGTCACGATTCCAGCCAAATTGGCTCAGTACTTTCAGAGATATTCACTATTTTAGTGAAGCCTGCGTCAAACGAGCTCCGTCTTTTGGTCTCATGTCTGATGCAGGCTTCACTAAAATAGTGAATATCTCTGAAAGTACTGGGCCAATTTGGCTGGAATCACGACAATGTAGTAGTTTTTTATGCTCTTCCAGAATATCGAACACAATTTTATGACAGAGTTGCCATACTGTCAAAACTGGATGAATTTTTTTTACATAATTGCGATTTTGGCAGTATGGCAACTCTGGTAAAAATTTCAGTTTAATATTCTGAAAGAGCATAAAAAACTACTACATTGTCACGATTCCAGCCAAATTGGCTCAGTACTTTCAGAGATATTCACTATTTTAGTGAAGCCTGCGTCAAACGAGCTCCATCTTTTGGTCTCATGTCTGATGCAGGCTTCACTAAAATAGTGAATATCTCTGAAAGTACTGGGTTAATTTGGCTGGAATCACAACAACGTAGTAGTTTTTTATGCTCCTTCAGAATATCGAACACAATTTTATGACAGAGTTGCCATACTGTCAAAACTGGATGAATTTTTTTTACATAATTGCGATTTTGGCAGTATGGCAACTCTGGTAAAAATTTCAGTTTAATATTCTGAAAGAGCATAAAAAACTACTACATTGTCACGTTTCCAGCCAAATTGGCTCAGTACTTTCAGAGATATTCACTATTTTAGTGAAGCCTGCGTCAAACGAGCTCCGTCTTTTGGTCTCATGTCTGATGCAGGCTTCACTAAAATAGTGAATATCTCCGAAAGTACTGGGTTAATTTGTCTGGAATCATAACAATGTAGTAGTTTTTTATGCTCTTTCAGAATATCGATCACAATTTTAGGACAGAGTTGCCATACTGTCAAAACTGGATGAAATTTTTTTACATAATTGCGATATTGGCAGTATGGCAACTCTGGTAAAAATTTGAGTTTGATATTCTGAAAGAGCATAAAAAACTACTACATTGTCACGATTCCAGCCAAATTGGCCCAGTACTTTCAGAGATATTCACTATTTTAGTGAAGCCTGCGTCAAACGAGCTCCGTCTTTTGGTCTCATGTCTGATGCAAGCTTCACTAAAATAGTGAATATCTCTGAAAGTACTGGGTTAATTTGGCTGGAATTACAACAATGTAGTAGTTTTTTATGCTCTTCCAGAATATCGAACACAATTTTATGACAGAGTTGCCATACTGTCAAAACTGGATGATTTTTTTTTACATAATTGCGATTTTGGCAGTATGGCAACTCTGGTAAAAATTTCAGTTTAATATTCTGAAAGAGCATAAAAAACTACTACATTGTCACGATTCCAGCCAAATTGGCTCAGTACTTTCAGAGATATTCACTATTTTAGTGAAGCCTGCGTCAAACGAGCTCCGTCTTTTGGTCTAATGTCTGATGCAAGCTTCACTAAAATATCGAACACAATTTTCTGACAGAGTTGCCATACTGTCAAAACTAGATGAAATGTTTTTAAATAATTGCGATTTTGGCACTATGGCAACTCCGGTAAAAATTTGAGTTTGATATTCTGAAAGAGCATAAAAAACTACTACATTGTTGCGATTCCAGCCAAATTGGCCGAGTACTTTCAGAGATATTCACTATTTTAGTGAAGCCCGCGTCAAACGAGCTCCGTCTTTTGGTCTCATGTCTGATGCAGGCTTCACTAAAATAGTGAATATCTCTGAAAGTACTGTGTTAATTTGGCTGGAATCACATCAATGTAGTAGTTTTGTATGCTCTTTCAGAATATCGAACACAATTTTATGACAGAGTTGCCATACTATCAAAACTAGATGAAATTTTTTTACATAATTGCGATCTTGGCAGTATGGCAACTCTGGTAAAAATTTGAGTTTGATATTTTGAAAGATTATAAAAAACTACTACATTGTTGCGATTCCAGCGAAATTGGCCCAGTACTTTCAGAGATATTCACTATTTTAGTGAAGCCTGCGCAAACGAGCTCCGTCTTTTGGTCTCATGTCTGATACAGGCTTCACTAAAATAGTGAATGTCTCTGAAAGTACTGGGCCAATTTGGCTGGAATCGCAACAATGTAGTAGTTTTGTATGCTCTTTCAGAATATCGAACACAATTTTATGACAGAGTTGCCATACTATCAAAACTAGATGAAATTTTTTTATATAATTGCGATCTTGGCAGTATGGCAACTCTGGTAAAAATTTGAGTTTGATATTTTGAAAGATTATAAAAAACTACTACATTGTTGCGATTCCAGCCAAATTGGCCCAGTACTTTCAGAGATATTCACTATTTTAGTGAAGCCTGCGCAAACGAGCTCCGTCTTTTGGTCTCATGTCTGATACAGGCTTCACTAAAATAGTGAATATCTCTGAAAGTACTGGGCCAATTTGGCTGGAATCGCAGCAACTTAGTTGTTTTGTATGCTCTTTCAGAATATCGAACACAATTTTATGACAGATTTGCCATACTATCAAAACTAGATGAAATTTTTTTACATAATTGCGATTTTGGCAGTATGGCAACTCCGGTAAAAATTTGAGTTTGATATTCTGCAAGAGCATAAAAAACTACTTCATTGTTGCGATTCCAGCCAAATTGGCCCAGTACTTTCAGAGATATTCACTATTTTAGTGAAGTCTGCGTCAAACGAGCTCCGTCTTTTGGTCTCATGTCTGATGCAGGCTTCACTAAAATAGTGAATATCTCTGAAAGTACTGTGTTAATTTGGCTGGAATCACATCAATGTAGTAGTTTTTTATGCTCTTTCAGAATATCAATTTTATGACAGAGTTGCCATACTGTCAAAACTAGATTAAATTTGTTTACATAATGGCGACTTTGGCAGTATGGCAACTCTGGTAAAAATTTGAGTTTGATATTCTGAAAGAGCATAAAAAACTATCCAGTCAAATTGGCCCAGTACTTTCAGAGATATTCACTATTTTAGTGAACCCTGCGTCAAACGAGCTCCGTCTTTTGGTCTCATGTCTGATGCAGGCTTCACTAAAATAGTGAATATCTCTGAAAGTACTGACCCAATTTGGCTAAAATATCAACAATGAAGTAGTTTTTTATGCTCTTTCAGAATATCGAACACAAATTTGTACAGAGTTGCCATACTGTCAAAACTAGATGACATTTTTTACATTATTGCGATTTTGGCAGTATGGAAACTCTGGTAAAAATTTGAGTTCGATATTCTCATGTGTGTTTACAATTTTTGCGCTATCTCGTTCAATACTGGGCCACCCAAAAATAATTAAGTAACACTGAAATCGAATCGGAGACGTTTTAGCCGACTATCGGGGCAACTGGTGGATGAATCTAATTGGAGTGCCAGGAGGCGAGTGGTGTCATCCCTTAAAAAAAATATTTGTTATTAAAAATTTTGGTGCTCAGTTCCGCAAAAATAGGATTTTTCTAATTTGTTGATGAACATACATAAAATATGTACTATTAAAAAAAAAAGCAACAAAAAATAAATATTTTGTTGTGTGATAATTATGATCTACATACATATACCATCCTGTGATCGGGCTATAATGAGTTTGAGCTGCTGTTTATTAAAGTACATCAAATTAGGATGTTACATGTGGACCAGAGAACTGCAAAAATAGATCAGTTCGAGTCGGTTGATCAAATATTTCAATTTCACATGTTCGAGAAGACGAGCATTGGTGTTGAATAATATAAGACATGGTGAGTCAAAGATTTAGTTAAATTTTTTTGGTTTAAAATAAGAATGAAATGTGAAATCATCAGCGGTTTTTGAGTTACAACTGAAACATCAAGATAAGAAAAAAAACAAACACATAAAATCAAGTTTTTATTAAACTCCTGTCTTTGTAAATTAAGTTGACGAACATGTAATTAAATAATTGATTGACTGAAAATGAGACATGTCCAGAAAAATATTGATGTAAAAAATCTCAAAAATATCTCTAATATAATATAATTATTTTTTTTTTACGAATATTTATTAGATCCTTTTTATCGTTGCCAAGAATCTGCCTGCAATGTTTCAGCTCGATTGGATCTTGGTGAAAAGGGTTAAAAATCTATCCAAAGTTTTTTGGGCAGACAAACAGACACTACGAGTTAAAAGAAAGGGAGTGAAAAACATAATGTGATAAGAAAAAAGTTTTGCCTGAGAATTCCAAACTATATACTGGTCCAGTACTTTCTGACTTGAAATTTTTCACTCAGGCAATGTTACCGAATATATGTTCCACAATGTAATAGCAGTAATAATAACAATCAAACGTAAAAGATATTTTAAGCATACTTTGAGAATTTGTTACATAATTAATTTTCTATAAATGTTAGGGCAAATCCAATTACAAATATTTTTAAGGCATTTTCTAAGGCTTTATTTATATTGTATTTTGTACAGACTTACTACTATTGATGCTGCTTCTTCGCAGAAAAGTTTGCTTATTTTTCTTGTCAACTTACCTGAAAAGAGATGAAAGGAAATAATAAATTTATTATATTATATGATAATATTTCAATAAATTTTGTGTTTTTTTTTTTTTATTAAAAAAATTACTTAGTTTAAGCTTCAATTATTATCCGGCCTACAACGTTAGCAAAGAGGTAGAGTTTTGCCAATCTGTATACAAAAAAAAAAAAAAATTATATATATATTTAGATTGCTGTCTTTTGTATGTTAAACAAGTGCTACAATTTCAATAATATCCGGTTTCCTTATTATAACAAGCTAACAACGCAACACAAACACAAACAACAATATCGTCATCATCATGAACAGCAATGGCAAAATTAATATCAAAGTGGTTATAAAAGGCAGCAGGTTTCATTTATGTATATGGTGGCGCTCTGGCTGCTGCTGCTGCTGCTGCTGCTCCTGCTATTTCCTTATGGTCTTAAAATTCAATACCTTATTTTCTGGCAAAGCCATTATCATTACCATTACCATAACAAACAAACGACGCCTATTTTCTTAAATACGTAAGTAAGCAGTTTAGAGAGTAAGCATGACTCTTTGCTTAAGATTTTCAAAATATACATACAAAATAATAATAAAATCTCGTTAAAGTGTTAACATGCCATATAAAGACGTTGTATACACTAACACTTTCTTACTATTACTAACAATACCACCCAACCATACTCCTCCCAGCTACGTTCAGTTATATAGTCTTATATATATATATAAAATGTTGTTTTATTAAAAATGTTTTTTTGTTTGTTTTTTGATGGGCCACCTTGGACTCACTCCTTTAGCCGAGATTTGGTGTTTTGTTTAACAACATAGAAAGGTTTTCTATTTTATTAAGTAAATTTACTATAGAAATATACATCTTGTTAAATATCTCTTGTTCTCACCATGAAAAGCATACAATTTCTCTGATAACCCAACAAACTGCTTTAATGGTTTTTTGTATGAAATTAATTCGTTGACAGATTTCAGACCAAAATTAAGATTACGTATATTTTACTCCAGCTGCACTTAAAATTCTAGTTATAAAATTGGGTAAACTTTAAAATTATATCTAATATTTCAGATTGTTGGCTGTGTTTGATGTTTTAATTGACATCAGCTGGTATAAATCTAAAAGTGCTGCCAAGTTTCGTTCTGATTGCTAATATAGGTAAGCCTAAGTGTATGCTTTAAGCAAATGAACAATAAGAGATCATTGCATTGTAAAATTAGGGGGTTCGGCTTGTCCTACCCTAGAATTAAAGATTAGTTAGTTTTTGCCACGCCCCTGATTGTCGCCCTTTTAGTTTTTTGTTCACTGCATCGCCATTTTTAGTTCTATCATAACATGTCGCATATCGTTGTGCATGGTTTCATTATGGCTACATTTCTTCCTCTAATAATTTTTTAATTCGACGCCAAAAATTTTTCCGAATTTCAGTGTCTCGATTCCTACCAACCCCTGTCTATTATTATTAAGCGAAAGTAGCCGCTCTAATTTCGTGAAACTTTTGCTTTTAAAGTAATCAGTTTAATTAATACACAAAAAAGTTGCGGAGGTTTCAAAAATAATAATGTTCATATGGAAGTTTTTGTGTATTAAGCTTTTTGTCAGAAAAAGCGCGAGCAGAGTTACAGTGCAACTGGAAGTGCGTCTACTGGTTATGGTTTTGTTATATTTTTCAAATTTTAATAATATAGAGAACAGGAGAGAATTACAGAACAGGGATCATAAAATAGTGTAAAATCAAAAGCGTTGATATTTAAAATTGCAATTTTTATGGATGATTATTAATTTCTCTTTTTCTTTTCTTCTTACATTGGTTTTTGTCGTTCAGTTATAAAATGGAAAAACTCATTCTTTTCATTCTGAAATTTGTATTTGAATAAAACGAAAGTTCATTCGTTATTGTTATCATTTCCAAATAAACACATTCCACTAAATTTAATTCCAATATTTTAACACTATACCAAAATGCATTTCGATATTGATGAACAAAATTTACCAACTGAGGTTCTACTTAGTATCGGAATGGTTGTAATTTGCCTCAGTTCACAAAGAACCTTTAAAACCACTTCTGTGTAACTCACTAAACTTTGATTTTTATAAATATTTGATGTACCATTTGTCCTCAAATATAAAAAAAATATTGGATGACTTGGCGTTTTGTTGGTCATTTTTAATTTTTGTTGGTAATTATTAGAGAAAGAAATGTAGCCATAATGACACCATGCACAACGATATGCGACATGTTATGATATGACTAAAAATGACGATGCAGTGAACAAAAAACTAAAAGCCGACATGCAGGGGCGTAGCAAAAAATTAAAAATTTTTTTTGAATCGTCTTTAAATAAACTTTGGTCCTAGGGTAGGACAAGCTCAACTTTTTTTTGGCGAACCACCCTATTGTAACATCTTATGAGAACTTTGATAAAATTTTTCTAATATTCAAGCCGGTAAGTAAACAATTATAAAGATGTCTTTTTCATGAGATGAATTAAAGCTGATATTGAAGAATTGAAGGAAGAAAATTTCAAATTGATATGGAATTCACAGATCACAGATCTTGTTCGGAAAATTTTATAATATCTAGCCTAAGTGGTAAAAACGTTAATGCTGGCAAAGCTGAATTTAATAAATTATGTCCTCAAGCCCTCAAAGTAAACATTAATATAACATCAACTCGACAGATGGCTGGAGGAAAATCGTTTTGGGTTTCATATATATAGAAAGATATTAAAAAAGATCTTTTGGTAAAACCCATCTTAAAAGCAACGAACGAGAAAAACTTCTACGCCTTGTACAAATATATAGAATTGAGCTCAAAATATTACAAATTAATTATTATTGAATACGACGCACATTGGCGCCATTTGAGTTTTTTCGTTGCAAAAATCATATCTTTTGAACCGAATAACATAATTGAACAGTTTAAACAGCATATGATAGATAACTGTTCAGCCTATGAAATGAAAGGAAAGGGTGCTACGCTTTGTAGGGGCCTACTTATGGGTTATCAAAGTTAAAATTTGTAGAAAAATCAATTTTATGGTAACTAAAAAAAATTATTTTTACATTTTTAGATTGTTTTTATTTTTTTTCTTTAGGGTTTTATTTTAAATTATTACCCAACAAATTAAAAAAATTACTTCTTTTTTAAATTTATTTTTTCAATTTTCTGTAAAATATTCATCACAATTCGTAAGAGAAGGTATATCTAAAAGACTAATCATTTCTAAACTATAATTGTTTTCTAACTCTATTCGTGATTTCACATGCCGCAGGGAAGAAATAAGTGGATCGGAAGATGCTGCCAACATGTTGAAGAGGTCCTCATTTTGCCTTACCCTTGATGCTTTGAATGTGTTCTGCAATCTATATTTTTTATAAAATTTGTTAAGAGACTCTTGTGCTTCTTCAGAAAGCTCTCCAATTGGCAAAGACTGGTACTCAATTATATCTTTGCCCTGCGCCAATATTTTATGGACGGTCGGGGTCAACTTCTTCTGTGGATAAATTTCTGCTTAAAGAGATGCAGTTTTCGATGCATATTCTCCATATTTTGTAGAATTGACATTTTTGTAGAATTGACAGTTTAAAACATTCAAGATCGTTCCCAATCTTTTCACGATTTGATTGTCAATTCCAGTGATTCTAGTTACTGCCTCATCATTTTCAAAAAATCTCCTAGAAGTGTTTCCATCGTTTGAGTTACCGTATCCGTGCTCGGGACAGTCTACTTTTAGTCCAACTTGTTTAAAAAAAGCATCCTGTATTTGCTTCTTTCTGATCTTTTCCTTATCCTTTATTGATGTATTTTCATCGAAGTTTTCCTTCTCTTGTGGTAGGGTATACGCCAGTTTTAGCAAGAACTCCATACATCTTATCCTTGCGTGCAATGGTGACATTCCATATTCGTAATTCTCCTCGTTTGTATAATCGTTTAAATTACCAAAGTTCTTCTGACTCTTTTTGCAAATCGGGCATGACAATGTTGAGGTTGTTCCTGTCAGTTCGTTTACGACTTTTCCGTCAACCATGGTCAGGTGGAACTCGTAATTGCATTCAATATATTTTCCTTCTCCAATTTGCAGCTTTGTAGGCTTAATCTTGCTTACTTGTTCTTCAATGTCCTTCACCGTGGTCCTTATGAGTTCTGCCGAATCCCTTTCAAGCTAAAATATTATTGGTCGGCAATAATGCACTGATGACGGACGTGGATTTTTCCAGTGTAGGGAAACATCAGATTTTAGCCGCAAAGGAACAACAGATGCCATAAACATATTTCCGTCCGATATTGTAGCGTCATCGGAAGATATCCTTTGCTTATAAACGCTTTGTCAGGATGATCCATCGCAGCCCCATTTGCTGATCAATGTCAGTTTCTCAGGAAGAATTTTCACGTCATTTTCAGGAAGACTCTCCAACAACCGTTTTTCTGTATGGCCCATGAGATCCTGTAGATTGGCTTTCACAGAGACTTCCGTAAACTCCGTATGTAGTGGTCGTGAATTTATTTTGGCTTGCGTAATATGCTTGTATCCTGGTAAAATGTCAGCCCCGTGTCGCATCAAGGATGCCCGTAGTATCTCATATTTTTCTTTGGAAAGTTGTAAGTCCATAAACAAGGCCAAGGCTTCTTCGGAACCATACTTTTTAATGTGTGCATTTGTGGGCGTGGGAATGCTTTCCTTAATCCTTTTTAGTCGCAGTGGGCTTGCATCAGCAACAGATTTTGTAATCTGCTTCGTGGTCAAGTCATTGGTGGGATCCGCAAATTTCCTCTTTCTTGTGAAAATTGAACACTCCTCAATACTTTTTTTTTGTCTGCCTTTTGCTCCTCTGGTTGATGTGGTGGGTTTATCTACTGCCAATATATCCAGGATATTGTCTTCATTAAGCCAGTCCTCGTATTTGGAGTTGAAGTTCTGAATGGTTCGATTAGATTTCACCCATTTTGCCTTAATATTTGCATATATCAGATAAAAATTATTTTTTATAATTTCGCTTCTCTCAATATTTCCGTATAAGCTATCAAGTTCTTCTAAAGCATCTTCCGTGAAAAACTTTGGTGTGGTTGACCTTCTAAACAGTTCAAATAATTTTAAATTGTTTAACGGCATGGTTTCAGTACTTGTTGCGCCAACTTTCAGTCGTAGACTAATCCAGGCATTATGCTTATTTTGCAATATATAGGCTAATGCTACCATGCCTAAAAATTTACCTTTTCCCTGCATATATATGGATTTAGGCTGAATTATGCAATTTTGATATTATTCTCGTGTCTAAATAAGATTTGTGCCTACCTGGAGGGACCATAAGTCAATATTGTTCTTGACCATTTGTACTCCAAAGTAATTTTTAAGTGAGGTGCGTACATGCCAATTTCAATGAGTAGTTTTTTGTGCATCCTGTGTCTGTAACATAATATTGGGAGTAGACTTTGGTAGAGGCTCACAGGTAGACAACCGACTTAAAATGCAATTTTCAAACTATTAGATCAAACCACTGTCAGTCAAAACATGTAAGGGATGCACGCCATACAATTTCTGCAACCATGTCTTTTTAACCTTTTTACTTCTAGAAGCCAAACGGGCACGTACGGGCAGATAATACCTTTTGAATTATGTAAAAAAATAATCAAAGAACTCGTTTTGCAAATATGGCAAATATAGAAAATACAGATTTTTTTTATTTTCCGTCAAAGTTGAAAAATAGTGAAAAAACGGATAGTTTTTAAATAGTCATTTACCAGGATTTTTTTTTTATCATTATACATTTAATAAATTCATCAATTAATACAAACAAAAAATAAGGCGATTCGTTGCCTATTTTTCGTGATATTACACCTGAAATCGCAACAAATTGACTAAAAATTGTGTGTTTTTTTGAAAACCGAAAGTCGGTCAACTTTGAACGGTTATATCTTCTAAACTGAAAAACTGTGATATTATTAAGAGTAGCATATTTGAAATCGTTGAAAACTTTCCTATAACATGGGTTTATTCAAAACTTCGTCGGCGCACATGAAAATTTTGATTTTTGCAACCTCGTTTGCTCTACGGGCGCCACTGTGCGACGTCTAGTCCGACCATTAACAAAATGTTAATTATAGCTCTAAAAACCTAATATATATACCTCATATATTTGCAATAAATGCTTCTGTTTCTACGGTAATAAATATGAAACTGGATTTTAATAAAACAAATTGGAGAAGATACTCTGAAAAACATGATTCATTATTTCCTATTGCGCCACCTGACAGATTTAGCATAAATAATGTGGGTGAAGTCGATGAATTGGTTAATATATTTTCCAATGCTATTCTAAGTTCTGTCGCGCATAATACACCTTATATCTCTGACTCAAGTACGAATTTCGTAAGATTACCAACAGAAATTTTAAATTTTATTAGAGAGAAATTATTATAGATGCCAATGAGAAAGGATTACGAGGCATACAAAGAATATGGCCATTTAGTGAAAGTTTCAATATGGAAACAAAAAAATAGACGACATAATGACAGGTTAAGTAGACTTGGTAAGTACTCGAAGAATAACACAAGTTCTGAGGAAAAGGGTTATAAATATTTATTCATTAATTGACCAAAACTGTTCTATTAATACAGATAACCTTGGTTGCCAGAACAAATCCTTGATGACGTATTTCGGTACAACAGTTCTCTTATCCAAACAACTTATCTGCTTCATAATATGTTTCAGAAGATTCAGTTAAATGTTTAATAAAAGGCCTCAAACCGCGAAAGTCTTGTAGACCAGACAAATAATATTAGAAATTAATTTTCGAAAAATCTTCTAGTTTCTGGAATAACATATTTAACATGAATTATCAATTCCTGTCTAAGTGTCTCCTACAAGCTGACGTATTGTTTAAGTTGTTGCTATTTTGAAATCAGGCAAACCCAATAATAAACGGAAAGCTACCGGCTTATTAGTTTAGTCAGTAGTATAGGAAAAATATATGAAAAAATTGTTAAAGAAAGATCTATGTTTATATTCCTAAAGAACAGTTTGGTTTAGTAAATAATAATAAAAATAAATCTATAATATTAATAGGCTAGGCGATTTATTGTTACCGATGTTTTGTTCTACCGTTTTATACCGATTTTGACCAAACGTATTTTATTTGAAAGGTATTTCTTTTTAGCTGTTCACCAGATTTACAGATTTTTAAATTTTTTCCTTTATTTTGAGTAAATTGCATTTAAAGTTGCTACTAACACATAATACATAAAATTAAACATATGGTATGTGCGTGTTTATTAAATTTGTTAGTGTGTTTGTTAATGAGTTTGTTTTCTTCATTCACAATAATAATAAACCAAAAAAGTGTTGGTTTGTGAATTGGCTAAGTGGAAAAAAAGTTACCTAGAAATACATTCGAATTTGAAGTGCTGGAATCTGCTAGTTAAGATTATTTTTTTCAAATTAGTTATGAAAAAGCAAATTTCTTTATTTCTTAACATTTTTTTTTAATACTTTGCTGGGTTTTTCGTTAATTTTATTTTCATTAAATATTTCACGGTCTTAAAATATTTCGTTGTGTAAATATTTTGTTATATATATTGTTGTCTTTATTTTCCTATTTTTGTTTTATTAATTTATTTTCCTACGAAAATATTGTTAATTCTTTGGGAAACAGCTATTGTCAAATTCGTTTGTTGTTTGTATTTTGGGTCTTGTTGTAGTTGTCGAGAGCTTCTAGTTGAAGTAGTAAATTAATTTAGCGCGCACATCTTGTATTGCAATGACTTGGAAAATATGTACCAGATTTTCTTTACTTTTTTCAACAGAATTTTTTGTTGCTTTTGAACAATGTTGTATTTTGTCTAGTCTTAAGTATACTTAAGTTTCTTGTTGTTGTTGTTGTTTGATGTGCTATTATATGCAGTGAAGGGAAAAATTAAACAAACAAATTACAAAATCTTAGAATATACTTTAATTTTTTTGTGTGATAATCATCAAAAACATTTGTTGACAATGTTCTTATGATTCTAAGGGAAAAATTTAAAACATTTTGGTACAGTTAAGCAAGACTACTGGTATGGCCATGAAAAGATTATCAATTTAGCTGGGAAAAAGTTTCTAGAAAATAAAATGGATTTCAAGCAAGACTTTGTTGATTGAAAAATTTACGATCAAGAGGAGGTTTTATAAAAAAAAATTACTTCCTATTATAAAAAAGCTAGAAAATTCTAAATTATTTAAATTGAAAACTTGCTTAAAAGGACACTGGGTTGCACATGGTTAGAAATTTATTATTTAAAAAAAATGAGTTTTATAAATTAATTTTAATTAATTAATTTTAATTTTAAACCGTACAAGCAATGATTTCTTTTTATTGAACATTTACCGAATGTTAAAAAAATAAATAAATCAATCATTTTTAAAATAATTTAGAAAATCGAATAAATTATAAAACTGAAAACTGATTCTTAACCACGCTGCTCGTAGGCCTGACTTTAGGTGAATATGTTAAAGCGCTGACCAAAAAGTGGAAGTACGAGTGTATGTAAGATAGACGCAGGTTCAAACCTCACGGCCGTAATAAGTAGAAAAATTTCATATAGAAACAATCTATTCAATTTAAAACATGACAATTTATCACAATGTTCAATAAAGAATAAAGTGTAGTTATGAATTTTAGAAATAAATGCTTTCTTCTGCTCTACCACGTACCATTGAAAACAAAATCAAAACATTGCATATTAATTGCAGTATATCTGAAAACTGACGTCAAAATTCATAATTGTATGGTTTAGCTGTTTTAATATATTTTTATATAGAAAATGAAAAAAAAAATTCAAAATTCAGTGAAAGTCATGAATTCTTTGGTAACAATTTTATTTGAAAAATTTTCAATATATTAAAAACTATGAAAAGAAAGTTCCAAAGTTGTTTTCTATTTTAGTTAGAATGTAAAAAGCTTAAATATTATTACACTTTGCTTGAGTTGTCTGTCTTTAGGTGGGTTTCAGCTTTAACTTTCAACCATACAAACTATATTATGGCTTCGGTTACTAATGACGGTGACTGATGATGATGACTCAACCCGAAACATCTATATAACTTGCCTTGCAGATTATAATAAAAACAAATGGGCTAAGGTTTTCGGTTTTGTCAAAGTACAAGCATACGATCTTGAGCTTGATTAACTTAATCATTAAAATTATAAAAATCTAAAATACAATTTTTTGTTTTTATATTTGTAAAAATTATAAATAATAAATCAAGTTAAAATTTTTTGGTTTTTGAAAATATTTCTATAAGCCACAATATATTTTTCGTTATAGCAATATTAACTAGAAAGTCGAATAATAGTTGAACTGTTTGTATGCGTTTTTTTATACAGAAAAATTAAAAAAAAAATGTTTACAATATCTTCTAGTTTTTCAGCGGAAATTCTGTGCAAGTAATGCTTTTTTTGTACGAAAATTTTGTTGAGAGTTTTGCATAAAAAAAACTAGTAACAAAGTATTAGTGAAGCCTAACGTTACCACACCTTATACTTTGACTTTCAAATAAACGTCCAACCATAATGAGTGAGGTCATGAGGTCATGTCGTATACTTTTTGCATTAAAATGTCTTAAAGTTCTCAGGAGATGTGAATTTTGTATGGAAACTAGGTCTAAAATATATAAAAATATATAAAAAAATTATAATATAATTTGCAAGGCTTTATAAAATTTGAGTGAACTTTTTATGGTCCAGGATCACTTAACACGTTCGCCACTCACCAATTTTTCGCGCTTTCAATAAAAACTCACCAACAAAAAAAATGAGTCACATATATGTGACACGAATTTTCTAAACAATTTTATTAACAGAAACTGCGTGTCACGTATATGTGATATACATAAAAGTCACATATAAGTGACATGAGTTTTGTAAAGACTTGGTGTCACATATGTGAGTCATAAAATGGTTTGATTTATATCAATTAAACAGAAATTTAAAAAATTTTATTATTATATATTCAAAAATTCTATTATTTATTACATATGTATACACTTTATTGGCTGTGCTAAATTTTGAAACATGGATATGGGCATAATCCGATTACATCACCCTCTTTGTATCTACAGGCTCCACATATATACTCGGTTGCGGTCCTCTTTTTATTTTTAGTGCACCCACGTCATCGTTTTCTTGAAGTCTTACATCTGGAAAATGACCACCAGTAGATATACTGGCTGTTACTTCATGGGATGATCTTTGTGTTGGAATCTCGGCTAAATATGCTTTTATAATCCTTTCTCCAAATGGCAGTAGTATTATGGGATTATCAACATTTATTTTGTTATAAATCCAGCAGGCATTCCAAAGTGATATGTCTATCAGGTGCAAAAACACCTTCCTATACCAGCGAATTGATCGCCTGGGGCAGGCATAATATGACACGATTTGATCAGATCGATCGATACCTGACATGTATAATAGTCAACAACCATTTTTGGTTTGAGTGTACTTACTCCTCTCTTTGATGCTGTGTTAACCATGTCAAAATTATGTTTTGTAGAAATCATAAGTACGTCCCGTTTGTCTGTCCATTTTAAAACAATAACGCCTGTTGCGTTACGCCTCCATGATGTTGTTCCTCTGGTGAGCTAACTTTTTATAACATAAGTGGAATTACGTTTTCTATTTGCTCTTAAGGTTTCAAATATTCTGCCAGATTTACGCTAATGTAATAGTTGTCAACATAAAGTGTGTGTCCCTTTTCAGCATTAATTAATTAATTCAGCATTAATTTAGCTAAATGAATGTCCTTTTTCATTGTAAACGGTAGCTTTTCCAGTGTAAACAGCCATATTTATTAAAAATCCATCTGGATTACATAGTTCGTAAGACTTAAATCCGTATTTATGTCTTTTGTTCGAAATAAACTGCCGAAATAAAAGTCCGAAATAAAAGTCCTCTCCACAAAAGAAGAGCTTCATCCAAAGACAAGTTTTGCGGGGGACTGTAGATTTTGTTTATATTTTGAAGAATATGTCTTACGACATTTTTAATTTTGTGTAGACGGTCAGATTTATCACATTGTTCAGGGAAATAGAAACCTATACAACGAAGTATATTTTCAAACTTTATGCGACTCATAGTTGTACCAAAAATACTTTGAAAATAAAGCGGATCTTTGCTCCAAAACAGTATCATTTCCGGCTTTTAATTAAGAGGCATTGTAATACGCAAGCAATTACCTTTTTTATTTCCACAACTTTCACATCTTTTCATCTAAGAAGATTAGACTTTGCGCTTAGTTTCTTATTTTTAGACATGTAATTAGCGCGTGCATTTGTTCACAAAAAAATTTTCTTCACTAACTCGTCAATAAAAATCTGCATAAAATAATCTATTAGTTTTGCATCTGGGGCAAAGCTGCTTCCAGCGTCTTCAAAATCCATATAACTGTCACAGGAATTCAGAATAGTATCAAGAATTTCCTCTTCAGAAACAAGTTTTTTCTAGGATACTTTTACAAAAATAGTATCTTCTTCTATTGCTATTGTGACAGGAATGAACTAATAAAAGCGCATATAAAGTTAGTTTTCATATAAATTAGCATAACAAAATTTTGGGGAATATCCGAAAAACGAAATTTTAATATAACTGCTTAGCGTATCCACAAACCGCAGCACACATATACATCTGACACCTTGCCAGAGACCAAACCATACAAGAAAAATGCTTCCTACAAACTTTCGTGAAATAAAAGCTTAATACAATGTTATAATTATGAGTGGCGAACGTGTTAATGAAGTAATTCGAGTAACAAAAAAAAAAAAAAAATTGAATATAATATGTCTCGGTTGTAAAATTTAAAATATTGCCTACATTTAGGAGTTAAAGTATTATAGATATTAGTTTTTTACAAATTAAATTGTCTATTTGAATGTTTTTTTTTTTTAATTTCTCCTTTAAAAAAAAAGTGGAATGGATTACATATGAATGTTATTAAATTAAAAAAATTAATTGCCTAATTTTATTAGTTAAATAACTTTTTCAAAATCTGTTATATGGGGACTACGACTAATATTGGTCCCTATGAGGTGAATTTTATATGGAAACTAGGCCTAAGGATCACTTATTGAAGTAATTTGGGTAATCCAAAAATATATTAAAACAAAATTTTAGTACAATTAGTATAATTTTTTTTTATAATTTTAGTGAATTTTATACGGCAACTAGGCCCAGAATTATTTAATGAAGTAATTTGAGTAACCAAAAAAAAAAAAAAAAAAATGACAATTGAATATAACACGTCTCGGTTGTAAGTCTTCAGAAGATTTAAAATATTGCTTACATTTAGGAGTTAAAGCATTCTTAGATATTGTCAAATTAAATTGTCTACTTTTAGGAGTTAAATAATTAAAATTTTTTTTTTTAAATTGCAATGGATTTCATGTGAATATTATATTTAAAAAATATATTGCCTAATTTTATTAGTTAAATAATTTTTTCAAAATCTGTTATGGGGACTATGACTAATATTGGTCCCTACACTTTTAATTTTTAGGGTTGATCGTCTAAATATCAAGTTTCAAAAATGGTTCGAGTAATTGATAGAAGAACAGATAAAAAGAAGAATTTGAAAATATTACTAGAATTTTCTTTTTCATTAAAAAGATAAAAAAAAAAATAATAACAATTCACACAAATAAATATTATATCGCACCTTAAATACAAAAGTGACACAACTAAAAATTTTCAAATATTCAGGAGAGGCAAAAAACTGTATACGTAAAAATTATTGTATTATTTAAAAAAATTTTGTTTTATTATGAAAAATGTCCATTTTGAGGATAGTTTTGCTATACTTTTTTTTTAATATATATTGTGTTTGTGTAAATAAAATATAATTTTGAGTTATGACTCTCTGACTGAAATTTTTTGATTTGACTAGTGATATTATCTCAAGCTGTGCCCCAGATATACCGACATTTTTGATGTTAAAGAAGATAGTTATGAGAAACAAATTTTTGCAGTAGTAAGAAATGTGTACTGTGAATTAATTTATGGAAAAAAATCAATTTTGAAAAATTTTGATTTGTCCCACTTTTATATTTAAGGTGCGATATGTTAAAATAAAATAAACTGGGGTAGTATGTTTTGTTTTTATTTTTAAATAAGAAATTTTAAAATAGTGAGTTCTTTAAATGTGGAAAAAATTAGATCACACAATTAAGCATGAAAAATTTTAAATAAATTGAGATTATATATTACATATTTTTTTTTGTCTTCGAGATATAATTTATAAAAAATTTAAAGATAAAAAAGAAGGATTCTGAACAATTAAAGATTGAAATTAGTTTGATTCTGTAAAATAATGTTTTGAAAATCAAATGTATTTTTTTTTAAATTTTTTTTTTTTTGGAAACTTATTTGATGATTTTCGTAGAATCATCTTTTATATTATAAGTCATAATTATGTAATGAGTGTTATCATCTATTTCGGGTTGATAACTTTTCAGAAATAAAACAATTGTGTTTTATTTAAACATATTTTACAATTTCCCGATTTAGTAGAAAATCACATCCTTTAATTTGTTCGTACGCACTTTTTTTAAATCAGTTTTAGACTTGTTGATATAAAGGGCAGAAATTAACCAATTTGGAGATAGATATTATAATAGTATGGATCCTATACGTCTATATGGCTGTTGTGCAGTATTTATCACTACTTTTAAAGGTGATTAGGTCAAAAAAGCTTATTTCAGCGAAATAGATTTCCATTTGCGGCTTGCTTTTTGCGTACAAGTTTAAACACATGCAGAAGGACGGACCGACATCGTAAAATCGACTCAAAAAGTGATTAAAAATCGCTCTAGATCATATGTCATTTTTCGTTACAAACATTAGCACAAACTGATATAACCTGATCACAGAGTGGTATATTAATCGCATGTTATTAATTATTTGTGTTATTTAATGTTTAATTATATTAAACATTGTCTGAGAAACAGCGATGCCAACTTGTGTTTTTCGCGCATTTATTCTATATAGCGCCTTGTTACAAAATTCGCTAAATTGGCGTTCTTCTCACAATTGTGGTGGTTTACGCCTCTTAAACACAACCGTTTATGTTAAACAAAATTGTGCATTTTATTTGATCGGACCTTTTCTTTTGGAAATGTACATTTGACGTACATATATGATATTGAAATAAAGACATCTCCATATTTTTTTTTAAATTTTTTAGATGTTTCTTAAAGATAAATAGCTTTGATTATTTTAGTTGGAGCATTATGTACAAAATATTATTTATATTAACTAGCAGATTCCAGCCATCGAAATTCGAGTGCAAATTCTATGAAATTTTTATACCCTATACCACTATGTGGTTTGGGTATAATGACTTTGTGCTGCTGTTTGTAACAACCAAAAATATTTGACCTACACCCATCTTTAATTATACCGATCGAATCAGAATCACTTTCTGATTCGATTTAACGATGTCCGTCCGTCCGTCCGTCCGTCTGTGTGTCCATGTAAAGCTTGTAATCAAACTGCAGGTCGCAAATATGAATATATTTTGATGAAATTTGGTATGTAAGCTTTTATCGGCCATGGGATGAACGCTATTGAAATTGGTGAGAATCGGTCCATGTTCAGACCTTGCCCCTATACAAATTACCCCTATTAAATCGACATAAATTGCCATAAGATCCAAATTGTCGTATAGATCTTACTCAAATTGGGTTTGTATGCGTTCATTACATCCATTAATGAGTAGTCCAAAAATGATCCCTTTGGCCCCATATAGAGCTGCTTCCCGGTCTTCACTTAAATCTATTAAAAAACAAAAATATTGCACTGATTCTTCTCAAATTTTGTTTGTATATATTTTTGCAAAATAAAAGAGACTTTGCCAAACATGATCAGGATCGGTCCATTTTTGGACCTAGTCCCCATATAGATATATCATCCGATATGAACTTTTTCATATCTGCAGCCAAAAAAAATTAATAAAAATCCCACTCAAATTTGGTTTTTGCTTATTTTCTATGTCCAGTTAGTTGGGCCTAAGAGATAGAGTTTCTAAACGCATGGTATAGGGTATCGTATAGTCGGTCTAGACCGACTATAATTTTCTTACTTGTTTTTTATTTAATAAATTATTGGACCTAAAGGTATGCTATGTACAATTTTTCAATTCAACACAATTATTATTGTAAATGAATAATAATTAATAAACGCACATTTCTTTGTATAATTTTATGTATGTGTTAGTAGCAACTTTATATGAGCATATCTCCAACAAAATTTAAAAATTTTTAAAATCTGTAAGTCCGGCGGACACCTAAAAAGAAATTCCTTTCAAATTAGATACTTTTGTTCAAAATCGGAAGAAAACTGTTTAACAAATCATCGGTCACAAAAAATCGCCTTACCTATTAATATTACTCGTATAGATTAAAAAATCCTTAAATGTTTCTATTTAAATTAATTCATTTCAAACATAATACAGATTTTTTTAATTGTGAATGAAACCTTATAAGAAGAAATTTTCATGTATTTTATATTTCTTTTTTATTGATAAAACTAGCGACATTTTGCGATTTTCATTTCATTGTAATTTAGCGTTTTTAGCGCTTTTAGGGTACTGTTTTGCGCTTTTTTTCTTTTAAAATAATTGGCATTGCTTCGAAGAAGATGTCTTCGTTATCAGCTGCCTTGTTAGTTAATTTTTCTTTTTAAATAATTTACCATAATCTGCCGAGGCCCAATATGCCTCTGAGCTCTAACTAATGAATGTCATTTGTCATCATCAGTTTGTTTTACATGCCTAATTAAAGTTTTTCTCGTTCATAAATATATTATATTATCCGTAACCTTCTAAATGGTATAAAAGAAATAACATTAATTTTTCAATAATCCCCAACAATATATAATTGATTCAGACATGAACTTAAGTGGCAAACTTCAGGGTTAACTGCACACAATGTGAAACTAAGAAGGTAAAAGCTAATAAAGTGTTTTAACAAAAAGTTAATCTATTATTAATTTGGCAAGCATGGAAGGGGAACCTTTACAAATGTGAGTAATAGGGAAATAAGTTTTTTTTTATGTGAAGAGTACTAAAAGTGATGAGCGGAGGGAGTGCTGTGCTAAGAGACTTAATTAATTTTGAAATTTAAATACTAAAAGTTGCTTATTGAAGGACTTAATTTATTTGTATTAAAACTTTAGGAAATATCTTTTTAAAAGCTTTATAAAAAAATATTTAGCTTAATTTCATTAAATTTAAGTTTTTTTTTTTTTTTTTTTTGGTTGAAACTTTTTGCAAAGTATATTGTTAACCTTGTTTAAGTGTTTACTTTGTCTGCAGCGGATATCAGCTTAACTTTTTACACTTAAAGAAAAAACACATAATTGTATATGTGTTGGTGTATAAATTTAATTTCCGTTTTTAATACTTTAACTACTCGTATTGCCCTTACTCGTTATGTGGGTAAAAAGAAAATATTTTATTTTCTAGATTTTTTTCTCTCATTTCTATAACAAAATCCAAATAAAATTTCATAAGGATTTTTCATGTTCATTCAATCCTTTATGATGGTGTACTACGGGGTTTGTTATCAATATAAAAACGCCTTCTATTAAACGCCTTGTGGTATCTTTTCTATGTTTGTTTTATAACCCTGGTCGCAGTAATCAAATATAGTTGCCCAGTAGTAACTGTCGTAGTTTTAGATGGTTTTTTGGTGTTAAGCTGATGCCAATCCCATTTGAAAAAAAAAAAAATTAAAATGAAAATGTGTTAATAAAGCACACTTGTGTCAGTAAGTTTCCATTTACATACATATACAAGTCATTCAATTTCTTTCATTACCCGGTTATTTTTCTTCTTCTTTTTTGGTTTTTCAATTTTAATCTTAAGGTTGTGGTTTTTTATGTGCTTTTTTTTTGTCAAAAATTACATTTAAAGCCAACATGTGGTCTGGTTTCAAATTAAGACATGCTTTATGTACTTAACCGAGATACCTTCATTTTTGGCAAGTAGAAGTGGTGTCAGTAAGATGGGAGAGGACACGTTTTTAACATTTTCTATTTTTTTTTTGTGAGTAATTTTATTGTGCAAGGGTGTCACAACATGTTTTTTTGTTATTAAAGTTTCTGGCAAACTTTTCTCATTTCATTTGACATTTTAATTAACTTGACCTTATGAAAACAAAATTTGTTGGATTTTTTAAAATTGAAATGGCAATAATTTTAAGTCTTAACAAGAATTAACTAACAAGAATGATTTGGGATTGAGTTAAAAAAAAAAAAAAATAATAATAATGATCCAATCCCATTTTTTTTAATGAGAATATCTATAGGAATAGAAATAATGTTCTACGGTCTTTAAAGTGTTAACCATACTTAGCCCTGAACATTATTGTATTAACAAGGAACATTGCCTACTTTTAGCAGAAAACTGTTCTTTTGCTAAAAATATGATAATAAAAATGATAACATTATTGTATTTAATCATACATTGTCTACTTTTAGGAGTTTAATAATTTAAAAACAAAATCTTCTCGATATAAAATATGAAAAAATTATTGTATTTTAAAAATTTAGCCTACATTTAGGAGTTCAGGCCTTCTTTAAATTAGTTAATACAAAAATTAAATTGTCTTCTTCTAGGAGCTAAACATTTTTTTTTTTAATTCGTTTAATTATTGCATTTGAAAAAGAAAATTTCCTACTTTTATTAATTTAAAATTTTTTTCAAAATCTGTTCAGAGGTTTAAAATTATGGAAACTGAATAATTTACAAATTAAACTGCTCACTTTTAGGAATTAAATAATTTTTTTAAAACAATCTGCGTTCTTGCTAGAATTGCAAAAGCAATCTAATGTTACGATTATGACATTTTGATAATAAATTGACAACTTTTAGGAGTAATTTTTTTATAAATCTCTTCTTTTACTAAAACTGTGAAACACTGGGAAGATAAACTTATTGTATTAAATAAATTTCGTTCTTTTAAGAGCTAAATAATAATTTCAAAATCTCTTTTGTTTACGATTGTTTAAGATTTAAATAGTTTAAAAAAAAATCTGTTCTTTCGCTGAAATATGAAAAATATGTAAAAATTATTATATTTAAAAAATATAGCCTACATTTAGGAGTAAAAACATCTTTCAAATAAATTTGTATAAACTTAATTGTTAAAATTTGATTATTTTGATAAATGTAAATGTAAATATTATCTTATATATTAAAAGAATTTATGAATAAACTTTACATTCAAGATTTTTTTCAATATTTTTCTTCTCTCAAACCTCTATAACTAGAGTTCTAATTAACATAGGTCTAAGAACACTCAGTGGATCAAGCTCCTTCTTTTGAGCTATCAACTGCTTAAATTCGTTCGGTTTGAGGAAAGTTATGCGTGGACAATCAGCTTTACTTTTTATGTACGTTAACTTCTCTTGGCATATTTTGGCATTACTGTACGTTAATTTCTCTTGGCAAATTTTGGTATTATATTATAAAAATTAATATAATATAATATAATGCTAAGGAGCAGCAGGGGTCCTTTAGTTATATTTAAAAAATAATTTACATGCTTTTAGGAGTTAAACGATTTTTCCAATATCTGTTCCGTTACTAGCAATATAAAAAATATGGTTAATGAACAGTATTGTAGTTACAAGAAGTATTGGCTACAAATTTTGTTCATTTAGAAAATTAATTTTTCAAAATTAAATCTGTTCTTCTACTAAAAATATATAACCGATTAAATATGAACATAATTTTATTAAAAAATTTTAGGGGTTAACAATTTTTTTAAATCTCTTCTTTTATAATAAATAAGAAAATATTTGAACGTGAACAATATTGTATTGGCTTTAAATTGCCTTCTTCTAGGAGTTACACAATTTTTAAAAATCTGTAATTTTGCACAATGAATTGCCTACGTTTTGGAGTTTAATAACTTTTTAAAATCTTATTTTTATCAAAAAAATATTTAAACGAAATAAAGTGAAGGTTATTATGTTTTAAAAACCAATTGCCTACTTTTAATTAAAATAATTTCTTTTTAATATAGTTTTTTAATAAAAGCATGAAATTAATGGAAAGTGAGAATAATTGTATTTAAAAAATGGATTGCCTACAATTAGGATTTTTAAAAAAACCTGTTATTTTACAAAATAAATTGCCAACTTTTAGGTGCTACCAAATTTTTATTTAATCTGTTCTCTATGAAAACGATGAAATGTGAAGATTACTATATTTTTCAAATAAAATCTGTACTTTAGGAGTCTCTTTGCGACTAAAAATATGAAAGTAATAGATATTGAGCTTTATTGTATTTTAAACATAAATTATCGACTTTTAGGAGTTAATATATTTAAAAAATCTGTTAGTTAAAGAAAAAGAGTTGCCATATTTTAGGAGTTAATTTTTTTTAAAATCGGTTTTTTAATAAAATTGTCAAAATAGTGGAAAGTGCAAATTATTGTAAATGTTTTTAGAATATGTGTAGTATGTTTTTAAATCTATTCTTTTGCCAAAGTTATGGAAACGATTAAATCTAATTAAAAAAAAAAAAAAACAAGTAAGAAAAATATAGACTGACTATACGATACCCTATAGCAGGCATTTAGAGACCCTATCTCCAATCTATATCCAACTAATTGCATATAGAAAACAAGCATAAACCAAATTTGAATTGCGTTGTTATTAATTTTGTTGGCTGCAGATATGAAAAAGTTCATATCGAATGCTATATTTATATGGGGACTAGGTAAAGTCACTTATTTTTTTCAGAAATATATAAAAACTAAATTTGATAAAAATGTGTGCAATATTTTTATCTTTTGATAGATTTAAGTGAAGATCGGAAATCAGCTTCACATGGGGGCCATGACTATAGGGTTTATTTTTGGGCTACTGATAAATGGATGCAAGAAACATACGCAAACCCAATTTGACCAAGGCTGTTTGATAGTTTGTATATTATGGCAATTCAACTTGAGCTCATAGGGGTCAGTTGTATGGAGATTAGGTCTGAACATAAACCGATTTTCACTAATTTCGATAGAAGCTTATATACTAAATTTCATCAAAATATATTCAAATTAGCGACCTGCTATTTGATTACAAAATTTACATGGACGCACAGACGGACGGACGGACATAGCTAGATCTACTCAGAAATTGATTCTTAGAAATTGATTCTGAGTCGATCAGTATAATCGAGGATGGATCTAGGTTAAATATTCTTGGTAGTTAGAAACATCAGCACAAATTTATTATACCTTAACCACATAGTGGTATAGGGTATAAAAATGCATACTTCTAGCCGTTAAAATGTAAATTGGCTACCGCTAGGGTTAAAATAAATTTTACAAAATGAGTTTTTTTTAGAGTAAGGATATTTTTTATCGAAATATTTTTTTTCCAAAATAAATGCTAATAATAATTTTACTCTGTCATAGTAAACGAATATGTAAAAAGTGAAAATATGTAAAAGTGAATCGAGGTCTGCCGTTTGTTCGTCTTCATTAAAAAATTAACCAAAATATTGATTTTTGATTTACTTTACTCGATAAGAGTTAAGAGTTAAATATTTTTTTTAATTATCGATTCTGTTGTTATAAATTTAGAAACGTTTTAATGTAAACGCAATTGCTTTTAAAAAATTAACTGCCCGGTTTTAGTTTTTTCAAAATCTGTACTTTTCAAAATAAATGTTAAAATGTTTGTCTTTACATCTATTCTTTAGAGTATTTCCTTAATAAGCTGCCTATGTTTAGTACTTAAATAATTTCAAAATAATTTAACTACTTGGAAGATATTTAGAATTTTTAGAAATCTAAATATTTGCTTTAAATCTTAAATCTTAAAAAAAATAAAAAGCCTCTTTTAAAATCTTTAAATATTTTGACCTATAGCTGTTCTTTCAAAACCATATATTAATATAAAATGAAAACAATTGAAATGAAGAAAATAGAATAACAAACACATATTTTTGCTACTAATTGAATTTCTAAATTGCAGCTTTTGAATGTTGTCATCAACAACACTAGCAGCAGCCAGAGCGGCCGCATCAACAACCATGGTAACACTAATAAAAAGCTACAGCAGCAAATGTTCTACAGTTCAAGTACATACACATAATACATTAAGAGTTTCTTTTATATTTTATATTTTTTTTTTGTTCACAATATCCTTCTTCAGCTTGGTTAGCTGATACTCTACTATTAATTTATGAAAGTGTGTTTGAGTATATACATATATATGTCATGTGTATGTGGTTGATATGATGGTGATATGAGAGCCTCGTAATGCTGTAACCAAGGACAACCATAAAGCCACATTGGGTACCAAAACATCCTACAGAGAATATGTGTAGTATATCCTTCTAACTAATGCTCTACTCCTTGCCTTTAAACTTATATTTAAACGTTGGCTGTTTGTTAGGGGTTTTGGTTCACAATTTGGGTTTGAATTTGATGTTGCACTACATGGAATGTGGTTGCTTAGTTAGTGTGTGTGTGTGTGTGTGTTTGCCTTGTGAAATTATATATAAAGTGATGCGTATGTTTGCCTAAGTACTTCGTTGCTGAAATGTGCAGCAAGTGGATTTTAATACTGTTGCTCTGGGTAACCAATTTATAAAGCTCTTTTGTTCAACTTTATTTATTTTTTTTTGTAATTTTTTCATACTAAAACAAATATTTCTAGATATATATATATATGTATTTTTTTTGGTGGCTGCAAAAGTTGTCTTATATATTTTGCTCCCCTAAAAGTATTTGCTTTGCAATTAAAATTTAAACACAGGCTTAAGCTTAAGATTTTCTACATGGCAAAATATGATGCAGTATAATGAAATGACGAAAATGGCTGTCATATATAATCATTTTTCTTTATAACATTTAAACTTTGATTCATTATAGCTATAAAAGTAAAGTTAAGACAAAAGAGAATAATGACTTATATGTTTATGTTTTTAATAAGCTTCAAACACCTACTCACATCCTCAAAAGTGTCGTTGCTGTATTGCATATAGTGTTTAAAAGAACATGCTGTATTTTAAGCTTTTTATGTTCTTGTTATTAAAAGCGTTAGTCTTTTTTTTTTGTCTAGATCTGTCTGTCTCTTTATCTATTTGTCTTTGTTTATATTTTATTTTAGCATCTAAGTTGGTAAATGATACTTAAGTTTATCTTAACTTTTAAATTTTTTTTTAGTAATATAGTAGACTCCTTTTTTTGTTCACTTTGTTATGTCTGTAAATGTGTGGAGTTTAATTAAAAGGTATTAGTGCTTAAAACAATATATATATACATTTATGATGTGATGAAATTTTGTATTAAATAGTAAGAAATTTTATTTTATGTTTGTTCCAGATATCAACTGAAAGGAAAACAGCAGACACAAATTGTCAATAGGTGAAAGGAATTTTATAAAAAAGTTATTCAAATTATTAGAATTTTTGAAAATTGTAAAGTGTGTTTTGAAATTTTTTTTTTTAATTTTAGAATTAAAAAATAAAAAAAATAAATAAAGTTATTATTGTGTAATGAAATAAAAATATTATATTAAATTTAAAAATGAAATTACTAAAAGTATGAAATTAATTAAAGTAATATTAATTATATAAATTTATTTATACTAGCAGAGCCCAGCACTTGAAATTCGAGTGCAAATTCTAAAAAATTTTATTTTTTCATAAATTTTTTTTCATTGTTTTTTTAATCTATATATATTTTTAAAATTTATCAATATTTAACTAAAATTAATTAAATTGTAATTTTTGAAATAAAATTAATTAAAATCATTTATTAATATTTAATGAACCCGCAGAAGAAATATAAATCGGATTGTTAATAAATAATTTATAAAAAACCCCGTTATACATATTTTCAGTATTTTTTTTAACATATAAATGAGTATTATAGAAAGTATTATTTAAATATCTTCATCGAAATTTTGGCAGGCTCGAAATTAATTTTAGAGGTATGGTTCTTGGGCAAATATACTTGTTATGGTCCATAGCACCATTGAGTAAAAATAATTGACCCACCCTAATATACATATATAAGAAATTTATGAATACTTAAATAAAATTCATTAAAATGTGAATTTTTAAATAAAATTTATTAAATTTCATTACAATTATTTGATGAACACATAGAAGAAATAGAAATGGGTTTGTTAGTAAATAATTTTATAAGAGCTGAAAGGCATAATAATCAATTTTAGGCAATTCACAATTCAACATTGGGCGATTAAAATGTAGTCTTTTTTAACCACCATTAATAAATGCACAGGCAATGAATTGTGAATTGGCGAAAATTGATTAGCATACCTTTAGGCTCTTATTAAATTATTTGTTAAAAGTATTTTATTTTATTTAATTTAATGTACTTTTAACACATATTATACATAAATTTTATCGCTTTACACTTCTCCTGGATATGAACTATAACTATGTGAAATTTCACACTCCTTCGTGCGTGCATTTTGCTTAAAAAGTGGTCGAAAAATTTACCTTCACGTATCAATATATAGATATAAAAACATATAAATTAAAAAATTTACATCTATAATAAGTATTAATGGACTAGGCGAGTTCTTGTGACCGATGTTTCGTTCTACCGTTTTATCCCGATTTTGAAGAAACTTATATTATTTGAAAGGTATTTCGTTTTAGCCGTTTTGCAGATTTACAGATTTTTAAATTTTTCCTTTATTTTGAGTAAATTGCATTTAAAGTTGCTACTAACACATACATAAAATTATACATACGCTATGTGTGTTTTATTAAATTTGTTAATGTGTTTGTTAATGCGTTTGTTATCTTCATTAACAATAATAATAAACCATAAAAGTGTAGGTTTGTGAATTGGCTAAATTGAAAAATAAAGCTACATAGAAATTGCACTCGACTTTCGAGCGCTGGAATCTGCTGGTAGTATTAATTGCAATGGGGTTGACCCACGACAGAAAGACAGAGAGTATAAGTTAAAATAAAATGTTTAAAAACATTTGTTTATGCAAATCTATAATATTAATAGGCTAGGCGATTTTTTGTTACCAATGTTTTGTTCTGCCGTTATATCCCAATTTTGACCAATCGTACATTATTTGAAAGGTATTTCTTTTTAGTCGTTTTGCAGATTTACAGATTTTTAAGTTTTTCCCTTTATTTTGAGTAACTGCTGAGAAATAAAACTGCCCAGAAATTGCACTCGTATTGCGAGCGCTGGAATCTGCGAGCAATTAATATACTTTAAATAATTTATAAAATTTTATTACATAAAATATTTAAAATTGCTTAAAAAATTATTTATTATTTGTGGTTAAAGAGTTAAACATTTTTAAAATATTAAAAAATGTTTAATATTTTAAACCGTATTATAAAAAAAAAATTAATTTCAGTGAATGGTGAAAACATTTTGTAAAATTCTGAAAAAATTCAAAAGCTTTTAAAATAGTTAAAAGTCATTTATGTTTTTATAAATGTTAAAAATTATAACGTTCGTCATAATTTTTATAATCACATATTATAAAAAGAAAGTAAGTTTTTAATTATTTTCAAAATAAAATTTATAAAAAAAGTTTTAAGTTTTTGTAATTTTTATATTTAAATTATTTTATATTTTCTAAATGTTTAAGTTTTGACATAACTCAATTTAAGAAAAATTAAAACTATCAAAAATATTGGAAATTTAAAATTAAAAACAAAAGAAAACTTTAAACATATTGATAGAAATTTGAATAAAATTTATAAAAAATTATGAAAAATTTATAAAAATTTTAATTTATTTTAAAAATTAAATTTAAATTAAATTGAAAATAAAATTTTAAAATATTTTAAAAATAAAATTTTATATATTGTTGATAAAGTTAGTAATTATATACATTTCTGGTTTTTTTTCTTAATTTTTTGTGTGGTTTAAATTCTCAAATATTAAACAATATTTAATTGAAAAAAAAATTTTAAAATTTTAAAAAGTATTTAAATTTTTATATATATTAAAAATTGTAATAATTCAGCATAATTTTTGTTAATACATATCGAAAATTAGGAGGACAACTTTCAGTTATTTCAAAATTAAAATTTTTATGAATTAGTTAAATTAAATACTGGTTATATATATGGGGGATTTCATGTCAAGTGCACCAACTTTTGAAACGGATGTCTTCCGATCGGCATGAAATTTGCACCAAGGTTAGTCCTATTGGATAGTAGTTTAGAAACAATTTTTCAACAAGATCGGTCCAGATCTCTCTGAGTTAGAGGGGATCAAAATTTGACATTTTGGCGAAACAGGTGTTTTTTCTCATCCATGTAACTTATTACCCATTGTTCTTAGAAAATTTTCTCCCAAAGAGTTTAGATAGCTATTTCTTCAATATTTCGGAAAAAATACGTAAAAAAAGGGCATTTTTTTTCATAAGAAAGCTTAGGATTTTTCCTTTAAGAGCTTTTTGGTCGCTTATTGGGATGGGAGTGGGATATCTATCAAAATAAATGTTTTGTAACCCAAGACAACGGTTTTTCAATTTTTCACAAATGCACTATTTTGAATTTTTCCTATTTGTGTCTAAAACCTTACAAATAAAACTTATACTGAGAAACTAGACAAACTAAACTTTCCGAAGGTATGTAACATACCTAACTAAACTATTTGGGAGAAAACATCGGTTCAAAAGTTGGTGCACTTGACATGAAACACCCCATATATACAAATTTTTAATCTATAATATTAATAGGCTAGGCGATTTCTTGTTACCGATGTTTTCTTCTACCCTTTTATCCCGATTTTAACCAAGTGTATATTATTTCAAAGGTATTTCTTTTTAGCTGTTCATCAGATTTACAGATTTTTTAATTTTTTCTTTCTTTTGAGTAAATTGCATTTAAAGTTGCTACTAATACATACATAAAATTATACGTATGTTACGTGTGTGTTTATTAAATTTGATAATGAGTTTGTAGGTGAGTTTGTTATCCTCATTCACAATAATAATAAACCAAAATAGTGTTGGTTTATGAATTTGCTAAGTTGAAAAATAAAGCTGCCTAGAAATTGCACTCGAATTTCTAGCGCTGGAATCTGCTAGTTTTTATAATTAAAAAAATTATTTTTAATTTTGTAATTGTGAATTTAGTTCTTAGTTAATACCATTACAATTATAAAAAATTGAAATTTTTATCAAATATTAAAATACTTATCCAAACTAAAAAAAAAACACTTTTGGGTTTTGCTAGTTTAGCTGCTGTTCGTATTTTATTGCCTCATGTATATTTTGGCTAAAACTTAATTTTTCCGAAGAACATGCAATTTTTCTCAAGGCTATATCTCGGAAAGCAATAGGAATTTTATTTTCCTGTCTTTTGCCCAATTGTAGCTACAGACTACGAAAAAAAAGTGTAAACAAAAAAACTGGAAAAACCTGCATCTAGTGCTTCAAAAATTATAAAATGTTTTAATTTTTTTTGCCTTTTTTCACCATTTTATAATATAACTCATAATTCCACAGAACATTATAATATTGGAAAAGGCTTTTTTCACATTATCCAGCTATATTTTGTGTTGAAAATTAAAAATTCTATTTTATCAGCATTTTTCTTCAATAGATGTCTTGTCATTAATGTGACAAGACAATAACACATTGTTTTGAGCGAATACCACTAAGCGACCAAAAACCTCTTAAAGCAAAACACCTAAGCTTTCTTTTGAGCAAAAAAGGGTGTTTTTTGAAAAAAAAGTAAAAAAAAAAATTTTCATTTTTTATTTTTTAAAGTTCTTTTTTCCGAAAGATTGAAGAAATAGCTATCTAAACTATTTTGGACAAATATTCTAAGAACAATAGGTAAAAACTTACTTGAATGAGAAAAACACCTGGTTGGCCAAAATGTCAAATTTTGACCCCCCTAACTTAAAGAGTTCTTAACCGATCTTATTGAAAAATTGTGTCTAAAATACTATCCAATAGGACTAACCTTGGTGCAAAATTTCATCCCAATCGGAAGACGTCGGTTTCAAAAGTCACTTGACATGAAACGCCCCATATATTAGAACTTTCTTAATAACTGACTATTAAAACTAAAGCACAATTTTAGGATCCCATTTTCGTTCAATTTGAAGCTGTTTATTAAATAGATTTTACAAAATTTCTTAAATTTGCAATATTGGTCGTTATTTACCCCTATTTTGGGTTTCATTTATATATATTTTTTAAATATGTATTTTAATAACAACCAATTAATTTCCGTTTGAAAATCAATTTTAAATACTTAATCATATTGGTCCTTGTTCGGTATAAATCACATTGAATGTCTATACAACCAGGGCAATTACTTTAATTATACTCTAAAGTATTTTCAATATTATGTATTCTTTTTCTGAAACAAAAAAAAAATAAAAAAAAGAAAAAACAACAACAATATTAACCACACAGCCTCGTTACAGTATTTATTTTGTTACAGAGCAAAATTAATGTTGTATGTGCATTTTAACGCCGTAAAGACTCGAATATACATAATTCATTTTGCATCATTAACATTTATATACTGATGATGAGGTGCCAGTATTATAACAGCCACAAATATGTTGGCACATACACACATACACGTATATAGTAGGGAAATATACTTAAAGTAAATACTAAAGTACATAGCACATTGTACATACATATGTATGTACATAAGTATATGATTGCATATATGCAAACGACATGAGCTTAAGGATGACAGAAAAAAACGCATTTTTTATTGTTATTGTTGATTTTTTTTTGTTGGAAGGAAGTAGTAAAAAAAGTGAAATAATTTTTAATTTTATCTTCATTTAATTAAAACTGTAAACTTTTAAATTAAATCAGAAATATAAAAATATTTTTATTAAAAATTGTCCTTCAGCATGTTGATGTCATTAATAATTGGGACATTTGCTAAAGATGTTACTTGTGTGTGTATGTGTATTCGGAGAATGCAGTAGTTTCATATGTTACACACAGAGTAGTGATCTGCTAATGTTGTTGCCTTTTGGCATACATGAAATCTTGTCTTTATGCTTTGTTATTTTTCTTGTATAAATTGTCATTATTTTTTTGTTTGTTTTATTAATTAATGTTTTTACATTCTGCTAAGAAGATGTACAAACATTATTGAAAAAACAGCAAATTAACTTTATTAACATATTCCATTTTGCTTGTGGTCAGAAAATGTGTAAACGGAAACATCAATTTGTCAAATCTTAATTAAAAACTTAAATTTGAATTCAATTTTTTTTTTGTCTTTTAAATAATTTTTTTATGTAAAAAAATTAGAAGAATATTTTTAGTAAAAAAAGGTATTTATAGAGAAAAAATTCATATAGAAACGATCTATTCAATTAAACATAACAATTATCACAATGTTCAATAAATCGCTGATGAAGGCTGCAATGCCAGAAACCAGTCCGATTAAGAATACAGTGCAGTTATGAGTTTTTGAAATATATACTTTCTTCTTCTTCTTTTCCACGGACCATTGAGAGAAAATTATAAATTGAAATTAATTGTAGAGATAATATATTAAAAACTAGTTAGTTGTAAGGCGCCTAACTCGACCGTTTCAAAAATAAGAGGCTACGAAAGTAAGAAAATGTAAAATTTTTAGAAAAAGTACTCTTTTTAAAAATAATAATTTTTTTAAGAAAAAGTTTTTTTTGAGAGAAGATAGCTTTTTAAGACAAGATACTATTTCAAAAAATGTTAGAAACGACACTTTTTTAAGAAAAGGTCTTTTTTTAAAAAAGGTACTATTTTAAGATAAAATATTTTTTTACATATTAGTACATTTTTTTAAGAATAAGTCGTTTTTTTAGAAAATATTATTTTTAAAGAAAAACAGCTTTTTAAAGAAAATGGACTTTTAAAAGAAAGGCCAGTTTTTGGAGAAAAGGTATTTTTTTAAGAATTAGTACTTATTTAAGCACAAGTATTATGTATTAAACACAAGATAATGTACTTTAAAAAAAAAAAAAAAAGCTTTATTAAGAAAATGGATTTTTTTAAAGAAAAGTCACTCTTGAAAAATTCTATTTTATTTTTAAGAAAAAACACTTTTTGACTTTAGAACTTTTTTTTAAGGAAAGGAACTTTTTAAAGAAAAATAACTTTTGAAAGAAAGAAAAAGTATTTTTTAAAGTAAATTGACTTTTTAAAGAAAAGTAAATTTTTTGAGAAAAGGTATATTTTTAAGAATCAGTACTTTTTTAAGAAAAATTACTTTTTTAAGAAAAAGTAACTTTTAAAAGAAAATGTACTTCTCTTAGAAAAGGAACTTTTTAAGAAAAGACACATATTTGAGTAATGGTATTTTTTGTTTAAAGAAAAGTCACATTTTTCTGATAGTATACATTTTTAAGAAAAGGGACTTTTTTAATAAAATGGAATTTTTAGAGAAAAGGTACTATTTTAAAAAAGGTACTTTTTAAAAAAGTTTTTTTTAATTAGTACTTTTTTAAGAATTAGTACTTTTTTATCACCTTTGAGAAGATGCGTTTTTTAAGAATTATTCCTTTTTTAAGAATATGTACTTTTTAAAAAAAATATTTTTTAAGATAATGTAATTCTTAAAGAAATGGTACTTTTTGAAGAAAATTTGCTTTTTTAAGAAAAGCCCCTTTTTCAGATAAAGTACTTTTTTAAGAAAATGTACTTTTTTAATAAAATTAACGTTTTAGAGAAAATGTAGTATTTCAAGAAAATTTACTTTTTTAAGAAAAATCACTTTTCTCAGATAATGTACTTTATTAAGAAAAGTTTTTTATTGAAATGGATTTTTAAAGAAAAGGTACTATTTTAAGAAAATGTACTTTTTAAGAAATTGGTGCTTTTTTAAGGAAAGGTACTTTTAAAAGAAAGGTACTGTGTTAAGAAAAGATGTTTTTTTAATTGGTGCTTTTTTATGGAAGGTACTTTTTAAAGTAAAATAATATTTAAAAGAATATGTACTTCTTGAAAAAAGGACTATTTAAAGAAAATTTACTTTTTAAAGAAAAGTAAATTTTTTGAGAAAAGGTATTTTTTTAATAATCAGTACTTTTTTGAGAAGGTACTTTTTTTATTCAAAGAAAATGTACTTCTTAAAGAAAAGGAGCTTTTTAAGAAAAGTCACTATTTTGAGAAATGGTATTTTTTTAAAGAAAAATCACATTTTTCAGATAAGATACTTTTTTAAGAAAAGGTACTTTTTTAATAAAATGGAATTTTTAGAGAAAATGTATTATTATAAAAAAGGTACCATTTTAAAAAAGGTACTTTTTAAATAAAGTGTTTTTTTAATTAACACATTTTTAACAATAAGTACTTTTTAACACCTTTGAGACAAGGTGTTTTTTAAGAACTATTGCTTTTTAAGAATAAGTATTTTTAAGGAAAGGCACTTTTTAGAAAAAAAATATTTTTTATGATAATGTTATTTTTAAAGAAATGGAACACTTGAAAGAAAATTGAGTATTTTAAGAAAAGTCACTTTTTTCAAATAAGGTACTTTTTAAGAAAATTTACTTTTTTTAATAAAATTAACTTTTAGAGAAAGTGTAATATTTGAAGAAAGTGTACTTTTTCAGGCAAAGGTCCTTTTTACGAAACGTAAAGCACAGGCTAATTTCATAAGAAGTTACTGTAAAAAAGACACTGTGGCTTGTTATATTGCAAAAATTTAAAGAACTAAACAAATCACAATTCAACGCAAATTTAGTAAGCAAACACACAGCATTGTATGTTTTTTTAGGAGCCTAAATATGTGTTTTATGTACATTATAGTAGCAACTTTAAATGAATTAAAAAAAAATGTACCAGATGTTGTAAATCCGTAAATATGATTAATATGGGCAAAACAATACCTTTCAGATGGTATATACTTTGTCAAAAGCGATTGGTAATTGATGGTGATAAATATGTTACAAGAAATCACCTTGCCTATTAATATTATAGATTTTCGAGGTCTTTCCATTGTATATCCCTAATTGAACCCATAAATTAGTTCAAGGTATATCTATATATCGCCTGGCCAGTGCAATACTATAACAACTCAACTGTTACTGTTATCCGAAAACTGCTCTATTGGGCTAGTAGAGACTCAAAGAATCAGAGGAATATTATAATATCTAAAAATTGTATTGTTTTCGGTGTAATTACAGTACATATTCTTATATTACGCTAAACATATTATACTGAACGATAAAACTTTAAACCGGAATATCTCAAAACTATCTATTTCGAGTTGTTAAAGTGTTGCACTGCCACGACCATATAAGGGTTGGTAATATTTTTTTAAAAGAACCGGTAACATATTCTGTTACCTATTTTAGAAATAATAATAACATGAAATTGTATTTATAACAATTTGTTGATTAAAAAGCTATAGCTTTATCGTTTGTCCATAAAATATTCTGCTTAATTATAAATTAATTAATGAATTTTTCTTTGTTTATTATAAAAAATTCTCATATCAATTTCAAGAATTTCTACCCTGCTTATTGTTGGTTTATCTGTTTATTTTATATTTTTATATAATATTAAACAACTTCACCTATAATTAAATTTTGTTTTTTTTTTTTATATTATTATTTATCACTTAACATGTACACTTCTCTTGAACATCGAATGGTAACCACTTCCGTTTATTATAAAATAGAGTATTCAAATTATGTCATAAAAAAGTATTATTGTTTGTGTACGTATAATGACATGATATTTAAACATAAAAGCATATGAAAATTAAAAAAGGTTTTTTTTTTTTTGGCTAGATAAAGTGTTTGTGTACGTACGTACGTACTTGTGGGTGTTGGGTTGGACTATTTAAAATTTATTGTTTTTCAGTCATAATTGCTGTTGAAATGAAGCTTTGCCATAATAAAAAAGTTTCAAATTACTGCGAATGAAATATTTTAAATTGTTCTGTTGTTGGTTGTTTGTTTTTGTGTTGTTGTTGTTTTTGTGTGTATGGTATCGAGCTTAACAAATACTGAAACTTTGTAAGTTTCAAGTGACAGTTATGAGTAGTTTGGAAATTTTTAAATTACTATTGTTTGTTTGTTCATACGAGTATCAAGAGCTAGATAGGTATAAGCATAAAGGGAATGTGTAGCTTATATTGTATTACAAACAACATTACAAAACAACAGGTAAGAAGCAACAAAACCTACTCATAGTCAGAAAATATTAACAGCAAGTAAACAACAAATTTAAGGTGTGGTATTTATTGTTTCTGCTTCATGTCAGATAATGTTTAAAGGAATTTTCATTATAGTTAATAAAATGTTTGACATTTTCCACTTAGTTAATTATTCTTTGCTCGAGTAGTTTGTTAATGAATGCATACAAAAATTGTGGTATTATTGTTGATAATTTACAAAGAAAATAGTTAACTTTGAATTGAATTCAGCAGAAATATTAAAGTAAATAATTTATAGCATACTTTTAGGTTTATTTTTATTAAAGTATACTTCTTTATACAAAAAATATGTAATTTTGATCCAGGAGCAAATTAAAAAAAAAAGAAATTTTAGAGAATTCATTCAAGTTCAAAAGTTAAGACTAAATTTGGATTATAAAACCAAAAAAAAATTTTTTTTATATATTTATTTTTATTTTTTTCAAATCAAAATACTGACGAGTTTCGATTTGAATCAACTTTACTAATTTTATTCATAAATATGTTTTGAACTAAACAGTATCTAAGGGCATTCCAAAACTGATCACAATTTGAAATCTAAATTTCTCTAAACTTTAAAATTTTAATTTTATACACTTTCTCTTGAAATGTGCTTCACAGAAAATGCTTTTCAATATATTTGTTACTGAAGTTGGTAACTTTTATGAAAATAGTTGGCTCATTATTGAATTAAGCAAAAATTATTAAAGTTAAATTTTTAAGGCATACATTTAGGTTTACTTTAATTAAAGTATACTTTTATAAGAAAAAAAAAAAAAAAATAAAAGAATCTGAAATTTACATCCAGGAGAATATTAAAAAAAAAGAAATATTAGATAATTCATTCAAATTCAAAATTTTTGACAAAATTTATGGCAAAACTTAGAAAATTATTGAAAATGTTATTTTAAATAATTTTTTTTTCCAAATCAAGATACTGACGAATTTTCGGTTTGAATTAACTTAACTAGAGTTGTTCATAAATAAGTTATGAACTCAACAATATTTAAGGAAATTCCAAAACTGTACTTCAGTTATAAAATATAGGTAGCAAACATACTTTCTTCCAGTTGAAGTCCTATCAAATCAACCTATACTTCTTTACTCCGTGCTTAATCACAATTTTAAATCTATGTTGTTCTAAAGTCGAAATTTATATATTTGATATACTTTCACTTGAATGTAACTCTTCTTTAATATTTTTGGTACTAAAGCTGGTAATTTGTAAAGAAAATTATTAGTTCTTTATTGAATTAAGCAAAAATTAATTTGGTTTGAAGTATATCTTCACAGGAAACTACAAAAAAATATACATAGGGCGTTTCGCCGAAATCATTTTTTTAAAATTTTGCAATTCTTAAAAAGATTGTGAATTCTTATAGCCCACAAGATTTTTGAGAATTTTTTCTGTTTTTTGGAAGGTCAGTACCGGGTTGCTGAAATCGATATTATCCAAAAGATGATGCGTTATTTTGACAAGACCACATTATGAAGGTACTAACCTTCTTAAGAAAAATTAGCCAAGGTAAAATTTATTATTTTAAGGAGAACTTTTATGAGCCAAAAATTTAAAATTCAGTATCTCATAAGTTAATACCTCAATAACTCTTGACATATGCCATATTTTCGGGTAGGAATAAATTCGTTAGATTTCAAATTTGAAAACAATATATGGCTTGTGACTATAGGCTAGGCGATTTCTTGTGACCGATTTTACGGTTTTAGTTATCAACTGGTTTTTGACAAAAAATATACCATTTGAAACGAATTTATTTTTAGGTGTCCACCATATTTACAGATTTACACCATCTACAACATATTTTTTTTTTGAGTAAAATTCATTTAAAGTTGCTACTAACACATACATAAAACATACATGCTGTGTGTGTGTATATTAAATTTGTGTTGAATTGTGAATTGGCTAAAATTTATTAGCATACCTTAAGGCTCTTATAAAATTATTTATTAACAAACCCGTGTGCTCAACGGATATTTATAATGAAATTTAATAAATATTATTTAAAAATTTTATGAATTTTATTTAAATATTCACAATTTTTATATATATGTAGATGACCAAAACATTGAAAGAAAAAAATTTTATAAAAAATTAAATTTTCTAGAACTTGCACTCGAATTTGGGCCTTGCTTGTATACATACAAAGCTAAAACCAACTTTTTTACCCCCTAAACATGAGACATGTAGCAAAAAATATTCTAATTTCATCACGGGTTGCAAAAGAAAGATGTTTTGGAGACCAAGCTAAGGCGTATAATTTCACCCCCATCTAAGGTCGTCTAAGTGCCCCTAAACTAATAAAATTTACGGCGAATAATTGTATTTAGTAGCCTGGTACTCTGCAGAAGTGATTAATTTGGTTTTGTGAAAATAAAACAAAAACAACTATTAATAATAATATTAAGGGGGAAAAATATATATATTTCATAACCTTCAAAAAAATCGGAAAAAATTCTCAAAATCTTTTGTGCTATAGGAATTCATCGGGAGGAAAAAATTTTCAAAAAAAAGTTTAGAAAATAATTTCTAATCCAAAATTTAAGGCAAAATTTACAAATAAAACAATTAATACTGACGAATTAGGGAGATGAATAAATGTAAATAAATTTGATTATACTTGATTGTAGAAAATTCTAAAAAAAAAGTCTAGAGATAACAAATACATATATATTTTTCCGCTTGAAGTCCTATCACATTTACCTGAGCTTCATTAGCTATACCTAAAGAAACCCATATTTAAACACAATTTCATACTACAGCCTAGAATTTTATATTTAATATACTTTCCATTGAAATGTCCTTCATTAAAAATTCTTTACAATCTTTTTGATAGCAAAGTTTTTGTTTTTTTTCTGTAAATTTTAGTACAGAGATATAAATTTATTTTTTAAAGAAAAACAATAACCATTATGCAAAAACTTTTGCCAGCAAGGAATCTATATGTACGAGTATATCGAATATTCTCAGAAAAATAAACAAATATAATATTATTGTTATGGGCATGTACTAGATGTTGTTAAAGTAGAAGTACTAGTTGTTGATGCAATATAATTGTTATTGTTATGTTTGTGATTATTTTAAGGTTCAATGCACAGCTGTGTTTGAGAGATAAAATTGCAGTGGTTATGACTTTAATATACACTCAACTTGTTATGCCAGTTTGTGCTCGTTTATTGAAGTCATAATGTTAACATTATTTTTTGAAAAGTATATAAAATACAATTGCAGACTTAAGTTTGTAAAATTACTATATTTCGAAAAAAATCTAAAAAAGAAATAAAAGTACATCAGAATGATACAATCTGGTAAAAGGTAGTTAAATAATATGTTGTCTGCCAGTTAGCCGGGAAGTTACAAAAATCCGCCTCAAACAAGCACATCGGCAAAGGGAGTTAAATACAATTATATAAAAAGAATGTATTTTTTCCGCTGTAGTAGCTTCGCTCTAAATATTTTCTGCTGCAGTACTTGAACTTTGACTATTTTCCGCTATAGAAGTTTAAATATGAATAAATCGGTCTGGCTAGTGGGGCAATGCACATCCGTTGCCGGATCATGTGAAACAAAAAAAAAATCGAAATGGGTTTAAAAGGTGATATGTTTACCTAGCTAATCAGGAAGAGTTTTTTTTTTGGCAGCATTTTGAAGTGAAAAACACGACTTTTGCTATAAAATTTCGGGGAATTTATTTTAAAAAATTGAGAAATAAAAAATTTAAAAAAACTCTTGTTGATTGATTGCCTGTTCATTTATGTGTATATATAGGTGTATAAAATTTCAAAAGGATTGGTCAAGTAGATTTTGAGTTATAATGTTTACGGACTTAAAAAATGTTGTTTGCGAAAAAATTGATTTGCGAAAATGTTGTTTGCGAAAAAATTGAAACGCTGTATCTTCATTAGTTTTGCTCTGATTTACTTGACATGTTGTACATTAAAAAAAAAGAAAATGAAAGTTTTAAAATCTTATCCCATTAAAAAGTATTTTTTTTTCTTTATATTAGTAATTTTTTCTTCCATAATTACGTATTTAAAAAAAGTAAATTTTCATGACAATTTACCTTCTCCTTGAAAATCGTCTTCAAAAATTACAATTTCTTTAAAAAGTACATTAAAAAAAGTACATTTTCTTAAAAACAACCTTTTCTTAAAAAAAGGAAATTTATCTTTAAAGACATTTTCTTTAAAAAATGATTTTGCTTAAAAAGTACTTTTGCGTAAAAAAGGACCTTTAAAAAAAAAGTACAATTTCTAAAAACCTTAAAAACACATTTTTTTAAAAATTTGACTTTACTGAAAAAGCACCCTTTCTTAAAAAAGTATCTGTTCATGAAATAGTAACCTTTAAAAAAAATACCTTTATTTAAAAAATACCTTTCCTTCGAAATTTACCTTTAAAAATTAAATTTTCTTTAAAGAAAGTCTTAAAAATAATTACCTTTTCTTAGGAGAACCTATTCTTAAAAAAGTAAATTTTTCTTTAGAAAAAAAATTTTTGTTGAAAAGTACCTTTTCTTTAAAAAGTAAATGTTTTTAAAAAAGGATATTTTTTCATAAAAAAGAAAAATTTCGTAAGAAAATAAATTTTCTTAAAATAGTAGCTTTTTCTTCTAAAATTACCTTAAAAAAAACATTATCATGAAAATTTAGGTTCAATTTCGTTAGGTACGTAAATTCCAAAAAGTAAATTTTTCTTTAAAAAGAACCTTTTCTTTAAAAAGAACCTTTTCTTTAGAAGGAGTCGTTTCTTTATGAAGAACGTTTTCTTTAAAAAGTACCTTTTCTTAAAAATGCCCTCTTCTTTAAAAATGAATGTTGTTAAAAAAGACTATTTTCGTAAAAACATTTTCATAAAAAAGTACATTTTCTTAAAAAGTGCCTTTTCTTAAATAAATATATATTTTTTTAAAGAAGTACCTTTTCTTTGAAAAGAATATTTTTACACAAAAGTACCTTTTCTTTGAAAGGAAACTTCAAATAAGTACCTTTTATAAAAAGTTCCTTTTCTTAAAAAGTTAATTTTCTTAAAAAAAGTACATTTCCGTCCAAAAGTACCTTTTCTTAAAAACGTACGTTTTCTCAAAAACAGTACCTCTTTCGAAAAACGTACCATTTCTTAAACAAGTACCTTTTCTTATATCTATATATATGGGGGTTTCATGTCAAGTGCACCAACTCTTGAAACCGATGTCTTCCGATCGGGATAAAATTTGCACCAAGGTTAGTCCTATTGGATAGTAGTTAGACATACTTTTTCAATAAGATCGGTCCAGATCTCTCTGAGTTAGAGGGGATCAAAATTTGACATTTTGGTCAAACAGGTGTTTTTTCTCATCCATGTAACTTATTAACTATTGTTCTTAGAAAATTTTCTCCCAAATAGTTTAGATAGCTATTTCTTCAATATTTCGGAAAAAAATACTTAAAAAAAAAAAAAAATTTAGACTCTTTTTTTGTTAAATTAAAGCATTTTTTGCCTTTTTTTCAAAAACGGCATTTTTTTTTCATAAGAAAGCTTAGGATTTTTCCATTGAGCTTTTTGGTCGCTTAGTGGGATGGGAGTGGGATATCTGAACACGAGGATGTTAAAATTGGCTTCACGAAATTTACCCAAATGATGCCAAAACATTGCGTTTTGGCAGGAAGCAGCGGAACTCACACAGTATGCGTTTGCATTTACCATGAAAATGTTAAACTGATGTTGAAGGAAATCAACTTAAAGTAATTAACAGATGATTCGGCTTAAGATTTACACGATTACCGCGATTGCCTTAAATTGACTATGCCGAAAACCACATGCACCATAGAAAATTTAATCAACTCTTCAGATCGAGAATATATAGAGGAGGTCAAATTTGATTCTTGGATTCAGACTGACAGATGCACATTGAAAACAATCATTTTAAATGTGGATGATTTTGTGGAAGAAATGTGTACAGCATTGCTAAACTTGAGAAACCATGACTTTTTAGTCAAAGGGCAATGGTCATTCTTCAAGGATTTGAAGATACATTTGAAGTCTGGTGAATTCGTTATTTCATATGATTTCGCAGAAAACTATAAATATGTTCTTCAGGATGCCGTACAAGCATTCCACTTCAATAACGACCAAGCAACTATATTCACAGTAGTTATTTACTACATGAAAGATGAAAAACTGGAACACAAAAGTATGGCAATCATATCCGACTATTTAAAACATGATACCGTTGCAGTTTATGAGTACCAGAAGAGAATACCAAAATTTCTAAAATCTGAACTTACAGTAAAGAAGGTATACTACGTTTCGGACGGAGCACGTCAACATTTTAAAAACAAAAGTAGCTTGGCAAATCTTATGGCCCATGAAGATTTTGGAATGCCAGCTGAGTGGCATTTTCATCCTACTGCTCATGGTAAAGGAGCATGTGATGGTATTGGAGCAAACCTTAAAAGAAATGCAGCGAAGTATAGCCTCCAGTGCTCTGATCAAGATCGCATCTTAGATGCGACCGCTTTATTCCTTTGGGCATAGAGTTATTGTAAAGAAACTAAAATAGTTTTTAGTAGCAAAGAGGATCATCAGGAAACATTGAAAACACTGAAGAGCAGATTCGATGTTGCGGTAACAATCGATGGCACCGCTCAATACCATGCTTATATACCGCTTGTTGATGGAAGACTCAAGTTGAAAAAGTTTTCTGCCTCTATTCAATGCGATTTCTTTCCAAAGACAACAAATAAACCAGCAGCGAAATCAACAGCTGAACCTAGTAACGCCAATAAAGGATTGACAAAAAACGCAGTAAATAAAGGCGACAAAAAAGCTCGATGAAAGACTGGGTATTTAAAAATTTACAAGACTTAAATACTTCATCAGCTACAATAAATTAAGTATAAAAATAGTTATGATATAATTAAATAAATTTTAATAAATTATTTATCTTTTTTTTTAATATTATTATTATTATACATTAATTTAATAATTATTAAAAATAAATAAAAAATAATAATTTTTCAACATTTCTATAGAAAAAAGCGATTTTTTTTAATTAGGTGTGTTATATACCTTCGGAAAGTTTAGTTTGTCTAGTTTCTCAGTATAAGTTTTATTTGTAAGGTTTTAGTCACAAATAGGAAAAAATTCAAAATAGTGCATTTGTGAAAAATTGAAAAACCGTTGTCTTGAGTTACAAAACATTTATTTTGATAGATATCCCACTCCCATCCCACTAAGCGACAAAAAAGCTCTTAAAAGAAAAATCCTAAGCTTTCTTATGAAAAAAAAAAAAAATTCCCTTTCTGAAATAAAAGGCAAAAAATGCTTTAATTTAGCAAAAAAAAAAGTCAAAAAAAAAATTTTTTTTTTTAAGTATTTTTTTCCGAAATATTGAAGAAATAGCTAGCTAAACTCTTTGGGAGAAACTTTTCTAAGAAAAATAGGTAATAAGTTACATGGATGAGAAAAGACACCTGTTTGGCCAAAATGTCAAATTCTGATCCCCTCTAACTCAGAGAGATCTTGACCGATCTTGTTGAAAAATTGTGTCTAAATTACCATCCAATAGGACTAACCTTGGTGCAAATTTCATCCCGATCGGAAGACATCGGTTTCAAAAGTTGGTGCACTTGACATGAAATCCCCCATATATATATATATATACATATGTATGTTTAAATTTTGTAAACTGGGTAATAATATTCAAAATTCCTTAGAAAAGAATTTCAAAAGATTCAATTTGTTTCATCATTCCTATGTTTGTTGTTCATTATGATGATGAATGCATATGATTGCAAAATCCTACTCACTATTGATAATCTTTACAATATTCATTCCCCCACAATTCACATAATGATGGTGTTTGATAATAATGATTATAATGTATTTAGCTTTTTGATCAACAGAAACGTTTCATCATTGATTAGAATATTAAAATGCGTGTGTGTAACGTAAGTGTGTAAAAGACCACACCAATAGTTAGAAATATAACACAGGCAAATTCTGCAGTTAGGCAACTCAACTTTATCGTACTGATTATCATAGGCGTTTGTGCGAGTGTCTTGCATAAATTTTAAAGCAATTGTCTACAGATACAAAATACTACCTAGTAAGTACTAAATATTGCCACAACATATAGATAGACTAAAGACTAAAGAGTGCTGAAAATTCTCAGCTTTAGTCGAATATAGTAGAAGTTGTTGCATGGCTTACAAATCATACCTACACACAAATATGTTGAGGATTTTCATCAAGAGTATAAAAATGACATGTTGCTTGATACTCAATGAATGTTCATGTCATTTACAAAATACACTTTTATAAATGTGTGTATGAATGTTTGAGTGTGCATAATAAAAACACATCTAGACACGTTATTTTCAAATTTGCATAAGTAGCGTTACAATACTGTACTAGACTAAATACATATGACAGTGTGTGTTATCTGTATAGACAAGAAGTAGCAGAAGAATTGTATTTCATCATTTTACTAAAGAGTGGTGACAGTAATCTGATGAAATGAGAGGCCTTATATTCCCTTATAAAAATGACAAGTAAAATCTATAGCTCCAACTCTATGCGTAGATGCAAGTATTTGTAATGTAAGTGAATGACTGAATAACTGACTGACTGAATGACTGTTTGACTAAAAATTGCCTTAAATGCAAGGCATTATAAATTATTCAACAACGTCTTGTGTTTTGTGTAAAGACAAGTACTTTGAATAAATTAGCTGAAAACTGCAAATGCATCATAGACACACAAACACACATACACACACACACACATAATCTTACAGAGTCACGCCCATTCTATTTATCAGCCATACACTCATTTGACGTACATTTACAATCAACCATAATACAATTTAATTTGCATACCAAAGTCAAAATGTTTAATTGCATAAAACGTTTAGGGGTTTTAATTAAAAAATGTTTAAGGCATTCCAAGAATAGAGTAAGAAAAAATTCCAAAAGATATTAAATGAAGGAGTTTAAAGAAGCATGGAGTTATCCTTTTAAATAATTGAAACCAAAAGAAGGCCATATTGCACATATTAGCTTACACAGCCTCAAAATAACATTTTTATAAGCCAGAATATATACTATACATTTTTTAATGCAATTTTAAATCCTAAAGTTTGCAAAGAAAGGTAACAACGTTGTACATACTCCTGATTAATGAGTTTTTGCTTGTGTTTTAAATTCCTGAAAAATTGGATTTTAGTATGAAATTGCGAAAAATATTTTATGTCACAATGGCAAAATCTTAGAAATGGTGGTACGTGCTTTATTATTCTAAGATGAAGAAAATGCCAAAATTGATTAAAATCTCTTTGATTTATATGTAACATACAGGAGAATAGCGCTATGAAATGAACTAGTGTTGAATTAACTACACAGGCCTAGAAAATATTTTCCACTGTGATCTTAGATAATTTTCAAATAACTCAAGAGCTCGGTATACAAGAAATTCTGCTGCCAGTTTAAGAATTTACTTGAGAAACCAGGTCTCAGTGTGGATACTGTAGCTTAAATTATAGGCCTTAAATGCAGCCCTAAAAACAGGAAAAAATTCTGCTAGATGTAAATAATTTTAAGTCTTTATTTTGTATTGTATCACAATTTTGATTATCTATAGCATATTTTTGGGCTACGTGTAAATATCTTTATATAGTAAAGCTCATCAATAACTCGATAAACGATGAACGTTGAATGGGTAAAATCATTTCGGCATATGTATATATTCACTAAGCAGGAATTTTTTTTTGGAAATTTTCTTGTTAAACGGAGAAAAACGGCATTTGTAAACGGCATCTTCTAAACAAATGACTATAACGAAGAGTATGAAACTTGATATGAAGATTCTACGAGGGAAATACTTTTTTTCTGAGGTTAAAGCGACCAAAAAGAAAAGAGTTGTACACTTTTTACCTTTTAAACAAGTGAATTTATATAAGAAATTTAGTGTGTAGATTCCACCAAACACACAAACATTAGCCAAAACGAATTGTAAATTCTAATGTTAAGGGACTAAAATAGGCCAAGAAGAAGTACTAACATTTGTATCTCTGGATACAATAATTTAGAAATATAAATTTTGATTATGTAGATTCCACCAACGAATCAAGAAATGTTTTTTTTCTTGACTACTGGTATAAGCAGCATAAATGATTGCGTTGCAAAATTAAATTCAGATCTTAATAAGATTTATACATGGGCAAGTGCAAATGGTTTATGCCTCAACCCCTCTAAATCAAAGTGTTTGATTTTTACAAGAAGAACAATGACACTGCCTTTTGAACCATTGATTATGTTAAACAACCAGAAAATTGAAATCGTATCAACAGCTAAAAATCTAGGTATTATTTTTAATGATAATCTCACATGGTCTAACCATATTACTTCTGCTGCTGGAAAACTTACTCAATGTGTAGAACGTTATGGAATACACAACATATAACCCTCCTTAACATTCGAATTTTGCTTGCAAAAACATATCTTATGACAACTCTACTAAATGGCTGCGAAATATATGCAAGCACTGATTCTAAGAGTTATAAAAAGCTTGAGTCCACTTTCAATGCAATTTTAAGATATATTTTCAATATTCGAAAATATGAGCCGATTTCGTACTACTCAAAAAAATTTACGGAGTAACATTTGAAAATTTGTTACTGTTCTTATATAAAGTTCTTCGTACACATCAGCCAACATATCTGTATGACAGACTCGTTTTTATGCGCACGGCTAGAAATCATCACATAATGTACATTAGATACCAAAATTTAGTATCCAAATGGCAATTTTATGTCTCCTCAATACGTCATTGGAATTCGCTACCATCGTCCATTAAAATTATAAGCAACGAAATGCATTTTAAGAGGGAACTTTTTAAATTTTTTAGCTGATCCTTTTTCTTATTTTTTTAATTTTTTTTTTTTCGGTGATCCGTTTATATTTTATATTTTTTATTTAACTAATTTTGTTTATTTTTATTTTTTTATATTATCTTATTTACTAATATTTGTATTAACATTTTTGGTTATAATTCGTTATTTTTTTTTCTTTAAAATTATTTAATATTTTTATATTTACCATTATTATTTTTTTAAGACAAATTTATTCAAATTTTCTATTTCAATTCAATGTAAAACTCCTATACTTTAATTATAAGATTATAAATCTTGTTGTATGGGAAATCATAAATAAATAAATAAATAAATAAATAAATAAATAAATAAATAAACAAATAAATAAAAAAAGTAAATTTTTTGGTATGTACACATCTATACGCTAAGGGGGGGGTTTAAAAATCTATTTCACAATACAATCTCAAAAACAGCATAGAAAGTAAGAAGTTAAACATAAACGGTGTGAACTATGAGTATATTCGTGCAATGATTATGATATAAAATTATTTCAGCTAATTCAACAACCTCTGCTATAACAACATTGAAATTTTTACAATATAAATGTATAACGTATAACTCAACAATCCCACAAGTATAACGCTATTACTAACATAAAAATTATTTCGGATAATTCAACAACCCCAACTATAACAACCAGTTGAAATAAAAAAAAACATTTTTGTATTAGCTGAGCCCCTGCAGGGGTTTGCTATAAGTGATACATAGATGGCGCTCTCTGTTTGATTCTACTACTATATGTGTAAATAGATGTGTACACATCTCCCCTGTCATCGGAGACACATAGTTTTTTTTAAGAGTATCTTATTTAAAAAGTTCCTTTTTCTTCAAAAATTACTTTTTTTTTTTAAGTTCCTTCTCTTCAAACAGTACCTTTTCTTGAACAAGTGCATTTTCTTAAAAAATACCATTTCATAAAAAAGTCTTTTTATTACATTTTTCCTAAAACAGTCCATTTTCTTAAAAATTAAATTTTCTTAAAAAGTCAATTTTCTTGAAAAACTTCAATTTCTTCAAACAATTAATTTTCTTAAAAAAGTGAATTTTCCGTAAAAATTACCTTTTCTTAAAAATAACATTTTCTTAAAAGAAAAATAAATTTTTTAAATGAGTAAGTATTCTTAACAACGTAAATTTTCTTAAGAAGTTCCATTTTGTTAAAAAAAATATATTTTCTAAAAAAGTGCCCTTTCTTGAAAATATAAAATGTCACTGCTTAAAACAGTATCTTTTCTTGAAAAGAGTACATTTTATTAAAGGACATTTTCGTAAACAAGTAGCATTTCATAAAATGGTACATTTTCATAAAAAGTACATTTTCTTGAAAAAATTTTCTTTTCCTATAAAAGTGCATTTTCTTAAAAAAGGTAAATTTTCTTAAAAAGCACACTTTCTTGAAAAAGTTCTTTCCCTTTAAAAAGTACCTTTCTTTAAAAAAGTACATTTTATTAAAAAAGTACCTTTACTTAAAAATTACATTTTCTTAAACAAATACAAACAAGTTTTCTTAAAAGAGTAAATTTTCTAAAAAAGTTCCATTTTGTTAAGAAAAAGTACATTTTCTAAAAAAGTGCCCTTTCTTGAAAATGTTAAATATAACTACTTAAAAAAGTACATTTTCTTGAAAAAAGTAATTTTTTTTAAAGGACATTTTCGTAAACAAGTAGCATTTCTCAAAAAAGTAAATTTTCTTAAAAAGCACATTTTCTTTAAAAAGTCTCTTCTCTTTAAAAAATACCTTTCATTAAAAAAGTAAATTTTCTTTAAAAAGTCCTTTCTCTTTAAAAAGTACATTTCGTTAAAAAAGTACCTTTTCTTAAAAATTTAATTTTTTAAAAAAAGTAACTTTTCTTAAAAAAGTTCAATTTTGTTAAAAAAAAATACATTTTCAAAAAAAGTGACCTTTCGTGAAAATGTAAAATTTAACTACTTAAAAACTATCTTTTGTTGAAAAGAGTAAATTTTTTTAAAGGACATTTTCGTAAACAAGTAGCATTTCTTAAAATAGTATATTTTCATAAAAAGTACCTTTTCTTGAAAAATTTTCTTTTCTTATAAAAGTGCATTTTCTTAAAAAAAGTAAATTTTATTAAAAAGAACATTTTCTTTAAAAAGTCCTTTCCCTTTAAAAAGTGCCTTTCCTTAAAAAAGTACATTTTCTTAAAAAAGTACCTTTTCTTAAAAATGACATTTTCTTAAAGAAAAAGTAAATTTTTTAAGAGAGTAAATTTTCTTTAAAAATTCCATTTTGTTAAAAAAATACATTTTCCAAAAAAGTGCTCTTACTTGAAAATGTAAAATTTAACTACTTAAAAAACTACATTTTCTTGAAAAGAGAAAATTTTTTTAAAGGATATTTTCGTAAACAAGTAGCATTTTTCAAAATAGTATATTTTCATAAAAAGTACCTTTTCTTTAAAAATGTTCTCTTCTTATAAGAGTACATTTTCTTAAAAAAAGTACATTTTCTTAAAAAGCACATATTCTTTAAAAATTCCTTTCCTTAAAAAAGTACCTTTCTTAAAAAATTAAATTTTCTTAGAAAAGTACCCTTCCTCAAAAAAGTACCTTTTCTTAAAAATGACATTTTCTTAAAAAAAAAAAAATAAGTTTTCTTAAAAGAGTAAATTTTCTTAAAAAAGTTCAATTTTGTTAAGAAAAAGTACATTTTCTAAAAAAGTGCCCTTTCTTGAAAATGTTAAATGTAACTACTTAAAAAAGTACCTTTTCTTGAAAAGAGTAATTTTTTTTTAAAGGACATTTTCGTAAACAAGTAGCATTTCTTAAAAAAGTAAATTTTCTTAAAAAGCACATTTTCTTTAAAAAGTCCCTTCTCTTTAAAAAATACCTTTCATTAAAAAAGTACCTTTTCTTTAAAAAGTTTTTTCTCTTTAAAAAGAATATTTCGTTAAAAAAGTACCTTTTCTTAAAAATGTAATTTTGTTAAAAAAGTATCTTTTCTTTAAAAAAGTTCCATTTTGTTAAAAAAAATACATTTTCTAAAAAAGTGCTCTTTCTTGAAAATGTAAAATATAACTACTTAAAATAGTATCTTTTCTTGAAAAGAGTAAATTTTTTTTTAAAAGGTAGCATTTCTTAAAATAGTATATTTTCATAAAAAGTACATTTTTTTGAAAAATTTTCTTTTCTTATAAAAGTGCATTTTCTTAAAAAAGGTAAATTTTCTTAAAAAACAAATTTTCTTAAAAATGACATTTTCTTAAAGAAAAAGTAAATTTTTTAAGAGAGTAAATTTTCTTTAAAAATTCCATTTTGTTAAAAAAAATACATTTTCCAAAAAAGTGCCCTTACTTGAAAATGTAAAATTTAACTACTTAAAAAACTACATTTTCTTGAAAAGATAAATTTTTTTTAAAGGATATTTTCGTAAACAAGTAGCATTTTTCAAAATAGTATATTTTCATAAAAAGTACCTTTTCTTTAAAAATGTTCTCTTCTTATAAGAGTACATTTTCTTAAAAAAAGTAAACTTTCTTAAAAAGCACATTTTCTTTATAAAGTCATTTCTCTTCAAAAAGTACCTTTCCTTAAAAAAGTATCTTTTCTTAAAAAAGTAAATTTTCTTAGAAAAGTACCTTTCCTTAAAAAAGTACATTTTTAAAAAATGACATTTTCTTAAAAAAAAAATAAGTTTTCTTAAAAGAGTAAATTTTCTTAAAAAAGTTCCATTTTGTTAAGAAAAAGTACATTTTCTAAAAAGGTGCCCTTTCTTGAAAATGTTAAATGTAACTAGTTAAAAAAGTACCTTTTCTTGAAAAGAGTATTTTTTTTAAAGGGCATTTTCGTAAACAAGTAGCATTTCTTAAAAAAGTAAATTTTCTTAAAAAGCACATTTTCTTTAAAAACTCCCTTCTCTTTAAAAAATACCTTTCATTAAAGTCCTTTCCCTTTAAAAAGTACATTTCGTTAAAAAAGTACCTTTTCTTAAAAATGTAATTTTGTTAGAAAAAAGTACCTTTTCTTAAAAAAGTTCCATTTTGTTAAAAAAAGTACATTTTCTAAAAAAGTGCTCTTTCTTGAAAATGTAAAATATAACTACTTAAAATAGTATCTTTTCTTGAAAAGAGTAAAATTTTTTTAAAAGGACATTTTCGTAAACAAGTAGCATTGTACGTTGTCGTAAAAAGTACCTTTTCTTGAAAAATTTTCTTTTCTTATAAAAGTATGTTTTCTTAAAAAAAAAAAAATCCTTTAAAATGTTACTTGTCTTAAAAATAAGTTTCTTAAAAAAGAAAATTTTCTTCAAAAACTGCATTTTCTTGAATATATACGTTTTATTAAAATATTACCTGCTCTTAAAAAGTGTATCTTTTTAAAGGTAAATTTTCGTAAACAAGTAGCTTTTCTTAAAAAAGTAAATTTTTTTAAAAAAAGGATACTTTCTTGAAAAATTACCTTTTCTTATAAAGTGCCCTTTTCTAAAAAATAAATTCTAAAAGAAGTTTTTTTTTCTTAATGAATAAATTTTCTTAAAAAAATTTATTTCATTCACAAAGTACATTTTCTTAAAAATTACCTTTCTTAAGAAAGTAAATTTGCTTAAAAAAGTTTTTTTAACACGTTGACTGCCACGGCAATTTTCAGAATTCCGGTCTAAGAGCCAATAAAAATATTCTTTTATTTCTTGATTTTGAATAAATTTTTTACAATTATCTTTTCTGTTCATTTATTAATAAATTTTCTGTTCATGTAGGCCAGCATTGATTTTTTGTTCTCTCCAGAAGCCATCTATCCAAATTAGCACCGATATATATGACTTCAATCGTGGCTGCACGAATATGGCATGTAAACACAGTACGAGATAACTCGTAGTCGGCATCTTAGCAAAGAACCAAGTTAACTCGAGTTAACTCGAAGTTGGCAGTCAACGTGTGAACAAAGTAAATTTTCTTAAAAAAGTATCTTTCCTTAAAAATTTAATTTTCTTTTAAAATAGCTTTTCTTGAAAAAAATTTTGTTGCTAAAAGACAGATTTAAGTTATAATTAAATTTTGTGTTTCAAATATTAACTAAAGCGTTCATCAAAAAATATATTTCGACGAATGCCTTACTAGTTACTACACACGTAGGGAGTATGATTTGAAGTCCCGTTAACCTTTTGTAAATAAAATAAAAATTGCTTTGTTTTTCTATTAAGCCTTTCTGGTCCAACTTTTTGAGACCTTACCAAAATTGTACTTATCCTTTGTTTTAGTTACTTCTTTACTATATTTTTTTAAAAGTATACAATGTGTTCATTTTATTCCTAGACAAATAACGACTGAATGATGTTGTTTTTATTGGTAGTAGTTTTAATTAAAAACAATATACTTTTTGTAAACAAAAACTACTTTAATAACTCAACTTGATATACTTCAAACACATAAATAATAAAACAAAAAGAAAATAGAGAAAAAAACACAACAACATCAAAACGAGCTGAACTAAACAATTACCAAAAGGAGATACTGTAGCAAAAATATTTGTTGAAAAAAAAGAAATGTATAACAAAGTTTTTTTTTTCTAATTGTTGTTTGATATATATTTTTTTTAACAAAATAAATATAAAATGTAGTTTTTTGTAGTATTTATTTTGTTTTTGTTGGTAATAAAATAGAATTCAAAGTGTACTTACCCTTGCTAGCACCGTCCGGACCTCTGAGTATGGTACACTCCTCTATAGTGCCAAAGGGATTAAAAATTTGTCTAACATCCTCTTCGGTTTGTTGTTTGCTTAACATACCAACAAATAGTTTGCGATCTATATTATGCTCTGTATTTGTAGTAGTAGTAGTAGTAGTGGTAGTGGAGGATGTTGTTGGTGTAGTAATGTGGCGTTGGTGTGTTGGTAACAAGAGTGTGGCCGTTTTTGTGGGATGTGATAATGGTGATGTTTTTGGATATATAGTTCGTTTTGGTTTGTTTGTTTGATGATTAAGAGTATAGTTTATTTTTTTTTAAAACAACAACGGCATACAAAAACAATAATAAACATTACATTACATGGAAAGGAAACGGGTGAGGAATTCATCATAAAAATAGAAAAAAAAACGAAATAAAAATTAATATTTTTTTTATTAATAATAAAAACAAAGGAATATATTAAGGGGAAATTAGGTGAAAAAAAATACAGCGAATACAAAAAGTCAGCCCGCATTAACAAACGTTTACATAACAAATATTTATTTTTTGAAAATTTAAAAAAATATTAATGCATTTTTGTTAAAACAAAAACAAAACGCTCAATACAAGTAACAACATTGATATTACGTTTATTGTATGAAAAAGAAAAAATAAACAACAAATTAAAGTATAATTAATAATATGTTACAACATTGATAAATTTTATAGTTAAGATTAATAAATATTTGAAATAGGTATTAATTAAATTTAAATATTTTTTTTTTTAAGAAAAAAACAAGTGTAAATGTGTTTATAAACGCGAGCGAGCAAAAATTTTGCATTTCAAATGGTAAAAAACATACAAAAAATTGTGAAAATCATAAGAACCAATTCAATATTTTTATTTTTATTATTATTTTTGGAGAATAATTAAAAAAAAAAAAAATTTAAGAGAGCCAATTGTGTTTTGTGTTTTTTTTTGGATTTTGATCGAATTATTTGTAGAAAAATTTTGTCAGTTTATTTTCGGTAGAGCACACAAAAAAAGAAAAAAAGAAGAAAAAAGATGAAAAAATATTGATTTAGTATTATTTTTCTTTTTTTTTTTAAATAAATATTTTCTATATAGCATTAACAACTTGAAAGAAAAAAATACATATACATAATAAAAACACACTTAAACTATCAAAAAATATTTAAAAAATACATTATTTAACAAGCTTAGACTCTAGATTGTAAATAAACAAAAAATTTTAATTTATTTAAGAGTCTTTTCTTGTTAAAGTTGTCTTAAATTACGCACAATTACACACATCACAACATTCATATAAGAAAGCTTTTGTTGCTTAAAACAACTAAAACAAAACTACAAAAAAGAAAAAAAATTCAATAACATTGCATACTTTTTGGCAAAAACTTTAACTTATGACCATCAGAGACGTTTTGATATTTTGTTTTGTTTGGAAACTAGGTTCGTATAACCTAGAACATTCGAATAATAAATGGTTAACTTAACTGTCTTTTATTCATTGCAAATCATTAAATCACACAAGCCTATGTAAGATGTAACTAAGGGATATTTTAATAATTTAAATGGTCCTTCGAACTGACAAATCATATTAACAGTTTTCTCAAATAGAAGAAAAGATAATTAAAAAAAATTTAAAAACAAAAAATTAGTGTCTTGATTCGTATATGAATTTAGTTAGGCATATCTACGAATTTTAAAAGGTTCTCCCCACCGAACTTTGTGCTACCTTTTCCTCTCTTTAACAAAAAAAGGAAGCTGGTAACCTCAGTTCGTTTATTAGATGCTAGTATTATAGTATGTGATTGTCAAATTTTGAATCACGCAAATTTAATTATTCGTTATGATACAAAAATAACCTTGGAGTCAGTACTAAAGGAGGAACGCCAACCAGTTTTTTTTACAAAACAAGTGTATTCTTTTAAAGTAAATTCAAATTAACAAACATAAATTCTTAAGGGCTTCTAGTACCTTAAATCCTAATTAGTCTTGAAGAAACAGGGCAACACACACTAATATAAAGCAAGCCTGTAAAAACAGTAAAATACGGCTAGCTGATTTTTTGCCTATACGTAATACATATTTACCAAAAAATTTTGCAATTTCAGAAATAAAATTAGTAAAAACCATTATTTTAAGTTTATGGACGGAATAAGTAAATACAATTCTTTAATTTTTCCAGATTGAAGTAGCTAAGTCGGTGAGTATAAATTATTTTTATATTAAAAATCATTAACTTAACAAAAATAAATTTCATATATGTACAGTGGGTGTCAGCTTATTTGATGCAAGCAAAATCGAAATATAAAAATCGTTGAAATTCTAAAACTAAATGAAATTTTAAAAAAATTTAAAAGACAGTTTAATAAGAAGCATTTTTACTTCAGAATTAGTAATTTATTTATTTCATATTTTATACTCTTTTAAAAAAATAATAACAAAATCAAAAAAAGTAAATTTTCGAATTAATCAGCTTATTTGATGCAACATGTTATGAACTAAAAAATAACATACGTTTTGGTCAAAAAGTTTATTTTAATATTTTGTATGGTAACCCTTTTGCTCTAGAACAGCTTTAAGCTGATTTGGCATGGAGTCAACAAGTTTTTGTGTTATTTCTGGCGTTATTTTGTTCCACTCCTCTAGCAATGCAGTTTTCAAGGTTTCTTTGCTTGAAATGTTGTGGTTTCTGATTTTGTTTTCCAATAATGCCCATAAATTTTCAATCACGTTTTAATCTGGAGACTGTGCAGGTGGTTCTATTAAATGAGGGTAGTTCCATATAAGCCAAGTTTGAACTACACTTGACTTGTGTTTAGGGTCGTTATCCTGGTAAAAACGGAAGTTGCTGCTTAAACCCAGTTTTTCAGCACTTTGAACCAAGTTCCCTCTAAGAAAGTTCAGATACATTGTTTTGTCCATGTTACTTTCTATAAAAACTGTATTTCTAACACCCGTTGCGGGCATACAAGCCCACACCATAACGCTCCCACCACCATGTTTTACAGTCGCACGTAGGGTTTTCAATTGTAACTCTGTATTAGGCTTCCGCGTAAGACCTACCGTCTGAGCCAAATAAGTTAAATTTTGACTTGTCAACAAAAATTACGGTATTCCAGAATTCAATATTTTTTGATACATGGGTATTTGCGAAGGCTAGCCGGCAGATTTTATTATTTTTTGCTTATAAATGGCTTTTTCAAAGGTACTAGACCATGAAAGTCATGTGAGCGTAACACATGCCGAATTGTTGGTGCACTACAGTTTTTTCCAATACTATTGTGCACTTCGTCAGCCAATTTTTGTGCCGATAACCTTGGGTTTTGATTAATTTTTCTTATAATCCATCGTTCGTCGCTTTGATTCAGAATTTTATTTGGTGCAATTTTTTCCTTGTTTTTCACTCTATTCTCCTGCAAAAAGCGCTCTATTATGTGTTGAACTGTAGATGTAGCTCAATTTACTATTTCTGCTATTCTGCGTTGAGTTTTTCCAATTTTAAAATATTGAATGACCAACTCTCGTGGCTCTATGGTTGTGCGTCGACCCATATTTAAAAAAACCTGCTTATAACACTTGAACTTCCAAGAAAAGACTAAAATTATGCAAAGAGTAATAGAAAAGACAAACCCAAAGGAAACTGAAAAATAGTTGAATTCTATTTTAAAACGGTAACGGTATCATTACTGTTAGAAGTTCACTGCATCAAATAAGGTGATCGATTTGAGAAAGCTGCATTTTTTGTTTTTGTTATTTTTTTTTTCACAGAAAAATGTAGAATATGAAAAAAAGTATATATATGTTTTGTCGCCCTAATGTTGCCATATAAAATGTTTTTTAAATATTTTTATTGTTTGATTTAATTTAAGAGTTATAGCGGTTTTGCTTTGTTGGGATTGCTTGCATCAATTAACCTGACACCCACGTATAAGTTGTTTTCTCAATTTTTTTCCATTTGATTTTTTTTTCATTTACTTGTGTTTTGATTACATAATAATGCAAAAAAAGTTGTTCTCTTCTCTTTATCATCTATAATTCTCAACTCAACTTGTTTTTATAAAAAAAATTGAAATCGTCTATGATGCTTCTAGAGACTTTTTAAATATTATTTTTATTTATTAGATAATTGTGTCTATAGGATTTTTTTATTATTATTATTTTGATCTTTGTTTCAATTGTTCACATATTTCATTTGTTTTAACAGGAAAAAAGAAGGTGTAAATGAAATTCTAAACTGAAATGGGTTGAAAATTTCTGAAAATTTGGGTAAACCGGCTGACAACTTACGATGTAGATATTATTTAATCACTTGCTACATGATCTGTTAGTTATTGCTAGCAATTAACCTGATATCGGATGTCAAATGCATTATTGTCAATCGAAATGTGTCTGAAGTACGTCATCTCAAAATTTTTATAGAACATTTTAGATCACAATTATTCATTTGCAAACGATTGCGCAATAATGTTTAGATGCTTTAAAAAAAAAATCAAAAAAAAAAATTTTTTTTTTTGGCTTCACTTACCACTATACCGCAAATAAGAATTATATGTATGCATGTGTGTGGAAACTGAGAATAATAAAACAAAACTGTATTTCCACTAATAATTGGCCATTGAAAAGCTCTTTTATTAATAATTTTAAGAACAGCTATTTCTAAATTGATTAACACAAAAACGAAACACCCGTACTTTAATCCCGACACCCGCGAACATTTATACACGGTATTTGTGTGAAACTGCGACAGTAATGGCATGCACGATATTTTAAAAGTGAAAAAGAAATAAAAACAAAACAACAAAACACAACAACTTTTTTATATTTACACTTATTTTTCTTAATATTTTTGATTAAAAACTTTTATTTCTTATGAAATTTTGTGTCACTTTTTTGTATTGTTTTTAATAAATTTAACTTAATTTAATACGACCCGAATGTTGTCGCAAATGCCAATAAAAAGTGACCGGTGTCACACTAACGAAAGTGTAGTAAAGAAGGCCAAAGATAGTATAAAAAAGGAGTAACAACACTTGCTAATTTCAATTATTGAAGAAAAAATTTCAGTTCGATATGTATAGCTAGCTACAATCATAATATTTACTCTTTATTATAAATTTCTCTTTAACAAATTTCTGTCTCGCTCATTCTTGTACGCAGTTGCACATGCATTAGCCCGACATTATTCTCTTATTACCGCATTTGTATTAACATTCATTTCAACTTAAAGGCGTCTTACTAAATTTTATTTAGAGAAATAAATTATTAGTGAAAAAAAAATCTTAATTAATAAAATGTACATTAAATTAAATGTTTTTTTTTGATAAAAATCTACAAAATAAATCAGTTAAAGCGTGTTTGGATGTAGTTCCCATTAGTTGTAGTGGCTTATTTTGAGAGATGTCGTGTGTGTGTTTGACCACGACTTTAAAAGGGGGAGGGGGGTTAAAACCTTTTTTTTGCATTTTTTTCTGAATGCAAAGCATGTGTTGTGTAAAAATTTCAATTAAATTGGAGCAAAACTAACGAAGATACAGCGTTTCAAACAACCGGCCTCATACGGTATATAGCATATAAATAAGATTTTAAAAAATTTTAAATCGGTTTTCTCGTAAATAATATGTTCGAAGTCCGTGAGCATCATAACTCAAAATCTACTTAACCGATCCTTTTGAAATTTTATACACTATGTTTACACATAAATCAACAGGTAATCAGGGAGAGTTTTTTATTAAGATTTTTTTTTCCATTTTACAACAACGAATTCACCGAAATTTTTTAGCAAAAATCTTGTTTTTCACTTCAACTCTTTCTGATTTCCTACGCAAACATATTTTTTCAACGATACCACAAATATTATGCTATAGCGTGTGAATGAAGTATATGAACCAACATTATTCATATCTTAAAAAAAAAAAAAAAATCATAAGCAATGTCCGATTACTAGCAGATTCCAGGGCTCAATATTCGAGTGCAATTTCTAGGCAACTTTATTTCTCAACTTAGCCAATTCACAAACCAACTCTTTTTTGGTTTATTATTATGGTGAATGAAGATAACACATTCATTAACAAATTTAATAAACACACACATAGCATATGTATAATTTTATGTATGTGTTAGTAGCAGCTTTAAATGCAATTTTCTTAAAATAAAGGAACAAATTTAAAAATCTGTAAATCTGGTGAACAGCTAAAAAGAAATACCTTTCCAATAATATACATTTGGTCAAAATCGGGATAAAACGGTAGAACAAAACATCGGTCACAAGGAATCGCATAGCCTATTAATATTATGGATTAAAAGATTGTTCGCACCAGTATTTCATATTTATTATTTGCTGAAAAACCGGTAATAAATAATTTTAAATGACATGGCAATTTATTAAATAAAATCATCACTCATCTAAAATATAAAAATTAATTTTTTAAATAATTAATATTTTTGTAATTTTTCTAAAAAAAAAACTGTTCCAAATAATTTAAAAGAAATGAGTAATTTATTAAGTACAGTCAGATTTTGTTTAATACAACATAGCTGATATCTTAAGGACCACTTAAGAATTTTATATGGTCCTTCAAACTACTAAATCATATTTACAATTTTCTAAAAAACATTTTATAATTTATATAATTACCGACTTTAATAATAAAAATCAGTATTCTGATAAATAACTAAGAACTACTTTTAGTTAGGGGGCGTTTAATAATTTTACATGATCCTCTGTACAGGAATATCACTTATATATCGCACCTGTACCTCTAAAGTGAGTCAAATCAAAATTTACAAATTTTCAGTAGAGGCAAAAAACGGTTTTTTTTTAAAAATATTTACTATAAAATTTAAAAGCAGTTGTTTCGTTGTAAAGAATTGGGAATAATAAGTATACAACAGTAGTTGTTTTTGCGATTTTTTCAGTGATCGTCAAAAATAACAAGTTTTTGGGTGGAACTCAAAATATGTCTTTTTAGTGGATTCTAAAGAAGCTACGCTTATAACACAAAGAGGGTTACAACTGCATTTGTTTTTTTTTGCGAAAGACTAGAAATATCGATGTAAGATTTTTACAGTGGATAGATATGACCACTGTGTATGGTTTTCTTGCAAAAATTGAAAATCGAAAAATTTTGAGTTGACTCACTTTAGAGGTACAGGTGCGATATGTTATTTTTTGGTTTATTTTTAGTTACGCTTTATTTTAAAGCAGCTTATAATTTGGAAGAAACCTAAACAAAATCAGAAAGTAGTTCAATGTTATCGTTGTCAGAAATGGGGTCATATATCTACATTAGGGTGGCCCTTCGTTATATGGAGCAAAAAAAAGTGTTCAAACTGTCGGTCTCACCCCCTAGAAATATGCAAATAGCAAAAAAACTGAGAAATACAAAGTATTGGGCCAATCAAAAAACGTTTAGTCGTGGCGCAAAGCGATTGAAAATTTCAAGCGTGTTTATATGGGGAAAATACGACTTTTTTCAGATTTTACGAAAATTTCGTTCTTTAGTTTAATTTTTCCGACAAGCTGTTATACAATTCAGGATCAGTATTAAATTATCCCTTCAAAAGGCTATAAAACTTCAAAATTTAATAAAACCTCGCCAAGAAATAGCAAATGCCCCAGACCACTTTTGTGCCAAAAAAAACTAGGTCATGAAATTTGATGGCATTTTTTTCAACTTTGAGAAATTGATTAAAGCCATCATTCTTTTTTGGTCTCTATACTTATAAGTACTCAGATATGAGGCACTGTTTTATTACCACGTTGTTAACCTATTGCGCATTGAGAACGAAAATTGGAAATTTTCTGATAAATTTTTTAAAACTCCTTTTTCATGTTTGAAAAAACTTTCTTAAACAAAATTTAAAAAAATGAATCTATCACTTCAAGGTTTTATTAGATACATGTTGCAGATTAACTGTGTGAATTTTTAAGTAAATCCCTCTTCGAAAATTTTTTTGACAAGGATTTTATTTTTGCGGATTTCGAGAAAAATTGGATTTTTGTGAAATATTCTGTAAATGCACTCTTTCTAAATACTTTGTATCAAAAATTCATCACTTTTCTACTTTTAAATGTTATATTTTATACTAATAGCCTAGGGTTTCGGAAAAAAATAATATGACTCCATTAACCCTTTTGGAATTGGGCTCACATTCAAATATTTTGTAAGTGCTGTCCAATTTTTAGATGCGACACCTAAAATATAATAACCAAATGTGTAGAAGTTTCGGTCGAAAAATTTGGGATAAAGCCGAGAACGTTAACCCATTATTTACCAAGGCCAGCTTTGGATTTTAAGATATTTTTAAATAAAAATGCCCTAAAACGAGTTTTTCTATTAAATTTAAGAAAAATAATTTGGTTAATTTTTATTTATTTAACCATTCAGTGCTCCTGGGATCAAAATAATCCATTGTGATATATCTTTGGTGCAATTATCTGCTTATTGCTCGCAAATATAAATTAAAACAACTTTTAACTAATTTTGTTATAAAATTACTTTATGTAATAAAGTAATAGTTCTCATATTATTTTTTTCCGAAACCCTAGGCTATTAGGTTAAAATATAACATTTAAAAGTAGAAAAGTGATGAATTTTTGATAAAAAGTATTTAGAAAGAGTACATTTACAGAATATTTCACAAAAATCCAATTTTTCTCGAAATCCGCAAAAATAAAATCCTTGTCAAAAATTCTGGCAGAGGGATTTGCTTAAAAATTCACACTGTTAATCTGCAACATGTATTTAATAAAAGCTTATAGTGATAGACTCATTCTTTTAAATTTTGTTTAAGAAAGTTTTTTCAAACTTGAAAAAGGAGTTTTAAAAATTTTATCAAAAAAATTTCCAATTTTCGGTCTCAATGCGCAATAGGTTAACAACGTGGTAATAAAACAATACTTCATATCTGAGTACTTATAAGTATAGAGATCAAAAAAGAATGATGTCTTTAATCAATTTCTCAAAGTTGAAAAAATGCCATCAAATTTCATGACTTAGTATTTTTGGGCACAAAAGTGGTCTGGGGCATTTGCTATTTCTTGGCGAGGTTTTATTCGATTTTGAAGTTTTATAGCCTTTTGAAGGGATAATTTAATACTGATGCTGAATTGTATAACAGCTTGTCGGAAAAATTAAACTATAGAACGAAATTTTCGTAAAATCTAAAAAAAAGTCGTATTTTCCCCATATAAACATACTTGAAATTTTCAATCGTTTTGCGCCACCACTAAACGTTTTTTGATTGACTCAAAACTTTGTATTTCTCAGTTTTTTTGCTATTCGCATATTTCTAGGGGGTGAAACCGACAGTTTGAACACATTTTTTTTTAAGGGCCACGCTAATCTACATATTGCAATCTTTCTTTCGCGTGTGGTAAATGTTCTTTAAATCATGGTCCTGGAGAATGTTCCTTTACTCCTAGCGAAAAAAGTCATCCATGTTGTTTCAATTGCCAGAAATCTGGACATCCAGCTAATTGTTGCGGTTTTCCTGTTTTTAAAAACTATTTAGATCTGAAGCATTCTGTTTCTAATGCTACTATTTTTAGTTCTATAGACCGTAGTACAACTTCTTCAAGTTACTTTCATAAAGATTGCAATTCTTCAAATAAACTTAGTTTCGTAATTAATTTTTTTAAAATAGCTAAAATTTTATGTGAGCCATAAAATTTCCATAAAAATCAAAAACTTCATAAAAAATGTTTCATCAATGTACAAAACACAGGACAAGTCGGAGAATAGATTTAAATAGATTATTGCTTAAAAACAATAATAATGCTGATTCAGGAAATGTATTTAAAACAACGAAGAGTTTCTTTGAATGATTATTTTTATGATCTTTAACGTAATTAAGATTTACCATGATCTACGTCTGCATCAGAGATCAGCAGTGAATTTTTTTTCGTTACTCACAGTAATTTATGAAATTTTATAGAGATCATTGAAATTCAACTACTTTTATGTACTCATATTCACAATAACTTTGGTTTTTAAATTTAAGTAGTAATAAATATGAATCCAAAGTCGACTTTACACTCATGCCATCCTAAATCTGTTGGATTCATAAATCAAATCGGTTTGATTTATAATTTTAGGAAAATACTTATAAAGCTTACAATTGATTCAACTCATTTCACTCATCCCAGTACTATTTAGTACATCTTTATTTATCCTAGTAAAGGCTAACGCTCAAACTCACAGTATTTCAATGTTTGTATTCGAATCATTTTATTTTGCATCGTCTATACATCGTATATATATAGAAGGAGAGTTTAAATCAAGAACGTCAAAAATGAGTATCATGAGTACCGCACATTTTAGAGTAGATGTGAGGTTCGACAACATTTTAATAAATATGAATGCATATACGTACAAGAAATTATGAATCTTGATTTAACTCTACTCACTTTTTCAGTACTCATTGCATACCTCCTTCTTGTTATTTTGAGTGTTATTTTTAGAAATTTGTAACAAATTTTACCATATCATTAATTTCTTTTGACTTATTATTTTCTATTTGTTTTTCAAATATAACATTAAACAATTTATTTCTGATCTCTATCATCAGTTAGAAATTAATCAAGCATAACAAAAACGTATATTGTAGACTGAAATGTGTCCTTATCGTACTCGTGTTTGTTTAAAATTTGTTTTATATTTTAGTTTGTTATATTGGAAACAGCCTAAGTAATAAAGCTTTTGGATTCTCAGTAGGTTGGTTCCAGAAAACGATATATATGATTTTAATTTTTTAGTAAAAAAAACTATTTACAATAACCTGACTTCTAACAAATAGATAAATTTTTTAAGCAAATGTGCTATCTAAAGTAAAAACATTTTATATTGAGCTTGATTAATTTCTAACTTAATCAGTTTACTAAATCTTAAACACTTTGAGTCATGTTCTTTGTTTAAATATTCAAAAAGTTTTAATAAAAATTAAATATTCAAAAATTAATGAATTAAACAATTATCTCGGTAAATCCTTTTACCTTAAAAATTCTAAATATTTTTAGTATAACCTTTTAAGAACATTTACAAATTTAACAATTCCAACTTAAGTTTTTTTGTGCTGAAGTTTAGTAGTTTAATTGATTTTCATGTTTTCCTTGTTTCTGTTTTTTGCTACAGCAACGAATTTTCCACTACATTATTGTTATATTTTCTTTACATTTGTCAGTCATTAAATGGCAATTTACATGTCAATGCTTACAACATAGCAAATGTCAGAAAACCAACCATTACTCCGCAGCTATAAATATACATTTTAACCAAAGTCATAGTAAAATATATATTTTTGTTGTTTTCACTTATTTTTTTTTTATATTTTTTTATTTAAAATACAATTACTTGTCTGGCGTTTTTTTTTTTTTGTATTTTTTCGAAATGGAAAATTTCTAGCAGAAAGAAAAAAAAAAACTATACAATTAGTAAACTGTCTGTCTTTTGTTAACTCATTTTTCTTTATGTTGCTGTTTCTTATCATTTTTTCTAGTTTACGGTTCCATCATTTAAAGCAAAAGTCATGTTTGTTCTAGGTTCTTTTTTTCGTATTTTTAATAACCTGTAATTTTATGTGGTTAACAATTTCAATTTTACCCTAGAGGCTAGATTTTTTTTTCTTCATACTTTACAAATGAAATTGCTTTCAACCACCAGCATCCTATTTGCTACATTTCGGATTCACATATATAGGATTCCACAAAATTAAAAAGAGAGCAAAAAAAAAAAATAAAAAAACAAACATGAAAACTAAAAAGACATCATAGCGTTAATGACTTCTTTGGCGTGGCCATAGACAACATACACATAAGTACATACGAGTATGTAAAAATGAAAACATTTTGAGACAGCTGGAGCTTCAGAGCCAAGGCAGCCAGTTAAACATGCAATTATTACCGTTCTAACTTTTGGGTATGTATGTAGTCTAGGTGAAACCTGGCAACGAAGCCACTTTAGTTGTCTATATGAGCCTAATGGTCTTTAATATGTTCATTTAGTTTTATTGTTTTGCTATATGATGCTGCCATCATGTATGGCAATTTTTAACAACTGACAAAAATCTTCCTTTATCTGCTCATATATTCTCTTGTATTTTTGCTGTTGTGGTGTTTTTTTTTTTTGTTGCCATTTTAATAGTTCTGTAGTATCACCAACACAGCCTTAAGCTAATCTTTGTGTTTTTATTTAAACGTTATAGTGTATGTGTATATGATAATTGTAAGGAAATTGTTGTGTGGTCTCCATGGCATAGTGTAAAAAATCCCTTTTCTAGATATCCTTTTTTTCCGTTTCATTATAAACAGGCTCTAGCCACGTATTGTATGGTACTTAACTCTTAACTTTCCTTTTGAACTTTATACTGCACATAGGTGCACAAGTCACATGTGCCTGTGTCAAGAAAACGTGCTTTACATTTTTATTATTGTTTTGTTACCTTCTATCTTCCTTTTCAGTTGTCCTTAGCTTATTTTCGGTTATCCTTAATTTGTTTCTAGGGTTTTGTTTATGTTCCAGGTTGGTATGCGAGCTGTGTTAGTTGCATTTGTATAAAGTTATTGTGTATTTGTTTGTCTTTAAGTTAATAGTTATTATTTGTAAAACTCTATTATCCTTAAGGATATTTTTTTAAAAGGCCATCTATCTATCTTGCAGTGTGAAGACAATTGCTAACATAAGGTGTGTATTGTTTTTCTTTGCCGGTTTTAGCAATTTATTGTTAGTAGTTTTCTTTTACTTCAATTGACAATTATCTAGCCAATTTACGTTTATTGTAAGGATTTTTGTTTAAGCACCTTACATATGTTGTCCTTCCATTTTGGTTTTGTATTATTCTTAATAACTATTATTTTGCTTTATTTTTCTTTTCTTTTCTTTTTTGGTTCGGTAATGGGTTTATTTTCATATTGTTGCAAAGCTTTTGAAATTGTTTCCAATTTCATAACCTTTTGTGACCGGAAGGCTTACTGAACTTGTTACGAAATCCTTATCTCAGTTGGGCCTTAAAATTGAAACGACTGAGTTTCTTATCATTTTGGTTGCAATTTATTTTTACACTATAGTTATTTAAATAAAGGCAATTGGCCAGGGAAGTAGTAGTAATAATAAAGGTTTGACATATTTATTATCTACAATGTAGAATAAACTCTCACAGGAAACGTAATATTGATTTGTCTCTATTTTAGTAATGAAATGGGAAAAAGATATTATTTATATTACGCTGCTTTGTGGAACACTTTTACTCTGTTGAAAAACTTTGTCCAAATTATCCTTTTTCTTCAAAGACAATGAAATAAATCTTTTAGCGTGTATTTTCCAATTCATAATCTAAACTTACGTGTGATACTAAGTGTTCGGTATTCATGAAAGAGTTTTTATACTTGCTAGCAGAGCCCAGCCCTCGAAATTAGAGTGCAAATTCTTGAGAATTTAATTTTTTCATTCATAAATAATGTATAGGAGCCTAAAAGTATGCTAATCAATTTTAGCTTATATACAATTCAACACTGGGCTTTTGATATTTATAATAAACATACACCCGGAATTGTAAAGTTTTTTATTTGAAGCTTAAATATGTGTTTTATGCATATGTTAGTAGCAACTTTATTGAATTTTACTCAAAAAAAAGTACCAGATAGTACACATCTGTAAATATGATGCAAAGAAATGCCTTTCAAAATGGTATATATTTTTTTTGTCAAAATCGGCTGGTAATTGAAGGTGTAGAATATGTCGCCAGAAATCGCCTTGCATCTTAATATTATATATACTTCTACATGTAGAGGGCATAATAGGTGTGTGCTATTGTGTGTAACTATCAAAAATATTCGTCCGTCCGTCCGTCTGTCTTTCTGTGTATCCATGGTAACCTTGTAATCAAACTACAGGTCGCAAATATAAACATACTATAATGAAATTTGGTATATAAGATTCTATCGGCCATAGAATGAACTCTTTTGAAATTGGTGATGAAACGGTGGATGTTTAGCAATAGTCCCATACATATAAACCATATGAGATCGACCTAAATTTCCTGAAGATCCAAATTATCATATTGATCTGGTTAAAATTAGGTTTGTGTACGTTTATTACATCCATTAATCAGTAGGCACAAAAAAAAAACACACTATAGTACAATTCTTAGTTAGAGCCCACATATAAAGCTGCTTTCCAATCTTCACTTAAACCTATCAAAAACCAAAATATTGCACAGATATTTCTCAAATTTGGGTTGTGTATGTTTTTGCAAAAAGGAAGTAAGGAACTATCCATTTTTCGACCTGGTCCCCATATAAATATATGAAATTTTTCAAAGCTACAAGCAAAACAAGTAAGAAAATTGAGTGGCATTGTTATTATTATTTTTTGGCTGCAGATATGAAAAAGTTCATATCGGAAGCTATATTTATATGGGGATTAGGTCGAAAAATGGACCGATCCTGACCATGTTCGGTAAAGTCGCATATATTTTGAAAAAATATATACAAATCAAATTTTAGAAAAACTGCAATATTTTTGTTTTTGATCGATTTAAGTGAAAATCGTGAAGCAGCCCTATATGGGGCCTATGACTAAGAGTTGTCCAATAGGGATCATTTTTGGACTACTGATTAATGGATGTAATATATATATACAAACCCAATTTGACTACGATTTGTATGACAATTTGGATCTTATGGCAATATATGTTGATTTCATAGGGGTCATTTGTATGGGGGCTAGGTCTGAACATGTACCGATTCTCACCAATTTCAATAGCCTTTATTCCATGGCGGATAAAAGATTAAATACCAAATTTCATCAAAATATATTCATATTTGCGATCTGTATTTGATTACAAGGTTTACATGGACACACAGACGGACGGACATCGCTAAATCGACTCAGAAAGTGATTCTGAGTTGATCGGTATAATAAAAGATGTGTCTAGGTCAAATATTTTTGGTAGTTGCAAACAGCAACACAAAGCCAATATACCCAAACCACACAGTGGTAGAGGGTATAAAAATTACTAAAACTTCCACTCAGATTTTGTTTATTCTAATTTATCCTTCGCATTTAGTTAGACTTAAGATCAATTCTTGAAACGCATGTTATAGGGTATTGCATAAGACCGACTACCAAAATAGCGTTACATGATCAGCAGATCAGCCGATCAGCGTATCAGTGAACTAGTGATAAGCGTAACTATTGTAACGATTTTTGGCAGATTTGTATTCTATGTAAAAAAGACTTTATAGTTTTTCTAGTTCCAAAAGAATTAGTTAATATTAAAAACCTGATCGTACCACATGGCTTACTTGTAAAGTCATAGATTATTTTGTCCTGACATAAGACAATAAAAAACTCATAAAGTAATCAAAAATATTCTCTTTTATCTGAAACTGACAGCGACGTCGTGCGGCCAGTATAAGTATCCTAATATATATTTAAGCTCATAACTGTGGAGCTCTGATTCGTGAATATTACATATTCCATATGAAATCGGAGAACATTTTGTCCCGTTATGGTACTATAAAAAATGCATAATATATTGAAAATTCATCTCTTGTATTTAACAACGATAACGGCACCTTACGATGAGTGTAAGTATCGTATTATATATCGTATTATATATTTAAGCTCACAACTATGTGTAACGCTGCATGTATAATTATCACTCATACGTTTACGTATTAATTTTAGGATTTTAATAAAATCGAAAACTAAGCCCCATAGAGTAAAATGGTTGAAATTGCGCCCCATTATTGGGCGGCCCCATACGAATTGTTTTTGTATTTGTATTTATTTATTAAATTTGATTTTCCATTACAACAAGACACAGTATCTTATAAATTACAGTAATGGAATCAGATAATTTATTCATTATATTTAACACCAGTAGCTCCTAATCTAAATTTAAAATATTAAAAATTTCAGTGGAAAAACATTAAAAAATCAAATAAAATCAATTAAAGTATTGATATAGTTATTTTCTAAATCCTATTGCGTTGCATGTATTTTGCATAACATTAGGAAGTTGGTTCCAGAGACGAATAGTTAGAATAAAAAATTGACATTCAGTGGCATGATCCCGGTATTTAAATCGAATTATTCGGTTTCCTCTGAAAGATCTTGCAAACCTTAATCGTTCAAAAGATATTTTGGAGCCTTTGTTATAATAATTTTATGTAGGATTTAGAATTTAATATAGCTATCAAAAGACATGTATACGACATCCACGAGTAGTGGGATACATGCTAAAATTTTCTTAATCCAAAGATATAGCGAATAATGTTGTTGACAGTTACAGTTAGTTTCCTTTTATCCCTAGAGTTGCAACCTGTGGAAACCTCAGATGCATATACGAGTAGTAATGTTGGTAAAAGATATGTTTTAGCAAGCAGCAATCTTATTTTCGGTGGAGTTACGTGCTGTGTTAACCATAAGCTTCTTAACATACTATAAATTCTGCCACAGGATTGATTAATATGACCTGACCAAGTCAGAGTTCCATTAAACACAACAACGAGATTTTTTACAGAGTCCACGATGTTAATTTTAGAGCCCCCAAGGCTCATTCTCCAAATGCATCACTTTCTTCTTTATTATAATACACTTAGATTTATTTGGATTAAGTCATAGACCATTTGGCGTTGCCCAATTTAGAATTCGTTTGATATCATAATTTAGTTCTTTTTTTTTTTGGAAATAATTGAATCCCTGGTACTACTTAAATATAGCTGAAAGTCATCAGCGTATATCTGAATTTTAGAGAATTTAACTGTTGTGGAAGATCATTGTCATATATGGAATAAAGTAGTGGTCCAAGGATTGAACCCTGTGGTACCCCTTTTATAACTTGCAGTGAGTTTGAGATGGAGCCACCATTAGCAACAGATTGTGATCTGTTTATGAGATATGACGACATGAGTCTAACTGCTAATGCAGAAAAGTTAAAACACTTCTTCAGTTTGAGGCATAAAATTGAGCGGTGCATCGTGTCAAATGACTTTGAGTGGTTCAATAAAGCCAAAAAAGATATTTTATCATCATCATTCGAAACTCTTTAGTTTGTAAGCAAGAAGGTGAAGGGAAGGGAAATGGAAAATTTCGTGTACGGAGTTTGCCGCGCTCGCAAATTCTTCTTTACTCTTTTCGTTGAAAGAAATTTTTTGACATTTTGCTTTGCTTCACATTTGTTGTAGTCAGGTATTCAGTGTATTCAGTGTGAAAACTAACAACTAAAAAGTAAAAAAAATTAAACCTTAACTAATTAATATTTACCAGTTTTGTCCTTTGTATTAATCTTTTTTTTTTCTTCTTATTTCTATTCTTCAAACCAAAAGTTTCGAAACAAAAATTTGTCTGTGGAAACCTAAACCAAATTCTTAAATGAATTTCTATTAAAGTTTCGAAACTAAAATTTGCCTATGGAAAAGTGGACTAAGTAAAATGATTGACAATTTGCATCCTAGCTACAATATTCCATGTGAACTGGGCATTACTGGGAGGTGATTACGTTTAGAATTGCCACATCGAAACACTTCAAATTCGGCAGGAACAATAAAATGCCTTTTATCTCGAAAACTAAATGTCGTAGTGTGGCAGAGCATAATTTTGCGCCCTCTGTGACATACCCCAATAACTATTTGCAAGGTTGCTAGATCAAAAATCGATACATTATATAATGCCCTTTTTGAAAAAAAGGCAAAAAATGCTTTAATTTAGCAACAAAAAAGTCTACAAATTTTTTTTTTTTAAGTATTTTTTTTCCCGAAATATTGAAGAAATAGCTATCTCAACCCTATGGAAGAAAATTTTCTAAGAACAATAGGTAATAAGTTACATGGATGAGAAAAACCACCTGTTTGGCCAAAATGTCAAATTTTGATCCCCTCTAACTCAGAGAGATCTGGACCGATCTTGTTGAAAAATTGTGTCTAAACTACTATCCAATAGGACTAACCTTGGTGCAAATTTCATCCCGATCGGAAGACATCGGTTTCAAAAGTTGGTGCACTTGAAACCCCCCATATATATTATTAACAAGGAATATTATTTTTTTTTCGTGAAACTATTTGATTATATGGGTTTGAGATTATTTTTGCATTTCAAAGAGTATAACTGATTTTTAATACATATTTTTTTTCAATATCCACAGACTTTATGTTGATAAATTTATAATAAATTTCATTCAAAATTCATTACTTTTATGAGTTCTGGCTTGTATACTAGACAAACGCATGGATGAAAGGACACAAATTAATCGATTTAGCAGGTCAATCGGAATATTACAAGTTTGTTCTAGGTCAAGTAAATAGTTTAGTAAGAAGCAAAATATTAACTTAAAAACAAAATACTCTGAGTGCAGAGGTAATCATAATAATAGGTATAAATAAAGCTACAATTTAATATTTTATCGCAAAAAGGATATTTAATTCATTGCAAATTCTTCTGGGCCATAACTTATTAAGCTAAAACTCTTCATATTAAAGAAGACTCTTTTAGTTAATCATACAAAATATCCTTTAAATAAATCTCTTGACTTTTAGCACTCTAACATGAATTCCCACAAAAGCTTATGTATTATCCTTTCTGTAGATAACAAAATAATTTCCACAATTTGTTGCAACTTAGTTATTCTATAGCAAAAATACTTAATTAATTATTATTATTAAATGAAAAACAAAATGCATATTAAAATACAAAGATTCTAAGATTTTGATATTTTCCCCAGTTTACTATAAACAAATAGAGTATTTAAGAATTTTCCCAACTTAATTGCCTAAATAGTCTGACAAGTCATCATAAATATTTTCCTTTTGTTAAATACTTTTCATTTGTACATAAATAATTGAAACTTAAATTACTTTACACGTGATATTTAATTTTAAACAACTTCCTCTAGAAAATATTATATTATACTAAATTACTTTAAATATTATATTGTGGTTATTTAAATATGAAAGTGTATGGGGAGTGTTGTGAGAGTGTAAGTATACCTGTGGCAATTCAAAATGTAGAGTTTTTCTTTATGTTTATTCTAATGAAAATTTAATTACAAATGTTATTTTGTGGTTGATTAATTGAAATGAGGTTTCTTCGTTGATTGTATGAATGTTTGTTTGTATATCCAGCTATATGAATGTTTCTAATGATTGTATGTGATTGAGTAGAATATTGTCTCTATTTATATGTTTTGGGGTTGGCATGTATTCAGTCCAGGCTATTTATGGCGAATATATGTACATACATAAAGTTAGCTGCGTGTGGTTGTTGGCTATATAAGGACTCGTTTGTTGCTGTTATTGGCTGAATTTGGTTTTTGCGTGCTGTATTTTAGGTTTATACACTTCAATTTGTTTAATTAATTAGAAATGTTTTCAATAGCTTGGCTGTAGCTGGTATCTTAAATACAATCTAAGGTTTCTTCTGTAATATTGATTGAACAAAATAAACTTTTTTCTTTCTTTACTAATTAGTTAAATTAGGCATAATTTCTAAAAGCAAAATTTTGTAGCTTTGTATATGGAATTTATCTATAATGAAATCCTTGCCCTTTAGTATGGTTTTATAGAGAAATTACTAAATATTTGATGGGTTATAAAAAAAAAAGTTCATGACTAAATATAATCTATTATTTTTATGTCATATCTTAATGATTTGTTATTGTACAAAACATTTTGAATAAATAACTTTACTATAGAAGTTGTGACAGCTGAGTTGAAATATTATGAATATACTTTCCTAGTTTTCGAGATAGGAGCGATTTCGTATCCCCCGCCAGAATTGTACGTTTTTGGGTCCAGCAAACCTGAAAATAGTTATAGCCCAATTTATATGGAGTTTCGGAACGCTTAGTTTTCGATATGTAGGCAATTTTATAATTCAAGTTAAAATGGTACGTTTTTCGATGTGGTAACCCTGAAAATGGTTATAGACCAATTCATATGGAGTATCTTAACAAGGGTCAAAATTTAATAATTTTCACTACTAATCTTAGTTTTCAAGTTATAAACGCTTTTATGTTCCACGCAAAAATATTGCCTTATTACATCTGGCAACCCAAAAAAAAGCTAGTACACAACTCTTATGTGGCGTTCCAAAAAGGGGGAAAAATTTCAAACATTTTGCTCTACGAGGCTTTGTTATCGATTCTATTAAAACTAGCAGAGCCCAGCAGTTGAAATTCACAATTCAACAAAGGGCGATTAAAATCAACTCTTTTTTGAAACCATCAATAATAAATACAAAGGCGATACATTGCGAATCGGCTAAAATTGCTTAGCATGCTTTTAGGCTCTGATAAATTATTTAATATAAATGTTTTTGAAAATTTAATTTAATATAATTCTAACTCTTCCATAACAGTGCGCATTTTGCTTGAAAAGTAGTCGAAAGATTTACCATAACGTATTAATATATACTAGCAGATTCCAGCGCTCGAAATTCGAGTGCAATTTCTAGGCAACTTTATTTTTCAACTTAGCCAATTCACAAACCAACTTTTTTGGTTTATTATTATTTGGAATGAGATAACAAACTCATTAACAATCATATTGAACAACTTAATAAACACACATATAGCATTTTTATAATTTTATGTAGATGTTAGTAGCCACTTTAAATGCAATTAACTCAAAATAAAGGAAAAAATTTAAAAATCTGTAAGTCTTGTGATAATATACGTTTGGTCAAAATCGGGATGAAATGGTAGAACAACACATAGGTAACAAAAAATATAGATATTCCATGATTGGAAAAAAAATCATACGTCTATGTGAAGCTTTACACATTCATCGTATCAGTGAATCGGCAGATTAGTGGTGAGCATAACTATTTATTAAGAGTAATTTTATTATTCAAAACTGCATGTAAATTTTACGTTAAACTTTCACGATATTTATGGTCTACACAAATATTTGGCACCTGTCTACTTGCAGCGATCTATCCAGGATCATTCTGGTGGTCCAGATGATTGGATGAAAAACTATACCATACTATACTATACTCTGTCGTGGTCCATAGTTTTGTTTTCACTACAGATTAATTTCGGAGTAGTCACGTATAGTTACGCACAGTCACGGGGTGATCTAAATGTTATTTCCCATCATTCGATCGATCTGAAACTTGGTCGATAGACTTGCTGTGAAAAAAGATTAATTTTAAGATAGTCATACACAGTCACGGAGTGATTTAAAACCCATCTCCCCTCATTCGTTCGACCTAAAACTTTGTTTATAGACTTGTTGTCATCAAAGATTAATTTTAAAATAGTCACTTAAAGTCACGCACAGTCACGGAGAGATTAAAAACTCATATGCATAAGGAAAGAAAGAGTTTTAACAAAAACTTTGATTTTGTGGATTAGATTATTTGTAAATATAATTTAAATTAAGTTTTAATTACCATAAGCAGGCCAGAATTCTGAAATTATATAAAATAAAGAAAAGTACTGTAATGGAATCCTTCAAATATGCTTTTGTATGTCATGCCAAAATATATGCTACATTCATTCTACTCAAAAAGCGTTAAAGCAGATAATTATTGAAATTTCAATAATGAAGTGCTTTAAAAATTTATCATTTATTTAATTCTTAAAAATATGTTTTTTATTCAAAATGAATTTGATTTGTGTGCAGTTCTTGATTGTAAATAATTTATAATAAATAATGATTTGTTCTGGCTCAGCATTAAGACGCTAAAGCAAAACTTTTAGAAAATTTGTTTCAAATAAACTTAAGATAAATTTTATTTCAGTAACAAAAATGAGCAGAATGTTTACTGGGGAAAATGTTCATGCACTATTGTGTTCAGAGGAAAAGGTGACTTTTGTTATAAATTGAAAAATCTTAATTTTATCTTCCGAATGTATTTCATCGTCTTCAAAGTAATGCCCCTCCGCTGCAAAGTTTTTTGCTATAATCGAAAAAGTTCTTAAAGTAGATTTCCAGAATGGTATTGAGAGCTCTCAATGATTTGGCTTTTATCCCCTCGATCAATTCAAAATAGTGTCCCTGGAATGGTTTTTTGTTTGTGGCACGATATAAATCGAGTTTTGTGCGTAGGAATTACTAATACACCACACCGTTACAATCCAAGAAAATTGATAACATGACCTTTATTTTTGAACGACTTTGGTGTAATCTGTTCAGTCTTGTTTCAGTTTTACGCAATATTCAGTGTTCGCAGACATGGATCCAAGTCTCTTCAACCACAATGATAAATTTCATTTCGGTTTGGTAGTTAGAAAACAGATATTTATGGGTTACTTCCTTCAACCCTTTCACGACCATATATGTGATATTAGGGTGGCCCTTAATAAAAAAAGTGTTAAAACTGTCGGTCTCATCCCCTAGAAATATGCGAATAGAAAAAAACTGAGAAATACAAAGTTTTGGGCTAATCAAAAAACGTTTAGTCGTGGCGCAAAGCGATTGAAAATTTCAAGTGTGTTTATATGGGGAAAATATGACTTTGTTTCAGATATTACGAAAATTTCGTTCTATAATTTAATTTTTCCGACAAGCTGTTACATAATTCGGGATCAGTATTAAATTATCCTTTCAAAAGGCTATAAATCTTCAAAATCGTATGAAACCTCGCCAAGAAATAGCAAATGCCCCAGACCACTTTTATGCCAAAATTGGCGTTTTTTATCAATATCCACCAAATTGGTGGGTGAGACAGCAAGAAATCCAACTATTACTTTACTACATAAAGTAATTTTATAACAAAATTGGTTAAAAGTTGTTTCAATTTATATTCGCGAGCAATAAGCAGATAATTGCACCAAATATATATCACAATGGATTATTTTGATCCCAGGAGCACTGAATGGTTAAATAAATAAAAATTAAGCGAATTATATTTCTTAAATTCTAAATAGTGGTATCAACGACTTTAATAGAAAAACTCGTTTTAGGTCATTTTTATTTTAAAATATCTTAAAATCCAATGCTGGCCTTGGCAAATAATGGGTTAACGTTCTCGGATTTATCCCAAATTTTTGGAACGAAACTTCTACATATTTGGTTATTATATTTTAAGTATCGCATCTAAAAATTGGACAGCACTTACAAAATATTTGAATTTTTTGAATAAATTGTCTTTTATTAGTTTGGGGTCAATGTGGCCCCAATTCCGAAAGGGTTAATGGAGTCATATTATTTTTTCCGAAACCCTAGGCTATTAAGATAAATTATAATATTTTAAAGTAGAAAAGTGATGAATTTTTGATACAAAGTATTTAGAAAGAGTACATTTACAGAATATTTCACAAAAATCCAATTTTTCTCGAAATCCGCAAAAATAAAATCCTTGTCAATAAAATTCTGGCAGAGGGATTTACTTAAAAATTCACACAGTTAATCTGCAGCATGTATGTAATAAACCCCTAAAGTGGTAGCTTCATTTTTTTAAATTTTGTTTAAGAAAATTTTTTCAAACTTGAAAAAGGAGTTTTAAAAATTTTATCTAAAAAATTTCCAATTTTCGGTCACAATGCGCAATAGGTTAGCAACGTGGTAATAAAACAATACTTCATATCTGAGTACTTATAAGTATAGAGACCAAAAAAGAATGATGGTTTTAATCAATTTCTCAAAGTTGAAAAAAATGCCATCAAATTTCATGACTTAGTTTTTTTTGGCACAAAAGTGGTCTGGGCATTTGCTATTTCTTGTCGAGGTTTCATACGATTTTGAAGTTTTATAGCCTTTTGAAAGGATTATTTAATACTGATCCCGAATTATGTAACAGCTTGTCGGAAAAATTAAATTATAGAACGAAATTTTCGTAAAATCTGAAAAAAAAATATCATATTTTCCCCATATAAACACACTTGAAATTTTCAATCGCTTTGCGCCACGACTAAACGTTTTTTGATTGGCCCAAAACTTTGTATTTCTCAGTTTTTTTTTTCTATTCGCATATATCTAGGCGGTGAGACCGACAGTTTGAACACTTTTTTTCCCTCCATATAACGAAGGGCCACCCTTCCACTTTTCCCACTTTTATTTTTTTATAATATCTTCCACATTTTCCAACAGATTTTTTTAAGCTGAGTTGAGCCGACAGAGGACAGTTTTAGCTTTCAGACCGTATCAAAAAAGTTTGCACATGTATTCTCAAGACCTAAGATGGTGACCACAAAAGGTTGAAAGTTATGCTTTTTTTTTAAATCATATTTGAACGTCATTAATTCGGACGTTATTGAACTAAAAGAATTAAAATTTTGATATAACATAGACCAGTAATTACGGTTTTCAGAACACCAAAGTATTTGGAATTGGTTTATTATTCAGTAAAATTCATTACGGGATATATATCTCCAATTGGTCGTCAATGGTAAAGTAGATGTTTTATATTCTTACATTTTTATTAAATTAATAAAATTCATAATATTAAATCAACAATTAATTAAATATCTAAATATCTCAAAACTACAAAAACAATTATGGTCATCTTCGAATCAGTTAAGGTTTTTTGTGAAACGAAAGATTTTTTACGAAAGGAACATATTGCGTTGGTTCGATTTTCCTTTCCGTTTTTAGTATAAACTAAAGAAGTAATAATCGATTCTCTGTGATCTATATTTAAAAATTTACAACAAATACAAAACCAAAACTACAGTTATTTATGTAAAAAATAAAAACAAAAATCACTAACTTGCTTTGAGCGGAGTAAATTAGTTGCTCCCTAATTTTGACCGTTGATGACCAATGGGATATATAATATGTCCCATGGATTTTTCCCTTGAAGGAATTGGAAAAAATATTTTTGACGACACTTTTGTCGTTAAGTACGAATCCACAAAAAAAAAAAAAAATTTTTTTTTCCAGCAGTTTAGGTTCGGTCGTGAAAGGGTTAAAAAAGTTGTATTGCTGGTACCGGTCGAGATTTGAGGCCTGAAATATATTATCAAGTAGGGCGGACTGATCCTTTTGAAATGCTAGCGGTATCAGAAAGATCTCAAATTGTCAATGAATGACTTTTCAGCTAAAAACATTTGATTTCATTGATGGTGTTGTTCATCAGTTTATGTTTTTTTTTCTAGATCGGAGCTCTTTTTGTTTTTAAAGCCTTGTCTGCATGCTTAGAACCGATTGTACCGATTTGAAACAATTTTCTCCACCATAGCCTGGCTATTGAAGGCCTTCAGCAATATTCTTAATATTTCTTTAGAAGAAATTTTATTCCGCAAACAATATTTAATGGAACTTCGTATAACAAAATGTATCTACATTTACAATTGAACCCATGAATATATTGGTACAGGTCTCGAGGATAGTATTGCCAACCTAATAAAAATTACGATTTTATCAAGTAGGTAAAAGTGCGATCTTTAAATTAAAAAGCTACCGTGTCATTTGGGCATTGTATTTTATATGATTTTATATGTACACAATTTTTCTTAGATTGTTTCATGCAGTCTTCGAATAAAATTAAGAATTTAAGTCGGACTCTACAATAGCGTGGTCCTACATTATATAGACATTTTTCAAAAGAAGATTTTGGAGAGTGTCAGGGTCCAGTTTGTTGCCTTTCTATACAAAACTGTTGAATAATGTGTCATCTCTAACACAATTCAAATGCAAACAACTCTGTAATATTTCTATGTTTTTTTATGTCATACAAATGTTCTAGAAATATTGTATTAAAATAAAAAAAACTAAATCACTCCATTTTGTAACCTTGAACTAGAAACTTCTAATAGATAAGAAGAACAAATTCATAATTTTAAATAAACTGAATTCTTAAAGTTAACACCAGTGTTTTCTTCCTTTAAATTGGAAAGCATTTTTTTTTGCTGTAAACGCATTGCACATTGCGTCAATTAATCTAACAAAAACTAATAAATATGAAGTTTGGAGACAATCGTAAAAGAGAAGTCGCGCCGGAAATCAATTAAAAATTTCACGTGGGTTTATATGGGGAAACTATGACTTTTTTTTTTCAGATTTTACGAGAATTTCGTTGTACCGTTTAATTTTTTCGACAAGCTGTTATATGAATCGAGTTAAATAATAAATTGTCTTTTCAAAGAGCTATATACATTCAAAATGGAATAAAAACTCTTTATCCTATTACCCCCAAACTTCACATTTATTAGTTTTATATATAAAGTAAACAAACTGGACCCCGATGCTCTCCAAAATCACAATTTCATTTTTCAGAACCACTCTATTATACAGACACAGCGTCAAGCCCTTGGGGGCTTTTTTGTTGTCATCTATCCCCCAAAAAAATTATTTCTATTGAAAATTTTCACAAAATTTCTTTTATTTTAAATATTTTTTTAAAAGGAAATTTTTTAATTCTTTTTTTTTTTTTTAAATTTTACTTTTTAAAAAGTTCTACTCTTAAAAATAATATATTTGAAAAAGTACTTTTTTTAAGTTAAAATTTTTGGAAAAGTGCTTTCATATAAAAAGCAAATTTTTCAAAGGAACTTTTTGTAACGTACTTTTAAGCAAAGCCATTTTTTTAAAAGGAAACTTTTTTTGAAAACGGTACTTTTTAAAACATTACTTTTTTGAAAAAGTACATATCGCACCCGTACCTCTAAAGTGAGTCAACTCAAAATTTTTTAATTTTCACTTTTTGCAATAAAACGATACACAGTGGTCATATCTATCCACTGTAAAAATCTCACATCGGTTTTTTTAGTCTTTCGCAAAAAAAAAAAATACAGGGGTCAAATCGTCGCATTCGATATCGAAATTTTTCGATCGAAATTATTTTTTTATTTTCCAAAATAAAATACTAAGAGTAACTTTACTCTATCACAGCTAAAGATTTATGGTCCAAAGTTAATAGTAAAAGTGAAACGAGATCTGACAATTGTCCGTCTTCTTTAAATAATAAACTAAAATATGGAATTTCGATTGATTTTACTCGATATCGAATGCGACGATTTGCCCTCAGTTTTAACCCTCTTTGTGCAATATGAGTAGCTTCTTTAGAATCCACTAAAAAACACATTTTGAGTTGCACCCAAATAATTTGTTATTTTTGATGATCACTGAAAAAATCGCAAAAACAACTACTGTTGTATACTTAATATTCGCAATTCTTTATAATGAAACAACTGCTTTTAAATTTTATAGTAAATAGAAAATGTGTAATTTTTGAGTTGAATCACTTTAGAGGTACAGGTGCGATATGTTAAAAAGGCAACATTTTTGAAAAAGATACTTAAAAAAAATATTTTATTTTAAAATTAAAATTTTTTATAGTAATTTAAAAACGGAAATGTTTCAAAAATGTATTTTTTAAAACGTTACTTTTTTGAAAAGGTACATATTGTAAAAAGGTACTTTTTTGAAAAAGATACTTAAGAAATATATATTTTATGTTAAAATGATAATTTATTAAAGAAGTACTTTTTTTAAAGAAGTACCCATTTTATAATTTTTGAAAAAGGTATTTTTTTAAACGTTACATGTTTGAAAATGTACATATTTTAAAATGGTGCTTTTTTGAAAAAGGTACTTAAAAAATACATATTTTATTTTAAAATAATAATTATTTAAAGAGGTACATTTTTAAAGAACTACCCTTTTTTTAGTTTTTAAAAAGGTACTTTTTTTAAATTTTACCTTTTTGAAAAGGTACATATTTTAAAAAGGTACTTTTTTGCAAAAGATACTTTTGCAAAAAGAAAATTATTTGCAAAAAATATTATTTTATAAAGAAAATTATTTTTAAAGCAGTACTTTTTTTATAGCTTAAAAAAAATTTTTGTTTTAAAAAGGTACTCTTTTTAAAACGTTACTTTTTGGAAAAGGTACGTATTTTAAAAAGGTACTTCTTGGAAAAATATTCTTTAAAAAAAAAAATATTTTATTTTAAAATATAATATTTTTAAGAGGTAATTTTCTAAAGAAGTACTTTTTTATAGGTTTTTAAGGGGTATTAATTTTAAAAGGTACCTTTTTAAGAAGGTAAATACTGTGTTAAAACCTAAAAAAATTATGATTTGCCCAAGTCGCTAAAACTGCGAAGTTTAAGTTAAAAAGTCACCGTGTTAGTTGGCCATAATATTATATATAATTTTATTTGGCCTGAAACAAAGAAAATTGAAGCAAACAAATTTAAACAATAAATTGATACTACTTAAAGTAGGTTTGAAAACTATGCCCCTTAAAGTATGGTCTCGTATTGAAATACTTAAAAAAATTCACTTTTATACATTGTGTTTTGTTTAACAATTGAATATTTTCTTTTATTACCTTAAAGTAGGCAATAGTTTTCGTTTCGAATTGATGCCGTAAAATATATAAAATATTTTTGCTATTGAATCTTTTGTTTTCCGTTTTGTGCAATTCTACTTTAATAAATTGAATTGTTATGTTCATTGTCTTTTAAAATAATTTCAAGTCGTAAAAATTCTTTTCATTTCCAGCTTCCCTTCATAATTTCTGCTTCTTCTTCTTCTTCTTCTTCTTCTCATTTTATTATTGCCTACAATTTAACAAAAAGTAATGAAAAAAGAATAAAATAAAACACACCAAAAATTTACTGTTTTGTCATTTCATAACCTTCACAAGTTTGACTCTTGAATATTTTTCGGAATACGTGTAATCATAGTTGACATTTTAAAGATGCCGTTGCACACACAGCAAATGATGACAACAACGACGAGCAACTTACTCTTTGAAGAAAAGGGCACAGACACCACTCCATGGCAACTGTAAACGAACGAAAACAAAAACTTAAAATTATCCTTTACTTGATATGAATGAGCTTCATTTTCTTATTATTCCCTTGGGTTGGAGATAGAGCAGCAAGGAAGGAGTGAGCGATATGTGGGGGTAAAACAATTGCGGTACTTTAAGACAATTGTCAAAAGTTCAAACAATTTAAACCAAAAAAAAAAAAAAAAAGTAACTGCTTTTCTTGGCTCATAAGAAAAGACTTTGGAAGTTAGCTTTGCTGTAAGTGTAGTAAATTGTAGATATATGTATACAATAATATAAATATGTATGAGTTGTGATAATTCACTGACACCCTAACGCCACGTTGTTGCTGTTGTAGCAGTATATTTTTCTATTTGTATGACTGTTGTCTTTTTTTTTTGTGAACATTTAGAATAGACGAGCAAAACGTTTGCTGGAGTCAACATCCACATAATCCTTGGGGTCCTGTTTTGCTGATGTTTTTGTCTATAGTGTGGCATGATGGTGTGTGCAATGAAAGTATTTGACATTTGTCAGCGCATTTCATTTTTTCTTTCTAAATAAGCTCAAGTGGCAGTCACTAATAACGCACAAGATGAGTTTGAGGCCACACCATGTCATCTCACTAGCGCCAAGTGGGTCTTTTTGAATGGTTGGCGGCCTAGGCAAAGGGTTAAGTAAATTAGTTATTACCCTTGTAAATAGGCATGCTTAGACTTTTTTCCTTCTATTCAACACAAACTACAGCTAATTGTTAATTAGTGTCAGCATCAGCTATTCCTTTTAAACTTTTTAGGCTTTGCATTGTTTTTTCATTATATTCTGTTAACTGTTTACCGCAGTTGTTTGCAAAAACATTGCCACATTAGGCAAACTTAATGTTTATAAAATATTTAAAAGTTTTCTGTTGCGTTCTTTAGATATTTTATTATTTTTATTTGCTTGTTGTTGTAATGAGGTTTTGTTGCCGGAAACCAAGCGTCAAAAGTTTTCTTTAGCCTTGTGGAATTGATGTGTTAATTAATATTGAAAAGGATAAAAGTTTTTGACTTTACTTAGTTTTTTTTCTCCTCTCAACAAATTATACAAGAAATTGAAAAGGTTTTAGGCGTATTAAATAAAAGTAAGAAGAAGAGAAAAAGAAGTTTAGGAAACGCATTTCTTGAACAGTAACCGGATGTTGTAGAAAACGGGATTGGAGTAATTGTGAAATTAAAAAAAAAAAAAATCTAATTATCCTTTGTCACACAAATATCTATTGAGTTTTTTTTTTAGATTTAGTTATGTGTTTTTAAGGGTTTCTTTTTTAGATTATTTTTTAAACAAACACGTTACAAAGTAATTGTACATCAAGGCATGTAAACCTAATTAAAAAAGTAACAAACTGTATAACTTGATCTCCACAACTAATTATATTGTCACCGGTTTTGTTGTTGTGATAAGAAAAAAAAAAATCCAAAACTTCGTACCAATTTATAGAGCAACATCTTATAGATTGTTGTAGAATTTACGATCATGTATTAGGGATACACCGAGTTCTAGAATATATTAATATATACCAGCACATTCCAGCGCCCGAATTTCGAGTGCAATCCCTAGGCAACTTAATTTTTCAACTTAGCCAATACACAAACCAAAAGTTGTTTGGTTTTTTATTATTGTGAATGAAGAAAACAAACTCATTAACAAATTTAATAAATACACACATAGCATACTCAGAATAAAGGAAAAAATTTAAAAATCTGTAAATATGGTGAGCTGCTAAAAAGAAATGCCTTTTGTCAAAATCGGGATAAAATGGTAAAACAAAATATCTGTCACAAGAAATCGCCCAGCCGATTAATATTATAGATTATTTTTTTAAAATAAAATTGAACATTTTTAAACTACAAATTCAGGGTAATGTTCTGGTGATCTAGGGCTAGAATATTACATCAGGTTAGTGTACAAAAACTCCAAAACGTTTAACTCTTTGATGTTTTTGGGGCATAGCTGTGAAACTTAGCCCGAAAAGGTGTATTCATATATATCCGGAATGTAGTAAAATTTTGCAAGTATTTTTTTCTAAATATTTTAACTTGCTATTTCTCATTTTATTGGGTTTTTTTAGTCCTTCTTTCTGAAACGTTCTTTTTACTAGAAAAATGTTAAGCATAAAATTCAATTCACGTTAACAAATAAAGTATAATCGTAAACCAATTATCGGATTATAAGAATAACAATTGCACATCTGTTGTTTTACTGATGCTTTTCTTGATTCACCAATTGAACTCTGTGAGCTCTCTTCAGTGCTACGTTAATTAAAACATAACAAAGCTCCAGGTTCTGATGGCATCAGTTATGAATTTTATAGATATGCTCCCGTTTGTTTCGTAAACGAAATTCTTTGTCTGCTTAACCAAATTTTTTTAAAGGAAACCATACCAAGCAGCTTTAAAACGTCAATTCTGATTCCTCTTTTGAAGAAAGGAGATCCAAATAGTCCAACAAATTATCGAGGATTATCGTTAATTGACACATTGTGTAAAATTTTTAATAATATTCTCTTAAACCGTATAACTAATTGGATTGATGTCAACAACATATTAAACGAGTATCACGCAGGCTTTAGAAAAAACTACTTTACAATTGATAACGTTTTTAATCTCGCTAATATTGTTCATTTAAATAAGCTTAACGGCAAAAACACATACGCTTTCTTTGTGGATTTTTCCTGCGCATTTGATATGATACCAAGGAATTCTCTTTTTTACAAATTATCCTGTAATGGGGTTATCGTCAAAGATAATTCGCATCTTACAACTTTACTATGAAAATAACACAAGTCAAGTACTTTATGGTAACACATTTTCAGATCCGTTCAGTGTAGACAACGGTGTGAAGCAGGGATGTATACTTAGTCCTATTTTGTTTGCTTTATACCTTAACGACCTGGCTGAAGCATTACCTGGTGGTGTAAATGTAGTAGATGAACCTATAAAAATTCTTCTATACGCTGATGACATTGTCATCTTATCTGATTCGCCAAATATTTTACAGAATATGATTGATAAACTTTATACGTACTGCAACATTTGGTCCCTAAAGGTAAATCTTGCTAAGTCTAAAATATTAATATTTCGCAGTGGAAAAAGAATATCGAATAATCTGAAATGGAATTATGGTGAAGATGACATAGAAATCGTTAATAACTATAGATATTTGGGCATGGACCTTAATTTCAACCTGTCTTTCAAAAAACATATAGAAAATAAATTAACTACCTCTAAAATGACGATTTCTTCAACATGGGCAAGATACATAAACCACCCCAAAATTTCAAACAGCAACAAACTAAAAATATTTAATGCAGCATCAAAATCTATTATGTTCTACGCAGCCCAAATCTGGGGTTTTAAAAAATATGATGAAGTTGAAAAATTATTCAGGTTTTTTATAAAAAAGATGCTTCTTTTACCAAGCAACACACCAAATTACATGCTTTATATTGAAACTGGCTTAAACTCTTTATACGTTAATACTTTAAAGCTCCACTTTGATTACATTAATAAAGCACTGCACATGCCTAGTTGCAGATTGCCACGTATTTTAGCTGAAAAGGTAATAGCAAAAAAGACGTATTGGGCAGAGGAATGGATCACTTTATGTGGAAATATTAAATTTGTACCCGACAATGCCGAAAATCCTATGTGTTTATACTCAAAACAAATTCTGGACCTTTTATCAACTAAGGAAAGAGAAGATCTATTGGTTAACGCAAGAAACTCTCAATTTCACGATTTATATTCGCAAGTTGATTATTGCATGAAACCCATTTCTGCTTTAGATCTGTCTTCTCGAGCTGCAAGTTTAATAATAAGCGCAAGAGGTGGATTATTAGATATTAATGCCAGGGCCTTCAAAAGTTCATCAGTTGGCCTGTGCTCACTTTGTAACCTAGACGCTACAGAAAACACTCTACACCTAATTGGAATTTGTCCAATATACTACGAGTTCAGATTAAAATATTTTGGAAAAACTACTTTAGATTTGAATGAAGTTCTGAATATATTAAATGGTTTTGAATTTGATTACTTTACATTGTATAAATATTTGGAAATTTGTCTTAAATACAGGAAACTAATATTAAATGAATTTGAATAAACTCTGTACATTAATGAATTTAATAACCTCTTTATTACAAATTGTATGAAAAAAAAAAAAATCTAAGAAATTTAGAAACAACGTAAATAAATGAAATAACTCATAGCTTTATATATGCCAATCTGGCTCACAACTATCGTGTTATGCCAAATATAGATAATATAGTAATATTTAATCTCTAAGATTGTAAATATGTAATATAAATATATATTAAATAAATAAAATAATAAACAATTGCACATCTGTCGCTTGAGTTGTATGGCATTGAAAACCTCTAGGGAAATTTTATGCTGAATATTTCTGCAGAACATTCTAACCATACAAAAGCCCGTCAAATTAATAACTGTGAAATTGTAGTGTCAGTATTGATTGTTTTACAGTATTGTCAGCATGCGATAATAAATGAACAAGACGTGATAGCACAACTTTTATGCCAGAATCGAATTTAGCGCACCCAGATTAGTTAAAAAACATGCTTCGTTTCTGCAGTCAACTTTTTTTTTAATTTGTAGACCAGTGTAATTAGTGGACCGCTTAGACGGATTCGTCTGGCTTTGCCATTACCTATTAATTATAAACTACAAGACTATTTTAGAAATAATTTTTTTTTAAAATAATTTTTTTAGGTTTTTAAAAAGGTAAATTAAAAAAAATATATTTTTAAAAACGATACTTTTGTTTTGTGAAGGTACGTTTTTTCAAAAACAGTTTTTAAAAAGGATTCTTTTGTAAAACCGTAATTTTTACTTAGGGCGGCCGTGAGATTTGAACCTACGCCTATCTCACATACACTCGTACTTGCATTTTTTGGCCAGTGCTTTAACACACTCACCTAAAGTCAGGCCTACGAGCAGTGTGGTTAAGAATCAGTTTTCATACCATACAGCTTTTACTTCGTATTAATTTCAGAAGATACAACTCTGTCCAAACGAACAATCGTTATTTTGAATTTTTTAAAATTTTGCATTTATACTTCTAGTTTCCACTATTCTCAGTTTCGTATGTGCATTCTACATATTGCACTTTTTACATATATTTGAGATGATGCTCCGAAGCGAAATTTTTTTTATTAGCTTGTTAGATTTGACATCATTTTTCAGACATATTGTAATTATTTCTTCAGTAATAATTTTTTGTTATAATAATTATTAACACCATTGTATTTGAGTTCAAATTCTATTTATTTTTCCATTAAGTTAAATGTCATATTTTTATTTAATAATTTGAATTCATTGTCTATCTTTTTTCTCACTCAATACCTTAATGTCTTTTGTTATTTTTTTTTGAGTATTTAGAAAGCGAACAATATAAAATATTGTTCATTCACTTCTGATTTATTAAATAATAAACAACCAAAAACAAGTAAGAAAATTATGCTATGTCTAGAGACCCTAGACCCAACTAAGTGGATATAGAAAATAAGATAAACAAAATTTTAGTGGCATTGTTATAATTTTTTCCCTTTGAATATGAAAAAGCTCATATTGGATGCTATATTTATATGGGGATTAGATCGAAAAATGTACCAATCCTTACCATATTTGGAAAGCTCACTTATTTTTTGCAAAAACATATACAAACCAAATTTGAGAAAAATCTGTGCAATATTTTTGTTTTTTAATAGATTTAACTTAAGATCGGGAAGTAGCTTTATATGAGGGCTGTGACTAAAAATTGTCCTATAGGGTTTATTTTTGTACTAGTTACTGATTAATTGGTGTAATACATACATACAAACCCAATTTGACCGAGATCTATATGATATTGTGGATCATATGGCGATTTAAGTCGATTTCATAGGGGCCATTTGTATGGGGACTAGGTCTGAACATGAACCGATTTCAATAGGGATTATGCTATGGCTGGGAGAAGGCTACGGACTGAATTTTATCAAAATATGTTCATATTTGCGACCTGTAGTTGGATTACAAGACACACAGACGGATAGACAGGCGGACGGACATCGCTAAATCGACTCAAAAAGTGATTCTGAGTCGATCGGTATAATAAAAAGTGGGTCTAGGTCAAATATTTTTGGTAGTGACAAACATCAGCACAAAGTCCTTATACACTGACCACATAGTCGTATAAGGTATAACAAAAGCCGTTGCCTTTGTAAAATTAAATAATAATAACAAAATAAATAAATAAAATTAATAAATTTTAAAATCGTTGGGGAATTGGCCGCTTGTCCATGTGTTCGTGCCTCGAGACATAATTTACTAAAATAATAACAATTAGTGGACAGCTTAGACGGATTCGTCTGGCTTTGCCACTACCTTTTAATTATAATATAAGGCGTGTCAGACCCTAGAATACTTTTTTAGAAATTAATTCTTTTTAAATAATTGTTTAAGGTTCTTAAAATGGTAAATTAAAAAAAAATCATTTTTTAAGACGAAACTTTTTTTGTGAAAGTATGTTTTTTTAAAAACAGTTTTTTAAAAAGGATTCTTTTCTAAAACCGTAATTTTTTTAAGAATTAGTTTTTTAAAATTGTACTTTTCTTAAAATTATTTTCTTAAGCTACTATTCTTTAAAAGATGCTATTTTAAAATTTACATTTAGTTTAAAAAGAATGTATTTTTGAAACATATTCTGTTTTTAAAGAGTTGCTGTTTTAAAAAAGTACCTTTTGCAGAAAAGTGCCGTTTTGAAAAAGTACCGTTTTCAGAAAAGTACCATGTTTAAAAAGCACTTTTCAGAAAAGTACCAAGTTTAAAAAGCACTTTTCAGAAAAGTACCATTTTGCAAAAGGTGCTTTTTTACAAAGCTCTAAAAATGTATTTTTTTAAAAATGAACTTTTCAGAAAAAGGTAGTTTTTAAAAAAAGGTTTTTTTTTTAAACAGGTTCTATGAAAAAGCAAGGACCTTTTTTAAAATAGGCACTTTTTTCAAAAGGTATGACTTGGCTGATGTTTTTAACTAAAAAATATATTTTACCAGACCCATCTTTTATTATACCGAACAACTCAGCATCATTTTCTTAGTCGATTTAGCGTTGTCCGTCCCTCTGTCTCCGTCCAGCCGTCCGTCCGTCTGTCCGTCTGTCTGTGTATCCTTGTAAAGTTTGTCATCAAACTACAGGTCACAAATATGAATATGTTTCAATGAAATTTAGTATATAAGCTTTTATCAGCCATAGGATGAACGCTATTGAAATTAGTGAAAATCGGTGCCTATTCAGATCTAGTCCCCATGCAATCCATAATATCCATAATATTATCGTATAGATCTCGGTCAAATTGGGCCAGTATCTCTTAATTTTATACTTTAATTAGCAGTCCAAATATAAACCCTGTAGGAAAATTCTTAGTCATAGCCCCTATATGAAGCTGCTTCCCGATCTTCACTTAAACCATTCAAAATCAAAAATATTGTACAGATTTTTCTCGAATTTCGTTTGCATATGTTTTTTTTTGCTAAAAAGTCCCCATATAAATATAGTATCCGATATGAACTTTTTAAATCTGCAGGCAAAAAAATTAAGAGGAGTTTATTTCAGATTTGGGTTATGATTAGTTTTTATATCCAATTAGTTAGACCTAAGACCAATTCTCTAAACTCAGTCGATCTATACCGACTATAATTTTCCTATTTGTGTTTAATAAGCTCATTTTTTAAAAAGGTGCTTTTTGTATAAACGTAATGTTTTTTAAAAGGTACTTTTTCTTAAAAGGACACTTTTTAAAAAGTTTACTTTTTTAAAATAATACTTCTTGTAAAAAGGTCGAAAGAAATTTTTTAGTTTTTTTTTTAAAAGAAAGGTAAAAGGTACTTTTTGTTAAAGGTACTTTTTAGAATGTCATTTTTTAAAAAGCTAGTTTTTAGATAAGTTATTTTTTTGAAAGGGCGATTTATATAATGATAGTTTTTGAAAAATGTACTTTTTTAAAATGGTTCTATTATCAAAAGGTTCTAGTTATTAAAGGTACTATTTAAAAATGTCCTTTTTGAAATGATTTTTTTAAAAAAAATTACTTTTTAATAATACATTGTTTTTAAAATACATTTTTGTAAACAGGTACTTTTTCTAACATGAAAATTTTTATTTTAAGTGTTGATTTTTTGAAGAGGGGACTTGTTTTTATAACAAGTAGTTTTTTCGAAAAAAATAAATTTTTTAAAAAATAAATTTTTTTAACGGTACTTTTTTTATTAAAGCATTTTTTTATAAAAAGTTCCGCTTCTGAAAAGGATATTTTTAAAAGAAAGCTTTACCATGAATACTTTTCTAATAAGGAGTTTTTTCTTTAATAAGGTCCTGTTTTGAAAAAGATCTTTCTAGAAGGCAGCGTTTCTTGTATGAATCTTAAAATACTTTATTAAAAATAATAAATATTATGTGACATTTTGGGCTACATTAATTTGTCTAATCTTGTTTTGCCTTATTTCTGCAATTTGTTTGATAAAGGATTCTTTAAATAAACTAAATTATCATCGATTTCATTCTCCGCTTATTAAAAACCCAAACAAATTTTCTTGGTTTACTAAATTTCAAACAACAAACAGGCAGTTTTGGTTAAGTCTAAAAGACTGCTTAGAAAATGATATTCGATGATCATAAAGCAAAACCTATTAATAATGAAAGCTTAACCAATTAAATATAATATCAATGACTATTTCTTACATGTTACAGACATTGAGAATTTTAAAAAGTTAAGTCAGTGAAATAAAATAAAAATGCTTACTTTTAATGTGTTAGAAACTGTATATACCGCACTCTTTAGGATTTATATATAGCAATGTTGGCACGCAATGTTATGTTGTACAATATCCTTATCCTTGTAGTAGTTAGATTTAAATTGATTTAATACTAATAATTGATATCCCTGTAGTCTTAATAATATTTTAAGTTAAGTTGTAATCACCAAATATTACTCTGTTTTAATAAATAATTGAACGTTTGCCAAAACCAAAAAAGCTCCTGCTACATTAGGCACCTTTGCTTTTGTATTGGTATATTATATTCAAAAATAGAAGTTTTATTATTTACACGTTTAATTTGTATTCTTTAAAATGGTCCTTGTTTTCTTTGTGTTTCAGTGAAGATTTTTCTTTTTTTTGGTTTTAGTAAACTTTGGTACTTTAAGGTTATTGTATTAAAAATAGTTATTAAATTTCATATTTTTATTTTATTTTTATATTTGTTGTTGCTGTTGTTGTCATGTGCATCCTAGTCTCAGCCTGAATTCGCACTTTACTTTTTTCTGTGTTTGTTTGTCAAGATAAATTTTTTGCTTTATATTTATTTTGGTATGCAGAACATTTAATTTAATTTCATTATCTTTATGTGTGTAAGTGCTCTTTATACTATGGCCTGGTTTATACTGGCAGCAGACATAGTGCAGCGGCAGTTCATAGTTGACACAGCATCATCATCATCATTTAAGCTGCACGTTTTTTTACAGTCTGTAAAAGTACAGAATTGGTAAAAAAAAAAGAAAGATTTTGGTTAAATATCAATTTCAATTTTTTTTTCTGTTCATGAGACATGTATAGAGAGGAATACAAGAACAAAAATTCAAAATACTACAGCAAACTGCACGAAAAACACACATTTAAAAGTTTGTAATTTTTTTTTATTAATTTTTGGTCAATATTCTTTTGTTTATTTAATTTGGGTGAGAGAGCACACAACACTGAAAAAATGAATTATTTAAAATAACTTTAATATTTTGTGTATTTTAAATATTCATTAATATTTTTGGATTAATTAGAAAAACAAGTTTTAAAACTTTTTTTTGTTGGTTTGTGTTTAGCCAATGGGAACAAAATTTTGTGGTAAATAATATGAAAAAAGAAGTATTACGCACAACATCAATAAGTAACAACAACATTTAAAAATAAATTAATTACTTTATTATTTATGATTTATCAAAACACTATATATATATGAATACATAATCACCGTAAGCACCAAAGTTTATAAAATTTTTATTACAATAAATTATTAGATTAAATAACAAATACAACATCCACAAATAAACGATATGTAATTAAGCTAAAATTATGTTTATATATAATTGTTTTTTTTGGATAAATGACACATTTCAAAATATTTGTTGTAAGTTTTTCAAAAAAAAAAGGATATATGAACTACTGTTGTAAATTTTGGCGATATTTGCAAAAATCATATTGATTTGGAAAACTAATGTAATTTTACAAATTGTAATCTATATTTCAGAATTTAATAACGGGAACGAAAAAAAAAACAACAAAAAAATATTTTTTGTTTAAAAATTTCTTAGAAGCTATAATTCGACTATGTATGATATTAAGCTTATAATAATCTTCTATATATTTTTCAAAATATATTTTATTTGAATTTTTATAAAAAGGATATATGGACTACTCATAAAAATTAAGAGATATTTGTAAAATTCATATTGATTTGGAAACATATTGCAATTTAGGAAATTGTAATTCTCTTTTAACAAACTACACATATCAAAATATTTATTAAGAGATATTTGTAAATTTCTTAATGCTTTGGAAATATATTGCAATTAAATAAGTTGTAATCTTCTTTTCACAAAACTATACCATTGGAATTTTTTAAGAGTTTTTAAAAAACGATATAAGGACTGCTCCTATATATTAAGGGATATTTGTAAAATTCTTATTGATTTGGAGATATATCGCAAATTAAGAAATTTTAATCTTCTTTTTACAAACTACACATATCAAAATATTTTTTAAGAGTTTTTTTAAAAGGATATAATGACTACTCCTATAAATAAAGATATATTTATTGATTTGGAGATATATCGCAAATTAAGAAATTTCAATCTTCTTTTTACAAACTACACATATCAAAATATTTTTTAAGAGTTTTTTTTTTTTTAAGGATATAAGGACTACTCCTAAAAATAAAGATATATTTGTAAAATTCTTACTGATCTGGAAATAAATCGCAAATTAAGAAGTTGTAACAAAACTATACAATTGGAATTTTTTAAGAGTTTTTAAAAAAGGATATAGGGACTACTCCTCAAAAAATAAGGGATATATGTAAAATTTGTATTGATTTGGATATATATTGCAATTTGAGAAATTGTATTCTACGAGAATAAATTAGTATCGAACCTAAGGCCAATAAAAAAAGAAAATAATTTAGATCAGTATTTTTTTTAAATTGCATTAAAACGACAATTTGACTTTTTATATTAGTGAGCTAATTAATCTTTTTCTTTTCATAAACTATACATTTCAAGCTATAGTTTTCAAATAAACAAATCACCAAATTGAAAATTATATGCTTATAGAGGTCTATTAATAAACATCCTATAAGCATATAAATATTTTCTGGTAGTATTTGAGTATATTAAATCATTTAAAGTTTTTTTCTACCATTTTCCTTTAAAAATCATTAAAAAATAAAATAAAAACTATTCAATATCTTTAGATCCTATTGATTATTTGTTGCAATAATTATATGTAAAGATAAGATCTCATATGTAAGTATCAAATTGGTTAAAATTTGTAAATAATAGAAGAATATATAACTAAAAAAAATTAAAAAAAGTCAATATCGAAAAATTAATTCAACAACTCGTTATCCATATTTCGGCATAGAACTTAAAACTATTCAGAAAAAAATTTTTTTTTATGTTTTTTCCAAGTCTTTTTTAATTTTTTTAAATAAAAGGATATAAAACTACTACTATGAACTTAGAGATATTTACGTAAATATATTTTCGAAAACCCAACATAATTGAACAATTGAAAAGTTGAACCTTTGAAAGCTTTGATATGACTTTTAAATATATATATATATTTTTTTATGTTCCAAAAGGGATACACGAGCTACTAGTAGGATTTTGTAGGTATTCAAATAAAGTTTTTTGATTTGTAAATTGACGATATTTAGCAACTTTAAACTACACTTTTAAACTTAACCTTTCATAATAATAAAAAAAAAAATTTTAGTTTTTTTTTTTTTTTTTTTGTTTTGTTTGATTTATCGTCATTTTTCAGACATATTGCAATTACTAGTGTATGTGAAGGTTCACGGTTCAAAACCTCACGGCCGCCCTAAGTAGAAAAAATTTTCATATAGAAACAATCTATTCAATTAAAACATAACAATTATTACAATGTTCAATAAATCGCTGATGAAGGCTGAAATGCCAGAAACCGGTCCGATTAAGAATACAGTGCAGTTATGAATTTTTGAAATATATGCTTTCTTCTTCTTTACCACGCACCATTTAAAAAAAATGTTAATTATTCATCAATAAATAAAATTAGAAAGCTTTTATTTGTCTATATCATGTAATAAAGCTGTTTGTTACTAAGCGATCCATATAAAAAAATATTTTCACTAATTTTTCATGAATTTAGAGATCTCTAAATATATTTTTTGTTTTGGAAAATCAAAGTAATTTAACAACTTGTAATCTACACTTTTAAACTGAAATAAAACATGATAATAGAAAGAAAATGGTTTTTGAATATTCATCAATAAATATGATTAGAAATATTTTATTTGACCATATCTACATATTAATAGGCTAGGCGATTTCTTGTGACCGATGTTTTGTTCTACTGTTTTATTCCGATTTCTACAAAACGCATATTTTTTTAAAGGTATTTGTTTTCAGCTGTTCACCAGACTTCCAGATTTTTAAAGTTTTGTCTTTATTTTGAGTAAATTACATTTAAAGTTGCTACTAACACATATGTACATAAAATTATGCAATGCTATGTGTGTGTTTATTAAATTTGTTAATGTGTTTGTAAGTTTGTTTTCTTCATTCACAATAATAATAAACCAAAAAAAAAAGTGTTGCTTTGTGAATAGGCTAAGTTAAAAAAAAATTTGCCCAGAATTTGCACTCGAATTTTTAGCGCTGGAATCTGCTAGTTTATAATTAAGCTGCTTACTATTATTTTTCATAACAGCTCATTTTGTTCCATTGAGTACCCTATATGGCGAACGAAAATATTTTGTACTCAGTTTAACGAACAAATATAATTTAAATTATATATTTTAAACAAAATAAAATACTACATACACATTCCTAAGAAATATGTGATATATATAACAAAAACACAGGAGTAGAAAAAAGTGCTGTTATTATAAGTGCTGCTTTGTTTTGTATTTTTGTTTTGCTTGAGCTACGATGTTTACAAGGGAAAGAAAGTATTTGAAAGAAACAATTAAGATTGTTGATGATGAACCTAAAGGGTTTGCGAGTAACAGATCTGTATGGGTTAAAAAATTCAGTAATGTGTACTATTTGAAAACCAAAAGGAAAACACTATTTTTTCTTGGTTTTATACACATCATGAATGTAATTTTTAATGAAGAAAAGTTTCCAAAGATAGAATTACAGCCGTTGTGTGTTGCAATGTTAGTGGTTCGAAAAAAATTGAACTTTGCTGATCGAAAAATCACAAAAACCTTCTGCTTTCACAAAAAAAAAAAACATTGCCAGTTGGCTACACCTACTCAAAAAATTCCTGGATGTCTTGTGCACAATTCAAAAACTGATTTTTCGAAAAATTTATTTCACATGTAAGTTTCTTTTAGTTTTCGATAAGGCAAATTATTATTTTATTTTTAATTTTAGGTTGATTCATTTCTTTCCGAAAATAACTTGCCTTTAAATGTCAATTTGCTTTTGAATAATGTACCATCTCATCCTCCGGCATAAGAAATGGTAAAGAAAACACACAGTCGTAAAATGTGGGTGCTTTATGCCCCCTGATTCAATCAATTTATCAAATATAGTCTCTTATCATGGCTTATTTTCAACACAGGATAAAAATGTGGCAACATGTCAAAAGCAATTTAATTTTTATGAAGCTGCTAAGACATTGGCATTACTCTAGTATGGCAATCTGTTTCCCAATCGTCTTTGTAAAAATGTTAGAATAAACTTCTAAAAGAACATGACCATTTTGGTGAGGAAGACGATATCCTCTTAGCTTTGTTGTTATGTCTCATGAGAGAGAACATTTCTATTCCAAAGAAACAAACACTGCTCGAACAATTTTATAAGCAATCTTTTTCGTGGTACTTGTAAATGAATTTATACTTATGTTTACTTTTAACTTAATTTCTTATGTTCTTTACAATATGATATCAATTGTCCGTTTACATTTTTTGGTAATGTTATAAGGTTTTAAAAATTGTTTTACCCAAACTAAATTATAAAAGCACAATTCTTTTTGACAACGAACTTTTCAGTTTAACGAACAGGCCTGACAACCCACTGGTTCGTTATATCGGAAAACTATTGTATATATCTTCCTGGTTTAGAAAACTATAGGACTTTATCTATTTGTAATCTATATTCTAAATTTATCCTGCCGCAAATAAAAAAATATAATTTTTATACAATATATAATTTTTATTCAAATAACTATTTCTTCGGGCTTAGCATATGTCCATTTTTGTCAGTTTTGAGTTAATGATGCCAAATATGTTAAATTTTTTTTTTTTAATGTTGACCATTTCTGAGTTTTTTCTTTAAATAACGACGTAACTTAAATGTTTATTAAATTAATTTGCTGCACTAACGATGTATGTCAACCTATGTTTGATCGGTGACAAATTATTTTCTCAGAAAACGGCACATAGCGACATACGTTGTTATTAATGAAAAAAAAAATGCAAAATTATTTTGGATTAGTTTTCTGTGTATAACCACTTATAAAAATTTGTGTGTTTAGTTCTGTCATTTTTTGTCACTATTATTCTTGATACGTTGTTATATTCTCATCCAAAGTCCCGTTAAATTTTTGTTGACGAACAAAAAAAATCCATTTTTCAAGCAACAACGACTTATGTCTACATGGTGGTAGTTTTCTTTTTCAAAGAAAACGACGTTTGTCGACATAAGTTGTTTTATTTGCACACACTTTAAGTGTAATTTGCATATTGTTTTTTTTCGCCCTTCTCTAGCATCTATTCCTCTGAAGATTTTTGACTCAAAATTTTATATAAAGTATTTATTGCCCATATCTGCAGGACTGTTAAATAAAATGTTCTAAAAACTTTATATCGAGCCGATAATTTCAAATATAACGTTTTTTGGCTCCCCTGAACATTTTGATTTTATGACATACGCCGTTATTCTAGAAAACCACAGATTTTACTTTTCATTGTTCCTATAATTCGTTTTCTTAAATTACATTACATGTTACTAACGAACACAAATTTGAGAGCAAAAATATTATGAAATATTTTATATTTGCGCTAGAGAATAAACCTGAATTAATACCAGGAAACAATATACAATTTAAATTTAATTGAAACCATAGAAACTTTCATGGTGGAATCACAATCACTTTTTATAAAACATTTTTACCTTTTTGTAAAGGAAAGTACAAAGTTTTTCAAAATTATCTTAAAATCTCTAAAATTTTATTAGATCATATTTATATTATGGCAAATACATTGTTGATAAATTAATTTTGGTTTTTATTAAATTTAATTATTATTTTTTCCGCTTTTGCCATCACAATAAAACCGCAACCCTTATTCTTTGTTGGTTGGTTTTACATTAAATGTTAAAGTCTTAACACTTGTCATTCACATTACGTGCTTCACTTCATGTTCGCTTTGTTGCCTTTCATTTATACCTACACTGTGTTCATTGGCACTGTGAGTAAACATACATACATATACACTCAGTCGTAAGTAAATATAACCCATACTGTTTTTGTGTTGTATAAATTTTAATTTAATTTTTGTGGTTTATATGTATGGGTGCTTGTTTTTCCTTCTGTTAGTTCAGCGCAATTAATTGAACTTTGCAGCTAAATATTGATGTTAAAGAAGCCCTGTGTAAGTTTTTTTTTCTTTCTTATATATATATGTATATATATTTAATTCAATCCATGTTTATGCTCTCATCACTTTCTGCTCGTATGTCCCCTCTATACATGCTCTAATAACAATTGACATGCTTTTGCCTTGAGTTCAGTTGAGTTGAGTTGTGGTTTTTTCTATGTTACGTTGAACTATTGGCATGTTGTTTAAGTTATATCGTTATGTATAAGTACAGTTACATACGTTCGTTAGTGGTGGGGAAGTGTTTGTGTAAATGAATTGTTTAAAAGAATTTGTTGCTTTTAGTATTATGTTGGCTTAACAGCAACTTGTTATACGTTCCAAGAACAATATAAACAACTACAACACCAATAACAAAAACAACGTCAGCAACAATAGTCATAACAAGATTTTCCAACAATTTATGTAATAGAAAACTACAGCACAACAGCCAGAAAATGTGGGAAAAAGGAAATTCGCGTCTCGTCTGTTGTTGATTAATTTCGATTGTGTATGTTTTCAGTTTTTTTTTTCTATTTAGCTTTGTTATGCTTACTAGAAACTTTTCGAACTTAAGCTTAATGAAGGAGGAGGACGATAAGACCCCATACCTTATGATGAAATTCAATATCTTATGGCCAAATACAACCAGAAACCCGTATGAGAAAGTAAATAGAAAATAAAGAAAAAAAAAGAAAATAAAACAACAACGCAAACCAGTGGCAAGCAACAATCTAAAAGAGTGTGATATTTTGTTTAAGGGGGGAAGGGAGGAGGTTTAGTATAGTTTGCTCTGGTCCGATTTGTTTTAGCTTATATAAGCTTTGGCTTTATTTTACATTCATCATTACATATTTATATGTATGGTAGCAATGCAGCTTAACGAGTTTATTGTCCTCTCTAGAATTCTGTTATATATTTAGAATGTACGAAAGCACTAAACTATATAAAACATTTCAGACGAATAAAAACAAAATAAAGGAATACTCATTCATCAGTCCGTCAAATTGTAAGGAACAAAAACTAGAAGTTTTTTTCTTGTTTGTCTACAGCAACAGTTTTAGATAAATTGTAAACATCATATACAGTCAAACTTTTAACTAATGAAGAATATTTTAAATAATTATCATTAGAAAGACAAGCAACAATATTTGAGAATCAAAAAGAAAAACAAAACAAAAAACAAATATTTATTCGAAATATTTACGCAGTTTATAATTTTTTTTATTCTTTTGTAATTATAAATAAATTTAGAATACAATTTGCTTAACTTTAGTTTAAGTAATATTTTTTGGTTATAAAAGGACGTTTATATTTCTTTTTTTTTGTATATACAAACTTTGAATCTACAAAGATATGAATATTTCCACAGAAAGGTCAACCACTAAGAAGTAATATGATTAGTAAAAAATGAACAAGAAAAATATTACAGATATTGTAATATTGATGATTTTGTTGCATCCATGCATTGATCAATATAGATATTTTGCAATTAGTAGTTTTTGTTTTAAAAAAATTTATAATGAAATTCAAACTCAATAATTTATGTTATGCAGATTTAAAATTCAATAATGAAAAAAATTGTCAGATAAATGCAGATTCAAACCTTATAGTCTTCCTAAGTGTACAAATTTCATTTAGAAATATAACGTTTATTAGAATATTTAATATAATCCTTATGAAGCCCTAATGCCACCTATCGGTTTGATTAAGAATACAGAGTAGTTATGATTCAAACCTTACGGCCAACCTAAGCCGAAAAATGTTATTTATTACAATCCTTAATATATACAAATCATTTGAGACCGATCACAAGGGAGATGCTTAAACATATGGCACTTTTTTAAAATCAAATAGAAAGCGTCATCTATGTATCACTTATAGCAATCAACAGCAGGGGCTCTGCTAATATAAAAATATTTATTATTATTTATTATTTCAACTGGTTAATTTTTAATGTTTCGTTTTTCATTTTTTTTTTTATTTAAAATTTTTTTATTTTTCATTTTTCATTTCTAGATTTTTTTTTTATTTCTAATTTTTAATTTTTTTTATTTTTTATTTCTTATTTTTATTTTTATTTTTTTTTTCATTTTTGTTTTGTTTTTTATTTTTCAAATTTCAATTTTCATTTTTAATTTTGAATTTTTTTTTATTTCTTATTTTTATTTTTTATTTTCTATTTTCTATTTTCTATTTTCTATTTTCTATTTTCTATTTTCTATTTTCTATTTTCTATTTTCTATTTTCTATTTTCTATTTTCTATTTTCTATTTTCTATTTTCTATTTTCTATTTTCTATTTTCTATTTTCTATTTTCTATTTTCTATTTTCTATTTTCTATTTTCTATTTTCTATTTTCTATTTTCTATTTTCTATTTTCTATTTTCTATTTTCTATTTTCTATTTTCTATTTTCTATTTTCTATTTTCTATTTTCTATTTTCTATTTTCTATTTTCTATTTTCTATTTTCTATTTTCTATTTTCTATTTTCTATTTTCTATTTTCTATTTTCTATTTTCTATTTTCTATTTTCTATTTTCTATTTTCTATTTTCTATTTTCTATTTTCTATTTTCTATTTTCTATTTTCTATTTTCTATTTTCTATTTTCTATTTTCTATTTTCTATTTTCTATTTTCTATTTTCTATTTTCTATTTTCTATTTTCTATTTTCTATTTTCTATTTTCTATTTTCTATTTTCTATTTTCTATTTTCTATTTTCTATTTTCTATTTTCTATTTTCTATTTTCTATTTTCTATTTTCTATTTTCTATTTTCTATTTTCTATTTTCTATTTTCTATTTTCTATTTTCTATTTTCTATTTTCTATTTTCTATTTTCTATTTTCTATTTTCTATTTTCTATTTTCTATTTTCTATTTTCTATTTTCTATTTTCTATTTTCTATTTTCTATTTTCTATTTTCTATTTTCTATTTTTTATTTTCTATTTTATATTTTCTATTTTCTATTTTCTATTTTCTATTTTTTATTTTTCATTTTTTCATTTTTTATTTTTCGTTTTTTTATTTCTTATTTCTTTTTTCTTATTTCTTATTTCTTATTTCTTATTTCTTATTTCTTATTTCTTATTTCTTATTTCTTATTTCTTATTTCTTATTTCTTATTTCTTATTTCTTATTTCTTATTTCTTATTTCTTATTTCTTATTTCTTATTTCTTATTTCTTATTTCTTATTTCTTATTTCTTATTTCTTATTTCTTATTTCTTATTTCTTATTTCTTATTTCTTATTTCTTATTTCTTATTTCTTATTTCTTATTTCTTATTTCTTATTTCTTATTTCTTATTTCTTATTTCTTATTTCTTATTTCTTATTTCTTATTTCTTATTTCTTATTTCTTATTTCTTATTTCTTATTTCTTATTTCTTATTTCTTATTTCTTATTTCTTATTTCTTATTTCTTATTTCTTATTTCTTATTTCTTATTTCTTATTTCTTATTTCTTATTTCTTATTTCTTATTTCTTATTTCTTATTTCTTATTTCTTATTTCTTATTTCTTATTTCTTATTTCTTATTTCTTATTTCTTATTTCTTATTTCTTATTTCTTATTTCTTATTTCTTATTTCTTATTTCTTATTTCTTATTTCTTATTTCTTATTTCTTATTTCTTATTTCTTATTTCTTATTTCTTATTTCTTATTTCTTATTTCTTATTTCTTATTTCTTATTTCTTATTTCTTATTTCTTATTTCTTATTTCTTATTTCTTATTTCTTATTTCTTATTTCTTATTTCTTATTTCTTATTTCTTATTTCTTATTTCTTATTTCTTATTTCTTATTTCTTATTTCTTATTTCTTATTTCTTATTTCTTATTTCTTATTTCTTATTTCTTATTTCTTATTTCTTATTTCTTATTTCTTATTTCTTATTTCTTATTTCTTATTTCTTATTTCTTATTTCTTATTTCTTATTTCTTATTTCTTATTTCTTATTTCTTATTTCTTATTTCTTATTTCTTATTTCTTATTTCTTATTTCTTATTTCTTATTTCTTATTTCTTATTTCTTATTTCTTATTTCTTATTTCTTATTTCTTATTTCTTATTTCTTATTTCTTATTTCTTATTTCTTATTTCTTATTTCTTATTTCTTATTTCTTATTTCTTATTTCTTATTTCTTATTTCTTATTTCTTATTTCTTATTTCTTATTTCTTATTTCTTATTTCTTATTTCTTATTTCTTATTTCTTATTTCTTATTTCTTATTTCTTATTTCTTATTTCTTATTTCTTATTTCTTATTTCTTATTTCTTATTTCTTATTTCTTATTTCTTATTTCTTATTTCTTATTTCTTATTTCTTATTTCTTATTTCTTATTTCTTATTTCTTATTTCTTATTTCTTATTTCTTATTTCTTATTTCTTATTTCTTATTTCTTATTTCTTATTTCTTATTTCTTATTTCTTATTTCTTATTTCTTATTTCTTATTTCTTATTTCTTATTTCTTATTTCTTATTTCTTATTTCTTATTTCTTATTTCTTATTTCTTATTTCTTATTTCTTATTTCTTATTTCTTATTTCTTATTTCTTATTTCTTATTTCTTATTTCTTATTTCTTATTTCTTATTTCTTATTTCTTATTTCTTATTTCTTATTTCTTATTTCTTATTTCTTATTTCTTATTTCTTATTTCTTATTTCTTATTTCTTATTTCTTATTTCTTATTTCTTATTTCTTATTTCTTATTTCTTATTTCTTATTTCTTATTTCTTATTTCTTATTTCTTATTTCTTATTTCTTATTTCTTATTTCTTATTTCTTATTTCTTATTTCTTATTTCTTATTTCTTATTTCTTATTTCTTATTTCTTATTTCTTATTTCTTATTTCTTATTTCTTATTTCTTATTTCTTATTTCTTATTTCTTATTTCTTATTTCTTATTTCTTATTTCTTATTTCTTATTTCTTATTTCTTATTTCTTATTTCTTATTTCTTATTTCTTATTTCTTATTTCTTATTTCTTATTTCTTATTTCTTATTTCTTATTTCTTATTTCTTATTTCTTATTTCTTATTTCTTATTTCTTATTTCTTATTTCTTATTTCTTATTTCTTATTTCTTATTTCTTATTTCTTATTTCTTATTTCTTATTTCTTATTTCTTATTTCTTATTTCTTATTTCTTATTTCTTATTTCTTATTTCTTATTTCTTATTTCTTATTTCTTATTTCTTATTTCTTATTTCTTATTTCTTATTTCTTATTTCTTATTTCTTATTTCTTATTTCTTATTTCTTATTTCTTATTTCTTATTTCTTATTTCTTATTTCTTATTTCTTATTTCTTATTTCTTATTTCTTATTTCTTATTTCTTATTTCTTATTTCTTATTTCTTATTTCTTATTTCTTATTTCTTATTTTTATTTTTATTTTTATTTTTATTTTTTATTTTTTATTTTTCATTTCTCATTTTTTATTTTGCATTTTTTATTTTTCAATTTTCATTTTTGTTTTTCATTTTTCATTTTTTGTTTTCCATTTTTCGTTTTATATTTTTATTTTTCGTTTTTAATTTTTCATTTTTTATTTTTCAATTTTCATTTTATATTTTTCATTTTCAGATTTTCATTTTTCATTTTTCGTTTTTTATTTTTCATTTTTTGTTTTTCATTTTTCGTTTTTTATTTTTAATTTTTAATTTTCTTTTTCTTTTTAATTTTTCATTTTTCATGTTTTATTTTTTATTTTTCATTTTTTATTTTTCAAATTTCATTTTTTATTTTGCATTTTTCATTTTTCAGAACATTTTTATAACGCTATTCGCTCCCTCATTTTATATCCAAACACTTCCTAATGAAATCGTGCCTTCATTTTATCTCCAAACAACTTCCTAATCTTTTCTTCAATACAATCGTACCTCACACCGTTTTTGCCTTCTCAGTTTTTTTGATTGTATTGTGAAATAGATTTTTACCCCCCTGAGCATATAGATGTTTACACATCAATAACTGATGAGGCCATAGTGATATAAATCGGTGTGATTAAGAATACAGAGCAGTTATGATTTTTAGATATTTATGGTTATATTAATTATCTATAATATTGATAGGCTAGGCTATTTCTTGTGACCGATGTTTTGTTCTACCATTTTATATCGAGTTTCACCAAATGTATATTATTTGCAGATTTACAGATTTTTAAATTTTATCTTTTATTTTGAGTAAATTTCTTTTAATATTGCTACTAACACATACATAAAATTATACATATGCTATGTGTGTTTTATTGAATTTGTTAATGTGTTTGTTGATGAGTTTGTTATTTTCATTCATAATAATAATAAACAATAAAAGTGTTGGTTTGTGAATTGGTTAAGTTGAAAAATAAAGCTACCTAGAAACTGCACTTGAATTTCGAGCGCTGGAATCTGCTAGCAGTATTAATTGCAACCTATGTGAAAAAATTACGTTAAATCTAGCAAAAAAGTCAATTAATTTTTTTAACTCTTAATTTAGTAAACATTTAAGATGTTTTTGATTTACAAATTGAGAAGACGTCAGCAGAAATTAAATGTGTTTTTAGATTTTTCATGTGTAAACATCTATGCGCGCAGGGGGGTAAATTTCTAATTCACAATACAATCACAAAAACAGCGTAATATGTGAGCGTCAGATCTTACGCGTAACACGTAAGCATTAAGACAAATCGGTGTGACATTTTTGTCGCTGTTTTCTGTATTTTATTTATTACCAGATGTTTACACATCTCCCCTGTGATCGGACTCACATGATTTTTTTTTATATATATGTATATTTAAATGAAAATCGTTAAAAAAAAAACATCATTTTTATAACCACAATTATGGCTGTTTCTTCTATTAGTTGATCATATGTAGTTTAGAAACAAAAGTTCTTGGTATAGTCTTTTTTTTAGATTGTTATCTACATTAAAAATAATCCACTCTTTGTAATTTAAATTTCATTGATAAAGAAAAATTTCCTTAGGAATTTCCTAATACAAAAATAATTAATAGTTTTTGCGCTTCAACTCTAATAAGATTTATTTATTCTTACTGTTTCTTCAATATTTGATTATGTTTTATTTAAGATACTAATATAGAATACAATTTTTTAAGACAGCATTCTCTTGGAGCTGTACTTATGCGAGTGCAATGATTTCCTTAATATTTGCAATTCAAAATTAAAAAAAAATAATTAATTTTAAAGAAACATTTTTTTTTTTAATTTTTAAAATTATTAAATAAAAGAAAATTAAAATTTTCCTTTACTAACAATTTGAAAATATATCAGTAGAAACTAAATATATTTTCAGAATTTTTTCTGTTATTTATAAAATTTTTTTTTTCTCACATATCCTTCGTTTGAAAAACACTCTTTATTCTTTAAGTTTATATTTCAGTTGTTAAGAAAAATTTTGAAGAAACGAAAATCGTTTGAAATCTTAACTTTATGACCACAATAAAGGGTTTTGTTTCTATTAGTTGATTATAGTTTACAAAAAAAGTTTTTAGTATTATCTATTTAGACTTTTTTACATGGAGAAAAAAACAATATTTATAACTTTCACATAATTAGTATGAAAGAAGATATTTTAGAGTTTTCTTGAAGGCATAATTTCCGTAGAAATATCTTAACACAAAAATAATTTATGGTTTTTACCGTTCAAATCTAATAAACTTTTTTTATTCTTACCATTCCTTCATATATTTGACAATGTTTTATAATATGGAATACAATTTTTTAAGAAAGTATACTTTTGGAACTGTTCTAATTCGAGTTCAATGATTTCCTTAATATTTTCAATTCAATATATATAAAAAAAAATAATTAATCAGATTTTAAGAAGAAATGTTTTTTTTTATTTAAAATTTTTTAAATTATTATATATAAGAATATTAAATTTTTCTTTAACTAACAATTTGAAAATATATTAGTAGAAAGTAAATATATTTTCAGAATTTTTTCTTTTTTTAAATTTTTTTTTTTTAATTTTTTTTTTACATATCCTTTTTTTGAAAAACACTTTTTATTATTTTAGGTTTATATTTTAGTTGTTAGCATTAATTTTTAAGAAATGAAAATCGTTATAACCACAATAAAGGGAGTTGTTTCTACTAGTTGATTATAGTTTACAAAAAAAGTTCTTATTATTATCCTATTTTATACTTTTTTACATGGAAAACAAACTAATATTTATAATTTTCACATCATAAATATGAAAGAAATTCTTTAGAGTTTTCTTGAAGGCATATTTTCCTTAGAAATATCTTAGCACAAAAATAATTTATGGTTTGTACCCTTCAAATCTAATAAACTTTTTTTATTCTTACCATTCTTTCATATATTTTATTTTGATTTATAAGATATTAATATAGAATATTAATATCCTTTTGAGATGTATTTATGTGAGTGTAACGATTCCCTTAATAATTTCAATTCAATATATAAAAAAATAATCAGTTTTTAAGAATTTTTTTTTTAATTTTTAAAGTTATTAAATAAAAGAAGATTACATTTTTCTTTAACCAACAATTTGAGAATATATTAGTAGAAGTTAAATATATGTTCGGAATTTTTTCTGTTACTTTTCAAAAATTCTCTCTCACATATCCTTTTTTTGAGAAACACTTTTTATTATATTATATATTATTTTATATTTTAATTGTTAACATAAATTTTTAAGAAACGAAAATCATTAGAAATCATAACTTTACAACCACAATTAAGGATGCTGCTTCTCTAAATTCAATATATTCAATATATATAAAAAAAAATTAATCAGATTTTAACAAAATATTTTTTTTAATTTTTAAAATTATTAAATTAAGGAAAAATATATTTCTGTATAACTTACAACTTGGGAATATATGAGTAAAAATTAATTGCATTCTCAAACGTTTTTTCTGTATCTTTTTAAAAATATAGCTCATATATCCTTTTTTAGAAAACTTTTTCTTTTATTTCTTTCTGAATATTTATTTTTTAGAGCCCTTGCATAATTTATGTTACATTTTATTTAATTTATATTTTATTTGTTAGAATAAATTTTTGGGAAAAGAAAATCGTTAAAAATATTTAATTTTACAACCACAATTTGGGGTGTTCTTTTTAGTAGTTGATTACATTTTGCAAATAACGGTTGATAGACCATAATTTTTATAGGTTTATTTTTTATGGAAACTAAACCAATATTCTTAATTTTCGTTTTATTATTAGAATAATTTCCTTAGAAATTTCCTAACATCAAAAGAATGTATGCTTTTTACCCTTCAATTGAAATGTTTTTATTATAACTCTTCCTTCAGACATTTTATTTTTGTTATAGAATTTGTTTTATTAGATTTTAATAAAGAATAAAATGAACCAAGAACTAACAAATCTATGAAAGAATTAACTGAATTAACCATGAAAAAAAGTTTAATTATGTTTTTAATTTTTAAAATTATTAAATAAAAAATATATTCACATCTCTTTTCCACAAAATTTGTGAATATATTTTCAGAAATTAAACATATTTCCAGAATTTTATTATGTTGCTTTTTAAACATTTTTATCATATACCCTTTTTTATAAAACTTTTTTTTCAAAATTATTTTTCTTATATTGCTAAACAATATTTCTTTTTGTTAGAGTGTGTGCATAATTTATGTTATATATTATTTCAGTTATATTTTATTTGCTAAATCGAATTTTTAAGAAAAGAAAATCGTTAAAATGTTATTTTACAACAGCAATTTTGAGTGTTGATTTTACTAGTTCATTAAATTTTACATAATTTTTGTATATGAAAAACACCAATATTCATAATTTCATTTCATTATTAGCGTTTCCTGTAAGTCAAAATTTCCTTACAAAAAGGATGCAAGTGCAGTGATTGCGTCAATAAAAAAAATAACTCTAAAAAAAGTTAAATATGGTTTTTAATTTTTAAAATTATTAAATAAAAGAAAATTGTACAACTCTTTTCCTAACAACTTGAGGATACATTTGGAAAAAATAAATGTATTTTCAGAATTTTTTTATATCGCTTTTTAAAGATTTTTCTCGTATATCCTTTTTAAATATTTTTATTTATTTTCCTTTTTCTCATATTATAATACAATGTTCCTTGTTTGAGAACACGTGCTCTCCTTTTGTAGAAAACTTATTTTTTTTTAAAATTATTTTTCTTATATTGATAAACAATATTCCTTTTTTAGAGTGTGTGTATAATTTGTGTTATATTTTATTTAATTTATATTTTATTTGTTAACATAGTTTTCAAGGAAACGAAAATCGTTAAAAGACATATATTTTAATAACCACAATTAAGTGTTTTGTTTTTATTAGTTTATTTTGTCATAGAATCAAAAATTCTTGGAATATCCTTTTTATAGATATTTATATGTATGGAAAATAAGCCAATATTCATATTATTAATACGAAAATATATATATATATTTGTGTTTCATATAAGGCATAATTTCCTAAAAATTATTTATGCCTTTTACTCCTAAAAGCTAATCAAATTTATTTATTTAAGGAAAAAAAAAATATTTTTTGAATTTTTAAAATTAGTAAATAAAAGAAAATTACACATCTCTTTTCTTATAAATTTGGGTATACACTTGGAGAATTATTTTCTCATATATCCTTTTTTAGATATTTTTTTATTTATCTTTATCTCATATTGTAATAACATATTCCCTGTTTCATAGCACGTTCATAATTTATGTTATATTTTATTTAATTTATATTTTATTTGTTAAAATAAATTGTTAGGAAAAGAAAATCGTTAAAAAACATACATTTTATAACCGCATTTATGGGTGTGGTTTTTATTAGTTGATTTTGTTTTAGAATCAAAAATTCTTGGAATATCCTTTTTATAGATATTTTTATATGGAAAATAAACCAATATTCATATTATTAATATGAAAAAAAAAAACATTTTAGTGTTTCATATAAGGCATAATTTCCTAAAAAGTATTTATGCCTTTTACCCCTAAAATATAATAAAATTTATTTTTCTTACTTTTCGCTCTAAACATCTTATTTCCTTTTTCTTATTAAAACATTATTTGCTATATAAAACGATAATAATTTATTTTAAATGTTTATATTTCGGCATGAGTTTTTATTCTTTTTGGTTTTCCAAGTAATCAAAATTTATGGTCATTTACTTTTATCTATAACAATATTTTTATATTATTTTACACCTTCACGCTTAATTTATAGTATTGCTAAATAAACATAAAAAAACGTATCTTGACAGGTATTAGCATCATATATTTTGTGGAAAAAAGTAGTGGTAAGTATAAAGCCCCAAAAGAACAGCCCAGCCAATCACCAGCAAAGGCTGTCTTTAGTAAATTTTTTATATTTAATTTTATGTTTTTTTCCTTCAAAAAAATATAACTAAACTGGTCTGATGCCTGTATGTGTTACACGTAGTAGTCACGTGTATCTGGTGAACGCGTGTATGTTTTGCCAGTTGAAATATTATTGCAGTTACAGCAGTGTTTCTGTTCTATGCTATAGATGAACATTTTAGAACATGTTCAAAACGTTTATCATACCATCCAGTAACAGGCCGCCTACAAAGATTTTATATGGTCGGGCCTTAACTCTTACTGCCAGAACAACACATGCGCCGTCTTGTCAGATAAGTAACAGTAATGCAACGTGCTCTTTTTGTTAGTGGCAATCAAGCCAACTATAACAACATTCAGGTATCTTTCTTTGCAATATTTGATTGTATAATTCTTTGGCAAAAAAAAAAAGGGAAAAAAATATTTTTGCTACTTCTGTTACGGTTTCATCATCATTCTTTTCCCTTTTGTATTTGGGGCATATGATCGTTTTTGTACGTGTTATGTTTCTTGCTGTGCTTATACATTTTTGAAAACAGCACATGTTGCCTTTACAACATTGCTGGTGTTTTGTATGGAAACGATTTTACCGTAAACCCCTTTTCCACAACTGATTGCCTACAATTGTGGAAAAGGTAAAGAGCATTTACTTATGTTGTTTTTCCATCATTGCCAACGTCTGATTGAATTGAATATTTGTATGTGATGAGTTGTGTATAAATAAATATTGTAGGTTTTGGTTTTGTGGTTACGAAACCAATTTATTTACTCTTCTGTACTTATTATATTTTCTTTTTATTTATTAAAATTGTTAAGCTTTGAGTAGGTGCAGAAAACTCTATAGGAGTAGTGAAGTGATTTTATAAGATCAAAAACATATTTAGTTAAATTTTTGTGGCAAACGTAGGTTTTACAACAAATTGCTATAAATGCGTCTAGGTGTGTTGATTGAAATTTGATTAAAAAGTTAGCTTCTTAAAATAATGTTGCAGGAATTTTGCATAGAAGATGGGGAACTTTTAAAATATAACTAAATATGCCACAAGGTTAACCATAGCTATGTTTTAAATAAATGGAATACTCCCCTTAAGGTATGCTGTGGAAATGGTGAAACCAATATAATTCTTATTTAAAAAGAAGCATTAATTATTTTTAATCACATAAAAATGTTCCCCCCTATAACAGTTATTAAACTTTTCCTTAATTATCCTTCAAAAGTTTAACTTATATTTTTTAATTTCGTATTATAACGCCAAAGGTATACTTTGATATTTACATAAAAAGTTACCTCTAAATATGCTTTAATTTATATCTTATCCCTAGTAAGATATAACAGAAAACGTATGCTTGAAATTTAAGCAGATTTAAGAAATTTAATTTCAAGAGTTTTTTTTTTTGAAAAAATTTGCCTATAGTTTCAGCACCTTTACAATATCATTACGCTTTGAAGAATTTTGTGATGCCAGCAAAAAAAAAAAAAATGGGCGACAGTCATAAATTGGGACTCTGGAAAGACTGGGAAAATTCTTGGTGATCGTAAGATCTTATGAAAATGTAGTTAAATAAAAACTTAGTCTTATAATATTTTTTTTCTTAAATTTACTTTTTAAAGAAGCTACTTTTTTTAAGAAACGTAGCTTTTTGAAGAAAAGACACTTTTTGTAAAGTAAAGCTACTTTTGATGTGTAAACATATATACGCGCACAATAAAATCATAAAAACAGCGTAACATCCCAGCAAAACCTTAGTAATGATTATATATTACCGTTGCATTACATGGTAATGTTAACCCCATACTTTCTGAATAATTTCAAGCCAAGTGTAAGGACTTCCTGATAATGATTTATGTAAATACTTACTCTGGTAATGACCACTGTCTGTTTGTATTAGTAAAAACTATAAATAGTGAGTTAAATTTAATGAAACAAACTATTTCGCTGCGACAGTCATCATTTGCCAAAAACGGCAGCAAAAGCAGCTAAATTTTACATTGCGTTATTTACACATATTGTGTGATACCAGTGTGTTGTTTTTAAAATTACTGAAGACCCCTTTTATTATCTATAAAGTAACTAGTTGTTTGTATCAGTACCTACTAAGGTGCCGGTAAGGCCTTTCCTCCAATGACACCCCCATGTTTAAGTACTGGGTCTCGTAATGGAAAGGTAACTACTGAACACTTCTGATTTCTTATTCGAAAGCTCATTACATATAATGGAAAGTTTTGCTGGGATGTGAGCCGTAAGACAAAATCGGTGTGACTTATGATTTTATTGGTGAAAAAATTATATGTTTGAAAATGAAAAATGAAAAATAAAAAATGAAAAATTAAATATGAAAAATGAAAAATGAAAAATGAAAAATGAAATTAAAAAATTAAATATAAAAAATGAAAACTGAAAAATAAAAAATTAAAATGAAACATAAAAAATTAAAAATAAAAAATTAAAAATGAAAAATAAGAAATGAAAAATAAAAAGTGAAAAATAAAAAATGAAAAACAAATAATGAAAAATGAAAAACTAAAAATTTAAAATAAAAAATGAAAAATGAAAAATGAAAAATGAAAAACTAGAAATTTAAAATAAAAAATGAAAGCTGAAAAATATACAAAAATGATGTACGAAAAATGAAAAATAAAAAATTAAAATCAAAAATAAAGAATGAAAAATAAAAAATTAATAATAAAAAAATTAAAAATGAAATATAAAAAATTAAAAATGAAAAGTGAAAAATGAAAATTGAAAAATCAAAATAAAAACTAATAAATGAAAAATGAAAAATAAAAAATGAAAAATGAAAAATAAAAAATGAAAAATAAAATATTAAAAATAGAAAATAAAAAATGAAAAAAGGAAAATGAAAAATAATAAATGAAGAATAAAAAATCAAAAATGAAAAATAAAAAATGAAAACTTAAAAAAGAAAAATGAAAAATAAAAAATTAAAAATAAAAAATGTAAAGTGAAAAATGAAAAATGACAAATTAAAAAATTAAAAATTAAAAATTAAAAATTAAAAATTAAAATTTAAAATTTAAAAATTAAAAATTAAAATTTAAAAATTAAAAATTAAAAATTAAAAATTAAAAATTAAAAATTAAAAATTAAAAATTAAAAATTAAAAATTAAAAATTAAAAATTAAAAATTAAAAAATAAAAATTAAAAATTAAAAATTAAAAATTAAAAATTAAAAATTAAAAATTCAAAATTAAAAATTAAAAATTAAAAATTAAAAATTAAAAATTAAAAATTAAAAATTAAAAATTAAAAATTAAAAATTAAAAATTAAAAATTAAAAATTAAAAATTAAAAATTAAAAATGAAAAATTAAAAATTAAAAATTAAAAATTAAAAATTAAAAATTAAAAATTAAAAATTAAAAATTAAAAATTAAAAATTAAAAATTAAAAATTAAAAATTAAAAATTAAAAATTAAAAATTAAAAATTAAAAATTAAAAATTAAAAATTAAAAATTAAAAATTAAAAATTAAAAATTAAAAATTAAAAATTAAAAATTAAAAATTAAAAATTAAAAATTAAAAATTAAAAATTAAAAATTAAAAATTAAAAATTAAAAATTAAAAATTAAAAATTAAAAATTAAAAATCAAAAATTAAAAATTAAAAATTGAAAACTAAAAATTAAAAATTAAAAATAAAAAATTAAAAATTAAAAATTAAAAATTAAAAATTAAAAATTAAAAATTAAAAATTAAAAATTAAAAATTAAAAATTAAAAATTAAAAATTAAAAATTAAAAATTAAAAATTAAAAATTAAAAGTTAAAAATTAAAAATTAAAAATTAAAAGTTAAAAATTAAAAATTAAAAATTAAAAATTAAAAATTAAAAATTAAAAATTAAAAATTAAAAATTAAAAATTAAAAATTAAAAATTAAAAATTAAAAATTAAAAATTAAAAATTAAAAATTAAAAATTAAAAATTAAAAATTAAAAATTAAAAATTAAAAATTAAAAATTAAAAATTAAAAATTAAAAAATAAAAATTAAAAATTAAAAATTAAAAATAAAAAATGAAAAATAAGAAATGAAAAATTAAAAATGAAAAATAAAAAACGGGAAATTCAAAATTAACCGGTTGAAATAATAAATAATTACAAATATTTTTTATTTTGGAAGAGCCCCTGCAGTTGGTTGCTATAAGTGAAACATAGATGACGCTTTCTATTTTGATTTCAACAAAGTGCCATAAAAAATGTTTAATTACTAGATGTTTACACATTTCCCCTGTGATCGGACTGACATGATTTTTTTAAGAAAATGTGATCTTAGAAAATCAACCTTTTAAGAAAAGTTACTTCTTTTTTAAAAAAAGGTCATATTTTGGGGAAAGGTATCTTTAACTAACAGTTTTACAATATATTTACAGAAATTAAATGTTTTTCCAGATTTTTTTTTTTTTTCTGTTAATAAAAAAATTTTTTTTTCATTATTTCTGTTTCTCAGATTGAAATTAAATATTCCTTATCTTTCATTGAATATGCCTAATTTATTATATATGTTATTGACCTGGTATTTCGATTCTAAAAAAAAATTTCGGAAACGAAAATCGTCAAAAAAAACATGGTTGATTATAGTTTACAAAATAAGTTCTTAGTATATTTCTTTAAGATTTTTTTTACATGGAGAACAAACCAATAATTTTCCCATAATTGATATACAAGTAGTTCTTTTAGAGTTTACTTGAAGACATTATTTCCTTAGAAATTTCCTAACATAAAAAAATTTATGGTTTTTATCCTTCAAATGATTAATATTTATGTTTAATGTTTAACGCTGTTCGTGTATTTTTCATTTCTTTTTTTTTTTTTTATAATATTAAAACCGGCTTGTTGAGTGAGATATAAATAAATAAATCTAATAATAAGTTTTTTTTATTCTTACTATTTCTTCAAATATTTGATTTTGTTTTATTCTATTCCAGTATAGAATAAAATTTATTTAAAAAGTATTATTTTGGATGTGTAGTAATGCGAGTGTAATGATTCCCTTAATATTTGCAATTCAATATTTAAAAAAAAGACTAAATTTAACGATATATATTTTTTTTAATTTTTAAAATTATTTAATACAAGGAAATTATATTTCTTTTTAACTAAAAATTTGAGAATATATTAGTATAATTTAAATATATTTTCACAATTTTTTTCGTTACTTGTTAAAAATAGTTTTTACATATCCTTTTTTGGGAAACACTTTTTATTATTTTAAATTTATATTTTATTTATTAACATAAATTTTTATGAAAGAAAATCGCTAAAAATCATAAATTTATACCCCACAATTTTGTTGCTACGAGTTGATTATAGTTTACAAAAAATGTTCTTATATTATCTTTTTTTAGACTTTTTACATGGACAAAAACCAATATTTCAAATTTTAATATAATAGATATGAAAGAAGTTCTTTTAGAATTTTATTGAAGGCATAATTTCCTTAGAAATTTCTTAATATAAAAATAATTTATGGTTTTTACCCATCAAATTTAATGAACATTTTTTATTCTTACCATTCCTTCATATATTTGATTAGTATAAATTAAATGTATTTTCAGAAATGTTTTCTGCTGCAAATCCCTATCTCATATATCCTTATAAACTTTTTTTTATTTATTTTTTCTCACATATAAAAGGTGTTTTTAAACGATTTTAAGAAAGGTTTTTTTTTCACATAAATGTTATTTTTTACAAAAATTTCAGACGGTAATTTTCTCAGAGAATAAACTTATCTTAAGGGGGAGGTTTTCAAACCTAATTTGTTGTATCAAAATTTGAATTAATTTGGAGCAAAAGTAACGAAGATACAGCGTTTCAGACGACCGGTCTCATACAGTATTTCAGTTTTTAAAAACTGTAAATCGATTATCTCGCAAACATCATGTTTTAAGTCCGTGAACATCATAAGTCAAAATGTACTGGACCGATTCTTTTGAAATTTGTTACACCATTTCTACACATAAACCATGAATAGTTTTTTGAACAAATTTTTCCCATTTTTTTTAACAACAAAATCACCAAAATTTTATAGCAAAAATCGTGTTTTTTTACTTCAAAATGCTGCAAAAAATAAATAAATAAATAAAAAACTCTTCGTGATTAGCTTGAGAAAAATATCGCCTTTTAAACGCATTTCGCTTTTTTTATTTCACATGATCTGGTAACGAGTTATGATATTCACCGCGTAACAAATTTTTTTTTCGAAAATTTTTTCAAAGATTCTTCAAATGTTACACTATAACGTTATATGAAATAAATAATCCGACATTATTCATATCAAAAAAAAAAATAAAAATAAGGAAATACACTTTTTTCGCTTTTAAACCCTTTTATAATTTTTTTTTAAAGAATATACACCCTTTTGAGAACGGATGCTTTAAGAATTTTTATTTTTTTTTGGCAAAAATACTTTTTTAAGAAAAGGTAATTTTTTGTACTCTTTTTGAAGGAAGGAAGGAACTTTTTTTACGAAATGGTACTTTTTAACGAAAAGGCCCACTTGAAGGGAATTTACTTTTTTAAAAAAGGCTACTTTTTAAGAATATAATATACATTTTTTTAAGGAAATCTACTTTTTTATGAAAACACATTTATAAGAATATACACTATTTTGAGTGAGGATATTTTTTTAAGAAAATTTTCATTATGAACAAAAGATTCTGATTTAAAGAAAATGTACTTTTTTAAGGAAAGGTGCATTTTTTAAAAGAAAACTTACTTTTTTTTTAAAAAGGCACTTTATTAAGAATATATGCTTTATTAAAACAAGGTACTTTTTTTTAATAAAAGTAAAGAAGATACTTTTTAACAAAAAAGGGTGTTTTTTTTTAACATAAAGTTAGTTTTTTAAGAAAATTAATTTTTTGAAGGAAAGATAAGAAAAGGTACTTTTTAACATAAATACACTCTTTTAGAAAAAAAAGTTACGTTTTAAGTTACATTAAAGAAAATTGTAAAAAATATGTTTTTGTAAGAAAGGGTAGTTTTTAAGAAGAGGTACTTTTTTAACATAAAGCTACTTTTTTAAGAAAATGCATTGTTTTAAATAAAAATATTTGCTTAAGAAAAGGTGCTTCTTTTAGAAACGCAAACTTTTAAGAAAACGTACTTTTTGAATATAAATCTACTTTTAAAATAATTTACTATTCTAATAAACCAAACTTTTTTTTTTAAGTAAATGTACTTTTTTGTTAAGAAAACACATCTTTCTTTTGTAACAAAAGATACTTTCTAGGAAAAGGCGATTTCTTATGAAAAGGTTGTCTTCAAACAAAATATACTTTTTAAGAAGAGGCCATTTTTGAAGAAAATGACTTTTATAAGAAAAGGTACTTTTTTAATAAAAACGTTTTTTTTTTAATTACTTTTTAAGAAAGGGTAATTTTCTAAGTAATAATACTTTTTTAGGGAACGATACTTTTTCCTAAGAAAAGATACTGTTTAAGAAAAACGTACTTATTTGAAAAATGATTTAAAAAAGTACTTTTAAGAAAAAATTCTAAAATTATGTGATATATGCTAAGGAATTGTCTCAAAATTATGATCCAATAAGATTTGAAAGTCCGTTAATGTGTGCTTAAGTTGACAAATTTATACTGTAATATTTTTATACCCTATACACTATGTGGTTTGGGTATAATGACTTTGTGCTGTTTGTAACTAGCTAATATATTTGACCTAAACCCATCTTCTATTATACCGATCGACTCAGAATCACTTTTTGAGTCGATTTAGCGGTGTCCGTCTGTCCGTCTGTGTGCCCATGTAAATATCGTAATAGAACTACATGCCGCAAATATGAATATATGTTAATGAAATTTGGTATGTAAGCCTTTACCGGCCATGGGATGAACGCTATTGAAATTGGTGAAATTCGGTCCATGTTCAGACCTAGTCCCTATACAAATGACCCCCTAAAATTGACATAAATTGCCATAAGATCCAAATTATTACATAGATCTCGGTCAAATAGGGTTTGCATGCGCTCATTACATCCATTTATCAGTTGTCCAAAATAAACCCCATATGGCAATTCTTTATCATAGTCCCCATAAAAAGCTACTTCCCGATTTTCACTTAAATCTATCAAAAAACAAAAAAATTGCACAGTTTCTTTTCTCAAATATGGTTTGGATATATTTTTTCAAAATATGAGTGACTTTACCAAATACGGTCAAGATCGGTCCATTTTTCGACCTAGTCCCCATATAGATATAGCACCCGATATGAACTTTTTCAAAGGCAACAAAATTAATAAGAATGCCACTCAAATTTGGTTTATGCCTATTTTCTATATTCACTTAGTTGGACCGAAGAGATAGAGTCTCTGAGCCATGGTATAGGGTATAGGGTACTTGTTTTTAATTCCAATAGTTTCAAATAATCGTCTGGACTTTAAATGAATTTGAAAATAAACATTTTAGAAAAATTAAATTTTCTAAATATTTCATATTTGTTATCACAGCCGCAATTTTCTTAATTTCATGTCAAACTAACCCTTCACAAAAGTCAACTTTTCTCAACTCATTTTTTATTCCATACACCTAAATGTGTACTATGATATTTGTTTGTGTTAGAAACTTTAGACAAAATACGCATTTAAATTATTTACAGGATCTTGAACTGAACCAAGTAACAAAAAAAAAAAAAAAAAAAAAACACAAAAAATGAAACATGAATAAATATTTTGAAACTTAATTGAAAATTACTTAAGGTTGTGTCAACATACTTCGCACGCATACCTAACGAACACATGTGTCAGGATAAGCATAAATGAAACCCATACCTACTACAAATAATACATCCTCGCCGGCAAAATTAAAAGAAAAAAATATTCAGCTACAAGAAATTACAAGTCATTCTGAATTTCAATTTAAGCAAAAATCCAAAACATATACTTAGCTTGACAAAAGTTTGCCTGCTGCGTGTTTTGCGATAAAAACCCTTATCATTTCTGGCAAACTTGAGTACATTGAAAACAAAAATGTTTAAACTGGGAAAAGAAAATAAAAAAAATGAAGTAAATCATGTAAGCTCTCACACGCATCCAAAGCTCTATATTGTCACCTCCATGTTTACAAAATATACACACATATGAAAAAAAAGCAAAAGAAAAGATAAAAAAATTAAATCTTATAGAAGCTAAGGCATCTTTTAAGACAAGGGTAGCTTATGCCTTTAAAAATTACTTTAAAAAAACAAAATCATATGCTGCCTACTTTTAGGCTTATAAGTGGATAGCAAAGATTGTGTTATATATATTTATAAATGTGTTGCAAACACATATGTAGAGCAATAACAAAAACGTTCTAAAGGGTGTTGGCTATATTGTATTTTGCTTGAAAAATTTATGAATGTCCTTTGCATATTAATATTTTATAATACATTATATTGGATTTAAAGCAAATGATCTTGAAACAGAAAAAAGTTTTTGCATAAAGTTCCTCCTACATTATGGAATTTATGATAATTTTACAGATATTTAATGCTGCCAGTGTTTTGTGCTTGCCTCCTTTTTACTTAGAGTTTATGGGTTAATGGTGCGAAAACGTGACTTAATGGTGGGCTAAATATTAAAAAAAAAAGCAGCCATAAACATAAAGATTGTGTGTAAATAAATTTATACACATACATAAAAGGTCAAAGCAATTTACGCCGGATTAAATAGACATGTCAGAAAACTGTTTTATAAGTTCCTTAGATATAAATATTATGATTAAATGAACGACAATATATAAAAATTGTTGCATATTCTATAGAAATATATAGACCTTAAAAATATATTGTTCTACTTTCAGGGTAGAAGTTGAAAAATGAACTTAAGATTTTAAGATATTAAAACTTTTTGCTTCAAATGATAACAAAAATGAACATATAATTTTATGCAAATTTTTAGGATTATTTATAAATGCTATTTGGATTTATTTTTATACTTCATTAAAAAACTTAATGAAAATATTTTATAACGAAAAATTTTTTAGGGACATTTGAGTAAGAAGAAATTACGCAGTGGCATTTTTGTAGCAGAATTTTTTTTGGCAGATATTTTTGAGTTATTATAACCTGATATACTTGAGATATTCCAGTGGCGCTAAAAATTTCATTATACACACTTTAAACTTATTTTGTCAGATATTTACAAACATAAAACCGAAATGCAGTACTGTTGGCTGATTTGTACCTATGTATGAGTAAGATGAAATTAGTTTTAAAATAAACATAAATATCTGTGCACATTAGAAATAGCAATTTGTATAGTAATAGAAACTGTTGCATATTATTACGATTTCACAAATAATGTTACGATTGTATAAATAAATAACAAAACCGGCAACGATAACCGTTTTATAACATCCCTGTGTTACATCTCTTTGAAGATTCGATATGCTTACTTTAACTTGAACACAAGAGTATCGAACTTGTTTTTGGTGAATGAAAAAGAAAAGAGATGAGGAGATACAAAACAATACAGAGTTTATACGAACAAATCAAAAAATGTGCTTGAATATTATTTTGGTAATTTATCTGTAAATAAGATGAATTAATAACTAAATTTCAATGAGAAGACAAGGTCAAAATTCAGCGATGAGGGAGATCTTAAAACCAAAATAAAACAGTGTAGTTTGGGCTTTTAATAAGAGAAGTCGACATAGTTAGCATCACCGAACAATTATTAATAATTTTTACAAATGTTCCATAGATTCTGTGGCCATCATCACTGATACCCTATTATCAATGGCACGATTTTTCCACCTGTCATCGCAGCATTCATCCCTCTAAAAACTCATCTAAAGAAAATTATCATCATCATTCCACCAGCACATTTTCTGGCCCTGGTAGCTGATGTTATATAATTTTATAAAACCAAAAAATACCATAAATACCTCTCAGAAACCAATTTTTTTAAAGAATAAAATTATATAAAATTTAAATAATAAAAGAGCAGTCTTTTGACCAAATTATTTTCCAAATTATGTGAGAAAATATTACAATTTTGGACAGACAAATTTTAATGTATGCTCTATTGAAATCGTTAGAATTTCTGCTGACAAAAGCTAAAAAATTGTTCTTAGGAATAATGTAATTAAGGTGTTTTTTAAAACATACGTTTCAGCCAAAATTAGATTTCTCTAAACGTTTTTAGTGGCAAAAGTCTACATTTAGGAGTATCTGCAAAAAAAATTAATTTCTTAACACCTTAAAAGAACATTTGGAACACTGTAGGGGTCAATTTTTTTGTAACATTTTTAAACTATTTTTCCTTAGGAATAAAAGAATATATAAAAAAGCTGTGTGGCGTATGATATTTATTAAACAAAAAAAATCATATTCTTCATACGCTCCAGGGATGCATTTTAAGTATGTTTGTATTGGGGCAAATTACCGATTTGAAAGGCCAAAATACCCTTGAAAGGGCCAATAATTTTTTTCGAATATATTTGACTATTAACATTTTATTCAAATAAAAAGCGGTATTTTATTTTATTTGGAACAAAAAAAAAGGTTTAAAAACAAAAATTCACATTGTTTAAAAGTATTTTTTGTTAAAGTTATATTAAAGTAAATACATATTTTATACGTAATTTAAAAAAATTAAATTGTATTTAAAAAAAACACATTTTATAAGAAATTCTAATTTTATTGTATGTAATACCCAAGTTTTTATTTTTTTATTTATTTATTTATTTATTTATTAATCTATGGAATTAATCCTTACAGACTATTTACAAGCACGTTTAAAAAATAGGCGAACATGGATGAAAAATCAAAAAATTAGTTGAAATTATGGGTTCAGATAAATAATTATTTTACTTTTTATGACATTTGTATTTGAAGAAAAATCAATAAATCTATAAAGCTTATTAAATTCAATACATATACGTCTAAGCGGATCACCGTGCGCATAATTTTCTATAAACCTGGACAGATAAAGGTGAGAAGAAACGTGTTTGCCACTGAGGGATGTTAAATGAAATATTGTTGATCAGGAAACCAGAAGAAACATTGCCATTAATTATGTTCAAAAGAAACGAAACGTTTAGCATAGATCTGTGGCTTTTTAAGGTTGGCAGCTTAATAAGAGTAAGTCTGCTGTTATACGACGGAAGATTTAAAGAGTTAAAATTTAAACTGCGTAGACAAAATAGTAGGAATTATTTTTGCACCGATTCAATGCTATCAACATGAGTTTGGTAGATAGGGTCCTATATTATAGAGGCATATTCCAAAATCGATCTCACAAGTGATGTGTATAGTGTTTTTGTTACATACGGATCATTAAACTCTTTAGACCAACGTTTTATAAAACCAAGTACTCCTCTGGCTTTGTTTACTTTTGTTGTAATATGAGGAATGAAACTAAGCTTTGAATCTAATAAAACACCAAGATCTCAGAAGTTATCAACTTGTTCCAGTTGTAAGCCGCCCAGAACATAATTTACTGATATTGGTCTTTTTCGAACAAAACGCATATATTTGCACATTTTAAGATTCAGCTCCATTAAATTTAAAATACACCATAAGTGAAATGAATCCAAATCATTTTGAAGTTAAGTATGGTCGGAATATTGGTTATAACTCATAAAGACATTTACATCGTCAGCATACATCAGGATATTTGAAAACTGAATAACTTAGTCCAACAGTTTCTCAATTGCGATATTACTGTTTGTAACACTTTTTGGGTTATAAGTTGTAAAATATCTTTATCATAACAATAACCCTAGTTAGATTTCATTAAATCTTTCGACTATATTAAAGATGACAACGATTCTTATATTTGGCAAAAAAAAAATTCTTCCTACACATGCTGAGGAATCACCGAAATCTTTTTCCAAAATTGACTTACACTTAAATCTTTAAACTTTTTAATATCTTGAACTTTCGTTAGTGCTGTATTAGGGTGGCCCTTAACAAAAAAAGTGTTCAAACTGTCGGTCTCACCCCCTAGAAATATGCGAATAGCAAAAAAACTGAGAAATACAAAGTTTTGGGCCAATCAGAAAACGTTTGGTCGTGGCGCAAAGCGATTGAAAATTTCAAGTGTGTTTATATGGGGAAAATATGGCTTTTTTTCAGATTTTGCGAAAATTTCGTTCTATAGTTTAATTTTTCCGACAAGCTGTTACATAATTTGGGATCAGTATTAAATTATCCTTTCAAGAGGCTATAAAACTTCAAAATCTTATGAAACTTCGCCAAGAAATAGCAAATGCCCCAGACCACTTTTGTGCCAAAAAAAAAACTAAGTCATGAAATTTGATGGCATTTTTTCAACTTTGAGAAATTGATCAAAGTATAATGATTGTCGTCTTTTTCTTCCCACTGTGTTTGGAAACAGATATTCGCTATATCTGTGGAGCAGACAATCTTAGTTTATTGTTGAACAAAGTCAATGCTCATCTCATGGAGCATTGCCTAAATCACGCTAATGTAAATAATACTAAGCGTTTGATGGTTGTATGACAATTCTTGTTTTATTCAAATTTGCTTCAGCTTATAAAGCTGCTTTGAGAATCTATTTCTTAGTCTAGTATTGAGTGACGTTTAGAAGTCACTCAATAATTCTTTAATAACTTTATATAAATTCTAATTCTTAAAATTCTATTGTAACCTATGTACATTGTATTAACGTCCCAGTATTTTTAGAAAGCGATTGCGGTCAATAGTAACGTACTGAGTGATTTTCATATTCATTGAACGTCACTCAATATTTTAAATCTCGCTTTTTATTACAAAAATCAAAAGTGTAATCCTAAACCCTTTTGCTCTAGTTTTGCCCTAGTGCAATGGTTTGTCTACATTAAAACAAAAATAAAAACACTTGCCTGTTAAACTAGTGGGATATTCATATGTATGTACATGTATGGTTACTTACAATATTTATGTTTGCTTGGCATAATTATTACTTTAATATTAACAACTTAACATTACATTGTACAGTTGGGTATGTATGACACACGTATCATTTGTTTATATTTAACTTGTGCGTGACGTCATGCTATCACTACACCCCTACCCTTTCAGTTAAATCACACCATTTATGTTAACAGAAATTGTGTGATTTCACTTAATTACTGTTTGGTTGTTTTACAAAATATGAAATTTGAATACATTATAAGTGGTTTCTAATTGCATCTATTCAAAAAATTTGTTCTTTGATAATTGATTATGCCGTAAGTAGTGACTAAGTGATGTGACACTTATTTTGTAATTTTTATTTTTTTTTTTTTCGTTTGAAATATGATTACATGATAATTTAGGTGCTAAGTTATATAATAATTGTTTTCATATTCGTTATTGATATTATTCTTATATGTATGTGTACATTTTTGTTAATTTTGTAAAGAAAAACTTATATTAACATTTTATTATTTTGTTTATTAAAATAGTTTTTGTATGTGTCACTTATTATATCTTTTTAATAAATTTTTATGAAAAGTTTTTGTTTTTTCATTTTTTCTTACTGTTACATTTAAATTATCTATATTTACTACTTCATATGGACCATGATAAGGTCTTTCATTCTTTTTTCTAGTTTCTAATCTTACTAAAACTAAATCTCCTACACTAAGATCTATACTATTTATTTTATTATATGATTCTAAACTTCTATTCTTTTTTGTTACGTCTATCAGTTTTCTTGCATTCTCTAATGAAATTTTCATTCGCATCTTTAATTCATTTGCATAATTGTCTAGGTTATATACTCTATCACTATTCATGACCTGTTCACCCGGTAGTCTTGGTAATTTACCAAAAATTAACTCATATGGTGAATAATTGGTGTCTATATGTGGTGTTATATTATATGCGAAAGAATAATAAGGTATCCAATCACTCCAATTTTCATTATTAACGAACGATAAAAAGTATTCGTTCAACACTCTGTGATTTCTTTCTATTGTGCCCAAAGTTTCATGGTGATATGGTGTAGACAATCTTTGTTCGATTTTTAACAAATTACATATTTCTTTCATTAGTTCATTTACAAATTCTGTACCTCTATCAGATTTTAGAGTACTGAAAATGCCATATTTTAATATCAAGCTTTCAGTTAAGCACTTTGCTACACTTTTAGCTTCTTTTGTCTTCATCGGGACTGCTATAACGTATTTGGTAAGCTCACACTGCATCGTTAGAATGTATCGAAAGTTCTCTAACGGCCTTAAAGGTCCAACTGTGTCGATAACTACAGTGCTGAAGCTATTTTCCGGTGTATCTGTTATGGATAATGGTTCCTTAGTGTGTCTTATCTGCTTACTTCTCTGGCAGAGATCACACTTTGAGACATACTTTCTCACCATTTTATTCATATTCTTCCATATGTATTTCTGTTTTAGTTTTATCAATGTTTTTCTTATTCCGAAATGTCCTCCGCATGGTGTGTCGTGATACAATTTTATTAATTCTTGTTTTTCCTTTTCATTAGTTATTCTTTGAGGTTTGCTATATAGGAGAATTCTGACGTCTTTTTCTTTGCTTTTATTAATGATTTCTTTCATTTTTTCTATCTTTATTTTCTTAAATATTTCGTCACCTTTTTCTAGTGCGAACATAACACAATTCAATCTGCTTAAAACAGAAGGTAGTTTCTCCAACATATTACATATATAATCGGGATTATCGCTACATCTGATGGCCATTTGATTTAGAGCAGTATTGTTCTCCATTTTAAATTCTCTAGTCGACTCGTCAATTATAAACTTCAGCTTTACTGCAAGTTTTATATCATTCATGGATGTACACTCCCACATGTTGAGTTGATCAGGCTCAGTAAGATTTGTATCATCATTAACCTCTTTCTTAGGTTTATTTCCTCTTTTTGTTTCATTTGTATCTTTACCTCTTGTTTCAGTTTTGTTTTCATTTTCTTCAGTTTGTATCATCTTTCTTTTCATATTTCTTGTCATCACCAGCGATTTTTTTATATTTTCATCAATATTCTGAGGTATCATTGTCTTTAGTTTATCGGAATCTATTTGTATTCTAGATAGAGCATCTGCATTGGTGTTGTTCTTTCCCTTTTTATAAATTATCTGAAAATCGTAGTCAGACAATTCCAAACGAATTCTAGTTAGCTTTGAACTTGGGTTTTTGTGAGTAAACAGTGCGATTAGTGGACGATGGTCAGTTACTACTACGAATCTTCTACCGAATAGGTATGGTCTGAAGAATTGTATACCCCAGTGTATACCAAGTAATTCTTTCTCGATTACTGACTTGTTTCTCTCGTGTTTATTAAGTGATCTGCTGGCAAAAGATATTGGTCTATCTTCACCAACTTCTCCCTGCGATAACACGGCTCCTAACGCAAAATCAGATGCGTCAGTAGTGAGTATGAATGGTTTTTCGAAATTCGGGTACTGTAGAATGGGCGGACTTATTAGTCTATTTTTCAGAGTTTCAAACGCTGTCCTACATTGTTCTGTCCATTCGAATTTTTGATCTTTTTTCAATAATCTATTCAAGCAATTTGCTATTTCGGCAAAGTTCTCAATAAATCGTCTGTAGTAATTACAAAATGCCACAAACCTTCTAACATCGTCAGCATTTTTCGGTACTGGATACTTTCTTATCGCGTCAAATTTCTCAGGATCTGGTTTTATTCCACTTTGTGTTATTAAATGTCCAAGATATATTACTTCAGGCTTTAGAAAACAACATTTACTAGCGTTCAGCTTCAAATTATACTTTCGTAATTTGTCAAAAACCTTTACCAAATTGGCGTTATGGTGATTAAGGCTACAACCAAAAACTATAATATCATCTACGTAAAGAAAAGCTTCAGATTCCAAGCCAGATAGGGCTATTGTCAACATGCGTTGAAAGCTGTTCGATGATATTTTTAGACCGAATGGTAGTCTTGTGTATTGGTAATGACCGTTTGGAGTAGAAAAAGCTGTGTAAGGACGTGATTGATGGTCAAGTTCAATCTGATGAAAAGAACTTGTCATGTCCAAAGTAGAAAAATACTTGGCTCTACCCAATTTATCCAAAATGTCATCCAAACGAGTCAAAGGAAATTTATCATTAACTATTTTATCATTCAATTTTCTAAAGTCGACAACTAATCTCCATTTTCCCAAGTCTGTCTGTCCCTTCTTTGGAACCAATAACAGTGGTGCGTTGTACGGACTAATCGATGGTTCAATGATATTAGCCTCCAAAAGTTTCTGAACCTGAGAATTTATCTCTGTTGTCTGTGCCTGTGGCAACCTATAATTTTTTATGTATACTGGACTGTTGTCATTTAAGTCTATTGTTTGTTTGTAGAAATTATTTGCAGTCAGCTCCTCATCCTCCATGTGGAATATTGATTGATATTCCCTTATAATTGAAGTTAGTTTTTCTATATTTTCATTATCCAAGTCCTTCATTTCAAAGTTTTCCATTAACTTTTTAAATCTCTCTTGTGTATAAGATTTGTCATTTGTTCTCCTGTTATACGAACATATCCGATAATTTCGTAGTGGTCTTGTTTCGATTTTTAAGTTATTTATCGTAACTATTTTATCTGTTACATTTAACAATTTGATATGTTGATTGCCATTTTTGGGTATTATTGCGTTTGCCAAAAATACACCTTTAAATATTTCTTTATTCAATATTATCGCATCTTCCTCTAGTTCAATATTAAATGGTATTATGATTTCACTTCTATTTGGTATTCTTACTCTATTAATCTGGAAGGTATTATCATGAATTGGCATCATTATCGTCTCGTTGTCAATATTAAATGTTAGCACATATCTGTCATAATCGATATTGCATTTATACTGTGAAAGAAAATCTCTTCCCAGAATTCCATCTGTTTTTATTGGAAAATTATTCTCTACTATTTGTATCTTTTGCCTGATGGTGTTGTTATTTATATTAAAGGCAATTATCGTGGAACCCAGTGATTTCACAATCTCTTCTGAAATTCCTGTCAAGTTGCAGTATTCATCCTGGTTTATCTCATAACCCGTTAAAAACTTACTCTTGCATAATGAGACGTCAGCCCCTGTGTCAATCAGAAATGTTAGTTCATTTTCTGCATTCACGATGTTTAATCTTACGTAGTTTTCGAGTTCGGATGATATGTTATATATTCTTTTATTTTCTAATAATTGTTCCCTACTGGAGATTCCGTTTGTTCGGTCTCCGGGTCTTGGAAGTTTCCCTGTATTTGATTTATTGTGCGATTTCTATTATTGTTATTACTTCTTTGGTTATAGTTATTTCTGTTGCTACTGTTGTTGCCATTATAGGTAACATTTCTATTATTGGTAATCTTTCTATTATTGTTACGATTTCTGTTGTTATAATCATTTCTGCGGTAAATGTTGTTATCAGCGGTTGCAATTCTACTCATGCATTTATTTGCAAAATGATTCAACTTTCCACAATTGCGACATTTCGCGCCTTCTGCGGGACATTTATTGCCATGTCTTCTTCCGCAATTTCTACATTCTGACTGTCTATAGTTTGTAATATTAGTCGTTCTATTTTGTTGTGCGGTTTGATGTAGTACTTGCTTCTGCTGCGTTCTTGATGCAATTTTTTCGGCAATTTTCAAAGCTTCCACAAATGTTGTTACCTGGCTTGCGTCTATCGTGGCCATTATATGTGGATCTGTTATACCATTTACAAATGCGTTGAAAGCAATATTACTATTGGTATTTATTATAGCATTTCTATATACTTCGCCTTGTTCTGATATCTGAATTTCGTTCAACTCTGTTACCAGACTTTCTATTTTATTCGCAAAACCCAACACATTATTGTTCCTTTGTACTATGCGCGTTATTTCGCCTAAAACCGTATTTGAAGATCTTGTCGGTTTATATGTCAATTTCAACACTTCTATCAAATCATCGATAGTTGTTGGTACAGAAATTTGTTTTATTCTATTCTGAACTGTTATGTTTAACCGTGATTTAAAAATGAAATTAAAAAATGCATTTGCTTTTTCATCTGTCACCGTCATCGAAACTGTCTCCAAATTTGTCAAGAAATCTTGCAGTTCATCTGACCTACCAGAAAATTTTGGCACCAATTTGGTGATCAACGACAATTCATTCATATCCAAATTTGACATGATTGGACTCGTCATTGTCTTTCTCTTTGAATGTTGTTCTAGCAGTTTTAGAGCTTCCTCTTTGGTTTTTTCGAAATTTTCTAAAGCTTCTTTATTGTCTAATTTTCCTAAATCTGAATTCTTGATATAATTCTTGAAATTTTCTTCTAATCTTTGTATTTCTATACTTTTTTCCTTGATGGTTTCTAAAGTGTATGGCCTCGACAATGATTTTCTTGCATTTAAAGTAATCTGTTCTAGAGCTTTCTGCGCTTCCATTTGAAAATTATAACTCACTTTCCTTTATTTTTGTATTTTATAGTTATTTATTATTAGTATGGATTCAGTATCAGTATGGATTATAAATTCATTTAATTTATTCAAATAGTGACAAGAGTGTACCTTTGATGTCCATTAAGTCTTTTAATTGATTTTGTCCTAAAGTAGCTAATTTGTTAACCCTATATATAATTGTATTAGTTACATAAATTTTTACAATAACCCCTATTATAAATAAAATCATAAATATTAACATAATAATAATTGATATTTTAATAGTCTTCATGTTAAATAATTATTAGAATAATTGTTTAAATTTATATAATGAAAAAGAATATATTTTTTTGTATTTTTATCTTTATTTTCTCTTCTTTCTTTTTTTTTTCTTTCTTTTTTTTTTTTTTTTTTTTTTTTTTTTTAGTTTCCAGTTTTCCTTCCGCTGGTTCTCATGTGGGTATTTATTATATGTTCGATCTCGTCGATCTTTACCCAATATTTTGCCGCTAAGTCCCACGGTGGAGGTGGCGATGAATTGATGATTCTCTTTAAATTTGCTAACTCTCTCCTCTTTTTCACAAGGAATCCACCCCGACGCTTCGGTGGTTTAACCTTAGGTATCTTCAAAGTTTCCTCCGTTGCTTTTGGTCTGCTTCTCTTTAGGTATTCTTCAATGGTTAATGGTCTAGGACCAATTGTATTATCGTTCATAATAATAATAAAAAGAAACTACTCTTTGTTTGTAATTTATGCTACACCTTATGCATGGGCGAAATCGCCTCCGCACCCTAATAGGTTCTCACTTAAGAGCACACTATTTATATTTTTTATTATTTTATTATCCGCATGTGTTTTACTCCTCGTCTTTTTCTTCTGTTGGTTCTGCTTGAAGATCCTGATTGTTCTTTGGCCGAACAATCCTTCTAATCCCCGGCGTGGATTAGGTTCCTTGCCAGCTCGATCTAGGAGCTCTTCTTATAAAAAAAAAATATATAAGGATGATCCACAGGAACGTTTAGGCAGGATCGCCATATAATGATTGTCGTCTTTTTCTTCCCACTGTGTTTGGAAACAGATATTCGCTATATCTGTGGAGCAGACAATCTTAGTTTATTGTTGAACAAAGTCAATGCTCATCTCATGGAGCATTGCCTAAATCACGCTAATGTAAATAATACTAAGCGTTTGATGGTTGTATGACAATTCTTGTTTTATTCAAATTTGCTTCAGCTTATAAAGCTGCTTTGAGAATCTATTTCTTAGTCTAGTATTGAGTGACGTTTAGAAGTCACTCAATAATTCTTTAATAACTTTATATAAATTCTAATTCTTAAAATTCTATTGTAACCTATGTACATTGTATTAACGTCCCAGTATTTTTAGAAAGCGATTGCGGTCAATAGTAACGTACTGAGTGATTTTCATATTCATTGAACGTCACTCAATATTTTAAATCTCGCTTTTTATTACAAAAATCAAAAGTGTAATCCTAAACCCTTTTGCTCTAGTTTTGCCCTAGTGCAATGGTTTGTCTACATTAAAACAAAAATAAAAACACTTGCCTGTTAAACTAGTGGGATATTCATATGTATGTACATGTATGGTTACTTACAATATTTATGTTTGCTTGGCATAATTATTACTTTAATATTAACAACTTAACATTACATTGTACAGTTGGGTATGTATGACACACGTATCATTTGTTTATATTTAACTTGTGCGTGACGTCATGCTATCACTACAAAAGCCATAATTTTTTTTTTGGTCTCTATTCTTATACGTACTCAGATATGAAGTATTGTTTTATTACCACGTTGTTAACTTATTGCGCATTGAGGCCGAAAATTGGAAATTTTTTTGATAAAATTTTTAAAACTCCTTTTTCAAATTTGAAAAAATTTTCTTAAAGAAAATTTAAAAAAATGAATCTATCACTTTACGGTTTCATTAAATACATGTTGCAAATTAACTGTGTGTATTTTGAAGTAAATCCCTCTGCGGATTTCGAGAAAAATTGGATTTTTGTGAAATATTCTGTAAATGTACTCTTTCTAAATATTTTGTATCAAAAATTCATCACTTTTCTACTTTTAAATATTATGTTTTATCTCAATAGCCTAGGGTTTCGGAAAAAATAATATGACTGCATTAACCCTTTCGGAATTGGGGTCACATATGACCTTAAACTAATAAAAGACAATTTATTCAAAAAATTCAAATATTTTGTAAGTGCTGTCCAATTTTTAGATGCGGCACATAAAATATAATAACCAAATATGTAGAAGTTTCGGTCCAAAAATTTGGGATAAATCCGAGAACGTTAACCCATTATTTGCCAAGGCCAGCTTTGGATTTTATGATATTTTAAAATAAAAATGACCTAAAACGAGTTTTTCTATTAAACTCGTTGATACCACTATTTAGAATTTAAGAAAAATAATTCGGTTATTTTTTATTTGTTTAACCCTTCAGTGCTCTTGAGATCAAAATTATCCATTGTGGTGCAACTATCTGCTTATTGCTCGCGAATATAAATTAAAACAACTTAAGTCATATGTCTAAAAAATAGGACGTTTTTTGAATTCACTTTGATTTAATTTTGTAATTTATTCCATTAAGAGTAGTATTAATATAATATTACCTTTTATATATATTATTATATTTGAAATTTACTTTTATTTAATAAACTATTTAAAACTGGGAAATAAAATGGTAGAAGTTTCAAAACATGTAGGTGACATTGAAGATAATATAAAGCGACCGATTATAAAAAATCAAAAAATGTCAACCATTATAAGTAGTGTCATCTTCAAATATTACTTTATTACATAAAGTAATTTTATAACAAAATTGGTTAAAAGTTGTTTTAATTTATATTCGCGAGCATAAGCAGATAATTGCACCAAATATATATCACAATGGAGCACTGAATGGTTAAATAAATAAAAATTAACCGAATTATTTTTCTTAAATTCTAAATAGTGGTATCAACGACTTTAATAGAAAAACTCGTTTTAGGTAATTTTTATTTTAAAATGTCATAAAATCCAAAGCTGGCCTTGGCAAATAATGGGTTAACGTTCTCGGCTTTATCCCAAATTTTGGATCGAAACTTCTACATATTTGTTTATTATATTTCAAGTGTCGCATCTAAAAATTGGACAGCACTTACAAAATATTTGAATTTTTTGAATAAATTGTCTTTTATTAGTTTGGAATCATATGTGACCCCAATTCCAAAAGGGTTAATGGAGTCATATTACTTTTTCCATAACCCTAGGCTACTGAGATAAAATATAATATTTAAAAGTAGAAAAGTGATGAATTCTGTAATACAAAGTATTTAGAAAGAGTACATTTACAGAATATTTCACAAAAATTCAATTTTTCTCGAAATCCGCGAAAATAAAATCCTTGTCAAAAAAGTTCTGGCAGAGGGATTTACTTAAAAATACACACAGTTAATCTGCAACATGTATTTAATGAAACCCTGAAGTGATAGATTCATTTTTTTAAATTTTCTTTAAGAAAATTTTTTCAAATTTGAAAAAGGAGTTTTAAAAATTTTATCAAAAAAATTTCCAATTTTCGGCCTCAATGCGCAATAAGTTAACAACGTGGTAATAAAACAATACTTCATATCTGAGTATTTATAAGTATATTGACCAAAAAAGATTGATGGCTTTAATCAATTTCTCAAAGTTGAAAAAAATGCCATCAAATGTCATGACTTATTTTTTTTTGGCACAAAAGTGGTCTGGGGCATTTGCTATTTCTTGGCGAGGTTTCATAAGATTTTGAAGTTTTATAGCCTTTTGAAAGGATAATTTAATACTGATCCCGAATTATGTAACAGCTTGTCGGAAAAATTAAAATATAGAACGAAATTTTCATAAAATCTGAAAAAAAGTCATATTTTCCCCATATAAACACACTTCAAATTTTCAATCACTTTGCGCCACGACTAAACATTTTTTGATTGGCCCAAAACATTTTATTTCTCAGTTTTTTTGCTATTCGCATATTTCTAGGGGGTGAGACCGACAGTTTGAACATTCCTTTCCCCTCCATATTACGAAGGGCCACCCTAGTGCTCTATATATATACACTTTTTATTTGTTCAAGTGTGTCTTTTTTATTTGGAAAAAGTGTAATAACAAGTGGTACCAATTTTGGAATCCAGTTTTAAATCTCCAAAATCATATATTTTTTTTTTATTCCAAAAATGTTATGTAAAAAAGCATGACGTTTTTATTTGAAACAAGACAGATTTGCAAATAAAAGTAGGAATTTTTTCTTTGACAAACAAAAGAATGTTGTAAGTAAAAGTAACAGGGAAAAATTACATTGAAAAATGTACTGAACGGTTTAAGGTAGTTAGTTGAATTTTGAGCTGAAAGGGCCAAAATAGATTAGAGTGTACTATAGGGCCATCAAACATTCAAATATGCCCAATTGTTCCACATTTTGCATCACTGATACGTTTCATAATTATTCTGATATTTTTTTCTTCCAGTACTTTTTTTTTGGCTTTTGTTCATATTTATTTGTATAATAATATTAAATACATATTTATATTCACCTCAGTGCTATAGAGGCTGACTTAGAATTTTTCAGAATCACTGCTGCCTGAATTTAGTACAAGTAAACATGTAAGAAAATTATAGTCATCTAGATGACGACCTTCCCTGGGGTATAGAGATCGTGTATACCAAATTTCAGAGAAATTCGTTGAAAATTTAAAATTTGTGTAGCGAACAAGTATACAAAAAAACAGAAAATGAATTGTATATAAAAAGTGGGCGTAAAAGTAGGCGTGTCAGATAGGAAGCATATGGTGACCTTACCTAGAGTACAGAGATCGTGTGTACCAAATTTTAGAGAAATCCGTTAACAAATAAAAATTTGTACAGTGAACAAATATACGAAAAAAAGAAAAGGAATTTTATATAAAAAGTGGGCGTAAAAAGAAAAAACAAAAAACAGAAAATAAATTCTATATAAAGAGTAGGCGTAAAAATAGGCGTGGCCGGTAAGAATCATACGGCGACCTTTCCTGGAGTATAGAGATCGTGTGTACCAAATTTTAGAGAAATCCGTTGAAAAATAAATATTTGTATAGCGGTCAAACAAGCAAACAAGCAAACAGAAAATGAATTTTATATATATGGGGGATTTCATGTCAATTGCACCAACTTTTGAAACCGATGTCTTCCGATCGGGATGAAATTTGCACCAAGGTTAGTCCAATTGGATAGTAGCTTAGACACAATTTTTCAACAAGATCGGTCCAGATCTCTCTGAGTTAGAGGGGATCAAAATTTGACGTTTTGACCAAACAGGTGTTTTTTCTCATCCATGTAACTTATTACCTATTATTCTTAGAAAATTTTCTCACAAAGAGTTTAGATAGCTATTTCTTCAATATTTCGGAAAAAAATACTGAAAAAAAAAATTTTTTTAAGATTTTTTTTTTTTTTTTTGCTAAATTAAAGCATTTTTTGCCTTTTTTCAAAAAGGGCATTTTTTTTTTTCATAAGAAAGCTTAGGAATTTTCCTTTAAGAGCTTTTTGGTCGCTTAGTGGGATGGGAGTGGGATATCTATCAAAATAAATGTTTTGTAACTCAAGACAACGGTTTTTCAATTTTTCACAAATGTACTATTTTGAATTTTTTCCTATTTGTGTCTAAAACCTTACAAATAAAACTTATACTGAGAATCTAGACAAACTAAACTTTATGTATAACATACCTAACTAGAATTTTATACCCTCGATACTGTAATACCCAGAATATGTTAACCTCAGGAAAAAAATCGCTTTTTTTCTATAGAAATGTTGAAAAATTATTATTTTTTATTAATTTTTAATAATAATTAAATTAATGTATAATAATAATATTAAAAATAAAAAGATAAATAATTTGTTAAAATTTAATCTTAATTGCATTAGATCCATTTATATCATAACTGTTTTTATACTTAATTTATTGTAGCTGATGAAGTATTTAAGTCTTGTAAATTTTTAAATACCCAGTCTTTCATCCAGCTTTTATGTCGCCTTTATTTACTGCGTTTTTTTGTCAATCCTTTCTTGGCATTACTAGGTTCAGCTGTTGATTTCGCTTCTGGTTTATTTGTTGTCTTTGGAAAGAAATCGCATTGAATAGAGGCAGAAAACTTTTTCAACTTGAGTCTTCCATCGACAAGCGGTATAAAAGCGGTGCCATCGATTTTTACCGCAGCATCGAATCTGCTCTTCTGTGTTTTCAATGTTTCCTGATGATCTTCTTTGCTACTAAAAACTATTTTAGTTTCTTTACAATAACTCTTTGCCCAATGGAATAAAGCAGTCGCATCTAAGATGTGATCTTGATCAGAGCACTGGAGTCTATACTTCGCTGCATTTCTTTTAGGATTTGCTCCAATACCATCACATGCTCCTTTACCATGAGCAGTAGGATGAAAATGCCACTCAGCTGGCATTCCAAAATCTTTTTCATGGGCCATAAGATTTGCCAAGCTACTTTTGTTTTTAAAATGTTGACGAGCTCCGTCTGAAACGTAGTATACCTTCTTTACTGTAAATTTAGATTTTAGAAATTTTAGTATTCTCTCCTGGTACTCATAAACTGCAACGGTATCATGTTTTAAATCGTCGGATATGATTGCCATACTTTTGTGTTCCAGTTTTTCATCTTTCATGTAGTAAATAACTACTGTGAATATAGTTGCTTGGTCGTTATTGAAGTGGAATGCTTGTATGGCATCCTGAAGAACATATTTATAGTTTTCTGCGAAATCATATGAAATAACGAATTCACCAGACTTCAAATGTATCTTCAAATCCTTGAAGAATGACCATTGCTCTTTGACTAAAAGTCATGGTTTCTCAAGTTTAGCAATCCTGTATACATTTCTTCCACAAACTCATCCACATTTAAAATGATTGATTTTCATGTGCATCTGTCAGTCTGAATCCAAGAAACAAATTTGACCTCCTCTATATATTCTCGATCTAAAGAGTTGATTAAATTTTCTTTGATGAATGTGGTTTTCGGGCAATTGGTACATTCATCTAAGTGGCAAGAAGTTGTTGCATTAGGACACATAGTCAATTTAAGGCAATCGCGGTAATCGTGTAAATCTTCTGCCGAATCATCTGTTAAATACTTTAAGTTGATTTCCTTCAACATCAGTTTAACATTTTCATGGTAAATGCAAACGCATACTGTGTGAGTTCCGCTGCTTTCTGCCAAAACGCAATGTTTTGGCCTCATTTGGGTTAATTTCGTGAAGCCAATTCTAACGTCCTCGTGTTCAGATTGAAATGTTGCAAATAACTCTTTCAGGTTACAGATAACCATTCTCTTCTGTTATGTTATGAAGGTATGTTATATATCTTCGGAAAGTTTAGTTTGTCTAGTTTTTCAGTATAAGTTTTATTTGTAAGGTTTTTCACACAAATAGGAAAAAATTCAAAATAGTGCATTTGTGAAAAATTGAAAAACCGTTTTGTCTTGAGTTACAAAACATTTATTTTGATAGATATCCCACTCCCATCCCACTAAGCGACCAAAAAGCTGTTAAAGGAAAAAATCCTTAGCTTTCTTATGAAAAAAAAAATTGCCTTTTTGAAAAAAAGGCAAAAAATGCTTTAATTTAGCAAAAAAAAAAAAGTCAGAAAAAAAAATTTTTTTTTTTAAGTATTTTTTTCCGAAATATTGAAGAAATAGCTATCTAAACTATTTGGGAGAAAATTTTCTAAGAATAATTGGTAATAAGTTACATGGATGAGAAAAAACACATGTTTGGCCAAAATGTCAAATTTTGATCTCCTCTAACTCAGAAAGATCTTGATCGATCTTGTTGTAAAATTGTGTCTAAACTACTATCCAATAGGACTAACCTTGGTGCAAATTTCATCCCGATCGGAAGATATCGGTTTCAAAAGTTGGTGCACTTGACATGAAACCCCCCATATAGATTACTTGGAGAATGGAAAAACAATAACTGCCAAGTATTGGGTGAAAAAATTAAGGAAAAACATACTCACTTAAAGAAGAAAAAATATTGTACCATCATGACAATGCACCAGTGCATTCATATGATTTGGCTTCAGAAAGCTTAAGGTCTTTACATTACGAAATGCTTTCCCACCCCCGTATTTATAGATCTGCCCTCCAGCGATTATTACTTGTTCCTACACTTGAAGAGATGGCTCCAGGGAAAGAGATTTTATATAAATAATAAAGTCATATCAGAGGCGGAAGTCTATTTTGAAGAGTTTGATAAATCGTATTTTTTCAAAGGTATCGAGATTTTAGAGGATCGTTGGAAGAAGTGCATTTCAGTTATCGGGGATTACGTTGAAGATTGAAATTGACTTCAAATCCAAAAAACTGGATTTTCATTGTTAGGCCACGTACGTTTTAAATCATTGTAAAGATTTTCTTCTTTACAATGAAGAAGATTTTATTTCCGAATGATAAAAAAACTGGTAATTGCTGTTCGGTTTTGCCTACTAAAATTAGAAATGTTGCTTTAACTGGCCAAGTATTTTAGAAAGTACCTTAGATGAAAATGATCTTAATGTTGGGTACTTTAACCTCTATCCTTACAAACTAAATTTTAGTTTTTCTCTGATTATTAAATATTAATTTAATATTTTGAAGGCTAATGTTATTATCCTTTAACTCTAAGTTCAACTATGACAGTGACTACAGCTTATTAAATAACTTTGTTATAAAAATGTTTCATTAACTCAAGGATTTTACACCTTTTAACATATCACGATGCCTTACAATGTCTTTCTAAGTTTGTATGTGCATAGAAGAAACCAAAATTAGGAGTAAAACCGTCAGACAATAGAAGCAGCACAACATTTAATTATCCTAGCTGCAAAATGTCGCTGTTGTTATAATTGTTGCTGGTGAGGCTGGCGTATGTGCATTATAATGACAAATCCTCTAGCTGAATATGCTTAATATGCTGTAAAGTACCTTAGATTCGTAGTTTAATATGTATGCAAAACTATACATGAAGCCAACATATGCTTAATGAAGCTTATATTAGTTGACTTATAATAAAAGAAACACGCCCATTTTACGTCTACAAAAGCCCAAACTAACAACCAACACTTGTTTCATTCATTAGCAGTCTTATATGGAAATATATTTATGTATGTATGTATGCATTCATGTTTGTTTGCGTGTATGTATGTGGAGAAACACAAGGACTTTATGTTGGCAAATTTTTAAACGTATTTTGTGTAGAGTGTGATTGTGCAAAGACTGTAAATGTTTGAAAGTCTAGTGTTATTATAATCATAATTATTAAGAGCTGCCAGACGGAAGCGGAAATGTTTACCATATAGTGAAGGTATTGCATTCAACCATGGTGTTGCATAGTTGCACTATACTAAAAGTTTTTGTTGAAGTTGTTGTGGTAAAAAGAAATCTGGTATTTTGTGTTTTTAATACACCTTAGACTCATACTCACAGGCTCAAATTGTTGATATAAACACTATTCACCACACAGGTATGGTTTAAAGTGTTAATAACTCAACTTTTGTTTGTTTTTGTGCCAACCAATGAGTGAGATGAACAGGGCCAGACTTGTTCCTATAAGCAATATGTGCAGATTAAATAGTTTAACTACTCTTTAACATGAATTATTTTTTTTTTTCAATGATTTAATAAAGTTTTCCTTAACACAAACTCAACAGTACCGAATTCTAAAACATTTTAAGTGTGTATTGTGATTTTTTTTTCTATCTATAAAGACATTATCTAAATACACACGTTGTTGTGCACAAGTTTATGAATAATAACTTTTGTGGTGTTTGTCTTAGATTTGAAACAACAACATTAGTGTTTAAATGTTTTGCCGAAATGTGTCTGGTTAGTTTTGCTGCATGTTCTTTAGAGATATAGATATACATATATACACGAAACATGTATTGTATGTGGTCTGTTGTAGTGTACTAATACTAAACTAATTTAAAGTTTAATTTAAATTTATTGAAAAGTTTCTCTAATTATTCATGGCTGAACATTTAGCAAAACATGTATTAGTAATGTTAATCTTTTTATGTATTTGTATATATTAATTAATAGGAATAATGCAAAGTTAATTTATCTAAGTGTTGTTGTAGCATATATGTATTTTTAAATGACGTAAGGACAGGTTGTTAAATAACATAGTCATCAATATCATAACAAATTATATAAAATGTTTAAGCTGGACTACAAAGATAAAATCTTTTTTTAGGATTTAAAAAATCATTTTTAATGCAAAGATAAGAAAAGTAATGAGTTGAAAGGAGATAAGATTATGACAAAATTTTTTTTATAATAAAAAAAAGTATTTTGTTTTTGTAAATGGATTGCAAATTTGTCATTGCTATATGTTGGTAAATATTTTTAGGATACATCGGTATAAATTTAGAAAAATTTTTAATGGAAGAATTTAAAAGTTTTCTATATGTAATTTTTTATAAATGAAAAGATTTTGCTTAAATCTTTTAGAATTTGAAAAATGTATTACATTAAATAATTAATTACGAATTATGAGATATTTAAGAATTTATATATTATCTTAAATGGTAAAATTTATGTTGTTGTTGAAATTTTAATAAATTGTTTATATGTCAATAATAAAGTTTTCTATATATCCTTTTTTAAATGATGTGCAAATGTTAAGATTTTCTTTAAATTTTTAAATAAATTTCGATAATGTCAAACAAATTAGGAGATATATGATAATAAAAATATAAATAAATATATTTTTTATATAGTTTATATTTATAACATAGTAATTAATAACATAACTAATTATGAAAATGATTTGTTAAATCCTAAAAAAAATATTTTATCTTTGTAGTCCAGCTTAAACATTTTTTTTAGGATTTAACAAATCATTTTCAATGCAAAGATAATAAAAGTAATGAGTTAAAAGGAGATAAGATTATGACAAAATTTTTTTTATAACAAAAAAATTTATTTTGTTTTTGTAAATGGATTGCAAATTTGTTATTGCTATATGTTGGTAAATATTATTGGGATACATCTTTATAAATTTAGAAAAATTTTTAATGGAAGAATTTAAATATTTTCTATATATACTTTTTTATAAACAAAAACATTTTGTTTATAAAATTTGAAAAATGTATTACATTAAATTATTAGTTACGAGTTATGAGATATTTAAGAATTTATATATTATATTTAAAGGTAAAATTTATGTTGTTGTTGAAATTTAAATAAATTGTATACACGTCAATAACAAAGTTTTCTATATATCCTTTTTTAAATGATGTGCAAGTGTTAAGATTATCATTAAATTTTTAAATGAATTTCGATAATAAAAATATAAATAAATATATTGCTTATATAGTTTATATTTATAATATAGTAATGTTTAGTCCGGAAGATAAAGATAAAATCTTTTTTTAGGAATTAAAAAATCATTTTCAATGCAAAGATAAGAAAAGGAATGAGGTAAAAGGAGATAAGATTATGAAAAAAATTCGTGTTACGTTAACTGGATTGAAAATTTAATATTACTATATATGGGCATTTCCATTTTGACGTGACGTGACATTTGTACGAAAAAAAATAAAAATAAAAAATGAAAAAGTCATATTTTTAAAAAGCTTTTATTATATTTGAATAGTAATTAAGTAGCACTTCATTCATTAAAAAAATTAGAACAATCAACCCTGAGAAATTAAGAATAGAAGCAAAAATGTGCGCTGACGTGACGTTACAAAAAACAGAAGTTTGTTTTTGACTTCGATTACAAAATTGCAAAGCTCTGCGAATTTGGCTACACGTTTTGAATGAAACTATTTTTAGAAGCATTAAAATTAATTTTCGTTTATTTTCAAAGTTATAAAATTAAAAATGTATTTTCGGTTTTTTTTATTATTAACCTTAGTATCTGACGTGACGTTACATGACGTTACGTTACTTAAATTTCCACTGGAAAATTGTTACAAAATATTGTTGCAAAATATTTTTTTTTTTAAATAATGATTAAGAGAAAAGGATGAGATAGTAGACAGTTATAAAACATTTATATAAAGGTCTTATAATATAGTTCTAGTTGAATATGCAGTTTGAGCTGCATTTATTTGCATGTCTTGATAAAAAATGAATTTCATGTATACCAGGTACATTCGGCAACTCCTTCCACTTTTCAGTTAACAAAGTAGAAAACTTGTCTATGTATATTAAATTAACACCAAAAACATATATCCCTGATATATCCTTGTTTGCAATGTAAAAATTTTGCTTGAATTTAAATTAATTTAAATCATTAATTATGGGTTATAAGATATTTTAAAATTAATGCTGGGATTATAACAGGATTACAAATTTGGCATTACTACATGTTGGTAAATATTTCCAGGATATATCGTAAGAAATTTAAAAAATTGTATATATATCAATTACAAAGTTTTATATATATCCTGTTTTTAAGTAATGTGAAAATGTTAAGATTTTCATTACATTTTGAAATGTTTTATGAAAAAGTTGAAAAAGTCGGGAGATGTAGGAAAATTAAAAATATAAATATATTTTTAAAGTAAAAAGAATTACAAGATTTGGTGTTTATTTAAAACATTCTATAAAATTTAAAAATTAATTTTATTAAAGAAAAAATTATGAGATATTTGTAAAAAAATCATGTGAGTCCGATCACAGGGAAGATGTGTAAACATCTAGTAATTAAAGATTTTTTTATGTCACTTTTTTAAAATCAAACAGAAAGCGCCATCTATGTATCACTTATAGCAAAAACTGTTTTAGATAATTCAACAACCTTTTGCTGTAAAACGTTAAAAATATCCCAATATAAACGTATATAAGTGATACATAGATGACGCTTTTAAAAAAATGGCATAAAAAACAATGTTATATCATAATTTTTTCACCAATACAATCGTAAGTCACAGCGTTATGTGTCAGCTCTCACCTATTACGTGTTACACTATTTTTGTGATTGTATTGTGAAATAGAAATTTACCCCCCTGGCGTATAGATGCATATATCTTTAGAAATTTAGAAAATATTATATACCTGTGCACGGTGGGTTTTAAAAAATTTTAATTTTTTGGGAGACCCCCGGACATTTTATTTGGATAAGGTTTTGGGATGTGTCTAGATTAAACAAGTGCAAACCTAAAAGTCACTGAACCTGCACTTTTTTTGACCATTTGAATTTCTTTTTGGAACTTTAAGCATTCCTACATTCAAATCTGTGTTCTATTGTTGAGCTCATTTCAAAAACTAAATTGAGTTTTGAAAAGTAGATGATGCAATAATGTTAAAAGATAATTGAGCTATAAAGAAAGATACACACGCCATATACACATCTTATTACCAAGGCATAGTGTTAAATGCTATCAATATGAAAAATTTTTGAAAATATTGGAGAAAAATTCATCGTAGGGTGTGATTTTAAAGCCAAACACCCCTGATGGGGATCACGATTAGCAAATCCAAAAGAAAAAGAGCTGTACAAATGCATCTTGAAAAATCATTACTCCTCTTTAACAACTGGTAGACTAACATATTGGCCAAGTGCTATTTTTAATGGTATTCCTGGATCCTTATGGGATATTTCTGATAAAGATGATTTAGGGCCAATAATTTTAACCTATAATAGTATATTGCAAATTGCCACAAAAAAATGTTAATAAAAACACTGACATACATTCGTTTCAAAATTGAATTAATCAATCTTAACTTAATCATAACTTGAACTGTATTGGAAGATGCTATTGAATCTTTTACAAACCTAATACATCAGGCATCATATTTATCTACATCACAACAACAACAACAAATTACTGAGAACTACGTAAGTGTATCTTTTGAAATAAGACAACTAATTCGAAAGAAGAGAGCTTTGTGAAGAATTTACAAAAACACTAAAGGTTATTCAGATAAATCTAACTTGAGAGAAACAAATCATCTCAAGAAAATTTTAAAAGAATTTAAAAATGAAAATACAAAAGACTTTCTAAGAAGTCTAGATGTTACAAGAAAATGGTGATTACAGCCTTTGGAAAGCTACAAAGTATCTAGAGCATTCCATTAAATGAGACGTACCAATTAAAAGTATAAAAGTACAGTGAGTTTCGAAATCATCAAGAGGATGCGTTTAATCCTTTTCTTGTCTAGTCAAAATCAAATTGATGAAATTTTATACTTTCTTGATGTACGCTGTCAAATGGATTTACCAATAAAAGTGACTCCGTCCGAAGTAAAAACGTCTATAATTAGACAATATGTAACAAAGTCTCCAGGATATGACGGCATTAATGCTAGAGTGTTACGATTGTTGTCCAAAAATGGTATTATTTCTCTAACAGTAATATTTAGTTTAGTTATAACGCTCAGCCAAAATCATACTGATCCCAAAACTTAATAAATGTTAAAATGAAGTAACATCCTATAGGCCAATAAGTTTACTGCCATTACTTGCTAAAATTTTGGAAAAATTTGTGCTAATAAGACCGCTTCCCTTACTAGAAAATCACGAAATAATTCTTGATAATTAGTTTGGTTTCAGATATCAACAAACTCATAAATTTTTTTATACAGCAAGACGAACTTATTGACTTAGGTACTCTAACGTCTATCTCATTATGGTGCCTATTATGAGCAACTTTCATTTTCGATTGTAGTCGAATTAGTCGATGTTCGATAGCCAGCGAATATCGAAGATCGAATACATCTCATAATAAGGGCCTATAACTCGAAACTACTTTTATATTTTGTTTCATTTTATCGCCGATATTTGAATGCATTTCTTTTTTTCTTTGCAACACAAACAAATCTTGCCTGTATTCTCTTCATGTGTAGCTGCATGATTTAGGTTTGGCATTATGCCAAAATTTTTTAAATTTTAAGTGATATCAATGAATTACAAACGTAGACTAAATAAAAATAAAAAAATAAATAAAAAATATAGCATGTGTGTTTAAATTAACGATAGTTAAAACGAAGTTATATGTATCTATATATAGTTCAATTATTTGTAAACATTATTGCATAATTTTTTTCAAAACTCAATTTAGTTTATGAAATGAGCTCAACAGGAGAACACAGATTTGAATGTAGGAATGGGTAAAATGCAAAAAAATTTCAAATTGTAAAAAAAGTGCAGGTTCAGCGATTTTGGGGTTTCCATTTTTTTAATCTAGACATATCCCAAAACCTTATCCATCAAAAATGTTCGGGGTGGACTTCCAAAAAATTTATATTTTTTAAAACCCGCCGTGTGTTTAAGTAGTTTTCAATATATCTTTTTTTAAGATGATTTGTGAAAGTTTTGATTAATTTTCAAAATTTGATAATAAAATTGAAACGAGGTCTGATGTTTGTCCGTCTTCTTTAAATAATTAACCAAAATATGGAATTTCGATAGATTTTAATCGATATCGAATGCGGTGATTTGGCCCCAGTTTTATACCATACAGCTTTTAATTCGTATCAACCTCAAAAAATACAACAGTAAGGAGAATTACAGGTCTGTAATATAAATTTGTTGTCTATTGTTCTTCAGATCTTATTACTTTTCATTGAAGTTATCTAAAAACATTTTTGCATTTTTTATCCCTCATAACTTTGTTGTATCGAGGATTTATATATAATAAATTATAATACAACTTATATAATTTGATTTTGGCTCTTAAGCAACAAAATTTCAGTAGGGTCCGCGTTATTATTTTCGTCATGCGTCATATATCCTTTATTTGACTGTTTCATATTTTGCTATAATTATCTGCAAAAACTTGTTTTCGTATTTTCTTGACAATAATTGACATTTTATTGGTTTTGACATGTGTTATGTTATTAGAACAAGTGTTTGCTAAGCAATTTTTAAATTGTTTACTAACATAAGCACTTTACGGTGGCACATGTTAGTTAGAAAAGCGAGAGGTACCATCAAAAAAAAAAAAAAAAAAAAAAAAAAAACTATATATAAGTTTGTACAACATAAACAAACGTTAATTTATTTTACCTTAGGTTTTTTTTTTAATACAAATAAATGTAAACTTTTATATGTTTTGGCATGTTTCGGATTGACAGCTTAAACAATGGCTGTTGTTATGTGTGACGGTTCGTTTGTTTGCTTGTTATATTATTGAACTGCGTTTGATTAAGAACTTGCACTATGTGGATTGTTTTTTTATGTACTTAGATAGATAAATTAATGAGAAAAAAATTGGAAAGTAAAGTAGAAAATTTAATGTTTGTTTTTATTGTAAAGGACATGCCAAGGTTTTGACAATACCTACACACTGGTGTTTTGTGTGTTTATGTACTTTGAAAAACGTTATCTACCGTTAGCAACACACTTGATCATCAATTTCGAACAAAGGACGTTAGCTCAACAATAACAACAAGCTCTTGTTGTCGTTCACATGCGAGTTTATGTGTATGTGTATGTGTTTATATTTAGGTCAATATGTTTTTGTTACGTTTCTTTATTTCTTTTGTAGTGTTGTGTATATATTTGTTGATATGAATGTTGTTTATTTACCTATTTTATTGTCAGTCTGTTGTTACACCGACGTCATTCTCTCGTTTTGTGGATATTTTTGTGTTTTTTTAAGTATTAGTCCTTTGTCGGTATTTTTTTGTTGCCATATAAATGTTTTTGTCATTAATCCACTCATTCATTTATTGCAAAAAAGAAAGAACGAAAAATCTACCAAAATACATGATTTTGCTCTAAGTGTGCGAGCTGCTCTAATGTTATGTGGGTAGTTTGAAGGATATGCTTTAGACAGATTGACAGTATTTTTTATGTTCTCCATTTACTAAATGAATTCAATTATTTATTTACCTCTAATTTTATTTCTGCCTTAAATACTTAGCTTTTCCGTTTTTATTTGGCCTATTAAAATGTAATTTGATTTGCTTGCAACTATGTTGGATATAAATTGCACTAGCTGCCTGTCCATGTAATGATATAATTTGTTCTTATATTTTTTTTTATTTTTGTTGAGTATAAAAAGGTAAGCAAGAACAGCAAGTAACTAATTAAAGCGACGGTATGTAATAGTAGCTTTTAAAACTGGCCACCGGTGGTATTATTTACGTAATAACAAATGGAAATTTAATTATGGCAAATGGTTTGGTTGTGGCCGTTGTTATTGGCAATAATCCTTGATTTTAATTAAGGATTATTTATACAACGCGAGACAGTGAGATGAGAGCTTACAGGTTTTATAGCTCCTAGCTTTATTTTGTTTTAATTACAGGTACTTTTTTAATTCGTATAATACAAATATACACCTGTAATTAATAAACACAAATACTCAGGCAGTGGTATTAAATATATTTTAAATTTAATAAAGTTGACTAAAATTTGCTTAAGAGATGGAGAGGCAATATCAAATATTAGTTGGAGCTGTAGCAGCATTTTATTCGCTCTCAGCAAGTTCTATATTTTTGAAATTATTTATAATAATTGAAAAAAAATCTTTATACTCTTTATTTTAAATTTCTGTGTCGCCAAATTTTTGGCGTAAGTTCTAATAAATTAAAAACTTATGCTTAAAGTAATAAATATTTGTTTTATTTAGATCTCTTTATTGTAAATCATAAAAAGGTAATCTTATATATTAAAATAATTTGTAAATAAACTTTGCATTCAATATTTTTTTCAATATTTTTCTTCTCTCAAACCTCTATAACTAGAGTTCTAATTAACGCAGGCTGTTGACGTAGAACTAAGAACACTCAGTGGATCAAGCTCTTTCTTTTGAGCTATTAACTGCTTAAATTCGTTGGGTTTCAGGAAAGTTATGCGTGGACAATCAACTTTACTTTTACTGTACGTTAACTTCTCTTGGCAAATTTTGGTATTATATTATAAAAATTAATATAGTATACATAATATAATGCTACGGAGCAGCAGGGGTCTTCTAGTATTTTTTAATTTTGTTTTTATTCAATACTAGCATAACCCAACCCTCGAAATTCGAGGACAAATTCTAGGAAATCTAATTTTTTTCTTTCAATGTTTCTTTAGTCTATAAAATTTATGATAATAAATAATGCCAATTTTTGCATTCCTCCATGACCGCATTGTGCTTAAAAAAATTATGAAAAAATTTCCCTTTATTAATATATATACTTCGCCATTCAGTGGCAAAATATAAAACTTTTTGATTTTTTTTTTTTAATTTTAGTTTTAAAGCAATCATTGTTTTAATTATTTTTTTTTTATTGATTTTTTTTTTTTTTTATTAAATTTATTTTTTGTGATAATTTTGATTTTGTAGACATTAATTTTTTTTCATAGTTCATTCTCTTTTATATTATAATTTCTTGGTATTTACCAAATTTTTTACTATAAGGTATGTAGTTTTTATTTAGCTTCCCGAAACAGCTATATAACCTGTCATGCAGAATATAGATCAATTTTTTGAAACAAATGTGCCAATGTTTTTGCTTTATTTAAAGTAAAAATATTTGATCCTGAGCCTGAATAATTTCAAACTCAATCATTAAAATGATAAAGATCGAAAATAAGATCGAGATAAGATTTAAAAGAAGACACAAACAACATCAACGCTAGCTATATTATAGCTATAAAATAAATATAATCAACTGTGATACTAAGATTTAAGATGTGTTTTTTAAAAAGAATTTATGTTTTATGTTTAAATGTTATTTGTTAAAAGTATATGTAATATTTTTTAATGTAATAGCGTTAAGATTGTAAGTTTTTAATGTTTTGGTGTAATAATTATTAACTTATTTTAGTTGTTTTTATCATTAAATAGAGAAAAAAATCCCCAGAGGAAGTCGACATAAAATCGACGAAACGTCGGGACCAAACTGTAATTGATGCATTTTTAATTACATTATTAAAATTTAGGCCTTATTAGCTAAAAATTAAAAAATTTTTAAGATTTTTTATTTTTATAAAAAATAATAAAATTAATATGTAAAAATCTTTTTCAAAATATTGTCCATAAAATTTTCTATATATATCCTTTTTGGAAAACAAATTTTAGTTTTATGATATTTAGTTTTTATTTAGCTTCTATAATGTGTAAGAATCTTTTTTAAAACATTTTCCTAAAAAGTTTTCTGCATATATCCTTTTTGGAATTTTTTTTTACCATTTGACTTAATAACCCCATCTTTTGGCTTAAAATGTTATTTTTTAAGTTAATGAAAACAATGATATTGGCAAAAAGTCTGAAATTTTCATAAATTTTCCCAAAATTCATTACAGATCATGGTTGAGTTTTTTTCTCATATTATAATTATTTGATTATTAAAATTTTCCAATCTCTTTGCTGCTACAGAATGCAGTTTTTATTAAGCTGTCATTGAATGTAAACATATTTTTCAGGACTTTGTCCTTAAAAATTTTCTATATATATCTTTTTCAGAGTGTTTTTTTGTCAGTAGGCTCAATAAACTTAAGTATTGATCTTAAGTTTTTTATATATTTAAAAAAGAATATTTAAAACAAGCCATTTTTCTTTAACAAATATTCAAAATATTAAAGCATAAAAATAAAAAGATAATAAAAAAATAAAAAAAAAAAATAAAAATAAAAAGACAGTAATAAAATAGAAAACAGAGAAATTTTATGTTGTTTATGATTTAATTTCGTTTTTTTTTTATTATTTTTTTAATATTTATTATTTTTATTTGTTTATAGCTACTAATGAATTATTTTAGATTTTTTTAATAAATTTGGTTGAAACAATTGTTGTCGTTTTTATAGGGGAGTATCAGATTTTTTCGATCACGGGTGGATAATGTTAAATTTTTAGATGTTCGCGTTCAAGAACATGTTCTGTTTTTTTGTTTTTAGCAGTACTCGTGCAAGAACGCGAACTTAAAATAAAGCTACACTCGAACTTGTGTTTTTTATGTGTTCGAAACAAAAATACGTGATAGAAACATGTTCGTGTACATAGCGAAATATTATAACGAAACACAGTCATGATTGTGTTCGGCACCGTACAAAATTTAGAAGCACACATTATTGATATCAATATAAAAATATGTGCTTGTTGGACTTAACTTTGTTTGTTTACATATATTTACGTGTTTTTTTTATTGAGTGTGAGCTTTTTCTGAACTCTAGTAGTTGCCCAAAAAAATTGGGTGCGGTCGGAACAATACGCGTGGTCCTACGAAAATGACAGTGTTGACAATTTCAGCAAGTACAAATATTACCAATGTGAGTAGTCTGGGAAAATATGGGCGGAATCGCCAATTCAAAAATGGCCAAAACTGAAAATCGCGAACAACAAAAATAGACAAAATCAAAAGTGGTCAATATCGAAAATCGCAAAAACCAAAATTCGCCAAAATCGAAAATCGCGAATAAAGAAAATCGCCAAAATTAAAAAACTTCAAAAGCAAAAATCGCAAGAAACAAATTTCGTCAAAATCAAAAATTGTCAAATCAAAATAGATTTCTAAAAAATTTATTCCAAGTTCTTTTTTTCCGTTACGATGAGTATAGCGAAGCACATCGGGTTACAGTCATTTCCACGTATATTCTTTAAAAAAAAAATTTTGTTTTGTAGAGTTAATTAACTTAATAAGTATTGTCTTTGCAAATTATTTTTTGAAATAACTTAAAAAGGATCATTGAAAACAAACTATTAAGCTTGCAGAAATCAATTTTTTTGTTCAAAAAATTAAAATTGTTTTATAAAACATTACTTTTACGGAATGCAATTTCTAAAGCTTTCATTTAATATAAAAACATCACTACAAAAATGTGTGACTTTATTACTCTATATTTTGTTTCAAAATATTATATTTTTTTAAGTTAATAAAAAAAGGATATTAACAAAAAAAAAAACTCTGATATTTAAAAAATGCTTCCAGAAATTTAATACAAATCACAGTTGAATTGAAAAAGAAATATATTTTTTTTTGTTAAAATATCTATAATATTAATAGGCTAGGCGATTTCTTGTGACCGATGTTTTGTTCTTTCGTTTTATCTCGATTTTGACAAAACGTATATTTTTTCAAAGGTATTTCTTTTTAACTGTTCACCAGACTTACAGATTTTTAAATTTTTGCCTTTATTTTGAGTAAATTACATTTAAAGTTGCTACAAACACATACATGATATTATACAATGTAATGTGTTTGTTTATTAAATTTGTTAAAGTGTTTGTAAGTTTGTTTTCTTCATTCACAATAACAATAAACCAAAAAATTGTTGGTTTGTGAATTGGCTAAGTTAAAAAAAATGTTGCCTTGAATTTGCACTCGAATTTCGAGCGCTGGAAGCTGCTAGTTTAGTTTAAATTGCTTCAATAAAGATTTGGAAAAAATCTTAATATTATTTTATGTTATAAAATTTTTCTGATAATATAATATCCTGATTATTAAAATTTTTGTTTGTTTTTTATTAAACTTTCAGTTTAATATTTATTGGACTCTATAACCTTAATTATTAAAGAATGGTTATTTAAAAGACTGGATATTTTTTAATAACTAAAAAAAGGACATTGGCAAAAACCTCTGAAATTTTGATCTTGAAATTTTCCTAAAATTTCTTACAAATTACAGTTACAGTTTAAACTACAAATTTTTGTTTAAATATTTAGTTTGAATAAATATTTCGTAGAATCCCAAGTTTCCTAGCCAACATTGTAAGTAGTATTTGCTAATATAATATTTACTTTATGCCAAGCAATTATTCATTATTACTTTTACACTTCAAATTGAAACAAAAAAAGTTGCTGAACAGAGAAAAATCTTCTCTCAGGGGGCATAAATAGAAAAGCGGCAAAGCAATTAAAATATGAAAATTTACTCATTCTTGTGGTTTTGGTTAAGATAAAAGGCAAATAAATCACTACTGAAATTTGTTTGCTTTCAGACTAGAGAGTTTTAAGGTAAAGCACACTTAGCAAATCAAAGTGACATTTTAGATGAATTATAAAAAATTGTTTATGTGTGTGTTTTTATTTTGGAATTCCTTAATAGGAGGGGAGAAAGTGCCTTACTTATTATAATAGTGTACCAAAAACTTTTTATTTCTAACTATAAGCAATCACATAATTATAATAAGTTTTTTTTTTTATTTCTATACATAATAATTATATTGCTAACACTATGGCAACGTTAGCTTAAGGTTGCTGAGCAATTGTAGTAGTAAAAGAGATGTTAATGAGTTCATGTTAAGGATATATATGTTATGTATAGTATGTACGACAAGTTCTATATTGTATGTATGTGCCAGAATACCCTTGAGGCTTTCAAGTGTGTAAAATGTTAAACTATGTATTATAGCATAAAGGATTGCTTTACAACATAGTTGTAATAAAGAGTAGTAATAGTAGTAGTAGTTGATAGCAACTTCAATTAAAAAACTTTTTAACAAATTGTGCTTATAATAGGAAAATGTTATATTAAATTATACAATAGAAGACATATATTTATTAAGCGGTAGCTGGAATTTTACTATTACTTCAAATGCTATGATACAGGTACCAGAAAGAAATACAAAAGAGTTGCCATGGCATTAGCATACTATCGTTGTAGAGCAAAAAAAAAAACTAACGTTAAAGTATTGAATTACTCGTGCGAAAATATTAATTGCTTTTAGAAACGACAAAAGCAGAATATCAAATTACCCACAATTATTTTCCATTAAATTTTAAATAAAATTCTATAAAATTTTTCAAGTTCTATAAAAATTTCTAACTTATGCTTTTCTAAATCATTTTGTGTAATCTTAAATCCTTAAAGACTTCTTTACAATTGCTGTTGTTATTTGTTGGGGGGGTTTTTATATTTTTTGTTGTGCTATAAAACCAATTATATGGGTATTTGTTTTAAAAAAATCTTTTACAAATATAATCCTTTTACCAGCAAGAGTAAACCTTTATTAAAATTTCATAATTATATTTTGTTGCATAGTGCTGCAACCAACACTTTGGTATTTTCATTTATTTAGAGATGTTTTTTTTCCACAAAAAAATATCAATCATAAAATAAAAAATATACCAGCAAATATTAAAAAATTTGTAAATATATGTTTTTTTAACATAACAAATTCATCAATTTGTAGCTTGTCGGCATACACATACTTCATATACATATATATGTACATAGGTATATATGTATGTTGACGTTTTGTAAATTTATATAAAACCCTACACTGCTCCCTTTGAGCATCCCTCTATTTTTTATTTTTATTTTTTTGGGCTATACTGTACTGTTTCCACAACCCTACTTGGTATTTGAATATTTTACATACAAATCGAATTTTCCTCAATTTTAATTGGATTTTTGATTGGTTCTCTCTACTGTCAATGTGTATTTATTATATTGTAGTATTACTGTTGTTTGTGTACTTTCAAATACACATACTGTTATAATGTAAATATTTTATGCATAACATCGTATAAACAAATAAAATATACAAAGTATTTTTATTCGGATTTATATGTATGAAATTGTATTGAAATAACAATAATTTGAGTGAAACAAAAAAAGTAAAATAACATTCTTTAAGATGGTTATATAAACTTTTAATTATATATTTCTTACCAAATAAGAGGATTTAAGAGAAATTCCATAAAAATGATATTAGAGCCGTTTGCTTATTACCATCAATATTTGATGAAGCTTTTGTTTTTTCATAAGGATTTTGTACAGAAATATTTTAAAATAATTTAAATAAATAAATATGAAAAAATATCAGAAATATTTGTCTGTTTTCATCTTACAGAACCGAACAAGATCTAAGACTTATTGTGAATTAAAAACAAAATAAAAACCCATTAAAATGTTTCTGTTTTTACAAAAAAGAGATTTACAAGGATTTGCTAATGTATTGAAAGATTTTTTCTATAGCAAATTTCTGAAAATGTATTTTGAGCACACCATTTGTTTAGTAGCTACAAGTTAAACATGATTTTATAGTTAACGAATGATTTCGAATTATTTTGTCTTAATATCAATATAATTAATACTAGCAGAGCCCAGCCCTCGAAATTCGAGGGCTAATTCTGGGAAAATTTATTTTTTCATACATAGAAGATATATAACTGGGTTTTTTAATAGATAATTTTTTAAGAGCCTAAGGGTAATCTTATCAGTTTTAGTCAATTCACAATTCAACACAAATTTAATGAACACATATACATAAATAGTTTTTTATTTGAAGCTTAATAATGAGTTTTTTGTATGTGTTATTAGCAACTTTAAAAGCATTTTGCTCCAAACAAATGTTCCACACGGTGAAAATCTGTAAATATGGTGGACAGACAAAAAGAAATACCTTTCAAATGAGATATTTTTTGTCAAAATCGGTTGGTGATTGACTGATTTAAAATCGGTCACAAGAAATCGCCTTGCCTATAAATAAGTGGACGTATGACTAGCTATTGCTCATATGTCTGCGTTATAATTTGGCAGATAACACTGCACAAGAGTCATTCGGTGGGGTAATTTTAAGTCAGGGTCAAAGTACTATATCAGTATAGTAAAAACTTCCAAAGAGTTTGGCGTTCTCAGCCCAAACTTTTATGAAATTTTTTTATCATTTCCTTAAGTTGATGTTTCTTTGTTTAGTTTTTCAGCTATTACTCAAGATCCATTGAAGATTTCTCATTCAATTCTTCCCCCCGGACAATCACTCCCAAAATGTTCCACAGTGTAACAAAAAAAAGGTATGTTCATTATTTTTCAAAACCATACATCGCCAAAATCGGAAATCGCGAACAACGAAAATCGCCAAAGTCAAAAAACTCAAAGCCAAAAATCGCAAAAAACAAAAATCGTCAAAATCAAAAATTGTCAAATCAAAATAGTTTTCTACAAAAATTTATTCCCAGTTTATTTTTTCGTTACGATGGGTATAGCGAAGCGCATCGGGTTGCAGCTAGTTTAACATAAAAATCGTTTCCAGGGCGGTATTAAAAAAAAATTTTTTTTGTAGAGTTAATTACTCAATAAAAATTGTCACATCAATGCTCAAAGTTTAAATAATAAAATAGATGAATTTAAACTCACTTTTGAAAATTCTAACATTGATATCGTTTGTGTACCAGAAACTTGGCTGGTCAAATCCACCTCGGATAATTTCATTTGTCTGCGTGGGTATAGAGTTTTTAGATCTGATAGGGAGTGTGAAGATAGAGGAAATATTTCCAAGGGCAGTGGTGTTGCAATTTTTGTTAGAGATCATATTGCATGTACTTTCTGCTGTAAATCTGAGAAGCAAGATAAGGTAGAATATATTTTCGTAGAGATCAAATCAAGCTTGCAGGGTGTGTATACAAGCCAAATAAAAATATTAGGTTCTCCAAGTTTCTTGATAAACTGGAGATCTTAACAGATGGATATAATGATATTATTATAGCTGGAGATTTTAATTCAAACATTAATAATGAATCAGCGCTTACTGACAGCATGATAACTTATGGACTTGAACCTGTAAATCGTTACAATCCTACATACTACACCACCAATAGCAATAGTCTGCTTGATATCTTCTTTTTCAGTGATTTGTCTAACATGATATTGTATGATAAAATTTCAGCTCCATGCTTTTCAAAACATGATTTGATCTTCCTGACTTACAACTGTCAAATTCAACAAGCAAATGTGGTTTACTCATACCGTGACTTCAAAAATCTAAGCTACGCATTACTTTACTCAAACTTTTACCAAATTGACTGGGATTGTATTTACTGTATGACATCTGTTGATGATCAATTAAACTTTCTACAGAACAATTTATTACAACTTTTCGACGAAGCGGTACCTCTGAAAACAAAATCCAAAACAGTCAGATTTAAACCTTGGTTTACTACTAATATAAAAGACTTGATCTATCGAAGGGATATTGCGTACTCCAGATGGAAGAGGTTTAATACACCTGAACTGCAAAACGAATATCATACAGCTAGGAGAGATGTTAATCGAAAAATCAAAACTGCTAAGTGCAATTTCTTTTCTCTGAAATTTAATTCTGCCATTGACTCTAAACAAACGTGGAAGACAATTAAATATATTGGCATTGGAAGATGCAATAATAACACCTGTTCGATAGACACGTGACAGCCTTAACTGACGTTTGCGAAAACATAAGACGTGACATAGACGATAGCAAAATAACCTTCCTTGTACTTCTAGATCATTCCAAGGCGTTTGACACAGTTGATCATCAAACTCTCTGTATGAAATTAAGACGTTTCTTTGATTTTTCCTCAACATCAACGCTTTTAATTTCCTCTTATCTCACAAATCACACACAATCCGTATACGTAAATAGCAACTCATCTGAAACTTTACAACTTATAAAAGGTGTACCGCAAAGATCTGTATTAGGGCCACTTTTGTTCTCAATCTATATCAATGATTTACCAGATTATCTTTCTCATTGTAAGATACACTGACGATGTACAACTCTTTCTGAGCACCCTAATCGAGTCAATAGATGAAAATATAGACAAAATTAACTATGACCTTAGTCAATTGTACAGATGGGCGTCAGCAAATGGTTTATGCATTAATCCTAGCAAGTCAAAATGTCTGCTAATACGCAAACGAAATGCAACTCCAGAGTTTGGGAATGAAATAGTTATCAACGGCGATAGAATTGACTTTGTTACAAAAACAAAAAATCTTGGAGTAACTTTTAATAACACTCTAACTTGGTTGAACCACATAAACACGACTGTTGTTCAGACTTACATGAAGCTAAGAACTCTATGGCACACTCAATCTTTCACTCCCTTAAATATAAGAATACTTCTAGCCAAAACGTATTTAATTCCCGGTATTTTATACGGATGTGAACTTTTTGCAAACTAAGATTCTTTTAGTAAAGGCAAACTTAATATTTTATATAACAGCATAATTAGATATGTTTTTAGACTAAGAAGGTCTGCCGGAACTTCTTCCTTCACGAATAAACTTTTCTGCGTATCATTTGAAAATCTAATGAAAATTAGAGTTCTTTTGTTTCTTCATAAAGTAATTTTTACCGCAAAACCACTTTACCTGTATGAAAATCTCCGGTTCGCCAGATCAAACCGAGGAAAAAAATTAATTCTACCTCGTCATCGTTTTTTGGTATCTGAATGGCATTTCTACGTCAACGCTATACGTCTTTGGAATATGCTTCCATAATCTCAGCAACTTAATAGCAACGCTTCAAATTTTAAAAAATTCCTTTTTGAATATTTTGCATAACAATTTTATTAATTAATTAAATTAACTTATTTTATTTTTTTCTTTTTTGTAATCTTGTATTATTTTCTTGGTTATTGTTTACCATTTTTTCTTTAATATTTTCTGTATTAAAAATGTGTGTATTTTGTAACTAACAATGCTCATGCCTTAGCATTATTATTCCTGTACTGTAATTATAAGATTTGTTCTTGTTGTACAGGAAAGCAAATAAATAAATAAATAAATAAAAGATTCATTACAAATCAATTTTTTTGTTCAAAAAATTAAAATTGTTTAAAAAACATTAGTTTTACCGAATGCAACTTATAAAGCTTCCATTTAATATAAAAACATTACTATAAAACTGACTTAATTACTCTATATTTTGTTTTAAAATATTATATTTTTTTAAGTTAATAAAACAGGATATTAACAAAAAAGCTCTGATATTTAAAAAATGCTTCCAGAAATTTAATACAAATCACAGTTGAGTTGAAAAAAAAATTTTTTTTTCCTAAAATGTCTATAATATTAATAGGATAGGCGATTTCTTGCGACCGGTATTTTGTTCTATCATTTTATCCCGATTTTGATAAAATGTATATTTTTTGAAAGGCATTCCTTTTTAGGTGTTCATCAGACTTAAAGTTTTTTAAATTTAAATACCAAAAATCGCTGATGTCTCCAAAACTAAGCAAAATGGCTATAGAAAGTGCCGTTTGTACAAAAAGTATATTCATATTTTTTCAACGGGCGCATCAGGTACGTTACAGCTAAATAAAATATACGTAGTTAGGAATATGAAAATAATACTCAACTTGACACTTTACTCTCGATTAAAGTGGCAAATTATTTCTGGTTTAAGTTAATAAAGTATCAACATTATTTCGCAAACTTTTAGTTTCAAGTAAAGTTTTACTTTTGTTTTGTCTTTTTTCCCAACTAAGACATATTTTGGTTTTGTTTTCTTTTTTTTTAATTTAAAATATTATGCTCTAAATAATTTTACTAATATTCTCCTTAACTGCTAGCAATCAAATTATTTATAAATTATTTAAAAACTTGAAAGTTGTAGCCAGCGTCACACATGCTAAAAAATTAATGATATATTATATCTTTTAAAATTAATATATCAAACTGTTTTCAAAAATAAAAAAATAAAAAAAAGTTAATACAATTATCTTCAAAAACAAAATTATTATGCCACAATTTAGGAATCTTTACAAAAAATATGTTGACCAAATTTTACAGTTCTATGGCACATATTCTAAATATTCAATATATATCCTTATTATGGCACAATTTAGTAATTTCCCTACGCAATATATTGACCAAGTTTCATGGCTCGATGTTATACATTTCAAATGTTTGCTATATATCCTTTTTATTTTTACAAAATAATAATTTTAACAGGGCTAACATTGCAGGCTTTCTGTTTAAAAAAATGATAATTATTGAACTTTTAATATCCTTAATTTTAATGGCATTAAAAAATAGTTATTTCATATAATTTATACGTTTTTAATGATAAAAATTTTAATTTATAATCCTAAGAGTAATAACTGGACTACTTATAAAAGACCATATTTCTTTAATTTTTTTTTTATTAAAAAACTTTTTCATATCTGCTTAAAGAAATTGAAATATAATAACATAAATTTCGTTATAAGTTGTATGCAAACTATATATTGTTTTATAACACTGTAAATAACTTTACTAAACTTTGGCTCTTGAAAGAGAATATATTTTTGAATTTAATTATCCTCGAAAATGATATTGAAAAAATATAATATATCCCTTTTTCGAATACGATTAAAAATTGATAATATACTATTGGTATTCCAATATAGTTTTTAACTAAAAAATATATCAAACTATTTTGTGCGCTTTTCAAAAATAATATATTTTTGAATAAAATTATCGCTGAAAAGGATTTAAATATTTAAAAATTATTTCGCCATAATTTTATTGTTCCTATATCTAATGTTTCGGGTAAGTTTCATAGCTCCATGTCAAATATCTTGAAGGTTTGTCACATATCCTTTGTATGGATAAAACTTAAGGACTAATAAATAATCTGTTTTTATAGAAGCAGCTTTTACTTATATGTTAAAAAAGTAAGAAAACTGTAACCGGCTTACCAGTCTTAGCTATTTTTTTTAAAGCATTATGACTGAGACAAAATCAGATATTTTAATTAAATTTCATCTTTTTAATGATACAAATTTAAATGTATTTTGCACTTATAAAAGATCATAACTCTCTTTGATTTTCTAAACTTTTTCATAAATTCTACAAAAACTTAAAAAACGAAATTGTAAAACTTATGGACAACTTATAAAAGATCATAACACTCTATTATTTGTTTTTTTTATACCCTATACCACTATGTGGTTTGGGTATAATGACTTTGTGCTGCTGTTTGTAACAACCAAAAATATTTGACCTAGACCCATCTTTAATTATACCGATCGAATCAGAATCACTTTCTGAGTTGATTTAACAATGTCCGTCCGTCCGTCCGTCCGTCCGTCCGTCCGTCCGTCTGTGTATCCATGTAAAGCTTGTAATCAAACTGCAGGTCGCAAATATGAATATATTTAGATGAAATTTGGTATATAAGCTTTTATCGGCCATGGGATGAACGCTATTGAAATTGGTGAGAATCGGTCCATGTTCAGACCTAGCCCCCATACAAATTACCCATATGAAATCGACATAAATTGCCATAAGATCCAAATTGTCATATAGATCTTACTCAAATTGGGTTTGTATGCGTTCATTACATCCACTAATGAGTAGTCCAAAAATGATCCCTTTGACCCCATATAGAGCTGCTTCCCCATCTTCACTTAAATCTATTAAAAAACAAAAATATTGCACTGATTCTTCTCAAATTTTGTTTGTACATATTTTTGCAAAATACAAGAGACTTTACCAAACATGATCAGGATCGGTCCATTTTTGGACCTAGTCCCTTTATAGATATAGCATCCGATATGAACTTTTTCATATCTGCAGCCAAAAAAATTAATAAAAATCCCACTCAAATTTGGTTTTTGCTTATTTTCAATGTCCAGTTAGTTGGGCTTAAGAGATAGGGTTTCTAAACGCATGGTATAGGGTATCGTATAGTCGGTCTAGACCGACTATAATTTTCTTACTTGTTTTTTTTTGAGTTAGGCTGTGTATTAAAAAACTATTTCATATATCCCATTTTAATGAAGAATTTTTATATATAAAATAAATATAAAATACAACAATTATCTAAACTAGCAGAGCCCAGCACTCGAAATTCGAGTGCAAATTCTAGGAAATTGTATTTTTTCATTCAACTTTTTTCTTTCATAATTTGTTTAATCTATATATGTATATATAATTTTATATATATCTAAAATTATGAAAATTTAAATAAAATTCATTTAATTTTGAATTAATAAATAATAAGTAATCAATAAATTTCATTAAAAATATTTGTTGAACACACAGAAGATATATAAATGAAATATATAATGGGTAATAAATATTTTTGTAAGGTATGCTGATCAATTTTAGCCAATTCACAATTCAACACAGAGGTTTTGATATTTATAATAAACACACACACAGCCTTCTTTAGTTTTTTATTTGAAGCTAAGTTATTAGTTTAATGTATGTAATAGTAGCAATTTTAAATGATTATAACTTCAAAAAAAAGTACCAGATAGTACACATCTGTAAATATGGTGCACATCTGCAAATAAATACCTTTCACATGATATATTTTTTGTGAAAATCATTTCAAAATGTCACAAGAATTCGCTTTGCTTTAAAATATTATAAATATATACATTCTTTAATAATATGGTTTTCGAAAATGTATATATCATTTTGTGTGTTAAAGAAATCTTTTTTTTTTTTAAATAATTAATCTTAAATGGATTTTAATTTTGAAAAATATATTATAGCACAGCTTTAGAATTTCTATAATCAATCTGTCTAATTTCATATCTCCATATCATATATTTTAAATGATGGTCATATATCCATTTTATAGTTAAAACTTTGAAATTTTTAACTAAGTTTTTTTTTTTTTATTTAAGCAGGTTAAAAATTAATAAAAGTTTAGTCGGTTTAAGCTATCTCATTTTGAAATATAACATTTTTTGGGGCATATACTTTAATGTCTTTTATTTTGGTGATGTTCGAAATTAGTAATTTGAATCCGTTTTTAATGTTTTTGGTAGTAAAACTTTTGAAATCCATTTTAAAAAATAATTAATGGATAAGTTATAAATAACCAAGACCCTTTATTGGTTGAGTTAGAAATTAAATCAGACTTCAGATCAAATGTTTTCGCTTTAAATAAAGCAAAAAACATGGGCACATTTGTTACAAGAATTGATCTATCTTCTTCATTCCCGATATGCAGCCTACTGGACATTTTTAAAACGTGCTTTAAAAAATTTTTTTACCTTATGACCTTTATACAGATAGCTAAAGATGTTTTTTGTATTAAAATCCAGGGATTTTATTTTTAAGCTGGCCACCCTAAATAAATTTGCTTTCCGATTTAGAAAATTTTTAAAAGTTTTCAATATAAAAACAAGTAAGAAAAATATAGTCGGTCTAGACCGACTATACGATACCCTATACCATGCGTTTAGAAACTCTATCTCTTAGGCCCAACTAACTGGACATAGAAAATAAGCAAAAACCAAATTTGAGTGGGATTTTTATTAATTTTTTTGGCTGCAGATATGAAAAAGTTCATATCGGATGATATATCTATATGGGGACTAGGTCCAAAAATGGACCGATCCTGATCATGTTTGGTAAAGTCTCTTTTATATTGCAATAATATATACAAACAAAATTTGAGAAGAATCAGTGCAATATTTTTGTTTTTTAATAGATTTAAGTGAAGATCGGGAAGCAGCTCTATATGGGGCCAAAGGGATCATTTTTGGACAACTCACTAATGGATGTAATGAACGCATACAAACCCAATTTGAACAAGTAAGAAAATTATAGTCGGTCTAGACCGACTATACGATACCCTATACCATGCGTTTAGAAACCCTATCTCTTAGGCCCAACTAACTGGACATTGAAAATAAGCAAAAACCAAATTTGAGTGGGATTTTTATTAATTTTTTTGGCTGCAGATATGAAAAAGTTCATATCGGATGCTATATCTATATAGGGACTAGGTCCAAAAATGGACCGATCCTGATCATGTTTGGTAAAGTCTCTTGTATTTTGCAAAAATATGTACAAACAAAATTTGAGAAGAATCAGTGCAATATTTTTGTTTTTTAATAGATTTACGTGAAGATCGGGAAGCAGCTCTATATGGGGTCAAAGGGATCATTTTTGGACTACTCATTAGTGGATGTAATGAACGCATACAAACCCAATTTGAGTAAGATCTATATGACAATTTGGATCTTATGGCAATTTATGGCGATTTCATATGGGTAATTTGTATGGGGGCTAGGTCTGAACATGGACCGATTCTGACCAATTTCAATAGCGTTCATCCCATGGCCGATAAAAGCTTATATACCAAATTTCGTCAAAATATGTTCATATTTGCGACCTGCAGTTTGATTACAAGCTTTACATGGACACACAGACGGACGGACGGACGGACGGACATTGTTAAATCAACTCAGAAAGTGATTCTGATTCGATCGGTATAATTAAAGATGGGTCTAGGTCAAACATTTTTGGTTGTTACAAACAGCAGCACAAAGTCATTATACCCAAACCACATAGTGGTATAGGGTATAACTAGAAGAAATATTTAATTTTATTGTTAACATCTCAATAAACAAGGTAAAGTACATGACTTTTCAATAACTTTTTTCTATAGTATATTTTTTACATGTCGTGCACATTTGTAATGTATGTATTAGCCAAAATGGCACGTAAATATTCTAAACAACAGATTTATTACCTGCTCAAGGAAAATGAATAATATGGATAAAATGAATAAAACGAGTTTGAACAAATTTTGTAGAGGACATATCGGAAGAATTAATTGAAACGATTAAAATGGCATTCAAAAAACTTTACAAATTCGTCTCACTGTTCCGAAGAAAACGAATGGAAAGGTGAAGGCAGGCAGTTTAGGACTCATTTTATGATTCTAATATCTGCTCATATACACTGACTGCTACTCAAATTATATCCATTCCTTCTCTTGCTATGGCTGTGGTTTCTAATGAATTGAAATAATTTAATTTTTCCTGCAACAGTGGTCCAGATAAAATTCCGTCCTGTATTTTAATAAAATGTGCTGATGTTTTAGCTGTACCATTAACACTCATGTTTATTACCTCAATTAAATATGGTTATTTTCTTAATATGTGGAAGGATTCATTCATTATTCCACTATTCAAATCTGGTAACAAGGCTGATATTACCAATTATCGTGGAATTGCTAAAATAAGTATTATAGCTACAATTTTTGAAAAAAAAATGATAACGGATTATCTATGCCATCAAGTAAATGCATTAATTGCTCCCTTCCAACATGGTTTCCAAAAAAGTTGTTCAACCTCCACAAATCTATTGCAATTTACTACAATTATCGATCGTGGTTTTCTTCAACGTAAACAAAAGATGCAATTTATACTGACTTCAGAAAGGCTTTTGATAAAGTCAATCATAAACTTCTTAGAAATTACATATGATGGGATTTTCAAACCTTAGCGCAAAGTGGATATATTCCTATTTAACCAATAGAACACAAAAAGTATGTTTTAAAAGTGTTACTTCAAAGCCGATATATGTAATGTCGGGCGTACCACAAGGCAGCCATCTTGAACCGCTTCTTTTTCTTTGTTTATAAACAAGCTTCCAAATGTTATTCGTTTTTCAGACATCTTGATGTATGCGGATGATGTCAAAATTTTCTTCTGTTATAATCAACACTCTGATCATGTATTTCTCCAAAATGATTTGAATCATTTCATTCTTGGTGTAATTTAAATTTAATGGAGCTAAACATTAAAAAGTGTAAGTATATGCGTTTTGTCAGAAAGAGGCCGATATCTGTTAACTATGTGCTGGGTGATTATTGTTTCGATAAAGTAGATAACTATATAGATCTTGGTGTTTTATTGGATCATAAACTGAGCTTTATTCCTCATATAACAATTACTGTCAATAAAGTCAGAAGTGAACTTGGTTTCATAAAACGTTGGGCTAAGTGTTCAATGATCCCTATGTCAACAAAACTTTACATACGTCACTTGTGAGAACTATCCTGGAATATGCTTGAATAATTTGGAACCCTATCTACCAAATTCATAACGACAGCCTGGAATCTGTGCAGAAACAATTCCTTTTGTTTTGTCTTCGGAGTTTAAATTTCAATCCAAGTAATCTTCCATCCTATACCAGTATGCTTGCCCTTATTAAGCTACCAACTTTAAAAAGCCGGAGAACTATGCTAAATGTTTCATTTCTTCTTAATATAATTAATGGTGATGTTTGTTCTGGCTTCCTGATTAACAATATAGTTGGAAACACAACTGGGATGAACGATGAATTTTTCTTTCCGAATATTCGTCGTCAGAAATAAAACACATTTGTGTATATGAAAATGCACACAATCAGTGCGTCGAACGAAATACGTAGTGCGTAACGAACTCTGCGATAGGTTTATTTCTATTATTTACGCCGACGAACGACGAATAAATTGGTGTAGAGTGGCTGTATTTTTTTTAGTTTTTCAAATGTTTTAGTAAATAAAGTTATATTTGTCTTTATGAATTGTTTTATATTTTATTTATAACTTACAAGTAAAATAAAATCTATTTTTAATTATATAATTTTATTTTACATAGTTTTTTGTTAATATTTATTCTTTTTCGTTTAGTGCTTCTTTTTTTTAAATATGGTCACACTATCAGTTACAACATGTAAACAAAAATGACATAAAATTAATTTATTAATGAAAATTTATGTAAATTTTTCAGAATTAGAAAACTAAACGCTGCCGTACAAAAATAATGGCTTTTACCATCGTGAACATGATGTTTACAATTGTAATAACCTAACTTAAAAATTCTATTATTCGATTTTTCCAATATTTATTTATAAATTACAAACAATTTCAAATGACGTTACAGCTGTTATGTGAATTCGTCGTAATTGTATTTCATTCGACGAATTTACGCAACGAATTGTTGCCGACAAATTCCTCGCGCTGTGCGAAATTCGTCGTTCGTCCCAGTTGTGTTTCCACCTTATATCATTCAATATTCCTCAACGATCAACACGTTACTTATCACCTTTATTTAATAAACTTTATAGATTTATTGATTTCTCATTTAATACCAATCTAGTTAAAAGTAAAATAATATGCTTTCTAAATTCATGAATAGCTATGTACTAAAATTAATTTTAAAATGTTTTTCTTTGTAAATAGTCTGTAAGGATTAATTCCATAGACCAAGATACAAATAGATATATAAAATAAATTAATAAAAATGTCCATAAAACTATTTGTTTCTAATGTTGACGTTTGAAGCATAAACAAACTATTTCTCAAGATTTCGGACTCTTGACTCTGGGACTAAGGAGGCTATATTTGGCACTACAGAATATACAGCTGTTTCGGATCGAGCCACGAACTCTCATTAGTAAAGCAGTAGATCGTTTGTTTGGTGAAATGTTAAATTCATATATCTTTGCTGTGAAATTCTCTATTTTTTCTTAAATATATAGAGTTGAGCCGCTTTTTAATAACTTTTCTAAATATTCTTTTTAAAAAGGAGTTTAATTTTAAACATAAAAATTTCAAAATTTTCCTAGAGATAAATAAATAAGTTGAATTTATGTATAATAGCGCTCGAAATTCGAGTGCAATTTCTGGACAACTTTATTTCTCAACTTAACCAATTCACAAACCAACACATTTTTGGTTTATTATTATTGTGAATGAAGACACCAAACTCATTAACAAATTTAATAAACACACACATAGCATATGTATAATTTTATGTATGTGTTAGTAGCAACTTTAAATGCAATTTACTCAAGATAAAGGAAAAAATTTAAAAATCTGTAAATATGGCGAACAGCTAAAACGAAATACCTTTCAAATAATACGCGTTTGGTCAAAACCGGGATAAAATGGTAGAACAAAACTTCTGTCACAAGTAATCGCCTAGCCTATTAATATTATATATATAACTACTATGCAGGCCTGCCACAGTAAGATATTAAAGTGTTTATTAAACCCTATACCACTATGTGGTCAGGGTATAATGACTTTTTGCTGATGTTTGTAACTACCAAAAATATTTGATTAGATCCATCTTTTTAAGTAGATTTAGCGATGTCCGTCCGCCCATTCGTCTGTGTGTCCACGTAAACCTTGTAGTCAAACTACAGGTCGCAAATATGAATATAGTTTGATCAAATTTGTTATATAAGCTTATATCGGCCATGAGAAGAACTCTATTTAAATTGGTGAAAATCGGTGCATGTTCAGATCTAGTCCCCATACAAATGACCCTTACGAAATCGACTTATATTGTCATAAAATATAAATTATTTTTTAGATCTCGATCAAATTGGGTTTGTGTATGTTTATTACTCTCGTTATTCAGTAATCCAAAAATAAACCCTATAGGACAATTCTTAGTCATAGCCCCCATATTCTTTTCAGACCTGAGTAATACAACGATTGTATTCATTGTAGTATCATCAATATAAAAATTCTTTTTAGCAAAGTCTAGTTAAAAATACGTATCCTTACTTTTTGTGAAGTATTTTTTTGAAAAAGGACATAGCCCGATTGTGCGGGCTAGGTCATAATCTGAAAAATAATTCCGATAAATTAAGAACACAAAATAGCTTCATTGCGTTTATATAAATTTTTAGTATAACCAAATAACAAAAAGGTAGTAAGAAAACAGTAAGAATATATGCATATGAAGGTACTTCATTGCATTTCAATACTTAAAAAATAATAAAATAATTGTTTGTGATGTGAGAAAATAATAGAAACTATTATAGCCCAGCACTAGAAATTAGAAATTCGAGTGAAAATTCTAGAAAATATTATTTTTTGATTCAATTTAAAAATTTATGAATATTTAAATGAGCCTAAAGGTATGCTAATCAATTTAATCAATTCACTTTCAACACAGGGCGTGTCATATACAATTTAAATCATTCTCAATAACAGGGTGTAACGAATTATTAGAAATATTTTATATTATTTAATATAATATATTTGTAAGACAGATTAAATATAAATTTTATCATTCTCAGCTTCTCCTCCATATGAACTATAACTTAGTCAATTTTCGCACTCCTCCGTGCCCGAATATTGCTTAAAAAGGGAACTAAAAATTTACCTTCAAGTATTAACATATAGATTCATAACTTCTTACCAACTAAAACTAAATTTACTTTACATCCTCATTCTTTTGAGTGATAACATAGAAAACAATATTTGTATTTTGCGAGACAATGGCTGACTTGATATTTTCGGCATTGCCCGAATTTTCGTCATCTTTCGTTTTCGGGAATTATGATTCATCACTAAAGTCAATATCAAACTGGTCTCAAATTGCCAATGCAGCTTCCACCGTATCGTTTGTTTGACAAATCATAGTATTTTACGGAAGAAGCAAATTGGATTACACAATCGTGAGGATAGAAAGAAATGTTATGTTGTGCCTGAATAGCACAAATGTGATATCTGTTTTTCAAGTTAGTCAGATTCTCTAAAAATGCGAAATTTACTTGCTTATATTTTAAACATCTTAAACCAGATCTCGCAATCGGTATAGCTAGGTCTGAATGGGATATAAAGCTGCTTCCCGATCTTCACTTGAATCTATCAAAAACGAAAATACTGCACAGATTTTTCTCAAATTTTATATTTATACATTTTTACCAAATACGGTCAGGATCGATCCATTGTTCGACCTAGTCCCCATATAAATATAGCATCCAGTATGATTTTTTTCATATCTGCAGCCAAAAAAATTGTCACTCAAATTTGGTTTATGCTTATTTTCTATATCGAATTAGTTGGACAGAAGAGATAGCGTCTCTAAACTATGGTTTAGGGTGTCGTGTAGTCGGTCTAGACCGACTATAACTTCTTACTTGTTTTTTATGACCCAGCCAATTCAAGTTTCCTTAATCTATTTTACTTAATATAGTATCAATGACAAATGCTATAGCAACTTTTATATCAAATTTCGAAGCAATAAAATGTTTGCAATAGTAATTATCCTTGAAAATATATAGCTAAACCATAAAAATTTCTTTAACACATTTTCAAATTTCCAACACTCTTTACGATGGCTTAGTTTTATGGCGTTATTTCATTTATTACAAAAGTTTTCTATATATATATATATCCTTTAATTTTATAAACATACAGAGAACATCTAAAATTCATTAGTTTGTATTGTTAACTCATAAATTAACAATTTACATTTAAACTATAAAAATTTCCAACATATATAATATACCGCATCTACAAGGCCAACAAACTGTACGACCAAAAAAAATAAAAATAACAACAAAATATTGAACCACAAAAAGTAATTTTATAATTTTACACTGTGGTCGCAATTAGTCGTCATAAAATAGATGTGTATATTGTTGTAAGTTGTTTACTGTTGTAAAATATTTTTCTCTATTAAATATTTCGAAATTTTTTGCCATACACAAAAAAATATATAAAGGAAAAATTATTGTTATTGTTTATAGTCGTTAAGGCGCCGAGCCAACATTTGTTTTACGTTGAGTTCTGTTTTGTGGTTTCTACCTTTTTCGCAGTTATTATTGTGTAGTTGTGTTTATATGTGGTAAGGTTTTTTTTTTATATATTTCCATTTAAAGCAGATTTTTTTTTTTTGAAATATATATTCCTTGCGTTTGGTGGGAGTAGTTAATATTTACTTTAAATATTGTTGCAACGTTTTTCATAGTTCTTAAAAGTCTCCAGAGACGTAATCAATTACTTAGTATTGCCAGTACTTTATAAGTTACTCACTGTCCTGTATCATAGTCAGTTAAAATATGTTTGTATACCCTCAACCTCTTAGTATTATGGGCCAGCCATTTAGTTTTAATAATGCCATAAGAAATCATGTACATCCGGCTACGCAACTGCCAGTACAACCTTATTCGCGTTTCTTTATTATTTTCAGTTTATCTCTTTGTTAGTTTCGAATGGGTGGATTGGAAATTCGCAGAGTCTTTGTATTCTTTCGTAGTTTCGCTGACATATTGTATATTATTTGCTGTTTGTTGTTGTGGTTTAGTTATAAATTTTATTGTACGCTTAGCTAATATGTCTCCCTTGAGTATAACGTGGAAAGGCTTTCTACAGACAACGTTAATATGATACAAAAACTACGCCTATTTTAGAGTGTATTTTTTTATTTGTTCTACTATACTGCATGACAGTTTAAAATTGTCTAATGGCTATTAAATCATTAAGTTCTTTAAAATATTAATGTTATTAAAAAAAAAAATGGTTGTAAAATATTAATGGTTTTTTAGAAACGTCCTGTTTTCATAAAACATTTTATTACAGAAAACTCTAAGTTTTTTTTAAAGCTAAAGCTTTCTGCGTTTTTTGTTGTTGCTGTTAGTGTCCTTGCTATAGCTAAAATTTTCCGGATATGACCAACAAGCCATACAACTACATTTCTAGTTATAGATATTGTGAAGAGAAAATGAGTGAGTAGCAAAGATTGTGGGCCATCATACGAAAAAAAAAAAAACTTGTCAAAAAAGGATGCTAGCTTAATGGAAAAAAGAAACGAAAAAAGGCAATTTCCGTGCTATAAAAACTTAAAAGCTTTGCAGGCAATTTAAATATCAGTCCGGGAGAATACAAAAAAAAAAATACCAAAACTTAATTGTGCAGCCTTTTATCTTTACGTTGATGTTCTGCACCAACAAACGGGAAATATGCAAAATATTATAGGCTTTTAAGGAATAATTTGAAAAAAAAAAAAAAAAAATCTTTGATTCTCTGAACTTTTGCATAAATTCTATAAACACTTAAAAAAATTTGAAAAAGAAAAAAATAAAAATATCCTAGCAGAATTCATAAAACCACAAAAGTTTTGTAAGCCAAAAATTTTATTAAAGCAGAAAAGTTTTGACAACAAATTTGTTAAAGTTTATGAGTGTATAGAGTGTTGTTAATTTTATTCAGTTGCATATTATTTTTTTGGGTTGGTGGGCATAAATTAATATACATAAATACTTGGGAATTTATGGTTATAAACTAATGAGTATAAACATTTTATGGCTAAGCAGAGGGGGCGGGTGTTAGTGAACAATTATAAATAAAATTTTATGTTAAGCAATAAGCACTTATATTTGTTTAATGTATGAAAAGCTATTTCGTAAGTTAGGAAAACTTTTTTTTTTTAATATAAATTGAAATATATCTTAAGATAAGGCTTTATTGCCATATTTAAATTCTAGCAAAAGAAAACATAATTATATATATTTGAAGGCTTTAAAAAGCCATTAAAGCTGATAAGAGATTGTTTAAACTAAAATGGTTTTAGAACTGAAAAAATCTTCTTTTATTTATTTGGTCTTATTCTTCTAAGAATTTCAAGCTTTAAGCTGTTCAACAAAATTTAAAACTAAGGCTAACTTATCTTAAAACTTTTAAGTCTCTTGTTCTACATTTTGAAATATATCAAAAAAAAAGTTATGCCAACTTCAAACTAATATAGAAGCTTATTAAAGCTTTCTTGTTTAAAGCTTTTAACTTCTATTTAATATTTTGGAATCAGTTTTATAAAAAAATATATAATATCTTTCGGTTTTAAGCTAAATAAGAAGCTTTTTTAAGATTTTTTATTTGGAGTTTCTAAAATGTTTTTTTTTTTAATAAGCTTTAAAGCTTTAATCTAATGAGGAAGCTTATTAAAGCAAACTTAATTAACAGCTTTTGTTTTTTATTTTCTATATTTGAGAATGAATTAAAAATTTTTAGCTTTAAGCCAATCTAGAAAAATTAAAAAGTTTTCTTATTTAGAATAATTTTCTTTAAAGCTACTAATAGACGCTTATTAAGATTTTGTATTAGAAACAGTTTTGTTCATTCAAACTTTATTTACAGTATATATATATCCTGAGAGCTTTTCAAATTTTAAGCTTTAAGCCAATCAAGAAAAATTATTAAAATTTTCTTATTTATGACAACTTTATTTAAAGCCATTATTAGAAGCTTATTAAATAAATGAACTGTCTATTCCTTATTTCGGTATCAGTTAGTTGGAAATACTTTTATTTACTTTCACAATTTCAACCTAATAGTGAACCCAATTTTTTGATTTCTGTTTAAGGTAAATTAATACTTTTCTGTTTAACTAAGGCAAGTTTTAAACTTTTTGTTCTCTGTACAAATTTGTTCCTTTTTTATTTGACAGTATATTGCTCTTAATACTGTTAACGTCGCCACATAACTATGGACCACGCCCACTTCACCACCCCCTTTTTTTAATTCAGATACTTACTTATACCACTAACAATGTTTGCTGTACAAAATACTTTTTTTGTAATATGTATTTACCTAAAGTTTTATACACTTTTTATCTACAGGTAAGGTAGCCATACATTTTTTTATTACCAAATCCCCCTTTTTCGCCCCATCTTACCTTAAATTATAATTAATCTGCTTTCAATCTATCTATATACATATATAAAAATGGATGTGTGAATGAGGCCAAAACCCCTGAACCGATCTTCCTGAAATTTTTAGAGCTTGTTACTGTGACACTGGGAGGAATAATAAGCTATATATATTTTTGATTGGACACGCCCACGCCACGCCCATATAACCCAAAATTTGAAATCGTCATAACACGGAAATTTTTTGACCTACAGCGGTCATATTTGGTACATATGGTATTGGCATGAATAGAAATACGTACCAGAAGAAAAGTGGGCGGGACCACGCCCCTTTTTAGAAAAATAAAAAATCGTAATATCTTCTAAATTACTGGAAGGATCGTCATGAAATTTTCACAAAAGGATATTTTTGTAAAATAACAAGTCTTTAACTATATAAAGTTGTTAGTGTGCAAAGAGGCGTGGTCCCGCCCATACAACCCAAGATTAAAAATCGTCATATTTCGGACATTTTTAACCTACGGCGATGATATTTGGTATATATCGTACTGAAATTAGTAGAAATAGTACTACAAGAAAACTGGGCGGGACCACGCCCTTTTTAGAAAAATTAAAACCCATAATAACTCCTATTAAGCCCTTGAGACTATAAAGTTGTTAGTGCAATAATTAATTCTAAATTAAATAAATAATATTTTGTTAATGTATAAATATTTTTTTTTTATTTTATTTTATTTTATAACGATGGGATGTAGCGAAGCACACCGGGTGCAGCTAGTTTCTTAATAAAACTATTACAAATTTATGCTTTAAATTAGCCAAAAGGCTTACTAAAGCGTTTGAGTTCCTTTGGTTATACATGGGGATTAGTGTTTTTAAAAATTTTAATTAACTTTTAACCTTGATGTAATGACAAAGGTTATTTAGTCTTTAATATTTAGTCTAATTTAGTTTAAAGCTTTTAAGTTCTTATCCCGTATTTTAGGACTATTTACAAAAATATAAGTATTTTAAGCTTTAAAATTTCTAACAATTTTCAAATTTAGTTTGATGAAAGTGCTAATTTATGCTTTCTTATTTGGGCTAACCATGGTTAAAGCTTTGAGTTGTTAATTTTATATTTTGGGAGCATTACGAAAAAAGATTTATGAATTTTATCTCAAAGCTTAAAAGTTGTTATAGCTGTATTATTGAGGATAACTTATGCCGTTTTCTTTTCTGCCAAAAATGTCGCATTTTATTTGTATTTTTTTTGAAAAGTGTATTTTTTAATATATTCTGAATTATGAGCACCCTTTTCTTATATATCAGTCGAAAAGTGTCAAAGTGCTGTGTTCACAAATTGCAAAAAAATTTTGATTTTTATCCTCTTTGAAGTCATAGAGGTAAAATATTCAAAAAACGGGAACAATAGGGAAATATTCGCATACTATGACTTGAAAGAAGTCAATGGATGCAATTTTTTGCGATATTTGAGGTCTCGACTTTGAGACCTTTCGATTGATGTATTAGATAATTTGCTCTTAATTCAGAATATTTAAAAAAATACACTTTTTGAAAAAAGTGCAAATAAAATGCGACATTTTTTGTCAGAATAGAAAACGGCATTAGTTTTGAGCTATTATCAGAAGCTTTTTAAAGCTTTTTTATTTAAAGCTGTTAGCATCATATTCAATATTTTGGCTTTAGTTACATAAAATATTTTTAAAAACTTTTTAGTTTATTCTAATGAAGAAACTTATTTAAGCTTTCTTTTTTGGGCTAACTTAATTTAAAGCTTTTACGTTTATTAACTTTAATTTATGCAAAGGAAAAGCTTTGTTATCGTTGATAAGATTTTACGGCGTTGTTTTTATATCACTTCATATTTTCAATTTTCTCTGCAGCCTTTTGAGTTGCAAATTGTTTAAGAAGAAAGATTAATTTCAGTTCTATTATATTAGGATTTTACTTATGCTTAGTTCATATTATAAAATATGAATTGTTTTGTTTTGCATTGTTTGCGAAAACTTACTAAAACTTCTTTTTGTTAAATAATTTAATCGTATGTTAAAAAATATATATAATTCCTTTCCTTCCTTCTAACATATTAAAGCTTAAATCCATTGAAAAAGCTTAACAGCGTTTTCTCAGTTCATCCAATTGAGTCTCAAGCTTAACTTTAGAAGATCAAAGCTTAATAAATTATTTTTTTTACCATTTCTAATTTCTAAAATTTATTCATGTATACAACTTGTCTTTCTATCTTTTTGATATGTTAACTCTTACAGAAGAAAGCCCGGTATTTATGTTTACTTCTGTTATATTTTATATTCATGCTTTATGATCACCGAGTGTTGCTAGCGTTTTTTTCAACCTTTTTTTTATCATTTCTATAAAAGTTAATTAAATTTTTCTTTTGTGCTGCAAAAAAAAAAGCTTTGCTTGCATTTCTTTGTTTTAATTAATAACCATTTTGTGTTCTATTTCGTTCAGTTTATACTGCAAGATTTTAACATCAACACGTCTGCTTCAGTCAAAGTGAGTACATGTTATATGCTTTGTTGTTATTTCTATTTTAAATAGAAAACATTTTAACATTTTAATTTGCCCCGTTGTTGCAAGTTATAAAAAACAAAAAACGAACGGTACATATATGCATATAATGCATTAAGCTTTAAACATATATTTGAACAAAACAATTTCGAAAAACTCTAGCAAACACACACAATCTCCTCCACAGAGACAGAGGGCGGCAGTTCGTTTCAAGGCACTCAGGCAAAAGTGTATACATCAGTAATAGTGTTTTAGATTTAGTTAACTTTTTTTTTGTTGCCTTTGTTTCTTTTGCAACACGTTTTTTCCTAGGGAGTTTAAACATAAAACCTCTTTGGCAAACACAGTCTTGTAAATTAAAACATAAAAAAACCTAAACAAGAGCAACAGTTTTTTGTTACCGTACTTTTCATATACATACATATTTTAGAAGCATGAAAGAATTAACACAAATTGTAATCCGCTTGTGAGTTTTAATATTATGGTAGGGTTTTTTCGAAGTTAAAACAACACCATCATTATTTCCCTCACAGAAAAAATACTCCTTTTTTTTGATGAGGAACCTTATAATATGTAAGGATATACTAATGTCATACTTTTGTTGTATTTTGTATACTTTATATACACACAGACTTTGTGACTTTGGTTTATGTCTTTGTCCTCTAAAATATAAGGTACTTGTAAATGAGTAAGGAATGTGTGTGTGTATATATGGCTTTGTGTATTGAGGTTCTTTGGTCAGTATTTCATTAAGTTACAGAATTTGTTTAACTTTGTTGCCTCTTACTTTTCGAATATAGTAAAATGCTGCTGCTGTTAGTTAGATGAAAGACCGCATTCGTTTATTTACATTTGCTTTAGGTCAAATTACAGACACTTTTTAAGGCGGTATTATTACTATGGGTGATCACCATCAAAATAGTACAAAACATCGAGGTCCTTGCCAAACTAACGCAACAGTGTGTCGTTGTTTAATATTTGTTTATATAGTTTTGCAGGAAATTCTGTAAAATTTATAACCCAAAAAGCTATTTGCTTTTCTTTGTGCGGTCTAGAGTTTGCTTTGGGTTCTTTGTTTTTTTTCCTGGTGGGTGTAACGATATGTTTGCTTATTGACGGCAATAATATTCCTGGTAGTTTTTATGCAACGGAGGTATCATTGGCAGTTGTGTTTAAGCTTTAGTATAAACATAATGATTTTTGTTGTATGAATCATGTCTTTTATTTTTGTAATTTTATTATTAAAGTGTCTATAACAGAAGAAGATATATACCGACATATAAATACAGACACTAGTTAAATATTAACATTCATGTTGTTGATACTCCTTTGGTTGGGTGTTGGTTAAAAATACTTTTTTCTTCCAACAATCAATTTTAATTAAGAGAAAAAGTTTAATTGCTCTTAAAAAATGTATTTAATATTTTAAAGATATATAAAAAAACTGTGTTTTGGCTTGTGTAAAAAATTTAATAATCATCTTATATTTACTATCTATATATTAATACGTGGAGGTAAATTTTTGCACGCACTTTTTAAGCAAAATTCGTCCACGGAGGAGTGCGGAATTTGTCATAGTTATCGTTCATATGGAGGAGAAGTGTGGAATGGTAAAATTTATGTATACTATGTGTTAAAACTTTGTTAAATAAATAAGATAAAATAAATAAAATAGTAGTAATAAATAATAACAATTCATCGATTTTCACAATGCTCACACGCCCTATGTGCAATTGTGGATTGCTAAAATTTATTAGCATACATTTAGGCTCTTATAAAATTATTTATTATATATTTTCTATGTATTCTACAAATTTTTGTAATGAAATTTAATGAATTTTATTTAAATATTCATAATTGTTTTGTATATATAAATTAAAATACACTGAAAGAAAAAACTTAATGATGAAATAAAATTTCGTAGAATTCGAGCTCGAATTTCGAGGGCTGGGCTGTTTTAGTTTGTTTTAAATAAAAAACAAAAATTGTTCTAAATTTATTTGTTTAAAAAATATTATTGCCAGTAAATTTTTAGATAAGTCAAAATTTCTTGTTTAAGAAAAGCTAATCGTTAAAAGCTAATTAGATGGCAAAAGCTGTTTAGAAGTTTTCAATTTATATATTTTTTTAAATAAAACTAATTTTTACTCCAATGTATCTTAGATATCGCTTGAATTTTGGTTAAAAGTAGTTTGGTTTCAAGTTCCTTTTGTTTCCAAAATTTAGTTTCCGTAAGGAATGAGCTGGAGAAGTTCAGAGAAGTTCAGAGCACAAGAGGTGAATGTGGAATTCTCAGTCGGTAGCGGCCATATCCCGACCAATTCTAATACTTCTCACTAAAATATATGTTTCGCTTGAAGCAAAAGATGTATACGGGAATTACACCCCTTTTAGTCTAAGCAGATATTAAAATAATTTTAATTCTTAAACTAAATTTATTACTAAACTTATTACTGTTGTAGATGACAGTGATGCCGAACCCACATGGGAAATTCCTGAGACAATTCAAGTGGATTGAAACCAGCAAGAATGAAAATGAGAAAAGAAAATTTCTGGATAAGAAAAAAACATTAAGTAAAACGGAACTCTGGTAAAGAATGTTTAAATAGAAAAGGGAAACTTCACCAGAAGAAACGCCTTAAATCATATAACCATACAAGGAAATACGGAACAACACTTTCTTTCATGCATTACTTGCAACAAGTTAAAAATTATAGTTGAGAATGGTGAAAAAGACGCTATTAAAAATGCGGGCAAGGAAGAAAAAGAATTGCATTTCAAAAAAACTGAAGCAGCAAAACTGGACGAAGGTAAAGTTAAAGAGTTTGTAAAGAATGATAATACACTAACACCCATACATGGAAATATGGAACAAAATTTTTAGAGACGGATGCGTTCAACAATCACTGTTTCTTTCATGCTTTACTTGCATGACAAAAATTTATTTTTAATAAATGTGAGTTAATGCTTTTGTTATTATATATAATTCTATGTTTTTTTTAATTTTTTATTTAATTTTTTATTTTTTTTAATTTTTTATTTTATTTTTATTTACTAAAATTAATTTTTATTAAAATATAGTTTTAATAAATGCGACTTAATTTTATTTAATATTTTTTTTAATTTTTTATTTTTATTTTTATTTATTAAAATAATTTTTACTAAATTTATATTTAATAAATGAGAGTTAATTTTTTTTTTATTAAATTTAATTTTTCTTTTAATATTTTTTTTTTAATTTTTTAAATTATTTTTATTAAAATTTATTTTTAATAAATGTGGCTTTTTTTATTAAATTTTATTTTAATATTTTTTTATTTTTATTTATTAAAATTATTTTTATTCAAATTTATTTTTAATAAATGTGACGTAATGTTTTTTTTTTATTATATATAATTTTATTTTAATATTTTATTTGTTTTTAATTTTTTATTTTCAATTGTTTTTTTATTATATATAATTTTAATTTAATAATTTATTTATTTTTAATTTTTTATTTTCAATTTTTTATTTTTAATTTTTTTTTATATATAATTTTAAAATTGATTTTATTAAAATTTATTTTTAATAAATGTGATTCATTTTTTTTTTTTTTGTATTAAATTTTATTTTAATATTTTTTTATTTTTATTTATTAAAATAATTTTTATTAATTTTATTTTTAATGAATGTGAGTTAATTTTTTTTTATTAAATTTAAATTTATTTTAATATTTTTGTTATTTTTTATTTTGATTTTTATTTACTACAATTGTTTTTATTAAAATTTATATTTGATAAATGTGACTTCTTATTTTTTTTTATTAAATTTTATTTTAATATTTTTTTTTTTAATTTTTTATTTATATTTTTATTTATTAAAACTACTTTTATTCAATTTTATTTTTATATTTTTTTTATTTTGTATTTTTTTAGTTTTTTTAATAAAATTATTTTTATTAAAATTTATTTGCACTCATTTCACCAAATTTTTTAATTGATATTATTTTTAAAAGTTTTAATAAAATAAAACATTGTTTTGTTGTTTTTATGAGTATAATATTTATTAATTAAATTTTTTTCACTCCAAATTTTAATTATTAATTTATAATTTTTTAATATTTTTAATAACTTTTTCTTTCGAGCAATTCGTTTATTAATAGTATCTGCTAATATTGTAATTATAATTTATTTACACTTTTTCTGAAAAAATTCTTAAGAAAAATTATTTTCCAATAAAAAAGGGGTTTTTACATTTATATATATATATATATTTTATCTTTAGTAAAATGTTTTTCAACCAAAATTTTAATTAATAATTTTAGATAATTTTTGCCACTAAAAGTCGCGTCAACTTTTTTTTTCAAATATTTTTTATAATTAAATTTATTTCTTTCTTAATAATTTTTTTCAAAAAATTAGTATTAGTATTTTGTAATAATTTTTTTGCACTTTTTTAAAAAAATTTTTTATATTAAATTATTTTTTAATAAAAAATGGTTTTTAATTGCTTTATTAAAATATTATTTTTTTAATTATAAAAAAATTATAGTTGAGCATGGTGAAAAAGACGCTGTTAAAAATGCGGGCAAGGAAGAAAAAGAATTGCATTTCAAAACAAGTAAGAAAATTATAGTCGGTCTAGACCGACTATACGATACCCTATACCATACGTTTAGAGACCCTATCTCTCAGGCCCAACTAACTGGATATAGAAAATAAGCATAAACCAAATTTGAGTGGGATTTTTATTAATTTTTTCGGCTGCAGATATGAAAAAGTTCATATCGGATGCTATATCTATATGGGGACTAGGCCCAAAAATGGACCGATCCTGACCATGTTTGGTGAAGTCTCTTGTATTTTGCAAAAATATATTCAAACAAAATTTGAGAAGAATAAGTGCAATATTTTTGTTTTTTGATAGATTTTAGTGAAGATCGGGAAGCAGCTCTATAAGGGGCCTATGACTAAGAGTTGTCCAATAGGGATCGTTTTAGGACTACTGAATAAAGGATGTAATATATACATACAAACCCAATTTGACTAAGATTTGTATGATAATTTGGATCTTATGGCAATATATGTTGATTTCATAGGGGTCATTTGTATGGGGGCTAGGTCTGAACATAGACCGATTCTAAGCAATTTCAATAGCGTTCATCCCATGGCCGATAAAAGATTAAATACCAAATCTCATCAAAATACATTCATATTTGCGACCTGCAGTTTGACAACAAGCTTTACATGGACATACAGACGGACGGACGGACGGACATCGTTAAATCGGATAGTGATTCTGATTCCATCGGTATAATTAAAGATTGGTGTAGGTCAAATATTTTTGGTTGTTACAAACAGCAGCACAAAGTCATTATACCCAAACCACATAGTGGTATAGGGTATAAAAACTGAAGCAGCAAAACTGGACGAAGATAAGGCTAAAAAGTTTCTAAAGAGTGATAGTACACTAACACCCATGTGTCAATTTGTTTCGACTTGCAAAAAATGTTGCCAAATCCCTTACTGACATGCGCTCAAAGATACTACGCCCGACAACTTGGGACATACAAACTTTGTGTCCACAATTTATCAACGGGAGACGTCAATATGTATGTGTAGAGTGAAAGCCAAGCTTCACGTGGCTGCCAAGAAATTAGTACTTGCCTCTTGAAATTTATTAACTCTTTGTTTCAGAATGTGACTCACATTATAGCTTATTGCGACAATTGTATTGATCAGAATAGGAGTCATTACATTCTTCAGTGTTGGTTGTATGTTATTCGAAATACTCATATTCATTCACGGAGTGTGACCAAAACTTTGAAATTTTACAAATTTCTGAAATAAATTTCTGTCAAATTTATGTACCTCAAGATTGGGAAAGATTTTTCAGAAATATTGTACCGGGCATACGAAAAATGCAATGGTTAGACTTTGGGAAGAATGATCCTTGAAACCTGTCATACAAAGATGATCTTATGAATGAGCAAGAATACTTCACCAAATTAAACATGAAAGCTCGAAATGTTGGCCGAGCTGTACAGTTACTTCCACAACTTCTTCCAAAAAAGAGCGTCAAACCAATGAGGTTCAAGAAATAACATAAAAGTTTTCTTAATAATAGTCAATGTGGTTTTCTTATCTATAATATTAATAGGCAAAGCGATTTCTTGTGTCATATTCTACATCTTCAATTACCAACCGATTTTGACAAAAAATATACCATTTGAAAGGTATTTCTCTACCGATGTCCACCATGTTTACAGATGTGCAGTATTTGGTATATTCCTTGTGAGTAAAATTCACTTAAAGTTGTCACTAAAACATAAATAAAACACATGCATAAAACACAAATTATACAATGCTCTGTGTGTGTTTATTAAATTTTTGAATTGGGAATTGGCTAAAATAGATTAGCACACCTTTAGGCTGTTATGAAATTATTTATGAATGAAAAAATAAAATTTCCTAGCATTTTCACTCGAATTTCGAGGGTTGGTATCTAACTATGTATTACTTACATTCTTTTGAGGTACAGGTTCATTTTATTAGAAATTAAAAAACAAAATTAAAGCACAAGGGGCATAAGTGCGACTTTCCGTACTTCAAAGGAAATTTTTGAGTATTTGTATATGTAAAAGATGGTATCTTTTTAAATTAATTAAAACGTAATAATTCAGATAGCATCTAATATTTTTATTGCAATTTAATTTTTACCTCTTTTTTTATCATTATTAAACATAAGTCACTTGAACCCCTTGTGCTGTAAGCCCCACATTTATTTTCTTAAAATTTTTGGGAAGAATATTTTTCCCACAAGTTTTTCGTATATGCAACAATTTTGGTTTTATTTGGCAAAAACTATTTACATATCTAAAGTCATGCCAAAGTTATGCCTATATCCTTTTTTAATAAAAAATATTTTTACTCTAAAATATTTTATATTAGCAATGAAAAAACATTTATCTTTAATTTTTTTCTATAAATCTATAAGAAAAAGAAGTATGTATATTTTTCAATAACATGTATTATTACCCGGATATTTTCATATACATATATATTTCAGGTCATTTTGCAATATACCACAATTTGTTGTTTAATAATGTCTATTTAAATCACCAAAAGTTAATTAAATATCAAAAGCAATTTGAAAGCTTTCCATATATCCTTTTTATAAAAAAAAATTTTATTTAAAAAATCTTGAAATTTATTTTTCTTCTTTAATTTAAACTAAAGCACAATTTTTTTTTTATTTTTTCCACTTAATTTTTAAAAATATATTACAATTTGTTGTTTAATAATGTCTAATCAAATTATAAAAAAATTAATTATGGACCTGAAGCAATTTAGAAGTTTTCCTCATATCATTATTTAATACCATATATATATATTACTATAAAATATCTTAGTTTATCCTAGCTTGTCGACAACGGAATATTTACCAGGAAATGGCTTCATATCAAATTTATATCAATCTGGTTAAAATTATTCTATTATCAACTGTCATTTTTATATATCCTTTTGTTTTAAATTTTAAAAATTTATTAATTTCTAATTTTGTTCTATATAGTAGTATACGACATAAAATTATTTTTTTTTTCCAATAATATTATTGCCAGGACATTGTCAGATAAGCCACGATTTGTTGTTTGATGAAATCTATTTATACCTTTAAAAATAAAATGATTATCCAAAGCCAGTTCGAAGTTTTCCATATATCCTTTTATTAAAAAAAAACATTTTTTTACTCTAAATTAACATTGTTATATATATTAAATATTGTTCTATTGTTTAAACAACAAATAATTGAAATATGTACCAAAAATTTACTTTCTGTTATGCTATTTTCCTTATAGAATTTAGTATGTTTGGAAGTTTTCAAGACTTTCAATTATATTTCAAAAAGCAAGAAAATATTCATATATATTTAACATTTTACTTATTTTCTCATGCCAATTTCCTTATAGAAAATATACAAATGTATGTTTATGAGTTTTCAAGTACCCTATACATCCTTTTTGTCATAGACATGTTCAAATGTGCTCTTAAGAAAACTATTTATTGTGTTAAATTCTAACCTTTTTTTTAGATAAATATAAACTACTAAATTTAAGCGTTATTTTGAAGTACTATGTCAATAAAATATGTTAAGCTTGAGTATATTTTTCTTTATCAACCTACCCTAGCTGCGGAGGCCAAGAAGGAAAGGGAAATTCAAACTTATTTAAAAAATATATGCATAATAAAGACAAAAACAAATCTTTCTCTTCTTACTTGCTTTTCCTGTTGGTGACAAGCTATTTTAGTTATAAACAAACAAATACATTACAGAACTTTAAGTGTTTTGACAAATATAGGAAAATGTTTTTTAGTTTGTCTCAACCGTTGTGCATTGTATGCTTTTCTAACTAACAACATTTGCTTACAAGCGTCACACAGAAAGTCTCTGTGTTTTTGGGGCTCCTTGGTTTTGGTGTTTGTTATTTTAGGCAAAAAAACAAAAAAACAAAAAAAAAAAAAAAAAAAATTGTAAAGAAAAGAATAACAAGTGCTACATGTTTTCTACCAAATAATATTATGTTTTCTGCTTAATTTTGTTTTCATGTTCTAAAGTTTTGTTTTGTAGCTGTTATTGGGTTAGAGAGTTGTATTATTTGGGTTTGTTGTGTTTGTTTTTCTTCTGTTAGGGAAGTGTGAAAAAGTCAAGCAATCAGTAGATTTACAAAAATTTAACACTTAAGTTTATTTCCTTGTTTTGTTGTTGTTTTGCAGACAATATATTTTTTGTCTCTTTGAAAGTTGTAATTACATAAGAAATTTTGATAAATATGTATGTGTAAGCTGCTTTTAGATATTTGGCCATTTGCCAAAATATTTAAAATATTTCGAATTTAGAAAAAGTCAACATTAGTAAAATTAAGTTTTCAATTATGTCCCAAACAATAATATGTGTACAGTTATGAAGCTGTATGTTTTTTTTTAAAAGAAGGAATATGTTTTATATTTAAGGCCATTAGAAAATTAAATATAGATAAAACAAAAACAAAATTTTTTTAAAAGGCCTTCAGAATTTTATTCTAAAATTAATTTTCAAATGAAATTTGAACTAAATAGTTGATTTATATATTTGTATTTTACTTCTATGAAGTATGGCTTTAATTTCAGTTTAAAAAAATTTTTTCTAAAAAAAGGATATATGGTGACCCTAGCAATGCAGTACTTTAAAATTTTTTTTATTATGTGTAGGTGTATGTGTATTAAAATCTACATGTTGTAGGGTATCTAAAAAGGTCCTTTCATTAGCCTTTAAGAAAAATAGTTTTTGTAATGTATTATGGTTGACTTAACATAAGGGTGAAAGTTAAAGATAAATTTTGAGGTTTATTTCAATTTATATCCCAATTAAAATTATGTGAATTATGAAAACCTTTAAAGAGTATTTATTATAAAACGTTTGTAACTAACCCTTGATGAAGATATATATTGTATATTAATTTGGCTAGTTTTTTTTTTTTTTGCAGCGACAGACCAAAGCCTCTGATGAGAATCGGATCCACGACCCCGCATGATAGGCGCGCACGCTACCTGCTCACCTACCGGGACGCTTTGCTACCAAAAAGAGAAAATTGTGGATTTAGAAGCAATACACAAATTATATTTTTTCTTAAATATTTTTAAGAAATTTTTTCCATATTTTTCCTACACTGCATAAGTATTATCTTTTTTAGTATTAGAAAATGTATACCTGATCTCGAACCGAACAATAAGTAACTAATTATTATTTTTATTAAACTTATTTTTAGAAGAATTTATTGTTAATGTTGAAGATTAATTGCTAATTTTGTTCAAACAAAAAAAAAAAAAAAACCATTATAAAAATTTTATACACTTTAAAATTCTTATCACGAATTTTAATGTATTAAAAAAAGTACAGTTAGCAGTACTCCTTATGGAAAAAATAAAATCCAAATAAATTGAAGATTAAAAGTTAAGTTGAAATATTGACTTTTTTTAACAATCTTTTGCGAAAAAAGTTCTAATTAAATCTCATTTTTAAACTGATTTGCTATCCTTCACATTAAATGTATGTATATGTATGCAAATCGACAAAACTCCTCTTTTTCACATTAAAAGGGATTTTAAATTGATTACCTCTGCCACGTTAAGTACTCAATCACTTTAAAAATCAACGTACTATATAAATATGTAGAGTTTATAAATGAGTGTATGCTTGAGTATGTGTGTGTGTGTGTTGTAAGGTCCTTAAAAATGTCACAGACCTATAAAATACTTGAAACTTAAGCAGCTTCACTCAAACAAATACAATCATCACCTACCTACGCCACTCTAACCCATAAAACCATACTGTACTTTAACTTTAACTTAACAAAGAAAAAAATCAAAAAAAAAAAAAAAATCTACCAAACTTAAGAGAAAAAAAATCAGTTTTTAAAATACCCACGAAATGAATGTGCATTCAAATCAAGTCAAACGTTAAAACGATGACTTTTGCATACAAGATGTATTGGTAGTAATATTACATTTAGGAGCAAAACCAACCCAGAGCTGAAAAGTAGTAAGAGATAGAGACCGAGTGTCAATATAAAAAATTTGCTGGTGGTAAATGAACAAAACGGCTGCAAAAAAAAAAAAATTGCAAATGGAAATGGTAAAATGAATATAAATAGTCGTTGTACAATACCAACCATTAAGTTGAACATACTAAAAAATGAATAAAAACCTATAAGAACATACAAAAATCTCATACTTGAACAGAACTGAACAAAATATAAAATATAAAATAAAAAAACAGAAAGAACTACATACAGGGCAGCACTTAAACAAACTTAAAAGTGTATTAAAAAAGCAGTCAGTGTAAAAAAGTGGAATGAACACAAAAATATTTTCATATTCAGAGTAGGAGTAAAATAAATTCATGTTAGTCTTTTACATAAACATTTGGCTGCAAAAAAAGAAGCTAAATGTTCATCTTTAATACCAAGTTAGACTTTGCATTGCTCGAGTATTTTCTTTTTTTGTTCTTTCTGCAAATAGGCAAAATATTTACATTTGTATGTTTATGTATGTCTCTGTCGGGTGACAAATATGTAAAGATTTTTTTGTGCTTTTTTCTCTTTATTGTTGATTTTTTTTATGGTTTTTAGCTTGATTTAATTCATATGGTAAGAGTTTTTTTATGTCGCTGTTGTAGTTGCTGTAGCAAAAAATACCATTAAACGAATTAATGTTTACTTTACACTTAAAACATTCACGATGCACTTTTCCGCTTTTTTTCTTCGTTTTAAATCGCAATGTGAAGAGCAGTTTTAATACACTTAAAATCGTGGCATATTGATAACTGAATGGTTTAAATAAAATTTAAGCTAGTTGGTTTTGTAGGTAGTATTAAAAAAAATATGTATATTTTTGCATATTCGAATTAAAAGGATATGAGAAGAGGGCTCTTCAAAATGATAAGATATTAAGGAAAGTTTTGGTACAGATCACTTATAAAGGATATAAATTTTTGGATATACAAAAAATCAGAAAATTTTACTTTAAATGATATGTTGGAATATTAGAAAAAAGGACATAAAACGATATTTTTGTCAAACTAGACTTAATACAAAAAAATTGTGTGCCGATCACTTTTACCGGAATACAAATTTCTAAACGCAAAACGTCAGGAAATGCCATGTTTAAAAGATATTTCGAAATATTTAAAAAAGGATATTGAAATAATTTATTTTTTTGAATAATGTCCTTTTGGGACACAAATTCATTGTAATCAAAAATGAATGGTTTAAATAAAATTTAAGCTACTTGGTTTTGAAGGTAGTATTAAAAAAAATATATATATTTTAGAATATTCGAATTAAAAGGATATAGGAAGAGGGCTCTTCAAAATGATAAGATATTAAGAAAATTTTGGTACAGATCACTTATACATGGACACAAATTTTTGGATATGCAAAAAATCAGAAAATTTTACTTTAAAAGATATTTTGGAATATTAGAAAAAGGACATGAAACGATATTTTTATAACGGTTTAAAGAAAATTGAAGGTAGTTGGTTTTGAAGGTAGTATTAAAAAAATATATATATTTTTGAATATTCGAATTAAAGAGGGCTCTTCAAAATGATAAGATATTAAGGAAAATTTTGGTACAGATCACTTATACAAGGACTCAAATTTTTGGATATACAAAAAATCAGAAAAGTTTACTTTAAAAGATAGTTTGGAATAGTAGAAAAAAGGACATAAAACAATATTTTTTAAACTAGACTTAATACCAAAAAAATTTTGTGTGGCGATCACTTTTACTGGTATACAAATTGCAAAGCAAAAATGTCGGAAAATGCCATGTTTAGAAGATTTTTCGAAATATTTAAAAAAGGATATTAAAATATTTTTTTTTTGAAATAATGTCCTTTTGGGATACAAATTCATATTAGTAAAAAAGTATATAACTTTATATTTATTGAAATTAATATCTTAATTGGTTTATTTGAAAAAACGATATACGGAGGCTTTTTTATAATTCTCCTAACATCAAGTAAGGTTTTTGTAAAGGTCTGGCATCGTGTACACAAATTGTTAAAAACAAATATATAACAAATCTCTAACTCAATCATTAAAAAGATAAATATTGAAAATAATATTTTTTATTTGTAGCTAAAATAATAATTTATATAAAAAATAACTATAAAATATTAGTTATTTCGTTAAACTATAAAAAGGATTATAAGGATTATTTTCTTGAAAATATTAAAATATTTAGAAAAATTTCTAAAAATTATAAAAGAGTCCTTGCTATTTCTCAAAAAAAAAAAAAATAAATAAATAAATAAATAGATAAATAAAAAAAAAAAAAAATAAATAAAATAAATAAATAAGTAAAAAAATAAATAAATAAATAAATAAAAAAAATATAAATATAAATAAAGGGTCCGCCATCAAACGTTTTTTTTTTCAACTAGTGCTTATTTCGTGAATAGTAACACTTATCTCATGTCTGATTTGACAGATAATTAGTTTTATCCTTCCGCTGAAGGAATATGGTTGCGTATACGCTTGAACAACTGGGAAATATTGCGACATTACTTTGAAAATCATGGTAATGTTGCAGAATGTGTGTGAAAATTGCGTACGGACTTTGGAAGAAGAGAAGCAACGTCAGCTCCGCATGTTCGTTATTTGTGAAAAAAGTGAAAGAAACTGGCATTCTCATCGATAAACCAAAGCGCGAAAAGCCAAAAACAGTGCGTACACCCGAGAATATTGCTGCTGTGGCAGAAAGTGTGCGTGAAGCGCCATCAACATCAATTCACGGTCGATCTCAAGAATTGAACATTTCGGAGGCATCATTGAGACGAATTTTGCATAAAGGCCTTGGTATGACGCCAGACAAAGTCCAATTGGTTCAGGAGTTGAAGCCAACTGACCATCCAATGCGTTTTCACTTCGCTAAGTGGGCCTGCGATCGACTTACAGAAGATGCCGATTTTGCCAAAAAAAATAATCTTTTCAGATTAAGCTCATTTTGATCTTGGCGGGTATGTAAACAAGCAAAATTGTCGCATTTGGGGCACAGAAAACCCGCACACATACATTGAAAAGCCGATACACCCAAAACGAGTCACTGTTTGGTGCGGATTTTGGTCCAGAGGCATAATTGGGCCATTTTTCTTCGAAAATGAGCAAGGAGTGTCCGTTACAGTCAATGGCGATCGTAATCGGGCCATGTTGAACGAATTTTTGTTCACAAAAATTGAAGAGGAGGATATTGGCAACATTTGGTTTCAACAGGATGGCGCTACGTGCCACATAGCCGAAGCTACACTCGATGTTTTGCGCCCTGTTTTTGCAGATCGCATTATCAGCCGCAGAGCTGATGTCGTTTGGCCACCTCGGAGTTGCGATTTGACACCGTTGGACTATTATTTGTGGGGTGTCCTCAAAGATAAGTGTTACGCCAACAAGCCAGAGACAATTGACGCTTTAAAGGACAATATTCGTGAAGCCTTTGGTGAAATACAGCTGCACACAATCGATAATGTGCTTAAAAATTGGACCGATCGTGTAGGCTACTGCATTATTAACCGGAGGGATTGTACTTTAAAAAAAAAAAGACATTTGTGATAATATTCAGTAGTTTTTTTATAGCATTTTCAAAAAAAAAAAAAGTTATTTGGCGGACCCTTTATATGGTGTTTCGAAAAGGCATAAACGGAAACTTCATTAATATAAATTTTATATTAGAAAAACGATATCTGAAAAAGCCTTTTAATATAAACAAAAATAAATTCAATTTATGTACACTGATGGCAATTAAAAGGATACAAGTTGTAAAATAAAATTATTTTGAAAAATTTTATGTTGAATAGGAAAAAGAAATTAAAACTTAAAAAAAAAATAAAATAGAATATTGGTCTAAATAAATCTACTTAAAAAAAATTTAGTTAGATTTTACGGCAAATATGGAAAAATCAAAAACTTAACTTGTTAATAACAATATGAATATACCCATCATTTTTGCAAATACATAAAAGTAAAACTATTTCGAAAATGGCATATGAAAAAATGTTTTATTTTAAGTAAAATAAGACTAATGTTTTGTATAGTGATTGCTTCTAATAATATACAAGTTGTGAAAATCATTATATTTAAGAATGCTATATTCCAAAGGATATTTTTTTTTTAAGTTTCAATATTCTAAAAGATGGCGTAAATTATATGGACAATTTACAGAAAATATAGAAAAAATTTAACTATGATATTTGGGAAAGTTTAGAAAAACTAAATAAAAATAGAGATAAAGCCAGAATTTAATTAACATAATCTTAATGTCAAATGACAATTTTTAAAGTTATAATCGAAGAAATCCTAGTCAAATGGAGGCAATTTTTTTTTGAAAAGAAATCCCCCAAAAACGCTTAAAAAATTCAGAAAAACAACAAATAGTCAGTCGCTACAACTAAGCCTCTAAAATATGAAAAAAAAATCCGTTAAAATCTTTGTGTTGTTTTTGTGTACAAAAAAAAAACCAATAACCATTTAAAAATATACAAAAAAATACTACTAAAACTGTATATATTAATACATTTAAGAATATCGCTAGTATTTTGGCCTAAGGCATATAGTGTTTTTCGAGTTTGACCATCTCAGTAAAATGAGTTGCTATTAAACTTTGATTTCACTATAGAGCCTTAAGTTTATGTGTAAGTGTTGTGTAATTGTATTTATTGAAAAACCCTAAATGTTGTGCTTAAGTATATATTATTTATATATTTTAATTACATGTATTTATTTATTATGTTGAACTTTTTTGCTCCATTATTTATAACGTTTTCAAAATATTATTGCCTTTATACATATGTATAGCCTTATATATATATACTTATATAACCTATGTTGCTCTTTAAATTATATATAAATCCTTAGTTTCTTTTTTAATTTTTCGTGTTAATTTATTTTGTCTGTGAAATTTGTGTTAGATTTTTAGAAAAGGATATATGAAAAAGTTGTGTAATAGAAAAAATCAAAAAAAAAAGTTATTTTTGTATAGCGATAATACACAATTTGTAATAAAATATTAAGTCGAAAAATTCTTTGTTAAAAAAAAAAATATTAAAGATTTCCCAAAAACTTTAAAATTGTAGTTATGCTTTTTGGAAAAAAGTTTACTATTAAAAATATGAACGTTACGACAGTTCTTGAACAAAAACAAAAATAAAAAAAATTAATAAAAGCTAAATCATTTATTTAAACTTTCCATTGGAATGCCAAATCTTAAGTTTAAAAGAATCTTTAAAGTTTTCATAAAAAATCCTACTATATCAAGTTTTTTTTTAATCTCGAGAAAATTCTTTAAGAAATCTGTAAACCAAGAATTTTTAAAAGTTTTTCAAAAGGTTTTTTTTAGGTAAAAGGTTTTTATATGTAGCGCTGCATGAGTAATATTAAATTTGATTAAATTCAAACGTCTAAGTAGTAATATCATGGAGCCAGCAAATTTTTACTTTTATTGCAAAAGTACATTATTTTAAATATATATTTTTTTATAAAAGCAGATTTTCTTAAAATCGATATCTTGTTTAAAACGTATATTTTTTACAAAAGTATATTTTATTAAAAAGTTACTTCTATTAAAAAGATATATTTTACTAAAAAAAATTACTTGTTTTAAAAAAGTACCTTTTATTAAAAAAGTACCTTTTATTAAAAAATAACCTCTTAGAAACGTCAATTTTATTAGAAAAGTAACTTTTATTAAAAAAGTATCTTTTATTACAAAGGTACCTTTTGCAAAAAAGTACTTTATATTTAAAACGTACCTTTTCTTTTAAAAGAAACTTTAAAAAAAAACTTTTCTACAAAACTAGAACTTCTTAAAAAAGTTACTTTTATTAATTAAATATCATTTTTTTTGTAACAATACGTTTTCTCAAAAATGTACCTTCTCTGAAAAAATCACATTTTCTTAAAGAGTACCTTTTTTTTAAAAAAAAGTACATTTCATTAAAAAATAACCTTTTTTTAAATGTATCTTTTATTAGAAAAGTACATTTTGTTAATAAAGTACCTTATATTAAAGTATATTATCTTTAAAGGAACCATTTCTAAAAAATAATTTCCTTTTTTTATTTAATAAATACCTTCTCCGAAAAGGTACTTTTTTAAAGTACATTTTATTATTAAATAAGTACCTTTTTTGATAAGGTGCGTTTTTTAAAAAAGTACCATTTCTTATTATCTTCTCTTAAAAAAGTGTCGTTTCTTAAAAAAGTGTCGTTTCTTAAAAAAGTACCATCTCTTAAAAAGTATCTTTTATTAGAAAATTACCTTCTTTTAAAAAATTACCTTTTATTAATAATGTACCTTTATTAAAAAAGTACCTTTTATTAAAAAAGTACCTTTTATAAAAAAAGTACCTTTTATTAAAAAAGTACCTTTTATAAAAAAAGTACCTTTCATTTAAAAAGTATCTGTTCTTATATAAGTGCTTTTTATTTAAAACACAGTTTTAATTAAAAAGGTACATTTGCTTATAACAGTACTTTTTTTAAATTATATTTTATTTAAAATTACATTTTATTATAAAAGTGCCCTTCTTAAAAAAACATCTTCTAAAAAAATTCATTCTATGAAAGGTACCTTTTGCGCCAACATATGTTTCCCTAAATAAAAGCCTTTACTTAGAAAAGTGCCTTTTCTTAAATGGGTACCTTTTTTTGAAAAAATACATTATATAACCTAACCCTTATGAATACGAGTTTTGAATCACTCCGTGACTGTGCGTGACTTTGCGTGACTATTTAAAAATTAATCTTTGGTCACATCAAGTATATGGACAAAGCTTCATATCGAGCGGATAAGGGGAAATGGGTTTTAAATAACTCCGTGACTATGCGTGACTGTGAGTGACTATGCCGAAGTTAATTATCCTTTACAGCAAGTATATCGACCAAGTTTCAGATTGATTCGATGAGGGGAAATCCGTTTTAAATCTCTCCGTGACTGTGCTTGACCATGCGTGACTGTGCGTGTCTAAGTCAAAGTTAATCTTTTTTTTCACAGCAAATGTATGGACCAAGTTTCAGATCGATCGGATTAGGAGAAATGACATTTAGATCACTCCGTGACTGTGCGTGACTATGCGTGACTGTGTGTGACTACCCCAAAATTAATCTGTAGTAACAACAAGGCTATGGCCCATCTTTCAGATCAATTGGATAAGGGGAAATGTGGTTGCCCCACGACAGACAGATGGAGAGTATGACTTAGAGGAAAGAGTTAAAAAAAATATTTTCTTAATAAGTTCACTTTATGAAAAAGCACAAAAAAGTACGTTGTCTTAAAAAAGTGCCATTCTTAACAAAGGGTCTATTTTTAAAAAGTACTTATTCTTAAAAAGTGTCGTTGGTGGAGATGCCCTCGCACAATAAAATGCCTTTTTTAAAGCTGTACCTTTTTTTTTTAAAAGTATACTTTCTGAAAAAGTATATTCTTTTCAAAAAGGAATTTTTTTTTTTTGAAAAAATACTTTTTCTTCAAGAAGCAAATTTTCTTCAAAAAGTACATTTTCTTCAAGAAGTACATTTGCTTCAAAAGTATGTTTTCTTAAAAAAGTATTTTTTCTTAAAAATTCAACTTTTGCTAAAACGTTTATTTTCTTATAATGAATCTTTGCTGAATAATAAAATTTTCCTTTGAAAAGAAATTTTTCTTAAAAAGTAACTTTTCCTAAAGGAGTACATTTTTTGAAAAACTACGTTTTCGTAAAAAACCAACTTTTCTTTAAAAAGGGGAATTTTCTTTAAAAAGTACTTTTTCTAAAAAAGTACCTTTTATTAAAAAGTGTACTTTTCTTAAAAAAAAAACACCTTTTCCTAAAACAATAACGTTTTATTTTAAAAGAGCCTTTTCTTGAAAAAGTACCATTTCTACAACTACCAAGTATTGTGTATAAAAAATTATTTTTTTTTCAAACCATTTTTTTATTATTTATAACAAATTTTGTGTTAAATTTAAAAAAAATTAATGGAAATGTAGAAACAGAAATTGTTTTCTTTTATTCAAATGTGAATGTTCAAAAAGTTTTTGAATATAGAAAAACAAAGCCAGAACATTATTAAAACATCCTATCGGATTTACAAAATTTTTAGTTCAGAAGAATTTTTTTGAAGTATAGTTTCTTCTTTACTTGACTGTTTTATAATTTTTACAAATAGTTGTGTTCTTTATTAAATGTCCTTGTTATCCTTTTTTATTTATTAAATAGAAAGGTGTTTAGAATGTTTGTTTTTGTATTGTAATTGTTACTTTTATTGTATATATAAAAAAAAACTTTTTTAATTTAATTTATATCTTTACTTTTCAATATCATTACAATACTTTTTTTATAATAAAGAAGAAACAAAAGCTTTTTGTAATAAAATTTCTTTTGTGAAATATTTTATGACCATTGCGAAAACTTTTTGCACAAAACAATCTCACAAATAATCCTTATATTATTAGCTTCATTGTTTCTTAGTGTTATAGCTTATCAATTCATAGCCAAGACTCCGGTATCTTAAGCAATGTTTTTATGTTTAAAGTTGTAATGATCCTTTTCTTATTTATATTATACATTTTTTTGTTTTAAAGCTAAATTAGATTGAAAAGATGAAAACATTTTTATTTTTTTCCACCGTAAAATCCAACTTTAACAATTATTATTAATAACAAAGGGGAACATATTTTTTAGTAATATTTATTTTTTTTTTGTATATTTTATATTTTCATGAGTTTATCTATATTTTCCAATGATTATGATTTATTGTAGAGTGTTTTTTCATGAAATGAATTATTTTATCTTTTCTAAAACATTCATTACAAAATTATCCTTTTTTTCTGAAGTTGGCTTTGGCTTTTTATTGGCTTAATTTCATGACGATTACAGGTATGCAACCACTATAACAGCTTAGCATGATTGACTGCCATTTGTCATACTGTTTTTTTCTCATTCTGTAAAAACGTACTCCACATCCAAGTTACGACGTTCATTCATTGTACATATACACAACATGTATCACATAGAGAATTGTTTAGCAGACACAGAAAAAAGGGTTTTCATAATGTTTAATGTTTTAGTCGAAAAGTTAGTTTGCTTAGTTTTTACAAACAGTCATTTGTTATATTTTATGGGAGTTTTTTTTTTGCAAGAGTGCGGTAAAAAGTATAATAAAGGTGTTAGACCATAAAATGGTTTTAACTCTTTTTCTTTATTTGTTAGTCAGAGTGTTCGAACATATTTTGGAAGTTTGAAAATAAAGCCATTCTGGACTTATATGTTTAAATAAAATTTTGTTTATTGAATTTCATTAAATTAAGGAAGAACTTAGAGGCTATAAATAAAAAAAAATAATATTAATATATATAGTCTAGAGGACATGAAATTAATAATAATTATGAAAATAAAAACAATGATTTGAACTATAAAATAAAATTCAGCATTTTTCGAAATTTTTTAATCAACTTTTCTATTATAAAAATTCTATTTACAAAAAGCCAAAAAATCATAGTTAGAATGAATGGGATATCAAGAGGAAAATTTATGTTCAGAGTGTTTGAAGAATGATGAACTATACTTCGGTTTAACACTAAATTACCTCTCTATGTTTAACTAGCAGATTCCAGCGCTCGAAATTCGAGTGCAATTTCTAGGCAACTTTATTTTTCAATTTAGCCAATTAACAAACCAACACTTTCTGGGTTTATTATTATTAACACATTATCAAATTTAATAAATACGCACGTAGATATGTATAATTTTATGTATGTGTTAGTAGCAACTTTAAATACAATTTACTCAAAATAAAGGAAAAAATCAAAAAATCTCTAAATCTTGTGAACAGCTAAAAATTAATACCTTTCAAATAATATACGCTTGGTCACAATTGGGATAAAAGGGAACAACAAAACATCCGTCACAAGAAATCGCCTAGCCTATTAATATTATAGATAAAGATGACATATGAAGAACTGAATTTCTTATTAAGACACAGTTTTCCAATTGCACAAAATTGTTTATATTATATTTTTTTAAAATGAAAATCCATTTAATTTAAATAATTTTATTGTTTTTTCTTTCATAAAAAATCAAGTTAAGCTATAAAAAGTCTACACAATAATAAAGGATATGCAAAAATGTTTGTAAATAATTGAGGTATGGATCTCAAATTTTGCTGGGTGAAAAAATATAACTATACAGGAGTTGTAGGGCTAAAAAATGTTATAAAATCAATTTCTGTTTTAGAATTTGGTCTTCTACAATTTGTACTTTTATAGAAAATTTTCTTCATATTTTTGTACTTCGTTTAAACTATTTACCTCAAACATTTTTTTTAAATTTATATTAAGAGACAAATTTTTGTGAAATCTAAGCTAATAATATTTTGCAAATTTTACTGCTTTGAAATGTGTAATACGTTGCTGCTAAAATGCTAAGCATGTTAACAAGTTTTCTATAAATTTGTTTTTCAATTTAATAGCATAAAAAATCAAGTTTCTGAATTCTTTTTTTGAAAGCAAATATAATTATATTAAACTAAAACAGAAAAAAGCACTTTGACCAAATTTGAAAAATCTTTGTTCTAAAGGATATAAGAAAAACTTTTTAGATAATTGATGTAAGGATTTAAAATTTTGTAGAGGGATAGTGTGTGATTTGGCTGGAGTTGTAATGCTTTAAATGTGCCAAAAATATTTAACCAATACTTTTTTTTTGTCATAAAAGGATATACAAATGAGGAACTTTATAATTAATTAGGTCTTTGATAACCTATCGCTATGAAAAATAAAATTAAACTATATCAAAAACTAAAAACTAAAAAAAAATTTTTTTAAATCTTTATTATAAAGGATATATGAAAAACTTCTTCAATAATTGACTAATTCATGTAAAATTTTAAAAGCTGATGGTGCATGATTTTGCAAGAGTTGTAAAGATATAAAAGTACAAGATATAACAAAACTAATTTTTTTGTATGGAAAAAGGACATATGTGGAACTTTATTATTAATTAAGTCACAGCTCTAAAACATTGCAAATTCGTAGAGAATATCGTTTCGCAAATTTTAGTGTTTTGAAAAACGTCTTAGCTTTTTTTAAGCTATGAAAAATTTTAAAAATATACTCTATATATATATTTTTTTTTCGAGAATATAGTTTTTAAGTCCCTTTATTTTGTTTTATGCAATTTTTGTAATAAGTCAAATAACCTATCGCTATGAAAAATAAAATTAAACTATATCAAAAACAAAAAACTGAAAAAAAATTTTTTTAAATCTATATTATAAAGGATATATGAAAAACTTCTTCAATAATTGACTAATTCATGTAAAATTTTAAAAGCTGATGGTGCATGATTTTGCAAGAGTTGTAAAGATTTAAAAGTACAAGATATAACAAAACTAATTTTTTTGTATGGAAAAAGGACATATGTGAAACTTTATTATTAATTAAGTCACAGCTCTCAAACATTGCAAATTCGTAGAGAATATCGTTTCGCAAATTTTAGTGTTTTGAAAAACGTCTTAGCTTTTTTTAAGCTAGGAAAAATTTTAAAAATATACTCTATATATATATTTTTTTTTCGAGAATATAGTTTTTAAGTCCCTTTATTTTGTTTTATGCAATTTTTGTAATAAGTGAAATAACCTATCGCTATGAAAATTAAAATTAAACTATATCAGAAACTAAAAACTAAAAAAAATTTTTTTTTTAAATCTATATTATAAAGGATATATGAAAAAGTTTTTCAATAATTGACTAATAGATGTAAAATTTTAAAAGCTGATGGTGCATGATTTTGCAAGAGTTGTAAAGATTTAAAAGTACAAGATATAACAAAACTTATTTTTTTGTATGGAAAAAGGACATATGTGGAACTTTATCATTAATTAAGTCACAGCTCTCAACCATTGCAAAGTCGTAGAGAATATCGTTTCGCAAATTGTAGTGTTTTGAAAAACGTCTTAGCTTTCTTTAAGCTAGGAAAAATTTTAAAAATATACTCATATATATTTTTTTTCGAAAATATAGTTTTTAAGTCCCTTTATTTTGTTTTATGCAATTTTTGTAATAAGTAAAATGCTATCAAAATTTCTTTTAATATACTTCTATGTTTCTTTTCAATTACAGAAAATTATTTTATTGCACTTTTGTTTTAAATCAAGATCTTATTACTTGAACTTTTCTTTTAGCAATATGTATTTTAGAATAAAACTTTATCCTTAATTGTATTTCAAAAAATTATGCCAAAAGTTAAAAGTTTTGTTTTGCTTCTTTTTCTATACTACATAGATATTGTTTAAGCTAATTTTGTTAAAGAAAAAACAACTTTAAAACTTTTAAACATAGCAAACACTGTTACATATACATATGTATAGCTCTTGATATACAATTTCTGCATATGCCTTAGCCAAAGTATGTATGCATAAGTATTTAAACGCAGATGTTGTTAAATGTCTGAAAAAGTACACACAATCTTCGTTTTTTACAAAAAAAAACTTTGTGCTAAAGTAATCCATCAAAATTGCACCTACTCATGTATACAATACAATACGTTACTAGACACTTTCTTTCAAAGTTATGTATGTAAACCAAGTTATATTCTCTTGCTGGCTAAATTGAATTGAATTCAAAAAGAAAAAAAATTTAAGAAAATTTATGTTTAATTTAAGTTGAAACATTGAATTGAATTACTCCCTAGGCTCGTCTATATATATAATGGAATATGTATTTAGCATACTCAACCTTTGTTTTGTATACTGGCGCGCCTAAATGTATGCTTTACATCAAAACAATGCATTTTAACTTTGTCATAAAATGGTTTAAAATTGATTTTATTTATAGTTTATGCATTGTGTGCTTGTTAATTATTTTGATGAATATTTAATTGAATTGTTTTCCATTTATTTTTTTAATACCTAACAATTTAGTAAAAATATAAAGTCTACTTTTGATAGAATATAAATGTAAAAAATTAAAGCATATTTTTGGGTGTGTTTTTTTTTTTAATTAAAGCATTCCAGGAAAATTATTGTATAACTAAATTAAACCATAATTATAACTAATTTAAAGCATTGTGAAAAATAATTTATAATTCCTAAATTACGAAATTTTATTTTCAAACAAAACTTTCCAACAAGATAAAGCGATAAAAAACTTGTTAATTTTTGCCAACTATATCTAAATCTTATTGTCAAAACTAAATTTGGAGCTTAATGTTTTCCATATTTTTGGTTGATATTTTAACACTAAAGTGTTAAAATCAGTCGGTTTTGTTCAATTATAATTTTTTGCTTTCAAATTTTAACAATACCATTTAGTGTTGTATGCAATTTTGTTGTTGTTTTTGTTATTTAAAGTCTGTTGATTTCATAATAAATAAAACAATATCTCTTTATATATTTATATGCACACACACACACACACACACACGTGCACAACATAATAAAAGAGAGATGTGTTGCATGTGGTCTATACATTGTTTGCAACATTTAAATTAAGATAAATCAACGCAAAATTTATGGTTTTAATATATTATATGTATATACATTCACAAAAATCACCAACAATGATCATATATATATATATATATATATATATCAAAACTGAATAGTTATATGTATTTACAGTTTATATACAAAATTAACTACAATAGAGTGAGAAAAATGTTTTACGTATGTTTGCATGTATTTATTTTATAAATTTTGTTATATGTTGCCTGTGTCTATATGAAATATTATTTCGGAGTTTGCTATAAGGTTATTGTATTTAATGTTTAACAGCTTTTGAACACAAAACAGAAACAATTTAGTAAATTGCAATTAAGTGACATTTTTGCTTGACTGCCCCTCTTGGGCGCCATGGCAATAAATTTTAAATTGTGGTTTTTTGTCAAAAGCAACGAATGAGTATGAAAAGGATCGAGATATATACATATGAAAATTTAATTAGTTGAAAAATTACTGAAATTGAATTGGATGTGTATAAATTATATGGTGGAAATACACAAGGAATATTTAAATAAAATAAAAGTAAAACAAATGAGAAAAAGACCGCCTAAAAGTAAACTGTTATTGTGTTATTGTTTCAACTCTAAAAATTGGAATATCTATACCTATGTTCGAATGGATTTTTTTTTAATTTTTTCAGTTTTTTTTAAAGATTGGTATGGAGTCCTTTAAATGGATTTTATCCAATGAGGTGCTTTTTTGACACAACCCGATTAATGAACAGTCTAATAAAAATATCTGCCATAAAAATTATTAGATAATGGAGTACTTAGTTTAACCCCCATTAATCGAGACAAGGGCTGCAAATAAAATCCGTTAGATAGGTCTTTGAATACCGAAATATATTTCATGACCACTGATGAAAGTAATTTGTACGTTCATCAGCATTATATTGAATTTCACAATTTGTTTATATAAATATGTATATTGATATATTTGTATTAATATGATTTATTATTATAATAATTATCTACCAATGAATTTATAAAGTATACTTGTATTTGAATTATCTTTATATGCAAACGTTTTATAAGTCACATCTCTGCATTGTAAGAGATCAACTACTATTTTTTGTGTCTCTTGAATTGACATTTATTCTTTATATTTTATCTTATATCTTATCTTATCCTATCGTATGATATTTATCCAATACCGAGGCTACAAGGTTTTAGCGCTAAGTATAAATATCCTATTCCCTTTCTACAACGCAAAGAATACGTGTCGGCATTACCTACATACATAAGTATAACCTAACTGAAAATTGAATAAAATAATGTAAGTTACTTGAAATAAATATAAATTCTTTTATTTCGAAATCGTGAATAAATTCCCTATTCACCTTAACAACTCTCCCAGTTCCTATTATATTTTCCCTAAATATTATTTTGCGTTTAAAGATCATAAATACCTCATGAACTTTAACATGGTCCTTCGAACCGGACCTTACCTCCATTACCTCTCTTACCTCCCAGTGAATGGCGTCTCGGTCGAATACATAAAATATATGAAGGCCAGGACGGCATGGTCCGTGTAGCCGATATAAGGACACAGTGTGGTACAATCACAAGAGCAATATCTAAGCTTTGTATACTCCCCTCTGTAACGCCTACAGCCCAATAAGTCCCTTTGATTCCTCTACTTTTCTTTGAATATTCTCATATTTCCTACACGAAAATTATTATTATTTGTACACTAATACTTGTCAAACCCAAATGTTTAAATTCGTATACTAATCCTTATTTTCTCCCACAGGGCTCCAAGAAACCCAAGTGTTCACCAATGCCTTATATGTAGAAGGTACCACTCCATTCGATTCTGTAAACAATTCTTAGCAATGAGTATCGAGGGTCGGCGGCGAACTGTTCGTCAACATGGCTACTGCCAAAATTGTCTAGCTAGGTCACATAAAACTGACGACTGCATCTCCGCACAGGTATGCCAAAAATGTGGGTGGGCTCACCATACGCTGCTTCATGTGACAACATCTAGAAGTATCAGTGGTATTCATACCTCCAATCAAAATACCGCTCGTCGTCGACGTAACTCTGAACCGTCAACACCTCAACAACAGCCACACAACCAAAATAATCCACAACGACAGGAACGACAAAGATATACTTGTCAGCGTCGGCGGCAACCATTTTATACACCTTTGCGAAGGCGCAATTACAGCGGAGAGACGCATGAAAGACCGACAACTCATCAAAATCAACGCCCGTACCAACAAAATAATATGGATATGCATAGACCTAGTCCACGCCGCATTCTGCGCGGTGCTGTGCGGGCTTTAAACCGTCTTGCGGAGACCCTTTAAACAATATGAATTTATCTTTCTGAGGCGGCAGTATGATGAAAGTAATTTGTACGTTCATCAGCATTATATTGAATTTCACAATTTGTTTATATAAATATGTATATTGATATATTTGTATTAATATGATTTATTATTATAATAATTATCTACCAATGAATTTATAAAGTATACTTGTATTTGAATTATCTTTATATGCAAACGTTTTATAAGTCACATCTCTGCATTGTAAGAGATCAACCACTATTTTTTGTGTCTCTTGAATTGACATTTATTCTTTATATTTTATCTTATATCTTATCTTATCCTATCGTATGATATTTATCCAATACCGAGGCTACAAGGTTTTAGCGCTAAGTATAAATATCCTATTCCCTTTCTACAACGCAAAGAATACGTGTCGGCATTACCTACATACATAAGTATAACCTAACTGAAAATTGAATAAAATAATGTAAGTTACTTGAAATAAATATAAATTCTTTTATTTCGAAATCGTGAATAAATTCCCTATTCACCTTAACAACTCTCCCAGTTCCTATTATATTTTCCCTAAATATTATTTTGCGTTTAAAGATCATAAATACCTCATGAACTTTAACAACCACATTTTTTAAATCAAAGAATCTAACAAAATTCTGTAAAATTTTTTGGGCCACAAGAATTCATATTTCGCTTTAAGAGTTACTAAAATAAAAAAAAATACAAGAAAATTATTGTCGGTACCTTAAATTGTGTGTTTAGGGTAGGCCTAACTAATTGGATATAGAAAATAAGAGTGGAAATGTTATTATTTTTTTTTGGCGGCACATGTTACAAGGTTCATATGAGGACTAGCTCCAGAAATGGACCGATTCTTACCATATTTGCTAAATCTAATTAGAATGCGGGCAAAACTCTTTTTTTCATGGTTACCGATTTTAAAGTTATGCCATTCATTTCAAAGTTAATATCAGTGAACCTCGGGAGGCAAAAAATTGCGACTCTATTTCAATTATATCAATGAGAACAGGGTCTTCGAAAATGGACATTCTCAGTATTTTGCTAAAATTAAAAATTTCTTTGTAAATTTTAATTTTTAAATGACTGTAACAATTTTTTTTAATGATTTTAAAGTAAAATAAATTGTCTATAATTTTGTAACTTTTATGCTATTAATGCTAGAAATATAAAGTCACTGAGTCGTTTAGAAATTTAAAAAAGAATTTTTTAAAAACGGTCAAAATTTCCCAAAAATCTCCCACTTATTAGAGCATAACTCCTGCCTCCCAAAAGCCACCAAAAAACATCTTGCACTCTTCTGTAGACCGAACCCTCCCCTAGACTCCTATACGCAATTGTATACCCGCCAATTTCCGCCCGTGTGCACTAGAACAATTTTTATGACCCAAGGTCAAATATTTTGTGCAATATTTATGAATACAAAAGTTTGTCATGTGGTTAGGGTATAATGAATTTGCCCTGATGTTTGTAACTACTAAAAAAATTGGACCTATACCCATCTTTTATTATACGGATCGACTCAAAATCACTTTCTGAATCGATTTAACGATGTCCGTCCGTCTGTGTGTCCATGTAAACCTTGTAATCAAACTACAGGTCGGAAATATGAATATGTATTAATGAAATATGGTATATAAGTTTTTTTTGGCCATAGGATGAACGCTATTGGAATTGGTGATATTCGGTCCATGTTCAGACTTAGTCCCCATACAAATGACCCCTATTAAATCGACTTAAATTGCCATAAGATCCAAATTAGTATATATGTATCGGTCGAATTGGGTTTGTGTGTGTTTATTACATTCATTTATTAGTTGTCCAAAAATAAACCCCATATGGCAATTTTTTGTCATAGCCCCAATATAAAGCTGCTACCCGAATTTCACTTAAATTTATCAAAAAAGAAAAATATTGCACAGATTTTTCACAAATTTGGTTTGTATATATTTTTTCTAAATATAAGTGACTTTACCAAATATGGTCAGGATCGGTCCATTTTTCGACCTAAGCCCATATAAATATAGCACCCTATATGAACTTTTTCATATCTGCAGCCAAAAAATTAATAACAATGCGACTCAAATTTAGTTTTTGCTTATTTTCTATATCCAATTAGTTGGACCGAAGGGATAGTCTCTAAACCATGGTATAGGGTATCGTACAGTCGGTCTAGATCGACTTTTATTTTCTTACTTGTTTTGAAATTGATTTTGTTAGAAGGACTAACGTAATGAAGTCATTACATTTTCTAGATTCTATATTGAATTTTTTACACAGCGGTTTAAATTATATTTTTGCAAAAAATTGTCAATCAGACATAAATAATTCAGAGAAGATAATTGTAAAATTATCAAAACTCTCTTAAAACAAATCATTGAAAGGATGACGGAGATAATGTATAATATGGAAAGCTGAAAAGCTGAAAATCGATTTCTTGTCTGATTGTGAAAGATTTGGTCAAAAGTTAAGTGCCAACAAAATGTAAGACTTATAGGAATGGCAAACGAAGTAACTACCAGCTCACGTATTTTCATAATCTTAAGCTTCTTCTTTGCATTAAGGCTGTCTATACATTATTTCAAAAAGAAGAAGTGTGAAAAGATTTAAAAATGATAGAAATTATATTTTCGAGATACTGTATGGTTAAATATCAATTAAGAGGACGGGGGTATCTCTTTTAGTAAGGGTGAAATCTTCTTATTGCAAGCTTTAGCCTTAGGAATTATTTCTTAGAAATTATTCTAGTTTCTAATTATAAAATTTTTAACCAACTTTAATTTCGTCTCTGAAAAAACCTAAAGCATGATTTTGGTAACTGTTTAACTTTCTTTTGTCCATTTCGTTTTGTGTGTGCAAATTTTTAGCTCTAATGCAAATATTTTACATTCTTTTGTTATGTTTAACTTCCTGTTACAGTCATTAATATTACAAGATCTCGAGAAAGAAACACAATTTTTTTGAACTTACGCAACTTTTACAAAATTGTATATTTTCCCCAATGCATAATTTTCTCTTTTATCCTTCCTCTTTTGTAAATGTGTAAAAAAGACAATTATATTATGATACTATGATACTTGACTACACACATTTCTTGTAGTTAATATAAATTTTTTTTGGGGGCGCAATTCTTTCTTATATAAGTAGAAAAGTTTTATTTTACTTTCAGTTTATGCTTGCTTTTTTTTTTTGTTAATTTTTTTTCAACTTGCCGGTTAAAATTTATGATTATCGCTTTTGCAAAGACCATGCAAAAAAATAGTTACTAGGATAATATGAGTATATTTGGCTGAAGGAATGAATGTATCGTAATTTTATTATACAACTCCTTCGAGCCTTTAAACTTACGGTCAAGCTATTAAAAGGACAAACTTTTTCAATGAAATAAAACAAAAAAATATAACGGGTCGTATACCATGGCAAAGAACAAAAAACGGAACGCGTGCTTAATTTTAATAATAATAAAAAAGCGGGATACTTTATACAATCATAGGGATATATGATTATATTTTAAGCAAGGATATCCGTTGGAATTTTCATGCTTAACGGAACGAAAAACAATAATGAAAAAAAAAAAGAAAATAAAAATCGCCAGCAAGTACCTTTAATAAACAAAAGACTATATGAAATGAATAGGAAGCAGTATGTAAAGAAATTGTTGGATGGAAAAGAAAATAATAAAAAGTAAAAAAAAGCAAAATCGCTAATAAATTTTTAATATTACAAAAAATTTCATTAAAAACAAATATTTTTGTGAATATGCAAATATTTAAATAATTTAAAAAAATTATTTTAGTTTCATAATTCATGTTAAGCCACCATTAATCATCCCGTGAAGTATAAATCTTCTTTGGTAGATATTTTTTTTTGGCGTTTTGATAATAATAATCTACATAATCCAGATTTATTTTAATTTTTTGTTAAAAAATCATTAACTGTATTAAATAAAAGCCAAGGTGATATTAAAGGGAATAAATAATGTTGACTTAGGATGTTTTAATTATTTAAAAAAAAAATTTTTTTTTAAAGTACAATTCGTGTTAGACCACCAGCCACGATCCTGCGAAATATGAAACATTTTCCTCAGTAATTTAAAAAGATTTTCATATATCCTTTTTTGGAGTTTTGAAAATTATTATCTTTATTTTGCATACTAATCTAAATTTTTTGGCAGAATTATTATATTAATTAAATGAAAGCCAACCTTCATTTACAAGGATAAAGCGGGTCATTTCTTTATCACACACACTAAAAAGTTTATACTAAGCTTTTGTACTACACGATTTTATTGAAATACAAGCCAATTAAATTAAAGAATATTAAATCAACATATTTTAATACAATCCACAAAAGGTATTTTTTAAATCAAAATTATGTTAGGCCTTTAGCAATCATCCTGAGACTCTTTCCTGCACAAATTCTCGAATTCTCCATATTTGCTTTTTTTTTTTGGAATATTGAAAAAATTTTACCTACTTAATCCAAATTAATCTCAATCTATTTAAAAATCTCAAAACTTATCAAATGAGAGCACAAGCTTAATTAAAAGGATAAGCCAGGACATTTTTGTGTAGCATATAACTTAGAGTCTACATTGAGCTTTGATATAATAAAATTATATTGCAATAATTTATAAACTAAAATTGCTGGCCATATATCCTTTATTTTTAATAACACAATTTTTATTGATTTTAAAAGAAAAAGTATTGTTATTAATGATAATAGATTTAGCTGTCATAAATTCGCTATAATAGAAACTACTTTAACGCCTTTTACTATATAAATTTTTTATATTTTCATCAATATTCCCTTATATAATTGACAATCTCAACAAAACACACATCCTTCATATTGTACAGCCAGTTAAATGCTGCTCTCTAACAATAAACTATCAAAAACAGACTTTGACACTTATCCTTTTGTAGCAAGAGTCAACAAAAAAAAAAAAAAAAAAATTAAACTAAAAGAATGAAATATTAGAATCTTGAAAAGAATATCTAAAACGGCAAATTTGAAATGCTACAGCTAACTAATAACATAACAAGCAACAATACACAAAAATCTGGCTAACTAATCGAGAAAAACATGCAACGAATGATTGATGGTTTTAGTTTGTTTGGCTGCAAGGAACAATAATAAAAAATTGCTATAATGGAAAATTTTTATAGAAAAATTCCTTCTCAACTAAGCAAAAATGCATTCTATGAGGTCATATTGTTAATAAAAAATACAGCATTGAACTTTTAGAGAATTTCTCCGAAAAAAAAAACTAAAGAAAAATATTGTTTTCATGACAAAGCTAGGGGACAACTTTATTATAAGTCAGTAATACGAGGATAAAGGGAGTTAAGAAGGTTTAAGATTATTCATATTTTCAGTTAGTAAAAATGTAAATGAAATTTATTAGAATGCAAATTCTTTTGTACTCCTACATGCAACTGTACATGCATCTGTAGTAAATGTAGGTTATTACAAAAGAGCTGCATGTTGTTCTGTTTGGTCAAGTAATGGAGGGTGCACAAAAAAAAAACCATAGTGACACACCCAAATCAATGCTGTCAAAACTTGTCTATAATACTAAAGTAACACAAATCTCATATAAATACAATTTTACAAAATACACTAGAACGTACAGGGTATTGCAGTGTTTATAAGTTAAAAAAAAAAATTTAATATTTCGAAGTAACGAGTTGGAACAATAGTTAAATAATAGAAAAAATTAAAAGAATTTTGCAATTTAGTTACGCGTTGGAACAATACTTATATAATAAAAAAAATAAAATAATTTTTTAATTATGAGATCTTTTTTTTGTAGTTTTATGTACAGAAAAAAATTTTAGAAATAGAACCCTTTAGATTTCAATACTGAAAATAACAGGGTTCTAATAGGGTATGTGGAAATATGGCGCGATTTTTTTCTTAATTTTATATCGGTTTGTTAATGGTGAAATGCACAAATAACAGTCAAATACGAATACAAAGAAGAAAATAACATATAAATAAATAATATTAAAAATTTCTGTATAACAGTAATTTCGTCCATTTTTTCATTTGACTCTCTTAATAACAGTTCAATCAATAAATTTTTTTCGTATTTTCCAATTATCTTAGAAAAAAATTTTAAATTATTGTAAATATAAATATATAGTTTTTTTCCTCATTTAAATGGATTTGGCGATATCGAACCAAATAAATTTTTCATATATATGTAGGACCTACATATATACATATGTTACAAAAAACACTTTTCTTTTAAATTATTCTGAATCAGAATATAATAAGCATTAATCCAACATTTTTGATGACTGATCCGAGTACATGGAATAGAAATGAAGAGTATCTTGCGGAAAAAAAAGTTGAAAAGCTTCTAGTTGTAAATGATATTGCAGAACGTGGAGTTGCATTAATTACGCGAATCAATGCTGTTTTAACTCACCTAGAAGAGCAGAAACAATTTCTATTACATGCAATGGAAGAGCAATGTAAAAATCTTCCTACAAAAAGTTTTTCCAAAAAGAAATTTGTAGAATACTTAGAAAATAAACTTTTCAAAAGAAATATTTAAGTTTCTGTTTTTTTAAATTAAAAATTTGTTGATTTTTTCATTGTTTTTAACTCTGTTATGGAATAAACGATATGTTTAAAAAAAGGCTTATTTTTTATGGAAACTACATATAATACTTTACAATTTGGCAATAGTCAAACCTAAATAGATTTATAGATAAATTTACAAATTTACGTTTGAAAAAAATTTCGACTGCAAATTTGAAGTTTGACCTCTTAAAACACAATGAAGGGTCATAGCTAGGTCAAAAATTTGTAGGAGAAAAATGTTTGACTATATATTTGCAACACAACTGCTTAAGGTGCTTAAGGTGGCTTACGAGTTATAGCTCATCAAAGCTTGGAACTAATTTTACTCCATTTTTAGGGGCTAAAAGTCGTGACGGACTGGCCGGTTTGCATCCGATTAAAAAAATTTTTACACGGATATTATTTTTTATGCCCAATATACTAGAAAATGAGCGGGGAGCGGAAAAAATAACAGTTTTCCATTTTTCCATGTATATCATGGGCGCTCTAATGTAGGTATATACACAAACTTTTTTTTTGTTTGTAAAAGCACTTTCTTCAACCACGTCTATTTTTCGAGATTTAAGCGATTTTGTGTTTCGCACCGAAACTACTTTTTGCGATCTGGCAACCCTAAAAACAGTAACCGCTAAATTCAACAAACTAACAAACTTAGTTTTAGAAATATAAGCGATTTTGTGATCACCTAAAAATTTTTACGTTTTTCTATCCCGAAAAGCTTGAACAATAGCTAATCCGCAATTAAGCTGAGATGTTTCTACCAATATCCTCTACTTTACTAAGTTTTGAAAATATACGCGATTTTTTGCTCCGCAATGAAATTCTATGTTTTTCGATCTGCCAATCCTTAAAATGGTCAACCATTTTAGTTTAGGAAGCTTATTTTTCGAAATATAAGCGATTTTATGTTCACCCAAAATATTCGGATGACGAATTTTACAGAATTATAACCATTTCGGTATACGAGGCTTGGTATTCGATATATAAGAGATTTTGTGTTCCCCGCCAAAATTCATTCCTAGATGTATGAGGAATAATAATATGAATATCAACCGATGGGCAAATTGGTGTTGCTAGTTTAGCTAATCTATAATATTAATAGGCTAGGCGATTTTTATTACCGATGTTTTGTTCTACCGTTTTATCCCAATTTTAACCAAACGTGTATTATTTGAAAGGTATTTCTTTTTAGTTGTTCACCAGATTTAAAGATTTTTAATTTGTTTCTTTTATTTTCAGTAAAGTGCATTTAAAGTTGCTACTAACACTCACATAAACTTATACATATGATATGTGTGTGTTTATTAAATTTGTTAATGTATTTGTTAATGAGTTTGTTATCTTCATTCACAATAATAATGAACCAAAAAAAGTGTTGGTTTGTGAACTGGCTAAGTTGAAAAATTTCGAGCGTTGGAATCTGATAGTATTTGTAAATTTCTCACTGTGAAACTTTCTATCGTTTCCATTATTTTTTTTTTTTTTGGTATAAAAGCAATTTACGCACATATTTGTGTAGCGATTTTACTAGCGATGTTTTCTACCTAAACACAGTTTGGATCAAAATATGGGTACATTCGTAAATGCAGTAAATTTGTGCATCACTGCGGCAGTTATGCCAAGTTTTGTTGCTGATGCCTGATTAGTTGTTATAAATGCTTTGTTACTGCTCAACAATTGCACAGAGTTTGCTTTTTAGAACGTTTTGCAAAAGATAATAAACATGTTCACCACAATAACATTAACAAATATTATTGAAAATCTTGATTCTAAAAATGACAACTTTTTGTTAACTTATAATAAAAACAGAATTAAAAGAAAGATGAAACGACTTTTGGTTATTAGAAATCAATTAAAACGATAAGGAAGGCAGATTCCTACAATAAAAAATTATTTTGAAATAAAACGATATTATTTAAATTTGTATTAACAATTTTTATATAATGCATTACTTACTCTTCCTTTCTGCACCAATGTTTATTTTTTTTTAAGATTCGTGCTCTATTCCATCAGTAATTAATATGATGCCATAGTTGCAAAAATTTGCGGCAGCAGTGTCAATTGTTTGCATAAAAAAAACTTTTGACGGAAATCAGTGCTGCCAAGTGATGCTTTTTTGAACGTTTTACTTTTATTATGCTGCAGTGATGCATAACTAAAGGAATATTTGAAACGGCAAACTTTGGTGAAAAATGTCACAAGACCAAAATTTTAAGAGTATTTGAAGAGTTGAAAAAATCAGAACAATTCCAAATTAGAATTCCACGGGAATTTTTTCTCTTTTCCCTTTCCTCTCATTATGAAAAAAACTCTCTGGAGGTTTTTGCCCTTTTTAATTATTTGCATTTAGCATCCCAAACTGAACGAAATTGGAAAATCGTAAGAGGAGGATTTTTCTCTCGGCAGAAAAATGCGCGAAAATATTCCGAATCGGGCTAAATATATAATTCACACACCATAGCTTTAAAGCTTTAATTTAAAAATTAAAAAGTGAAAAAAAAAATAAATAAGGAAAGAGGATATTCAAATTATAGCAAACTGTATACAAATACCAACATATATTTTTTATTATGTTTGGCCCACCTAATAATATACCAACTTTAGAGAGCATGGTATTTTTCTCCCAGTTAAATGTAGAACAAAATCTGCCGGCAAAATAGGTATCGTTGGAGCGAACGTTAATTAGTACAGAGATGCGTTCGGAAATTATAAATTTAAAAAAGTGTTCGAAACCGTCATCGATCCCTGGACAAATGATGACGACAAAAGGGACTTCGGTCATAAAAATATAATATCTATAATATTAATAGGCTAGGCGATTCCTTGTGACTGATGCTTTGTTCTACAGTTTTATCCCGATTTTGACCAAACGTATATTATTTGAAAGGTATTTCCATTTAGCCGATTTGCAGATTTACAGATTTTTAAATATTTTCCTTTATTTTGAGTAAATTGCATTTAAAGTTGCTACTAACACATACATATAATTATACAATACTACGTGTGTGTTTATTAAATTTGTTAATGTGTTTGTTATAAAAATGAGTTGGTTTTTTGTGTTGATTTGTGAAGTGGTTATAATTGATTTGCATACCTTTAGGGTCTCTATTTAATGAAAAAATTAAATTTCCTAGAATTTGCGCTTGAATTTCGAGGGCTGGCATCTGCTAGTAACAAATATTAGAAGCAAAATTAATGTGATAAAAAAATAATTAACAAATATATGATATACACATATATTTTTTATATCCCGTACCACAATGTGATCAGGCTATAATGAGTTTCTGCTAATATTTGTAACCTAGACTCCCTTTTATGCTGTGGTCGATTCAGATTCACTTTCTGAGTCGATTTAGCGATATCCGTCCTTACTTTCGGACAACTGTTTATCCGTCCGTCTGCAGTCCATCTGTCTGTTTGTTTGTCGATCCGTCTGACTGTGGGTCCAGATATGAATATATTTTGATGACATTTGGAATATGAGCTTCCATCGGCCATAGGATGGGATGAAATTTGTAAAAATCGGATCATTTGTCCCTTTGTCCCCATACCAGTGACCCCTACGAAATCGACTTAAATTGCCTTAATATCCAAATTATCAAATACATCTCGGTCAAATTGGGTTTGTTTATATTTATTATATCCATTTATCAGTAGCCCAAAAATGAACCCTATAGGACAATTCTAAGTTATAGACCCCATATGAAGCTGATTCCCGATCTTTACTTAAATCTATCAAAAAACGAAAATATGGCACAGATTTTTTAAAATTTTTTTTGTATATTTTTTTTTCAAAGAGTAAGTGACCTTACTATATATCAGTATCGGTCCTTTTTCGACCTAGTCCCCGTATCCGGAGGCAACAAAATTAATAACAATGACACTCAAATTTGGTTAATGCTTCTTCTAAATATCTAATTAGTTGGACCTAAGACATAGGGTCTCAAAACACATGATATTCTATATTGTATAGTCGGTCTAGGCCGACTATAATTTTATGACTTGTTTTTATTAACATATTATTCATTAAAATTAGCTAAAATTTATCCAAATATTAAAAAAGTATTTATAAACGAAACAATTATATCTGTGGTCACAAGCGATAACCGCCTAAGTCGACTTAAGAATGATTTAAGTTATGTATACTATCATATTCTACTAAAAACGCTCTATATTTACGTGAAATCCCCATTTCTCTAATACTTTTTATTAAAAAGTTATTATTGAAAACATACTGACCTAAGTCGTAACAAGCCCCATTACCTTTATATAAACAGTTATTTTTCTAGAAAGAATGATTTTCACCGATGTGAGTTATGTATTCTATCATATTCTGCTAAAAAAATCTTTATATTTACGTGAAATCCCCATTTCTCTAACACTGCTTTTTAAAAAGATATTGACACAAATAATCTGACCTAAGTCGTAATGAAGCCCAATTACATTTATATAAAAAGCCATTTTTCTCAAAAGCATGATATTCGAGTTAGGCGGTTATTGCTTCTTAATTTTCTTAAAATATAATTTAAAATATTATTTTATTTTATTTTGCTCAGCAATTTTACTCATTTCAAATTGTTATCAAGTAGTTTTAAAAATTTTTGAAATTTTATATGTAGTATTTTTTACATCTATTAAAAGCAAAGTGAAATGCGAGAAATTGCTATGTTGCTAAACCCTAGTAAGCTTTTCGGTTGGTTTTTCATATTTTTAACAATTTTTTAGTTTTAAAACTTCCTATAATATTGTTTTTTTGATTCTGTATTCCTAAAGAAAATATTTTTAAATCTGCCAAATTTTAAAACATATATATTATAAAGTAATAATATATAAAGAGTATAATATGCTATTTCTTTAAGCTCTATTAAATTTACATGGTTTTTAGTTGGCTGAATTTTTTAATATTTTAGAACCTTTAGGTATAAAATTTTTTTTTGGTATGAAAAGCCAAATTAACACCATAACTGTGATCTAGAAAAGCATATTCTATATTAATTTAAAAAATAATTAATAAAAATTTGTATCTATTTATTTTTACAAGTGATTTTAAAATAAAGGTGTGTTTACTGGAACCGTCCTTCAGTATTTCTAAATTTAAATTTTAAATGTCATACCCAGTTTATATTGTATTGTCAGGATTCCATATATATGAATATATAGCATGTTTTTGGTCTTACTAATATTGTATGCTTAACGCATACATAAGTCTGTTATTTGTGTAGTTGCTGTTGCTATTGCTATAGCTGGTGTTGCTGCTGTTGTTAGTTTGTTTGAATGTTTAGTTATTTTTTGATATTTCATCCCAAGCACATCAACAGCAACTAAACTAACAATAGTGCCAGTCGCCTGGACAACTAGCAACGCCAACATCCGCACCACACCGCTTCCACTTTCAGCAATGCCGATGTAAGCTCAAAAAATAACAACAATGGCTTCTGACATATTTCGAACGAGTGCAACAAAAAATTATAAAACAACTCGAAATATTTTTGTATACGGTTGTTATTTTCTAAGCAAGAACAACAACAACGACTAGAAAAAAAAAAAAGAAATACCCATGTCTTTACTATAGTATAGACATACCGGGATGAGTATTTGGAACAATGCGTTTATAACGTACTACATCATTTGTATATGGTTGAACGAAGCGAAGCATAAACATATATGTATGTACAGATTTTGTTATAGATTTTTTGTTGTTGTTGTTAATGTTTTTGAGTATGAATATATGTAGAAGATTGAAAGAGTGCATGACCTGTACGTGCATCCATTAAGCCTTTTGTCTCGTTTTTCATATAACAATAACACAACAAGAACTGCAGTAGCAGCAGTATCAAAATCTACAATATCAGCAATGGTCAGTCTAATGGTCACATGTAAGTATGGATGTGTGTATGTGTATAAAAAACATGGACATGCAAGAATGTTTTAGCTGTCATAATGCTCTGTGGGTGGTGACGTCAACAACAACAACAACAACAACAACAATAAGAATAACAACTACAAAATATCGAACGACGTCAACATGAGTAAGCAACATTAACAACAGCAGCATCAGCTTGAGCTAGCTGAAAAGCAAGCAACATCAGTTTGTGTCACATGATGTGTTGTCGTTTGATATTGAAGGCGGCTTAAGCTTTTGTAAAGTAAACAATGGTCACAAAAATAACACAGCCTTTTTATTTTGCTATCCATATTCAAAACACACACACACACACACATTTATATTTATATGAATGCTTATATAAGTATATGAGTTTATGCGTTTGTGTGCATTGTTAGGGCTTAACTGAAAATCATGTTATGTAAAGATATAAGGGTATTTAGTGTATTGAATAATATTTGATTTAGCATGAAATGCATGCAACCAGTTTAAAGTTTGACAAATTTTTTATAAGCAAACTTTAGAAAAGTTAAAGAATTTTTTTTTTTTTTTAAAGATTTAAAGCCAGCTTAACTTTGTTTGGAGAAACTCCCGTCTTTGTAGTTAAATAGTACGTATTTCGAAGGAGTGAGTTTTTTAGGATGTCAATTAAATTTGTTTTAGTTAAACTCACTGCTTTTATTGCCTTAGTCAAATAGTTTGAAAATCATTGGTGTTTAAAAATACAAACTTAACGCAACCAAGTTTAACTGAGATCCCAAAATAGCGGTCTTAATACTAAATAAATAAGTAAGTGAACTAATTACTAGTTAATTATTACAAAAAAGTTTTTGTATGCGTTCGAATATGTGCTATTTAAGAATATGTACTTTTATAAGAAATAGTACTTTTTAACAAAAGGTACTTTGTTAAGAAAGGTTACTTTTTAAAAAAAGGTACTTTTCTAATATAAGGCACGTTTTAAGAAGAGCTACTTTTTAAGAACAGGTACTTTTAAGAAAGGGTAATTTTTAAGAACAGGTACATTTTAAGCGTATATACTTTTTTAATAAGTGGTGATTTTTAAAATTTTTTTAAGAACAGGTAAGGGACACTTATTTTAGGAAATAAACTATTTTACAAAATGTAATTTTTTTAATAGAAGATAATTTGTAAAGAAGCCGTAAACTTTTAAAAAATGTTCGTTTTAAAAAAATACTTTTTATGAAAACTTAATTGTTTAAGGAAAGTACTTTTTTAAAAAAATATTTTTTGCAAGAAAATACCCTTTTTTTAGAAAACAAACTTTTTATAAAAGGATGTTTTGTAGGAAGAGGTAATTTTTTAAGAAAATTAAATTGTTTAAAAAATTCTTATATTTAAATAAAAGGGCTCTTATACGAACGAGTACTTCTTTGTGAAAAGGAAATGTGCCAAGAAATGTATATATTTAACCAAAGTACCTTTTGACATATATGTAGGCACTTTTCTAAGAAAAATTAATTATTTTAACAAAAACAAAAATAGAATGTCATTTTTAAGAACAGACAGTTTTTTAAGAAAGGGCGTCTTTTCAAGAAGATATGCGTGTGAAGAAAATTTAGTTTTTTTAGTTTAAGAAACATTACTTTTTAGAGAATATGCTTTTTTGAGAAAATAAATTTTTTAGATGTAATTTTTTAAGAATATGTACCTTTTTAAAAATGTTATTTTTTAAGCAATGGTGGTATTTAAGAAAATCTTACTTCTTTTTAAAAATATATTATTTTTTTAAGAAAATTGTATTTTTGAAAACAATGTAATATTTTAAGAAAAGGCACATACTTTTATTATAAAAAAAAATTTTTTGGTAAGAAAACAAACTTTCTCAGAAAAGCACATTTTTAAGAAAATACACATATTTATGAAGAGGTACTTTTTGAAAAAGCAATTTTAGTAAATAAAAATTCTCGAACTCGAGGTCCGTATAATATTTAAAAATTTAATTAATTTTCCAATATTTCGACATTCTTCGAAAGTCGTCATCGGGGAATATCTAAAAAACAATTTAAGAAAACATACCGAAGATGACATTCGAAAATAAATTAAATTTTTATATTAAAAACGGAGCTCGAGCTCGAGAGTTTTTATTTACTAATATTTGAAAGGCCGAACAACTACAATCTTAATGGAAAAGTAATTTTGATAAAAAAAATTAATTTTTTAAGAAAATTTACTTTTTTAAGAAAGGGAACCTTTTTAGCAGAGGGAACCCATTTTTAAAGGGTACTTTTAAGAAAAGGTACTTTTTTTGACAAAATGTACTTTTCTAAAATAAGGATCTTTTTTCAAAAAAGGTACGTTTAGAAAAGGTGTTGTTTTTAAAAAAAAAGGTACTTTTATATTTAAGAAAGATCACTTTTATAAGAAAAAATAACTTTTTAAGAAGTGGAAATTTTTAGAGAAAATTAAAGTTTTAATGAAAATGTACCTTGGTAAATAAAGGTTCTTTTTATACCCTATACCACTATGTGGTATAATGACTTTGTGCTGCTGTTTGTAACAACCAAAAATATTTGACCTACACCCATCTTTAATTATACCGAGCGAATCAGAATAACTATCTGATTCGATTTAACGATGTCCGTCCGTCCGTCCGTCCGTCCGTCTGTGTGTCCATGTAAAGTTTTGATCAAACTGCAGGTCGCAAATATGAATATATTTTGATGAAATTTGGTATTTAATCTTTTATCGGCCATGAGATGAACGCTATTGAAATTGGTGAGAATGGGTCCATGTTCAGACCTAGCCCCCATACAAATGACCCCTATGAAATCAACATATATTGCCATAAGATCCAAATTATCATACAAATCTTAGTGAAATTGGGTTTGTATGTATATATTACATCCATTAATTAGTAGTCCGAAAATGATCCCTATTGGAAAACTCTTAGTTATAGGCCCCATATAGAGCCGCTTCCCGATCTTCACTTAAATCTATCAAAAAAAAAAAAAAAAAATATTGCACTGATTCTTCTCAAAGTTTGTTTGTATATTTTTTGCAAAATACAGGAGACTTTACCAAGCATGGTCAGGATCGGTCCATTTTTGGGCCTAGTCCCCATATAGATATAGCATCCGATATGAACTTTTTCATATCTGCTGCCGAAAAAATTAATAAAAATCCCACTCAAATTTGGTTTATGCTTATTTTCTTTATCCAGTCAGTTGGGCCTGAGCGATAGGGTCTCTAAACGCATGGTATAGGGTATCGTATAGTTTTCTTACTTGTTTAAATTAAGGTACTTTTTTAAAACAAAAAGGTTCATTTTAGGAAAAGCTATTTTTACAAAAGTTCCATTATAAAAAACATTTATTTTGTTAAGAAGATTCACTTTTTTAAGTAAAAGTACTTTTTTAAGAAGAGGTAATTTCTACAGAAAAGGTACTTTTTTAAGAAAACATGTCTTTTCAAGAAAATTAATTTTTTTAAGAAAATTTACTTAATTAGGAAATGTATTTTTTTAAGAAATTGTACTTTTTAAGAAAGTTTGCTTATTTGAACCGAAGATCCTTTCGGGTAAAGGTATTGTTATAAAAATTGTCTCTTTTAAGCATATATACTTCTTAAAGAAAAAGCTCGTTTTTAAGAAGTACTTTTAAAAATAGGTACTTTTTTAAGAAAATGTCTTTTTTTAAGAAAAACAAATTTTTTTTAGAAAAAGTGCTTTTTAAGAATGGTTACTTTTTTCAATAAAAAAAGTTAAATAAGTGATTTTCTTCGAAAAAAAGAAAATAGATTTTTATTAAAGAAAAATATACATTTATAAGAAAAGGTACTTTTTTAAAAAGCTACTTTGTTAAGAAAATTTGCTTTTCTGAGAAAATTTACTATTTTAAGAATAGGAACTTTTTCAAGAGAGGGAACTTTTTTAGGAAAGGGAACTTTTTTAGGAAAGAGAACTTTTTTAGGAAAAGGTACTTTTTTTAAGGGAAGTACTTTTTTGTAATAGATGTTTTTTTTTAAATAAGGTTAATTTTTTTAAAAAACGTACTTTTTAGGAAAAGGGGGTTTTTTTTAAAGAGAAGATACTTTTATGACATAATGTACTTTTTAAGGAGACGTATTTTTAGACAAAAGGAACGTTATTCAGAAAATTTACTTATTAAAGAGAAGGTTTTTTTTAAAAAAAGTACTTTTCTAAAAAAAATTTACTTTTTAGGAAAGGTTTTTTTAAGAAAAGTGACGTTTATTAAAAAATAAACTTTTTTAAGAAGAGCCACTTTTCTAAGGAAAAGTACTTTTCTAAGAAGAGGTATTTTTTTTTTAAACAAAGGTACTTTTTTAAGAAAAGATACTTTTTCAAGACAGTTTTTTTTTAAAGAATGCGTACTTAATTAAAAAAATCTACTCTCTTAGGTAATGTATTTTTTCCAGAAATTGTACTTTTAAGGAAATTTGTGTTCTTTGAAATTAAAAATTGTTATTTTTAAGCCAATACTTCTCCAGAAATAGTTCGTTTTAAGAAGTACTTTTAAAATTAGCTACTTTTTTAAGAAAATTTATTTTTGTAAGAAAAACTATTTTTTTTAGAAGAAGTGTTTTTTAAGAATAGTTACTTTTTTCAAGAAATGTATATAATAAAATAATTTTTTTCAAAAAAAAAAATAGTGTTTTATTGAAAAAGTGAGGGCACCTTTTAAAGAAAATATACATCTATAAGAAAAATTACTTGTTAAAAAAACTACTACTGTTAAGAAAATTTACGTTTCTAAGAACATTTACTATTTTAAGAAAAGGAACTTTTGTAGGAAAGGGAACTTTTTTAGGAAAGGGTACTCTAAGAAAAGGTACTTTTTAAGGGAAGTACTTTTTTTTTGAAAAAAATGTTTTTTTAGTAAGGTAAATTTTTTAAAAAACGTACTTTTAGGAAAGGTGGTTTTTTGTAAAGGAGAAGTTACTTTAATAAGAGAATGTATCTTTAAAGAAAGGGTACTTTTTTAGACAAAAGGAACGTCTTTAAGAAAATTAACTTATTAAAGAGAAAGTACTTTTTAAATAAAGTACTTTTCATAAAAAATATGCTTTTTAGGAAAGGTTTTTTAAAGAAAAGTTACGTTTATAACAAAAATTAACTTTTTTAAGAGCCACTTTATTAAGAAAAATTACTTTTCTTAGAAGATGTATTTTATTTTAAAGAAAAGGTCTTTCCAAGAAAAGATGGTTTTTTAAGAAAGGGCTATTTTATAAGAAAGGTGATGTTGTAGGAAAAGCCAATTTTTTAAAGAAAATTCAAAAATTTTTTTTAAAAATTGTATTTTGATAAGAAAAGTTATTATTTTTTTTAAGAAAAGGTCTTTAATTCAGAAATGTATTGTTTTTAGGAAATGTGTTTTTTTTTAAGAAATGGTACTTTTTTTCAAAAGCTTTTTTAACTGAAGATGTTTTTTTAAGTAAAGGAACTTTTAAGAAAATATATTTTAAGAAAAGTTTCTATTTTAAGAAGAAGGTACTTTTAAAAGAAACTACATTTTTAAAAAAACTACTTTTTTAGAAAAAGAAAGGAACTTAAGAAAGGAATTTTTTTCCAAAAAGAAAGTAATATAAAAAAGTGGTTATTTTAGAAACTGATACTTTTTTTTAAATACAAATTGATGTTTGAAGAAAATTCTCCTTATTTAACAAAATGTATATTTAATATTTGTACGATGCTCTTTAGCATACTGATACTTCGACGTATGAGTGATGGCTTTATGCAATTGTATATCAATCATGGAGCCTTACAGAGTTTGTTAGCGAATCAGTGATAAGCGCAAAAAATATTTATTAAAGTAATCGTGCTGAATGTGTAAATTTAAGAGATTATCATACTTTTTGATTTAAAGTTATTTTGTGTGCTTAATTATCAAATCTACTTTTTTAAATTACTTGTTCTATTTTATTTAAATCTCTTGTTTGTTTTTAATATAAATCTATAATGCCATACTTTTTTATAGGTTAATTACTTTAACATTACAAAATTTTATGAAGTCTCAAAACTTTATAAAAATCTTGTTTAGATAACAAATGTATTTTTTTTTTTACCTTTTTCCCTTGCAGAAAATACAATAACGTTGACTACTTGAGTCTCCAAAGACTGACAAACAGAATATAAAAAAAATACTTGAATTTTATAAAACAACAACAGTAATAGCAACAACAGCTCATCATTATTATTATTATTATTATTGTCAAACGACAAATAAAATTTTAAAGCTTAAACAATCTACAAATCTAATTGTAACCAACAAAAAAAAACTTTTTTTTCAGTATTTATATATTTTGAAATTATACACAAAACAAAAAACATTGACATTAAAAGATTTAAAAGATATCAGTAGTAGAGAATACACAGGTAAAGTAAAGACTGTTAGGGAAATAATTAACAAGTGAAATAAAACTGGCAATTTTTTTTGAAATTTCTTATTAGTTTTGCTTAAATATTAAAATAATGAATAAAATTAGAAAAAAAAAATAATAATAATAATAAATATAAAAAATTACGTTCCAGTCCTAATAGAAAAAAATCGATTTTAGATATATGGAAAATATTATTTATTTATTTATTTAATAATTAAATGATAATAAATTACCACAGATTTATATTAATTTAAGCACTAGCTGCTAAGGCCATCAGCACAACGAAAAATATAAATGTCATAATGTCTTTTGATGGGAAATATATTATTATAATTTTTCTTAAAAATATTTAGTTTTAGATACCAGTAATTTTTGGTGTTTTATTTTAACTTAACTTAAATTAGATAACTGTAGTTACCATGATCGATACAATTTTTTCAAAACCTTGCAATAAGAATTATAACTTTTACTGTCTTTTCTCATTTTAAGTTTTGTAAATCTATTCGCTTGTTAAGTCTTTACTCATCTCAAATAACAACAACAACAGCAACAGAAAAAAACTTCAGTTACAGTTAGAGTATTTTGTTATTGCCACTCATGATGTTGTTACGTAGTCTACACCGACTAAAGTACTTCTGCTCAGCCCGTGTGTCTCTCTGTATGTAATATTGCAGCAACAACAACACTTAACAACCCAAAACAACTTCCTTATCGTTGATAATACTTTGTTTCATTATATTATTCTATTTTTTTTTTTTTCATATTATAACTTCAAAGTTGCCATTTATAGATGGGAAAAATGTTGGAACAAAAACAAAACAAAAAAACAAAAAAAAATACTGAACTGAACGACTACAAGTACTTGATTATGATGAATGTTATACAATTTTTTTTGTGGCATTATGTTTTGTATTTAGTTCGTTTGTGTGTATGTGTGTGTGTGTGTGTGTGTGTCTGTGAGTTATAACAGTACTTATGCAATTATGACTTTATCCTTTTTGTGTGTCAGTGAGTGTATTTCTGCTCTTCTATTGCAATTATATAAATGTTTGTAGAAAAAAAAAACAGCACAAAAGTCAGTGAGAAAAAAATTGGATTCATATAAATATAAGCTGATCACAATATTAAAGACAGGCACGTGGAAGTTAAGATTAGGGAAAAAATCGAAATTGAAAATTTTTATATGCTGCCTAAAAATATGTGGCTTAGGGGAAAAATTATGTATGTTCAAAATTAAATTAAATTAAATTAAAATAGTAAAGTTTATGATGCTGCATAAAAGTCCATAATGGTTGAAAAAAATGTTCTTATGTCAACTATGAGCAGGAAGGTTGATTTCAATTTGATTTCTGCTAAACTACGGAATAGTTAAAAGTCAAAGCTTAGTCCTGGCAATTTTTCTCTTAACTAAAACATCAAATTTAAGACTTAATGATGACCAGATAGTTTTTCATGCCGATTGGTTTGTGCTATTGAGCACAAATAACCTTTTAACTAACAATGCCATGACGTAAGCAATCACAAAACTTAAATTAATATAAAAATTTTAATTGAAAAATTGTCGGCTTATCTTTCTTAATATATAATTGATATCAGAGTTTATTTGTGGTTCCTACAACTGCAACTAGAAGTAGAGGCTGTAAAACAAATTGAATTCTTGAAACCAAACAAATGTTTGAAAATATATGGAGTATTTTTGCGGGCTGTGATGAGAAAAAATTTATGACAAGGGAGTTACTTATACAATAGTTTATCTAGATATATGTGATTTTTGTCAATAAACGATTTAAGCTCATTGTAGTTTCATTCAAAACCAATTACATTAGAGTATGGCATAAGCCCATTGCACGCCTGGATTCAATGCTTAAATTTTCTTCTCCATCTTTCATATAGATTTCATATTAAAAAATGTTAAATTCGAAGTACTGAGGACAAAGTCCAAATGCAACAGGGATATAGTGAAATTCAACAACAGTTCGGCAGGAAATGTGTTTTCATGTCCATAAGCCGAAATCTAATGGGAGGAGGTTAACGAACGATAGTAATACGGCGCGAATATCAATTTGAAATCTGGAACATTTGCAAATCATATTGAGTTAACTTTAGGAGGTTTTGCTATGCAACTGCCGAAATATATTTTCTAAATTACTGTCAGCGACCTTCCATACAATTTTAGCACATTCTTCCAAAATAGTACAATCAATCGTGCCTCTTGGATGTGCTGGAGAAAATGCTTTTGGACCGAGAAAAAAACTTTATTAAAAAGATCGCATTGAGCATCGACAAAATGACTTTAGAAAACACAATATATCTGATGTTTTTTAACAGAGTCATTCTTATCCAATATTTGTGTGGGGAAGCATCATTCAGCAGACAAATGTTTGCAGCTTCCAAGAGAAGTTATTTCTCCTTTAAATATTCCTGAGTATCATTTGCTATCTCAAGTGAAGGTTTTTCTGAATTCGAAGAAGAGGCAGTGGTTCAATGTCATTTTAATATAGAGTTATAAGTTAATAATTGGATGATTTTTACGTCAGAGTTAATTATAAAATACTAACGTTTATACAATTTAATGTTCTCCTTTTAGTGGCATTTGATCTTGATGACATTCGAAGCACAAATTAATTTGTGAGTCGAACTTAACGCGCGAAATGATACTTTGTTAATTTTAGGATTTTATGTTATTTACAGAATTATATAAATAATATAGAGAAATAAATTTATTTTTGTAGTTAATTTGATTAGTAAATAAACCACATTTCTAGCAGAATGCTGTCATTGTCCAAAGGCCACTACGCTCAGTATTCTTGCCACTGAAAATGGGTTTGGCAGTAGGTGAACTAACTGAGCTTTTTTCAAAATATTTGGTAAGCAACATAAAGAAATTTTGAAATTATAACAACTAGCAGATTTTTGTTTTTTTTTTAAACCTTTAATATTATTGATTTATTTATTTATTTATTTATTTCGTTTCCTGCACAACAAGACTAGGAGTCTTATAATTAAAGTACAGGATCAGTATAATATGATACAGTATTTAATGAAAATATAACATAGTTTATGATTTGTATAAAAATAAGATAACAAAAATTATTTTACATACATATATTCAAAACAAAGCAAAGTTTAAACAATATTTAAATGGTATTGAAAAATTGGAAAACTTGTTTCCTAAAATGTCCTGCGTTGCTTAAATATTGTAATGTTGGTGGTAGCAAGTTCCAAAGACGTATGCAGTGTATATAGAACTGCCATTCAGAGACCAAACTTTTATGTCTTATTTGAATTATAGAATTATTTCTTCTTGAATTAGAAAAGGATATTCGATTAAAAAGATATGTAGGCTCACGTGTAAATATAATCTTATGCATCAGTATCAATGATCGTATCTTCAAGAGATCGCAAAAATTCACAACGGAAAGTTTTCGTGCATACGGTGTTATGTGGGATGATCTTTTTAAATTGTAGACGTATCTTAATATAGAATAAAACGTAGTTGTTAATTTCCTAGAGCTAATAGCAAATAGTTCGCATCCGTACAACAAAGTTGGAATTAGATAGGTTTTTGCAAGTAGAACTCGTACATGGACTGGTGTAAGATGTTGAGTGTTCCACAGTGATCGAAGCCTTGAATACGTTTTTCCCGAAGCGACATTTATATGATCAGACCAGGTGAGAGTTTTATTGAAAATAATTCCAAGATTTTTGGTTTTTTGTGTAATATCAATAATTTGACGGTTAAGCATAATATCTGGTATAGCAAGGGAAGACACTGATCTTCGAGTAATAACGATGCATTTAGACTTTGAAGGATTGAGACATAGCCCATTTACCAGAGCCCATAAGTGAATTCGATTAAGATCCACATTGAGGTTCGCAACACAGTTATTTAGTTCATCGAAACGACTACAAACATAAAGTTGCACAACATCAGCATACATATGAACTTTACAATACGAAAGTTGCCTAGGCAAATCATTTATATATATAGTGAAAAGAAGTGGTCCTAGAATCGAACCTTGCGGAACGCCTTTTTTTACTGCAGGCACATTTGATATTTTATTATTGGCATTAACGTATTGTTGTCGATTTTTCAGCGCCCGAAATTCGAGTGCAATTTCTAGGCAGCTTTATTTTTCAACTTAGCCAATTCACAAACCAACACTTTATGGTTTATTATTATTGTGAATGAAGATAACAAACTCATTAACAAACGCATTAAAAAAACTTAATAAAACACACATAGCATATGTATAATTTTTCGTATATGTTAGTAGGAACTTTAAATGCAATTTTCTCAAAATCAAGGACAAAATTTAAAAATCTGTAAATCTCCAAAACGGCTAAAAAGAAATACCTTTCAAATAATATACATTTGGTAGACTAAAACATCAGTCACAAGAAATCGCCTAGCCTATTAATATTATACATTTCCGGTGACCTTTAACATGGAAAAAAATATAACTACTAGAAATGGGCGTGGCTAGGGCGGATCGACTTGCAATTTTTTCCGAAGACTACGGTACCTATCATAACCTTCATCTCTACAAAATGTTGAAGGGCTAGCTGCTTCCTATGGTTTAAAACCTCAAAAACTAGACACTTGACCCATAGAGCACTGGAGGAAATAAATGCAAGACCAAAATTTTATTTCGAAAAGTTTCTATGCAATATTGAGCATGCATGGTAATTTTTTTGCGCTCGAATAAAACGCATTCTATGAAAAAAGAAAAAATAAACTAAAGAACTTTATTTAATTCATTTTAGAGAAAACGAAACATAAATCTTATATTCAAAAGAAGTAATTATAAGACCAAACTTAAGCATTTTTCTATACACGTAAAATACAATAAATATGTATATTTAAATTTACTTTTTTTTTTTAATTTTATGTCATTCTTCAATTATGACACTTTTCAATCAATTGTTTCTTAATGATTTACAAAATCTCAATCTTCCTCTGGAAAGCATGGGCTGACTGTATGAATCAAAAGATTAATCAAAAGTTGGCGAGAACGATCAAAAGTGATTTGATTAAAATCCCTATCATATCGCAGATGGATTTGGTTAAAAAAGATCGAGTATGTCTGGGCCTAAGATCGTAAAGTCTATGCAAAATTCAATAATCATTACATAATTATAAAAAATTCCCAAAGCGGTGATGTTGAAACAAAAAGCTAAACTCGAGCCAGGAAGTTATTAAGTTGGCAATAAAAAATTGTTTAAAGGTTGTTTTTAATGGATAACGAAACTTATTGCAAATACGAATTTAAAAAATTCCCACTGACCAATATTATATTTCAAAAGAGGCATAAACTAATATTCAAATATAAAAACGTGGATAAATTTTGTTAGCATATTTTAGTTTGGCAACTTCCAGCTGTTGTAATTTGAAATGGGAAATTATACACAAAGAATTGACGTAAAAAGCAATTAACTATTATACTTTAAAGAGGAACTCCACCAATATTACGGCCTGCTTTAGCGACAACACACTACTTTATTGGTTTTAAAGTGATAAGGTGAACTAGCAGATTTCAGCGCTTGAAATTCCCGTGCAATTTCTAAGCAACTTTATTTTTCAACTTAGCCAATTCACAAACCAAGAAAAGAAACTCATTAACAAACTCATTAAGAAAACAAACTCATTAACAAATTTAATAAACACACATATAGCACACATGTATGTATAATTTTATGTATGTGTTAGTAGCAATTTTAAATGCAATTTACTCAAAATAAAGGGAAAAAATTAAAAAATCTGTTAATCTGGTGAATAGCTAGAAAGAAATACCTTTCAAAAAATATACGTTTGTCAAAATCGGGATAAAACGGTAGAACTAAACTTCGGTCACAAGAAATCGCCTAGCCTATTAATATTATAGATTACACGGTTTTATAAAATATAAAAAATTTAATATACTTTATGGCCTAACGTAAATTGTAGGCCTGGTTGCGGAAATCACTTTTTCAATTTTCGGAATTTTAAATATACCCTCAAAATCTGAAGTTAGCGGCCCAAAACGTTTTTTCAGCACTTCATGGACTTAATTTTTTTTTACTATAAATGGCTTATTTCCCTAAAATTACCCTAAGAGACCTCTTGTGTTCGAAAGTGGCCAACCTGTGCATATAGTCTAGTCAATACAGATATATAAAAAAAATTATTAATACATAAGCAATGCGTAAAAAATAATTTGAGTTTTGAAAATATACGATATTCTCCCATAAAAATTATCTTCTGGTGCCCCCATGACACCTTCCTTGTTCATCCAATGCTGCTCCAATTTTTGTATCCCTTCCAAATAGAAAATAGAAATAAAGTTTAAATCCGGAGAATATTATGGAATGTCACAGATTTCATTTGTCCTTGGCATCAATACTATAACTCACTGATCGGCCAACACCATAACGTGATTTTTTTTTTTTTAGAAATTATAACGTAAATGACGCACAATACTCACAAAATTTTTCTTGTTAACAGCTTGGCCCGGAGGAAGGAATTTGTAATGCTCCGTACCACGATAATCGAACAAATCCGTTAACATGACTCTGATTTTTGAACGACTTTTTCGTGATTTTGGTATGCTATTCGCTGGTCTATGTTATTGGCGTGATAGGCATAAATCCAAGCCCAACGATAAGTTCGCTTTTTGCTTCTGCTTTTAGGAATCCTTGTTTCAGAGACATTAATGCGATGTTCTTTTTCAAAAAAATTTTGTATTGTTGGAGCCAGTCGGGATTTCATGCATTTGAGAAAGGAATTTTTTTCAAATGGTGTTCACTAATTCTTCTGAAATTTTTACAGTGTGTGCATGATCGTAAATTGCTATCCGATAACTTTGCAGCACAAAATCTTTGATTTATCATTCGAGGTGCTTTTATTTTCTTCAAAGCTTTCTCTGCCTTCATCGAAGTGTTTTTACTTTTTTCGACATAGCCTGGTCGCCTAACGCCTTCTGCAACATCTATTTAAAAATTATTTTAATAAAAAAAAAAAAAAAAAAAAAAAATTAATGGCACTTCTTTCTTCCATAAAATCAGATTTTGTTTAAATCGCCATATTTACTTTTAGTTGTTTAAAAAAACTAGAATCACCATTGAACCAATGAATTTGATTACTGGCATATAAGTTAAGAACAGGACAATCAGCCTTAAAAAAATGATTTGCACATAAACCCGATCAGTTTAGATTCATAGTACTGGGGATATATGATATTGAATGATTATTTTGTGCGGCTGGTAACATGTCCACATATCCGATCACGCCCATTAGCGGCATGACTACTAAAATTAATAACAGGTGACCTCACACAAATTTTCAAAGTCATAGTTTTCAACATATATATTAAAAATCCACTTTGTATGGAAGTTAGCACGCCCACGAAAAATAGTGCCTTCCAGATACACAGACCCTATAAAAGTTTGAAGAAGATCAGTTCAATGGTTTAGCCTCCTTTTCATCCCTTTACTATTGACGCCTTTGATTTAGATTAAAATTTCTTTTAATAAATTTACTACAAAATGTAATGAATGAAAAATCAACAACAAAAATAGTAACTGCTAGAACGTGCTTTAACATCCTGTTTATTTGCCGACTAAATACATCACAATGTCTTGTTGCCATTTATATTTTTCTTTTCTTGTTTTTTTTTTCTCTGCCATACACTTAAACATTGATTGTCATAATTGTAATTGCAGCAATGTATGGAAATAATGAGAATAATGTTGTCAATGAACTAAAGGAAGGGAAAAACTATAGCAATGAAAGATTTTTTATATAAAAAAAATATTTAAAAAAAATTTATACATATATAAATATATATATATATTTAAAAAAGGATACAAATATTTAATAAAAAGGATATTAAATTCTTATATGCTAGTTTTTTTTAAATAAAATTTTTTTCTTTTGTAAATACAACGTTTTCCCCTGTTTTCTTTTTTTTTTTTTAGAGATTTTGTGAAAACATAAAAATTGTATGCATTTCTGCTGCTTTCATTCTTAATACCATGAATGTCAAATAAAAGTCATGCTGATAAAGGACTTTAAAAGGTTAAACAGTGTATACAAAATCTTGTTTATAGCAGTAGATTGTTTTAGATATGGGGAGTATTAATTTCCATAAAAAAGTTTAAAATATTCATAAAATATATTCATATAAAATATTCATATAAAATTTAAATATTTAAAAGACAATTAAATGAAAATACTTGCAAAAAAATATTTTTAATTTATTTTTAATGTTTTTGGTTATGTATGACAAACCAATTAATATAACATTTGTTAAAGTTTTTTTTATTTCTATTTTAGTTTTTTAATTATTTTGTGGTTAAGCTAGTAAAACTTAACTAGCAGACAGTGTGACGTTGTAATTAAGGCATCAATATTAAAATGGAACTAACAGAAACCCAATTTCTCTTATAATTATACTCGTACCTACTGGGGATGATAACTCACACACATACAAATAACAGATTTTATGATTTTTATAGTATGCGTGCTAAGTACTGCAGCAGATATTGTCACTCTTTTTTTTTTTGGTTTGATAAACGTTAATTACTTTATTTTATTATTCTTTTTTTGTTCATTTCTATATAAAAGTAACACACACACATACAAATATAGTGAGAATATAAGGTTGGGGATGTTCTGTGGAGCTTTTTTTTGTGTTACTCATGACGGCAGCTGTTGTATTTAAGTGTTTTTTTGTTGTATATACCATCATTGTTTGTTTTGAGGTTTATTAAATATTATTCAGGAGTTTTTTTCCCATCGTTTTTGTTCAATATAAAGAAAGGAGAGAGTAAAATGTTTCTCATATTATAGATATAAGAGCTTAAAGGTATGCTAATCAATTTTATCTAATTCATAATTCAACACATAAAGTTAATGAAATTTCATTATAAATATTTATTGAACACACCGAATATATATAAATGGGTTTGTTAATAAATAATTTTAAACTAGGCTAAGGGTATGCTAATCAATTTTAACCAATTCACAATTCAACACTAGTCTTTTGATATGTATAATAGTAGCAACGTCAAATGAACTTTACTCCAAAAAAAAAAAAATGTTCCAGACGGTGTAAATCTGTAAATATGGTGGACAGCTAAAAAGAAATACCTTTCAAATGAAGCATTCTTGGACAAAATAGGTTTGTAACTAAAATTTTTATATCTGTCACAAGAAATTGTCTTCCCTGTTAATATTATAGATATATAGTTTGTGTTATGTAAGAACAATTTCGCTATTCCCTAAGTTCGCATGACGAATGACTGCTTTTCAATTTAAGCATTTTTATTTTGATCACTTTTTAGCGCTTTTTGGGGATTCTTAGCCAAGAACTTTTGACACATGGTTTGAAGGACACTTTTGTGTTTCTGCAATAAAGCCGTTAAAATTTTTAATATGGTAGCCGTTTCTAAGACTGTGCCGAAATGAAAAATTGCTTTTTAATTTATCGGCTTATCGATTTAGGGAAATAATTCTTTTCAGTACTATTCTTAACTTCTGTGCTTAATTTCACACCAATAGTCACAATAGTCACGTTCGTTTTCATAAACAACTGAAAGTGAGTTTGACGATTTCGACAACGTTCGATTTCGTTGAACAAAGATGTTCCATAAAATTTTGTTTACAGAATGAAATTTCTGCAGCAAAAGTGCTAAAAATATTTTGAAAGGTATTTGCAAAAAAATGTTTTCAAAAGGTAAACAAGTAAGACTATACAATACCCTATACCATGCGTTTAGAAACCCTATCTCTTAGGCCCAACTAACTGGACATAGAAAATAAGCAAAAACCAAATTTGAGTGGGATTTTTATTAGTTTTTTTGGCTGCAGATATGAAAAAGTTCATATCGGATGCTATATCTATATGGGGACTAGGTCCAAAAATGGACCGATCCTGATCATGTTTGGTAAAGTCTCTTGTATTTTGCAAAAATATATACAAACAAAATTTGGGAAGAATCAGTGCAATATTTTTGTTTTTTAATAGATTTAAGTGAAGATCGGGAAGCAGCTCTATACGAAGCCAAAGGGATCATTTTTGGACTACTCATTAATGGATGTAATGAACGCATATCATCCCAATTTGAGTAAGATCTATATGACAAGTTGGTTCTTATGACAATTTATGTCGATTTCATAGCGGTAATTTGTATTGGGTCTAGGTCTGAACATGGACCGATTCTCACCAATTTCAATAACGTTCATCCCGTGGCCGATGAAAGCTTACATACCAAATTTCATCAAAATATATTCATATTTGCGACCTGCAGTTTGATTAAAAGGTTTACATGGACACACAGACGGACGGACGGACGGACATTGTTAAATCAACTCAGAAAGTGGTTCTGATTCGATCGGTATAATTAAAGATGGGTCTAGGTCAAATATTTTTGGTTGTTACAAACAGCAGCACAAAGTCATTATACCCAAACCACATAGTGGTATAGGGTATAAATACTGTTCCACGAAGACAGAGACAGCATTGATGAAAAAGAGGGCTTCGGACGAGAAATAACATTAACTCGGGAACAAAACGTCATGGAAGTACAAGATTTGGTACCAAAAATTCATCGATTGACAATTAGCGATCTTGTTGATAGTGCTGAGATTTTAGCGTAATTAATAAACATAATTTTAAATGAAATCTCGATTGGTTTCAGAATCTCCCGGTTATTTATTTATTTATTTATTTATTTTTTTTTTGCAAAAAAGTATCCACATTAATATCTCTGAAATAATGTTTTGTGTTTTACCGGAATGAAATGAAATGCTTTATTATGAGACTTGGATCTATGCTATGACTACGACTCCAAAACAGCTGACCACTCCAGCTAATATCATGCAAAATGTGAACCGAGACCGAAAAGTTAAAGTTACGTTAACAGTTTTTTTTTCCGATTATCGTAGATTGATGCATTAAACCTGGCCAAACTCTTAACAGGAAATATTATTTGAGTGTTAGTCATCACTTTCGTGCTATTATTCTTAAAAATAAACCTAAATTATGGGCAGATATTAAAAATACACTTTGTATGGAACGCGAAACGCCCAACAAAAATATCAAAAAATGTATAGACAATAGTTCTTTCCAGCTACACAGTAAGACCATGTAAAAATTTCAGGATGATCGGTCCAATTGTTTCGTCTCCTGTAAGCTACATACAAACAAACAAATATACTTTCGTTTTTATGAGATGAGCAACTGGATACTAGAGTAGTATTTTTAAGAAAAACAAAAAACGCTTCTTTATAGCTATTTTAAAATGTTCCATATATATTTTACCCATATATTGTCTATATATTAATACATCAAGATAAATTTTTAGTTCCCTTTTTAAGCAATATGCGGGCACGTAGGAGTGTGGAAAATGGCATAGTTATAGGTCCTATGGAGGAGAAGCTGAGAATAATAAAATTTATGTTTAATCTGTCTTAAAAATATATTAAATTAAATAAAATAAAATGTTTCTAATAATTCGTTACACCTTGTTAATGGGAATGATTTAAATTGTATACGACATGCCCTGTGTTGAATTGTGAATTGCTTACATTGATTAGCATACCTTTAGGCTCATTTAAATATTCATAAATTTTTAAATTGAATGAAAAAATAATATTTTCTAGAATTTGCACTCGAATTTCGAGTGCTGGGCTATACTAGTCAGTTTAAAAATTTAATTTTCAAGACATACTTATTTTTCTTTTCCTTTCCCAATACTTAATTTTATTTGTAAAGCTTTTATAACAATTACCAGCAGACCCCAGCCCTCGAAATTCATTTGCAAATTCTAGGAAATTTTATTTTTTCATTTAATAAAGACCCTTAAGGTATGCTAATTAATTTTAGTCAATTCACTATTCAACACTTTTTACTTTTCAATTTTATTGGTTTAAGTCCAAAGTTATTTTTCAATTTAACACAATTATTATTATGAATGAAGACAGCACATTGAATTGTATAATTTAATGTATGTGTTAGTAGCAACTTTAAATGCATTTTACTGCAAAAAAAATTAAAAATTTTAAAATCTGTAATTCTAGTGGACAGCTAAAAAGAAATACCTTTCAAATAAGGTACGTTTGTTCAAGGTCGGAAGAAAACTGTGAAACGAATCATCGGTCACAAGAAATCGCCTTACGTCTTAACATTATAGAAATATTTAAATTAGACTTAAGAAGGGGGGTTACCTTACGGGCTATTTTGGTCAATAATCAGTTTTTATGTATAAATAAAAATCAATTTAATGTCATGTTTCTGCTCGACGTTTCGTCTTTATTTCGTTTTTATTTACAAAAAGTTTTGAATTTTTTGATATCAATTTTTAATTCCCCAAAATCAATTTAGATGTTATACATTTTTATTTATAATTCATCTATAATATTGATAGGCTATGCACTTTCTTGTGACCGATGTTTTGTTCTACCGTTTTATCCCGATTGACCTAATGTATATTATTTGAAAGGTATTTCTTTTTAGCCATTTTGCAGATTTACAGATTTTTAAATTTTTTCCTTTATTTTGAGTAAATTGCATTTAAAGTTGCTACTAACGCATACATAAAATTTCATATATTCTATGTGTGTTTTATTAAATTATTTAATGTGTTTGTTAATGAATTTGTTATCTTCATTCACAATAATAATAAACCATAAAAGGGTTGGTTTGTGAATTGGCTAAGTTGAAAAATAAAGCTGCCTAGAAGTTGCGCTCGAATTTGGAGAGCTGGAATCTGCTAGTATATTTATAATATATATATATACTCATGGCTTCGAAGTACCAGTATGTGAAGATTTTCTCCCTCTTCTGAAGCTAGTTACATAACTTTACAAAATTTCAGTAGAAATTTATGGTGTCCTCGAATGGCTACTAAATTAAAATTTCTAGTAGCGGTAAATTCGGTTAGAAAAATTATTTAATGTAGAAAAAAAATTTGATTCCACATAGTAAATCAGAAGCATAAAAAATATGCCGCTAAACTCAACAGTTCACTTACAGAAGAGAACACAAAACAAAAAATAAATAAATAAACCATACAAGACAATTTCGGTCATATGACACCCATGCATCAAATTCACTGGAGTTGATCTAATATTTCACAACATCTGAATCACTATTTTAGATGGATTTTAAATTTTTTGATTGTTTCTTTTTCCTGATATTATGAAGGTTTGAAATTACCTTTTTTAGAAATTATTTAAAACCACATTCAAAGGAAGTTCTTACATACGGATAAGGCCATGATAAGGCCATTCTTTTAGAATGACTTCACATTTTTATAACCTGACCGTATAGTGGTGTAGTTCATGCTAGTGTTTGTAACTGCCAACAAAATTTTCCCTAGACCCATATTTTATTATACGCATCGCCTCAAAATCACTTTCTGTGGAGATTTAGCGACGTCCGTCTGTCTGTCCGTCTGTGTGTCCATATAAACTTTGTAATGGAACTACAGATGTTCAGAACCAGCTCCCATACGAAAGACCCCAATGAGATCGACTTAAATTGCCTTTAGATTCAAACTGTCAAATAGATCTCGGTGAAATTGGATATGTGTATGTTTATTACATCCATTAATCAGTAGTCCGAAAATGAACCTTATATTCTTAGTCATAGTCCCCTTGTAAAGCTGCTTCCCGATCTTCATTTAACCTATCAAAAATATCGCATAAACTCTTCTCAAATTTGGTTTGTATAACGTATGTAAAAACTTTGTGCCTTTACCAAATATGGTCAGGATCGCTCCATTTTTCGACCCAGCCCCCATATAAATATATCATCCGATATGACCTTTTTCAGATCTACAGACAAAAAAAAAAAAAAATTTCGACTCAAATTTGGTTCATGCTTATTCTCTATACCCAATTAGTTGGACCTACGATCAATAACCTAAACACGTGGTATATGTTGTGGCATAGTTGGTTTACACCGACTTTAATTTTAATTGCTTTTGCTGCAAATGTGCATAACAAATTTTTAAAAGTATTTATATTTTGTAGCTTTAAGGCTTGAATACAATTTTTTAAAATATAAATTTGTTTTTGTAAAAATTTATGACTACTTTTGAACATTTATATAATTGTGAAAATAATATAAAAAAGGTATCGCCTCGAATTTAAAAACAATGCAAATATTCTGACTCTTTAAAAATGCTCAAAATAGTTTCCTTTAATTCAGAAATTATTTACATAATAAGATTTCTATCATTTCCCACCTCCTATTAATAAAGCCATCATAGTCATCACTAATCGCATTTACAATTATGACATACTATACCACAAACAATAGAGCAGGCTTAAACTTGCCTATATGAAAATATACACAATACGTAATCATTATAATGCAACAATAATGCAATTTTCGATCTTATCGGTTTGTTAACTTTTCATATGATTATTATTATTATAACATTGTGTGGCTATAAAGTGGAGAAAGACAAACAATAACAATTTCAATATTGTATTGTAAATAAAAGGCTTGTGTTGTAATTAAACAACAAACAATGTATTATCTGGCAAAGACGCACACACACATATATGGGCACATGCCACTATAGCTAAGGGACACACCTTAATATTTTTATAAAATATTAACAGGGGACTCATTATGAATTGTAAAGAAACGGCTAGTAAATTAATATCCCCAGTAAAGGAGGGAAAAATTCAATTAGAAAAATTATATATCTACTATAGGCAAGGAAAAGGAAATTTTTTCAACATATTTCATAAATCAATAATATGAAAAAATATTCAGTTGTTAAGCTTAAATAATTATAGTTATTCTGTTGATAAATTGTATTGTGTTGTTTGATAAATGAAAAATAAATATAATTATATCGGTTAATAATCTCGAGCAACATTGAATGAAGACCTTTGATATATTTGTTGGCTTACTTGTTTGTTTTTGTTGCCCCCCAAGTGTGCAAATAATATTTTTTAATTTGAAAAGATGATTATCTTGACATGACAACAACAAAAAAAAAAAAAAAAAAAAAAAATAAAATAAAAAAATAAGTAAATAAATAAAAAAATTATAGCTTTAATGCAAAGTTACAAAGTGAAAATTAAAATAACGTGATAAATTGTTAAATAAATTGTCAACGCAACTATAAAACAAACGCGAAATTAACCTTAAAATGTTCAGTGAACTAAAAAAGCCCATTTGTATAATTTTAAACAACTGAAATAATTGCTATTTATTTATTTGATATTTATTACAATTCAAATTATAATAAATCCCAAAGTTAAAGCACTAGCAACTTGGGCTATCTCGGCTTTAAAAATAATTGATATAAAATTAATATTTCCTGCGAATTAGTTGGCTTTAATAATTGAGTTTTTTTTTAAGACTTACAGATAACTGGAAAACTTCTAATTTCTAAATAATTTTTGAGGTCTTTTAAAGGTAACTAGGAAATTATAGGAAAAAATTTGCCACGAAGAAATACATGCAGTTACATATATGTCTGTAAGCTATAAAAATTACGCTATTTACTGATTTGGTGATATGTTGATTTTTTTAATGCTCTACGTATGATTAATTATCACTCATACGTCTAGTAATTAACTTTTAGTGGTTAAGATAATATCGTAAATCCAAACTGTGAAATTTTGTCCCTCCCTTTGAACTATTTTTAGGGTAGCGAGATAGAGAAACGATTAATTTTGGCAAGCAACATAAATTGAGATTTTGCGTCTGACGTGATTTCATTGGCCAAAAGTCCAGTTTCTTTGTCACCGATTTTTTAAAATTTAACGCCGTTTTGTAGCTAATATATCCAGATTAATCTAATGCAAACTCAACTGTTTTTTTTGTTTCAGAAGGTATTTTTTTTTGCTTTTTAATCAAAAATAAATGGTTACTACTCGCAAGTTACCGTTGATAATGAACAGCGGTCTTCTTTACAGTCTTTAGTTGTTGTGATCGGTCACAACCCTACCGTTTAATATTAGGGGTGTTCTGAAATATTTATTAAACTATTATATTTGTGTCAAATTTCAAATTTAGTGGAATAGAACTTCTAGGGAGCAAAAGGCAACAGGAAACGTATACCACCCAGAGAAAAGTGAAAGTGTCCTCTTTAACTCAATTTTAATGAAATTACTCTAAAAAATTTCAATTTACGGTAATTTAAACAGCCCTATAGGTATACAATGTTGTCTTAAATTTGTGCTTTAGGTATTTTATAGTTTATAATAGACATTATTTGTTCTATTACCAGTAATGAAGACCAAGCAAATCATTGGACAACTTTAGCAATAGATCTAAGAGGCGGAAACTTAAAGATGTTAACGATTAAATTGGATACATAAATATCAAAGAATTTTTCTACATCAATTACGATCACAGAAATAATTGACAAATGTGGATATCATTGAAAAAGTTGCCAGAGCTTATTCTTATTATTATTATTATTGCTTATTGAAATTCTAGCACAACAATAACTAATTCTTATAAGTTATAGCGCTAGATTAAAAGTGTATCACAATTTTGTTAATACAGATTCATAAGTTATATAATTATCTTAAAAAGTATTAGATATCAAATTTTAAATATACAATTTAAAATATATAGTGTAAAATATTAACATTTATAAACATTTAATAAGAACAAAAAATTTAATAATTAATGGTATTATGTTTAAATTTGAAAACTGTTAGATTTCTTTAATGATTTAATATAGTTTTAATATAGTTTTAACAGTTCTTGTTTTAAAAGATGTATGTTGCTGATTGATTGAATATTATTGCGCAAGTTGTTCCAAAGACGGGATGTTTAGACAAAGAATTGACGTTCAGACTGCATATAATGGAATCTCGGTTGACCGATTTGACTTTGCAAACGTTATATTCTGAAAGAGATAATCTGGTTCTTTCAGATATAGGATTTTGTGCATCATTATTAGACTCCTGTATTTAAGCAAGTTTTCAAAACGCTGTATATCTGATACGAATACGAGGAGATGCGATCATTACATTTCTTATAAATACATATCTTGCTATATAATTATAGGTAACATTAAGTTTTCGGAAATCATCACTATCACAATTCGCAAATATTTCACAACCATACAAGAGGACAGGTATTAAGTATGTTTTCGCTAAGAGCATTCTTATATTAAACGGCGTTGACAATTGGACTGCCCACAGTTTCCTAAGCATTGCATGAACTCTTCCCACTACTGAATTTATGTGATTTACCACGAAAGTTGAGAGTTGAAAATTATACCCAAATTTGTTGAGGTCTGCACAAACTCTATATTTGTGTTGTTTATTTTAATTTGACCATTAATATTCAATTGTATACTAGCCCAGCTATGTATATATCCTAGGTCATGGTTAATAGAATCTATACAATTCCTAATGATGTCAATTTTCGTACTGGCGTACAACTGTACATCGTCGGCATACATCTGAATATTACAATGGGTAAGAACATTAGTTAGGTCATTTATGTACAAGAAAAAGAACGAAGGACCAAGGATAGACCCCTGCGGGACACCTCTATTGACATTGACAAGGTATTGGAGATCTTACCATTTAAGGTCACAGATTGATATCTATCTGAAAGGTATGATGATACTAGTTTACATGCAGATTTTGAAAAATAAAAAAGTTTTTTGAGTTAAGAGATTAGTATTACATGATCAACAGTGTCAAATGCTTTGCTGTGATCTAAGAGTACAAGGAAAGATACCATTTTATTGTCCATATTTATTCTTAAATTTTCTACCACATCAATCAAAGCAGTGATGCAGCTCCTTCCTTGCCTGAATCCTGACTGTCTATCAGTTTAAAGATAGTTGCTTTTGATATATTCATTCAGTAAGAACAAAACGGATTCTTAAAAGTGTACCAACTTCGAGCGATGCACAACAGTTCACAAATGAGGAGGCATTATAATTATTTCAGATTTAAAATAATCCTAGAACTACTTGCGTGCAATGAAGAAATTGACTACAAAAAATTTGGATATTATGCTAAGGAAACTGGAAAAAAAATATACAACCAAGTACCCATGGAGAAATATATCTACAACAGTGCACAAAATTCTTTATGATGCAGAAGATGTCATTAAATTTCATTTGATGCCACTTGGAGATCTAGCAGAGGACGCTCAGGAAAAATGGAGTACGGATTTCAGATTTTTCACAAAATTCCACAAATCAAGATCTATTTGATATATTATTGGCAACGTCAGATCCGTTCAGCTCTAGTATTCGAAATCCATGGAAAGCGGAACATCGGGATTTGGATTAAGGAGTCAAAAAACTACTTAAGAACAGAAATAACACAGAACAAAATATGGAATATTTGCAATCGATATTTGGGTCAAACAAAAAATCAATAATGTTAATAGACAAGGCGATTTCCTGTGACTGATGTATGTTTCACAGTTTTACCCCGATTTTGACAAAAAAATTATCATTTGAAAGGTATTTCTTTTTAGCTGTTACCCAGATTTACAGATTTTCATCGTCTGGAATATTTTTTTGGAGTTATGATCGTTTAAAGTTGCTACTAACACACACGTAAAATTATACAATGCTATGTCTGTGTTTATTAAATTTGTTAATGTGTTTGTGTTAAGGTGTTGAGTTTTTTTCATCATTTGAAATGAGTTGAATTCTACCTTTAGGGTCTTTATGAAATGAAAAAAAAAATTCATAGAATTTGCACTCGATTTTCGAGTGCTGGAAACTGCTGGTACTTATAATTGCATGAATAATAATTATAAGTAGGAAAAACATAGCATTAGTAAAACAACAATAATAAACTGAACCTCCCATTGTAGTAAATGCTATTAAAATCTTTTGCAATTTTTTTAAAGATTTTTTTACCCACATATGTATGAAATGTTTTAATAATTAAGAAAGATTCAATAAATAAAAACACTTATTTTCGTATTAAAATCAGAATCGTTGTGCCAATATTCAGCAGATTTATCTTGCAAAAATTAACAAATTTAACAGCAAAAAACGATACATTTATCTGTAGTAATAGCAAGACTATTAGATAATATTACCAACGTTTTTTTTTTAAGTGGAAATATTCTTCGAATGTAAACAATTTTGCAAATTTGACAGCAAAAATTTTTAATTTTTCAGTAGTAATAGCAAAATACCAGTTGATTTTACTTTTTTTTTGAGTGTACAAATTTTTTTTAGTGTTAACATTAGAAAAAATCCCATTTTAACAAAAAATGGCTGTAATTATTATTAAAGTCAAAAGATGACATTTTTTAATACATAAAAAAAATAAAAACCCATATTTCACGCTAAAAGTTAAACAAATTAAAAGTTAAACTTTGACATAGAATTCTTAAAAAGAGCTGAATCAATTTTAATGAAATTATAACAGACCTAAGCCCAACTAAATTTGTACTAGAAAAAGAATTACTGAAATATTTCGATCGTTTCAAAAGTTACAGAATGAACCAATGAAAAACACTTTTCAGCCATTGTGCGTCGTAGAGCAAAATAGTTGATATATTGATATACCCATAACAATTCGGAGGTATCTATTTTTTGCGTTGCCACATCTGAAATCGTAGAATTTTTGCGGGGAACATATAATCCATTAGATGTCGGAAGCTAAGAGAGGAATATTTCTTTGGTTTGTTTTTTTTTTAGCGATCTTTAATGACTTATACAGCAACGCCAGGCTAAAAACCAAAGAAAAAATATTTACACGTGAAAGTGTAGACTGATTTTTAAACTACAGAGAACATTTAGTAAAACTGCTTTTTGTAATTCTTCATTTCGTGATTTTGTTGCCTTTTTAAAGACTTTATAATTTCAAACCATATAATTTAAAAAAAATATATATTCTTTAATAGTAATACTCGACCTACAGTGCCGCAATGGATATCAAATTAAAGTGGAGAATTTTGGAAACCGTACTAAAGGATGTCAATAACAACGTATATCAAAACTTCACCCATTGTTAGAATATATTAGATTTTTTCTGATGCAACGCAAACTTAATTTATCTGTGGGCGATGTATTATATTTTGGTTTGAGAAACAAAAGTTTAAAATTTTTTTTAACAGTTAAGTAAAAAAGCTGGAAAAATTAAATTTTTTTCATGTGTTACTACACATCTTAAGTTCTCAACACCATTTATTTTTGAAAGCACTTATGGGAAAGTTGCAAAGATATTAATGGACGAAGTTTGGGAAGGACGTTGCCAAGCATTTGTTAGAAAGTATCCAAAGATATTGAAGGCTGAAATTTGGAAGGACATTATTTATTTATTTTATTTATTTTATTTATTTTATTTATTTTATTTATTTTATTTATTTTATTAATTTTATTTATTTTATTTATTTTATTTATTTTATTTATTTTATTTATTTTATTTATTTTATTTATTTTATTTATTTTATTAATTTTATTAATTTTATTTATTTTATTTATTTTATTTATTTTATTTATTTTATTTGTTTTATTTATTTTATTTATTTTATTTTTTTATTTATTTTATTTATTTTATTTATTTTATTTATTTTATTTACTTTATTTTTTTTATTTATTTTATTTATTTTATTTATTTTATATATTTTATTTATTTTATTTATTTTATTTATTTTATTTATTTTATTTATTTTATTTATTTTATTTATTTTATTTATTTTATTAATTTTATTTATTTTATTTATTTTATTTATTTTATTTATTTTATTTATTTTATTAATTTTATTAATTTTATTTATTTTATTTATTTTATTTATTTTATTTATTTTATTTATTTTATTTGTTTTATTTATTTTATTTATTTTATTTTTTTATTTATTTTATTTATTTTATTTATTTTATTTACTTTATTTATTTTATTTATTTTATTTATTTTATTTATTTTATATATTTTATTTATTTTATTTATTTTATTTATTTTATTTATTTTATTTATTTTATTTAATTTATTTATTTTATTTTTTTTATTTATTTTATTTATTTTATTTATTTTATATATTTTATTTATTTTATTAATTTTATTAATTTTATTTATTTTATTTATTTTATTTATTTTATTTATTTTATTTATTTTATTTGTTTTATTTATTTTATTTATTTTATTTATTTTATTTATTTTATTAATTTTATTTATTTTATTTATTTTATTTATTTTATTTATTTTATTTATTTTATTTATTTTATTTATTTTATTTATTTTATTTATTTTATTTATTTTATTTATTTTATTTATTTTATATATTTTATTTATTTTATTTATTTTATTTATTTTATTTATTTTATTTATTTTATTTATTTTATTTATTTTATTTATTTTATTTATTTTATTTATTTTATTTATTTTATTTTTTTTATTTAATTTATTTATTTTATTTTTTTTATTTATTTTATTTATTTTATTTATTTTATTAATTTTATTTATTTTATTTATTTTATTTATTTTATTTATTTTGTTTATTTTATTTATTTTATTTTTTTTATTTATTTTATTTATTTTATTTATTTTATTTATTTTATTTATTTTATTTATTTTATTTATTTTATTTATTTTATTTATTTTATTTATTTTATTTATTTTATTTATTTTATTTATTTTATTTATTTTATTTATTTTATTTATTTTATTTATATTATTTATTTTATTCATTTTATTTATTTTATTTATTATATTTATTTTATTTATTTTATTTATTAATTTATTTAATTCCATTTCCTGTACAACAAGATAGAGTCTTATAGTTAAAGTACAGGAACGTATTGCGTTACAAAGAAAAAGTTTTACAATATAATTAATTATTAACATAACATTTTTAGCATAATATAACAATATTGATAAAAAAATAGACTATTTAAAAAAGTCAAATAAAAAAGTTTTGAAACTTTTAGCATTGCTGTTTTGTTGTTGACTTAGTGGAAGATTGTTCCAAAGACGAGCGGCATGTACATAAAACTGCCATTCATATACTAGGCATTGATGCCTTGGAATTACAATATTTCGGGTTCTTGGCGATTGGAAAAAACGGATTTTGTCAAATATATATTTGGGTGTTTGTCTGTTTATTATTTTATGCGAAAATGTAAGAGTGCAAATTTTCAACAGATTATCAAGTGAGACCCCATAAAGATTACTGGAAACAGAGGAAATATGATCAAATCTTCTCAATCCATACACATATCTTATAACATTATTAAACAAGACATTTAGTTTCCTATTACTAACTGAATCGCAGCTTCCAAATAGCTCACACCCATACAACAGAGAAGGAATCAGATACGTCTTGGCAAGTAAGGCCCTTATTCTTAAAGGGGTGAAATACTGTGTGGACCAGACAGCTCGTAGTTTTGCATAAGTTTGACCAACCAGTGAATTTATATGATCAGCCCATGTCAAATTGCTATTGAAAATTATCGCTTGATTTTTCGCCGTATTAACAATTCCAATTTTCTGGCCATTTAAAGCAATGTCTTCAGAAATGGTGCGATTTAAACTTTTTTTCGTATAACAATGCATTTAGATTTCTGTGGATTCAAACAGAGTCCGTTAGCATTAGCCCAATGGTAGATTCTGTTTAAGTCGTCATTTAGAAGGGTTATGCCTGAAGCAATATTCTGAACTGGGCTACTTAAAGTGAGTTGCACGTCATCTGCGTATAAATGTATCTTACAATTGATGAGTTGTTTTGGCAAATCATTTGCGAACAAGGAAAATAAAATTGGATCTAAAATAGAGCCCTGAGGCTCTAGTAAGGATAATCTATCTGACCATACACCGTTTACAAATACTGATTGTGTGCGGTTCGAAAGATATGATGACATAAGTTTGTTTGCAGTATCCGTAAATCTAAAAAAGTGTTTCAGTTTTCCAAGGAGTATATCATGGCCTACCGTATCGAAGGCCTTAGAATGGTCTAGAAGCACTAAAAATTTTATATTTCCATTTTCCAATCCTTGCCGTATGTTCTCACTAACTTCCACAAGATCCGTAACGTAGCTATGGCATTGACGAAAACCAGATTGCGTACTGCAAAGCAAATTATGTGCATTGACATATGAAATCATTTGTTTATACAACAATTTTTCCAACAAAATACACGAAATTGTCAAGATACTGTTCTTCCTTTTGACACCGATAGCAGCTATATGTGTTTAAATTAATCTTATGAAAAATATGATCCTTTTAAAATGATACCACAGCAAGAATTTAACAATTATCAACTGAAATTTACTCAAGTTGGTCTTTAGTTGCAGACGTATATAACCCATTTCTTTATGTACTCTCGGACGGTTTAATATTCGAATATTTATATTTAGCTGCTATGCAGTAGAGCGTTTCACCAGAAACGTTTTTATTTTATTTTTGTTAATCTTAGAGAGGAACATTAAAGGGCGACAAAAATGGATTAATGCAAAAAATATACTGAAAGTTGAAAGGACATCACTTACAAGCATTTCTGATATGATAACGTAAAAAATATTTATAAAATTTCCAAGTTTTTTTTTTCATTTGGCACCGACACCAGTATCATACGAGGAGTGTATGTATTTAAATATATATATTATATATATATTTTTTTTTTTGCAAATTTAATCCTTTCAAACTTTGATTATCTCTCATAAGGGAACAAGATCAAGATGTGGCAAATTATTAACACAGTCTGACTCCATCTGGTCTTATTTCGGATACATATAAATGTATAATATAAAAAGGCAAGGCGATTTCTTGTGACCGATATAAAAATTGTGGTTAATAACCGATTTTTACCAAACATACCTTATTTGAAAAGTATTTCTTTTTTGCTGTCCACCAAATTTACAGATTTGCACCATCTGGAACATTTTTTTGAAATAATACTTACTTAAAGTTGCTACTAACACATGCATAAAACATATACTATGTGTGTGTTTATTAAAATATCAAATGCCCTGTGTTGAATTTTGAATTGCCTAATATTGATTAGCATACCTTTAGGCTCTTTTAAAATTATTTATTAACAAACTCATTTATATATCTTCTGTGTGTTCAACAAATATTTATGATGAAATTTGATGCATTTTATTTAAAAAGTGTTGTATTGTGGATTGCCTAAAATTGATTAGCATACCTTTACGCTCCTACAAAATTATTTATTAAATGAAAAAAAAAAAAAAAAAATTCCTGGAATTTGCACTCGCACTTCGAGGGCTGGGCTCTGCTAGTAGTATTTTGTTAATAATAAAGCGGAATGTGAATTTTTAAAGGTCGGTACGAGGTGGCTAAAATAGATTTTATAAAAAAAATATGTATACATATAATGATATATAATTTTTTTTAGTTTTTTCTCTGGCACTTTCTTTTCGCCTAGCCTAGCAAAAAAAATTTTCCGCTATATAAATGATTATCCTAAAGGGAACTTTGATGACCTTAAAAATAAAAATATAGTATTTCCCAAGAAAAAATCTCAATAATTCAAGAAATTGATAATATATGATATAATATATGAGTGCTTATGATTTACGTAATTCGAAATGAAGCTACGATTCTAGAGTTAATAGCTCGAGATTTCCACAATGAAAACATGTATTAGTTTGATGGAATTTCTGACAATTATTGAACCAAAAATGGGTAAGCAATTTTGAGTTGGCATAATGTTCCATTGCTCCAGACAATTGCTTTGAATGCCCTTATTTTTTCTTTACTATATACATACATATATAAGAAAATTCTTTAATGTCAATAAATTTCGTTTTTCTGCTACTTTATGTCAAATTGCAATTTCCGTTTCCGTTTATTGTCATTATCTTAACAGAAAAAAAAACAAATGTAAATAAAAAAAACCTAATATATCTTTATTTTTTCTGCATTATTTGTAAACACCATAATACAAAGTTCTAAGAATAACATTTTATATCATTGGCCCACAAACCACCATCATCATTTATAACAGCGAATGGCCAAAAAAAAAAAAACGACATTAAACTTTAATAGGACGCCTCTAACATTCATCCATATATCTTTTTTTATTCGCAACAACGACAACGACAATAACGAGAGTATTTTAATGTTGTGATACGTTCATGATATAAATTGTGCGTTTCCGTTTACGTTAGACAATTTCATTTTGTCAGGTTAAGAAAACTTTCAAATAACAAATCGTTATTTTATATAAATATGTCAAGTTTAAACTAAACACCTCTAAACACGCCATATTGCGAGAGAACAATTTTTGTTTATTTATTCTGACAAAATTTCGTTTTACTCACACAACAGTGCACTGTAGGCTTTCAAATCTTTTAACTAAAATTTTTAGTTCATATCCTGGTACTTGTGTTTTTTTTTTATTTTCTTATTTCCATTATTATAACCACCCTCTTTGTTAAATGCTTTTGAACTTTCGTATAATAAGTATTAAGTTCTATTTGTTAAGAATGCTGGTTGCTGGGACTGATGGTTGTACTGTTGAGAATGACAACGAAGGAGAACAAAAGAATTAAAAGTGAAAAAAAAAATTGAATGGGAATTCAATCAATACGTGTGAATTTAAGCTGATTAAGGGTATTTGGTGTTATATGATTTTCTTTTCTGTACTTTTTTTTCTGCCGACTAAGTTGGATTTTAAAGTCTACTCTTAGGTGGTAACAAAAAGAAAAAAAAAAAGAAAGAATATAATGATGTGACTTTCATTTCATTAAAAAGTTTCTTTTTTTTTTTCTTTAAAAGTTTATTTTTTCTGCCAGAGGATAACAAGGATTAGTTGATTTTCTTTTCTCATAAAAAAGTTTTAATGATTTTCTTAAAAAAAAATCAAAAAAAAAAAGATGATAATAATAAAAGTAACTGAAGCATTATGTTTAAATTTAAAACTTTACAACTATCTTAGTAAGAAAAAATCCATATATCATTAATAATTCTAAGGTCTTTAAATAAATTATCGAAATCAAAAAAATAAAATCAGTGGAGAAAAAACTTTTTGGGAATTCCAAAATTTGAGCTTTTCTTTGAAAATATTCTATTAATTTTTTTAAGAAAAATACAACACTGATAATAAAATAAAAACAAAAAATAATAAAACAGTTCTTAAACTACTATAAACATTTTTAGTCAAGTTAGAAAATCCTCTTTTATTACTTAAATGGCTTTAATGTTTATAACAAAATTCAAGCAAAAGATTATGACCAGAGCACAAAACCATCCAATAAAGTCGTAATTATTCAAATTATATGTGACTATTGAGCAAAAACCTCAAAAACCTCAAGTTATTCTAAAAGAATCAATTTCTCATTGTTTCAAAGATAACACTTATTTTGGATGTGGTTTTAACTAATTTCCAATTTAAAGCTGAAAGGAGTTGAAATAAACAATAATTACTTATATAAATTGTTCTAAAAACTGTCTTATTTATGAAGTAAATAATCATGAGAGCCTGAAATGATCTTCATGGGATCCATGTCTGTCAGTTTCGATCGTACAAGCCCATGTAATATTATTTGCTAAATATTAAATTTTTCACCTTATCTGAATAGCATATATTCCTCTTCTTGGAATATCCTTTTTTGTGGTTGGTATGGAGAATTTAACTGACGTTCATCACTAACAGCAGGGCACCTTAATGCCATATGATTAATATTTAATTTCATAAGATTATTACTCATATGTCTAAGTATCAATGAAATAACTGGCATCGCATAAATTTTACATGCAGCCATACCTTCCTTCAAAAGCACCCTTTAACCTGAGTAGTAAAACGATTGCAGTCATTGCAAAACCGTCAATATAAACATTCTTCTTAGCAAAGTCTACTTTTTTATTCTCTTTTGTGTAAAGACCACGCAAGAGAACATACAATCACTGAATATCGGTAAAAAAATCAGAAAAATTTATTTATTAATATCTTAAGCGCACTAAGATAGATCTCACAATCGGTATAGTTAGGCATGAAAGGATTAAGCGTGTTTTCGTTAAAAAAACACCTTTTCTTAAAATAGAACTTCTTTCTTCACAAAGTAGATTATTTTCGTATAAGAATAACTTTTCCAAAAAAATACCTTGACTATACAAAGTACCTTTTTCCAAACCGGTGCTTTTTCTTGAAACAGTACCTGCTTTGAAAAATTAACTTTTCTTAGAAAAGTACAGTTTTTTAAAAAATAACTTCTTACAAAAGTATATTTTCATAAAAAAGTTAATAATCTTTAAATTTTTTTTTAAAAAAGAATCTTTTTTCAAAAAGTACCTATCTTACCTTACCCTTTCATTAAAAAAAATTCTAATTTCTCAAATATTACATTTTCTTCATAAAAAAGAATCTTTTCCTCTAAATGTTAATTTTCTTCTGAAATTAAATTTCCTTCAAAAAATACCTTTTCTGAAATAAGTTTACTATTTTAAGTACGTTTTCTTAAGAAGGTACCTTTTCTTAAAAAATACCTTTTCTTTAAAAGTACCTTTTCTTAAAAAGTACCTTTTCTTAAATAAGTACGAATTCTTAAAAAGTACCTTTTCTTAAATAAGTACATATTCTTAAAAAAAGGAAATTTTCTTCAAAAAGTAAATTTTTGGAGTTTTTTAAAAAATAACTTCTTAAAAAGTATATTTTCATAAAAAAGTGAATAATCTTTAAATTTTTTTTAAAAAATAATCTTTTTTAAAAAAGTACCTTCTTACCTTACCCTTTCAATAAAAAAAATCTAATTTCTCAAATATTACATTTTCTTCATAAAAAAGAATCTTTTCTTCAAAATGTTCACTTTCTTTTAAAATTAAGTTTCCTTCAAAAATTACCTTTTCTGAAATAAGTTTACTTTTTTAAGTACGTTTTCTTAAGAAGGTATCTTTTCTTAAAAAATAACTTTTCTTCAAAAATACATTTTCTTAAAAAGTACCTTTTCTTAAAAAGTACCTTTTCTTAAAAAGTACCTTTTCTTAAAAAGTACCTTTTCTTAAAAAGTACCTTTTCTTAAAAAGTACATTTTCTTAAATAAGTACATTTTCTTAAAAAAAGGAAATTTTCTTCAAAAAGTACATTTTTGGAGTTTTTCAAAAAATAACTTCTTAAAAAGTATATTTACATAAAAAAGTGAATAATCTTTAATTTTAAAAAAAAGAAAAATCTTTTTTAAAAAAGTACCAATCTTACCTTACCCTTTCAATAAAAAAAATCTAATTTTTCAAATATTACATTTTCTTCATAAAAAAGAATCTTTTCCTCTAAATGTTCATTTTCTTCTAAATTTAGTTTCCTTCAAAAAATACCTTTTCTGAAATAAGTTTAATTTTTTAAGTACGTTTTCTTAAGAAGGTATCTCTTCTTAAAAATACCTTTTCTTAAAAAGTACCTTTTCTTAAAAAGTACCTTTTCTTATAAAGTACCTTTTCTTAAATAAGTACATTTTCTTAAAAAAAGGAAATTTTCTTCACAAAGTAAATTTTTAGAAATAGTTCCTTTTCTTCAAAAATTAAAATTTTACAAAATGTATCTTTTCTTCAAGTACCTTTTCTAAAAGTTAATTTTCTTAAAAAAATACCTTTTCTAAAATAAGTATACTTTTTTTTTAAGTACATTTTCTTAAGAAGGTACCTTTTTTAAAAGTACCTTTTCTTAAATAAGAAATTTTTCTTAAAAAAATGAAATTTTCTTCAAAAAGTAAATTTTCAAAAACTGAATTTTCTTCAAAAACAACCCTTGTTCAAATGAATCTTTTCTTCTAAAAGTATATTTTCTTGTAAAAGTAAATTTTCTTCAAAAAATATCTTTACTAAAATAAATATATATTTTTGAAGTACTGTTTCGTAAGAGGGTACCTTTTCTTAAAAAGTATCTTTTCTTCAAAAGTACCTTATCTTAATAAGTACGTTTTCTTAGAAATGTAAATGGTCTTCAAAAATTTAATTTTTTCAAAAAGTACACTTCTTAAAAAAGAACCTTTTCTGCAAAAAGAACATTTTCTTCAACAACAATCTTTTCTTCAAAAACAATCTTTTCTTCAAAAAGAACCTTTTCTCTTAAAGTGCCTATTCTTTAACAAGTATCTCTTTTGAAAACCGTACGTTTTCTTCAAAGAAGTGCGTTTTCTTCAAAAACTACCCCTTCTGCAAAATGTACATTTCTAAATAAAGCTACTTTTCTTCCAAAGGAATATTCTATTTTTAAAAAGTACAATTTCCTCAAAAAGTACTCTTCTCCAAAAAGAGTTTTTTTTTTCAAAACTTTAAGCTTTCTTTACAAACTACATTTTCTTCGAAGTGTACCTTTCTTAAAAAAATAATTTTCTTCTAAAAGTACATTATCTTTAAAAATAAAATTTTCTTCAAAAGGTATCCTTTCACAAAAAGGTACCTTTTACAAAAAAGTATATTTTCGTCAAAAAGTATCTTTTCACAAAAATACCTTCTCTTCAAAAAGTATTTTTCTTTCAAAATGTATACTTTCTTCAAAAAGCAGCTCTTCCAAAAAAGGTAAATTTTTTTCAAAACGTACATCTTCTTAAAAAAGTATATTTCCTGAAAAAAATCACCTTTTTTGGAAAAAATTATTTCTCTAAAAATTACCATTTTTTAAAAAGTTAAGAAAGTGCCTTGCCTTGAAAAGTACTTTTTCTTAATACAGTACCTATTTTAAAAAAGCACCATTTCTTAAGAAAAGTATTTTTTTGTTGATAATATTTGTTGGTAACCTTTTTAGCTAGTACATTTACCTCAAAACGTACCCTATCTTAAGGTATGTCCTTCCTTTCAATCCCACAAAAACAACATTTTTTAAAAGTGCTGTAGCTCAGTCGTTTTTCAATTTATCAACTTTGGGTTTTTTTTTAAGTAAAAGTAGATGTAATTATCTAACTTTCTCTGAACTTTTTTATGTTTCTGTTTTTTTTGTCCTTCCCTCGCAGAGCGATGAAAAGGGGAACGTAAAGGTTAGAAGCCAAACGAGTTGTTGTTTTTGTTGAGAACCAGATGCCGTATCGAAAATCTGCGGATGGCATTTTGTTAGTAATTACGTCGGACAGGTCCTGAACTAGGATATTTTCAAAATATCAAAAATTGACAAAATAAATTAAAAAATTAGCTGTTTTTGGGGGGTTTTTGCCACACCCCTCCTCCGGTAGTTAAGTTAGCCCAATTATTATAGTTCAGGACCTGCCTGACGTGATTAACTACAAAACGCATTTAAAGATTTATTACAAGAATTTTCTATATTGTCGTACAAATATATATATATACATAAATAGCACTGCAACTTCAAAAATAATTTGAATTTTAAAAAACCCCTTTAGCCAACGTTGATCTCGTGGTAAACAAGATTGAACGGCTTACAATAAACTTCAATTCTAAATGTGTTAATTCGGAATTTATCCATATTAATGAGCTTATCTCATCATAATTTTATCTGTAACCCTTAAACTTGTTATCTTAAAAATAAAACCCCCCCCCCCCAAAAAAAAAAAAATCAATAAGGTTTTTTAAGAATTTTCACCTTGCTTTGTAATATTATGTAAATTCAATACATTATATATTATTTTTAAATTATATTTAAGCAGAAAAGGAATATGTATCCTAAAATCTTTAAGAAAAAAAAAAATTGTTAAATTAATAACTGATAAATGTTGAACTGAATTGAATTAAAAAACCCTTTTAAGGCATTATTTTTGAAGGATTTTAGAAGACGTTTATGTAAAAAAAATTGGAAAAATTTTTTTTAAAGAGTTCATATCTTAATAATGTGTTTTTTCCTAAAACTGTTTTTTCTTTTTTTAACAGAGAATTTACGAATATTTTTTAACTAGCGCCAACACTACTGGATTTTGTTTTTTTTTTTTCAATTTAAACGAAAACCGACCAAAAATAATACCAAAATCTAGAATATACATTAAGGTGCTCCTTAAATTTATTAAGCAATTTATAGTCAATATTTTTTGTAAAATTCAAACAACTTTCAAACATGCTAAATGCTTCTTGAAATATTCAAACATTTTTGTAGTAATTATTGTTACTTTTTATGTCATTACTGAAAACTCGAAACATTTAGATTATTGTCTTAGTGTTATGTGATATTCTGGTCGAGTTTCTTCGTTTAGCTTCCTAATCTTGGCTTATACTTAATGTTTGTGGTTGATAAACATGCAATACTTATGACATTCTTCTAGTTTTTACTTCACTATCTAAAATCACCAATTGTCACACAAAACTCGCTTCATATAATTTAGCAATCTTGATATTCACTTCTAACTAAATAGCAAAAACATATTAAGGTCAAAATATAATAATAAAATTTCTAAAAAAAAAGAAGAACAATAGCAACAACAAAACTGATTGTGTCCTGCCAAAAAAAAAAAAAAAAAAAACCAAAAATAAAAAATAAAAAGCCATAAAGTAATAATAAACGTCACTGCTGGACAGCAATATACTAAAGAAATATACAAGTAAATGAATGAAAATGTCCCTTTGTTTTCGGTGTTTTTGTTTTTTTTTTCGTTTTTTTGTTAATTTACGAAAAAAATCAATAAAAACATAAAGACATTAAGGTTTTTACGTATAAAGCATAGAGAAGAAGAAAACACATTATAAAAAAAAAATTAAATATAAAGCTTTAACAGATCTTAGGATAGCACTCATTCACTAGACTGTGGGTGTTAGAGAATTGATAAAAAAAAATTTTGTACAATTAAGCTGAAGATTAACAAAAATAAATAAATGTATAGTCAAGTCATTATAAGAGCAGATATTTATATTTTACTTTTAGCTTATTAAATCTAATATATAAAGAAAATTACATTAAATTTTGGTTACATTTGTCTCACACTTATCGTGCAAAAAAACAATTACTGTAACAAGGTCATATTAGGGTTAAGTTGATCTGATGACATATTATTGACCTAATATTAATTAGGAAATTTCTCTATTAGTAGCTATAATACTTGACATATATATTCATTATTTTTCAAGTGTGCATAGGTTGCTGCTTTGAAGAGATGAGTATCGGTGGTATATATTATATTTGCAATATAATCTAATAAAATAAGTCGGCAAATTTTAAACATATTAAAAAAAAAAAATTCTCTAAACCTATATATTATTACGTGAAGTTAAATTTTTAGTTCCCTTTTTTAAGCAATATGCGGGCATGGAGGAGTGTGAAAATTGGCATAGTTATAGTTCATGTGGAGGAGAAGCTGAGAATGATAAAATTTATCACTAAGCTGTCTTAGAAATATATAAAATAAAATAAAATAAAATAAAATAAAATAAAATAAAATAAAATAAAATAAAATAAAATAAAATAAAATAAAATAAAATAAAATAAAATAAAATATTTATATAATATTTATATAATATTTATAATAATACACCCTGTTAATGAGAATGATTTAAATTGTATATGGCACGAATTGTGAACTGCTTAAATTGATTAGCATACATTTAGGCTCATTTAAATATTCATAAATTTTTAAATTGAATAAAAAAATAATAATTTCTAGAATTTTCACTCGAATTTCGAGTGCTGGGCTATATAGTATTTAATAAAGAAGAAAAACATTTATTTACCCCCTACATATTTTAAACAATAAAATAGTTAATGTGAAAGCTCTTGTTGTTTAGCTTAAAAATTCTACAATAATTAATTGCTTTCTAAAGCTAATACAAATTTAACAATGCTAGCGAGTAATAATTAACTTAATTTTTTTTTTACAAAATTTCGATAAAAAAAATCAAGTCGTCTAAGACTGACTATACGATTCCCCATGTCATGGGTTTAGCGAAATGGTTGTACGAGCAACTAATTACATACGGAATATGAGCATTTACCAAATTTTAATTGTCAAAAATTTTTTGCCTGTCAACAAGATATTTTTATAATGTGAGTAGGTCGAAAAATGGACCAACAATGACTATGGTTGTTGGTAAAGGCAATTGTTAAAAAAAAAAACATAAACATATACAAACCCAATTAGAGTAAAATCTACGCTATATTTTTGTTTTTTGATAGATTTAAGTAAAGATCGGGAATACGTTTTATATACAGACTATGACTAAAAATGGTCCTATAGAGATTATGTTTGGTGCACTAATTAATAAAAACACACAAACTAAATTTGAACAAGATCTAAATGATAATTTGGAGCTGAGAGCGATTTAGGTCAATCTCATAGAAGTCATTTGTATGAGGAACTAGCTCTGAACATGCACCGATTTTCACCCATTTCAATGGCAATCGTCCTATGGCTTATACACAAATTTGCAGAAAAAATATATTCATATATTTAGAAGCAATATATTTAGAAGCAATATAAAAATCCCAGGAAAATTGGCAGAAGTCTACTGTTTGTTTTCTGGTGGATTTATTTAATTAAAGATGGGGATTCAGCTTTATATGACTATGACTAAAAATGGTCCTTCAGGGTTTCCTTTTGGGTTACATCTATAAGATAATTTAGACTTTAGATAGATGTCGTATCTCATTTAGGTAATTTGTATGGGAACTAGCGCAGAATATGCAACGATTTTCACAAATTTCAATAGCGATCGTCCTATGGCCGATATCCAAATTATATCAAAAATTTCAGCACAATATATTCATATTTCCGACCAGAGGGAAATTGGCTGAAGTTGACTGATTTGTGGTGGTGTAGAGCACATTGAGAGTAGAGGAGCTAAAACGATTAGATACGAGAAAATCAAATGTGGTGATTAGCTAAGTCTATCATGCCGGGTAGTACTGCAGGGAAAAGGATAATAAGTGAGGTTCATTCAGACATACCAAAATAATATGCCGGAGTATTATACAAGTCAGACAGATAGACAATCGGGCAGAGGGACAGACAAACGGACGGATAGACAGACATACGGAGAGACAAATCTATGGAAGGACGGACATGGCTAAATGGACTCGAGAAAAATATTCTGATTCGATCGATATAACAAATGCTGTGTCTTGGCCAGATTTTTGATAGTTTTTTTTTTTTTTTAAATTAATTAACACTCAGGGATGCCCCCTACAGATGCAGTGTATTGTGTTGATCTCAGAAAAATAGGTTAAGGAGGAAAGAGGGAGTAGTGTGTTCATTTCTTTTTTTTTTTTTTTTTGCAGCGACAGATCAAAAACTCTGGTGGAATCGAACCCACGACCCCCGCATGATAGGCGAGCACGCTACCTACTCACCTACCGGGGCGCTTACAAACATCAGGACAAACTCATTATACATAGCGGTTTTGGGTATAGAACTCGGTACCGCAGTTATTACTTATCTTGGTCGAGTTAATCGAGATATAACTAAATAGTTGAAAATAATCCATATAAATTAGTAGAAGTTTAAAACAAAATTTAATTTTAAGGACAATTTTCTGGCGGTAATTACATCTACCTATTTAGAATTATGGTCTAAAAAATTAGCTCTTAAACCTTGTAAAATTAATACTATATTAGCGAATTTCCCTTAGTCTTTTTATAAGCATAATATGCTTTGAAACAGAACACAAAACTTAAATTCTCATTTCGGAACACATATTGCTTCATTGAAGTATATTTTTTAGAATGCTGAAATTTTGAATTGCCTTCCTGATTAAAAATCAGCACTTATGCTAATAGACTATTGGTTCATTTTAAGTCAGCTCTCTCATTGAGTTTTTATTTGGCAGCTATTCAAATCGTGAAACCTCGAGTAAAAGGAAAACAGGGAATTTCGAGTGAACATAGCTCAAACAAAAAAATAGCTTGACAACTACTATGGAGAGTTTGAATGAATTCAATTTCAGTGGTTTACTGGCAGACGAGCAATTGTTGTCATTACCAACGAAAATATTGGAAAAATTCGCGATATGTTGTTGGTCGATCGGAGAGTGAAAGTCCGCGAGATTGATGACACCGTAACCATAATTTTTTTCTTAATGACCTTTGTAGTCCAACATTCAATCCTATCTTTTCTTTCGCAGATGACAAAAACATTCGTCAATCTTTTTCCTTCAACTTTAAACCCAGCCTTTTTGAGGTAGGACGCAAAATGCAGACAATGAATAATATACTCTATCAATACCTTTAATAATGTCTGATTGGGGTAAAGCGAATGAAGTTGATTCTTTGCTGACCCTTATGGCCTTGGATTCAATAATCTCATCTATAATATTAATAGGATAGGCGATTTTTTATTACCGATGTCTTGTTCTACCATTTTATTCCGAGTTTGACCAAACGTAAGTAATTTGAAAGGTATTTTTTTAGCTGTTCACCAGATTTACAGATTTATAATTTTTCCCTTTATTTTGAGTAAATTGCATTTAAAGTTGTACTAACGCATAAATAAAACAAGTAAGAAAATTATAGTCGGTCTAGACCGACTATACGATACCCTATACCATGCATTTAGAAACCCTATCTCTTAGGCCCAACTAACTGGACATAGAAAATAAGCAAAAAGCAAATTTGAGTGGGATTTTTATTAATTTTTTTGGCTGCAGATATGAAAAAGTTCATCTGTATCTATATGGGAACTAGGTCCAAAAATGGACCAATCCTGATCATGTTTGGTAAAGTCTCTTGTATTTTGCAAAAATATATACAAACAAAATTTGAGAAGAATCAGTGCAATATTTTTGTTCTTAATAGATTTAAGTGAAGATCGGGAAGCAGTCTATATGGGGCCAAAGGAATCATTTTTGGACTACTCATTGATGAATGTAATGAACGCATACAAAGCCAATTTGAGTATGATCTATATGACAATTTGGATCTTATGGCAATTTATGCCGATTTTATAGGGGTAATTTGTATGGGGGCTAGGTCTGAACATGGACCGATTCTCCCCAATTTCAATAGCGTTCATCCCATGGCCGATAAAAGTTTATATACAAAATTTCATCAAAATATATTCATATTTGCGACCTGCAGTTTGATTACAAGGTTTACATGGACACACAGACGGACGGACGGACGGACGGACATTGTTAAATCAACTCCGTCCGTCCGTCTGTGTTTCCATGTAAATTTTGTAATCGAACTGCAGGTCGCAAATATGAATATATGAAATTTGGCATATAAGCTTTTATCGGCCATGAGATGAACGCTATTGAAATTGGTGGGAATCGGTTCATGTTCAGACCTAGCCCCCATACAAATTACCCATATGAAATCGACATAAATTGCCATAAGATCCAAATTGTCATATAGATCTAACTCAAATTGGGTTTCTATGCGTTCATTACATCCATTAATGAGTACTCCAAAAATGATCCCTTTGGCCCCATATAGAGCTGCTTCCCGATCTTCACTTAAATCTATTAAAAACAAAAATATTGCACTGATTCTTCTCAAATTTTGTTTGTATATATTTTTGCAAAATACAAGAGACTTTACCAAACATGATCAGGATCGGTCCATTTTTGGACCTAGTCCCCCTATATGTATAGCATCCGATATGAACTGTTTCATATCTGAAGCCAAAAAAATTAATAAAAATACCACTCAAATTCGGTTTTTGCTTATTTTCTATGTCCAGTTAGTTGGGCCTAAGAGATAGGGTTTCTAAACGCATGGTATAGGGTATCATATAGTCGGTCTAGACCGACTATAATTTTCTTACTTGTTATACATATGCTATTGTATGTTTATTAAATTTGCTATTAAATCAAAAAAGTGTTGCTTTGTGAATTGGCTATGTTTAGAAATAAAGTTGCCTAGAAATTGCACTCGAATTTCGAGCGCTGGAGTCTGCTAGTATATGTGGATGGCAGCGGTTTGTATGAAAAAATTTTTTTGGTCGAATTTTGAGGTGTGCGGGTCGAATTATTATGATACTAGATCAAAAACTAGTGCGCAAAACTTGAGCCAAAACGGACAATGCTTTCTGGACGCGCATTGAGTTCAAAGTTCAAATATGCATTTACATGTAAAAATTATCAAAAAAATCTTTATTCACAAAATTATTGATATTAATAATTCCGTTTTAAAAAAATTAATTAATAGACCGTAATCAGGAGTATATTATCTTTCTAATAAAACATTAAAATCTATTATCGGTTAAAAAACAGCCAAGTTATATCAAGTTCCCCAGGTAATAAATGCGCCGCAGACCACTTGATTAAGATAATCGAGCTCAAATTTTTGAAGACATTGAAATAATTTACAACAACAACATTTTTTGCATTCTCCTGACCCCAACATGATCTTATGTAAAACATTTTGCATCTCGTCTACTGTTATGCCGTTCTAAATTAATGTCAAAACCGTACGTACTTTTTAGCACTATTTTAAAATCTGCAATTTTACTTTTTTAAAAATTTTGTTCAAGAAATTTACAGAAATCAACGATTGGACTTCAAGGTTTTATTAATAAAATATGTGTGATTAAAAAAGCCAAATATTGTAGGTATCCTGTTTTTAATTTGGCGAGGGCAGCGTTTTTATTTCAGCGGATTTGAAGAAAAATTTGATTTTTCATACTTTTTCAACTTTTATTTTACATCTTTTTGGTGTTTTCATATGTCAAATATCTTTTGTCGAAATATTTTATTACTTGATATAAGTTCACAATCTTGTAAATTAAGCTTAAATTGAAACACTATAAATTGTCCCCCTTTAAGGTCAAATGTAAATTTTAAGGAGATTTATATTTTCTTGAAACAAAATATCGAAATAATATATATTTGTCTAAAGATTTCAATAAAACTTGTTGATAATATTTTAATAATTCTAAAAAATAATATTCTAGACTTATTTTCTGAAATTGATGTGTTCATCAGGATTTTTTTTTTTTTAATAAGACAAATTTTATGTATTCATAAAATTCCTCAAATTTATTCGTTATTTTATGAATATATTTAGATTATTTAGTTTCTGTATTTAATACAGCATAAACAAATTTGTATATCGAGGGCTTATATTCAAAAAGTGCTATCTGCATCAAAAATTATTTTAAAGAGAGCGTGTAAAACTAACTTATTAATAAGATCTGATCAAAAATTCTACTTTTTTGCCTTTTACAGTGTAGATTTTTTCAAAATATTGTGGAATATTTGTGGAAGGATTTCTATAAAACTTGTTGATAAATTTTTATAATTCTAATAAATAATATTCTAGACTTATTTTCTGAAATTAACCCATGGGGTACTCTTGATGTCAAATTGACTCTTTATGAAAATCTATAAATATTTTCTTCATTTGGATTTTGTTTAAATAAAACAAATTTAATGTATTGATAGAAGTCCTCAAATTTATTCGTTATTTTATAGAAATATGTGATTAATTAGTTTTTATATATTTATGTCCGATTTGGCTCAAATTTTGTGCACTAAATTTCTAGATCCAATGTCACAATAATTCGACCCGCACGTCTTGAAATTAAAAAAAAAAAATGGCTGTCACCCTAATATATCTATGACTTGGAGTTTAAAAAAGTGAAAAAATATAGAAACATTTTTAGTCTTTCTAGTAACTTCTTATTATACATTTTTATATAACAGACCTATTTTAGCAGTTAAATTGCCTTTCCAAACTATTAAATATTCCACTTAAATTAGTTGAAGATAAAATTTTGTATATTATTGCAACCTTTTTTAAATTTTTAATAGTTAGAGAATAACTTTTTATGCTACAGTTTTAAAACAAAAAACTCACTCTATTTAACGAAGCATAACTTTTAGCATATATTTATTTGAGATATCATTGCCTACTTTCAGTAGTTGATTGTACTAATGTTTATTCATATATAAACTACTTGAAAACGAATGAATTTTTTCTTTTTACATTATTAATCTTCTTTTATAGATGAGCTTGTTGTTGTTTTGCTATTTTCATAGTTCATTGAATTTCAATTTGATGGATGTCTATAATGAATGGAAAATAACACAAACATAGATAAAACTTTATATACAGGCAAAGCAAGCAGGCAGTCATTCATTCATTCATTCATTCACATAGTGAGTCAGAGAGTCAGACATAATAAGTACGTACAACTTGTGAGTGATTGTATGACTATGGAATTAATGGTTCATATAACAATAAGAGTATTATACAAAACAAAAAAGAAGGTCTAATACCAAATGTATTGTTTTAACCAAGATAACATATACATTAGTATGTGAAATAAAATTTTCAATGATATAAAATGAAAAGCAAATAAAAATAAATATAAAAATAAATTGGAAATAATGCGGGTTGTAAAACAATAAGAAATGCATGGTAGTCAATATGTTAATAGCATTAATTTGTTTTTTATATTTATCGAATTTAAAATTGTAACAAATACGGTATTTGTTTATAATTTGTAATATTTACATAAAATTAAAAACTTTGTTTTTGGGAAGAAACAAGAAAACAAATTTCTTTGAACTTATTTCTTCTATTCATACTAGTTCACCTAATAACCTTCAAAAGATATTTTAAACAAAATTTTTTTTCTTTGATATATATATAAAGAAACTTCCATTTCCTTTTTATTTCTTGTATACATCGGGGGATTTTTTTTTTTGATATGTATTGCAATATATATGCGTTAATGAACTTTTTTTTTATTTCTTGCTTGATGGCTTAGGAGCTGAGTTAATATTTGTGTTATAATAAAGTACCCGGTACTAAGATGAATTCTATATACATACATACATACATACATGTGTGCTTACACATATTAAAAAGATAAATATGTATGTTTTGTGTATTCCTGTCTTGTGTTGAAATTTATACAATTTATCATTACAGGTGATATGTATAAGCAATTTTTTATAATGTTGATTTTTAATCTTTAGCAATCATTTTAAGTTATTGCAACAAGGGATTTCATATCATCTCCAAACAACACATACAGCCATTCTACCACACCCTCTACCATTCATTTATTTTCATACATACGTAATAATATTTAGTTATGTTAGCTCCAGCTTTTTGGGTAATATGTTAAAAGATATATATAAAGGAAATGAATATTTATGAGTAAGATAAATGATGTATAAAGGTGTATATCGTACAGAGTAATAGTATGCGTAGCTTGTTTATTTTTAGAATACATTTTGTGAAAATATAAAGTTTATAAAATGCGAATGTATTTACTTATATTTTAAGCAAAAGGAATAGTACTTTAGTGTTATGAAATCGACAATAAAATTTTATAAAATATATTCTCGCTAGATAAAATATAAAAATTTAATTGTTTTACTGAGTCAGTATTTCGTCTAAAGTTTAAGCAATTTTAGATTCTACATAAAAAATAAAAAATTCCAAAAATTCCTTTTTATATGAATTGTTTTGATTTTAAGTGAATTTGAATTTTTCAATATCAAATTTTCAATAAAAACTTATGTATATAAACACTTTTTAAGACTAAGCGATTTTATAAAAATATGTTTTTTAAATTCTTTTTTACTTAAAAGGTTCTTTTAAAATATCGTTTTTAAGATAGAAGACTTTCTTAAGAAAATGCATTTTTTAAAAAAGCACTTTTAAGGAAAAGGAAAACGCGCTATTTAAGAAATGGTACTGTTAAGAATAGGTACTTCCTCAAAAGCTACCGTTTTAATCAGAGGGACTTTTTTTAACTAACCTAACCTTTTTATAACGTAACTAACGTTTTTAATAAAATATAATTTTTATATAAAAGGTAAGTTTTCTAATATAAGCAATTTTTTCTTAAAAGGTAATTTTTTTTATAAAAGGTACTTTTTTTATAGAAGTACTTTTTAATAAAAGATACTTTTTTAACACAAACTGCTTTTTTAATATAAGGTATTTTTTTTAATAAAATCAAAGTGAAATAAAATGTATTTCTTTTAAAAAGGTACTTTTTAATGCAAGATATTTTTTTTTATAAAAGGCACTTTTTTTAAAAGGAACTTTTAATAAAATGTTCTTTTTTAATAAAATGTCCTTTTTAAATAAAATGTTCTTTTTTAATGAAAGGCACTTTTTTAGTAAAAGCTAATTTTTTAATAAAAGGTGCTTTTTCAATAGAGGATACTCTTTTAATAAAATATACTTTTTTGATAAAAGGTATTTTTTCAACAAAAAGGTACTTCTTTTTTATAAAATGTATTCTTTTGATAAAAGGTACTTTTTTAACAAAGGATGTTTTTTTAATAGAAGATACTTTTTAAATAAAAGATACTTTTTTAATAAAAGGTACTTTTTTAATAATAAGTATGTTTTTAATAGAAAATGCTTTATTAATTAAAGGAAACTATTTAATAGAAGGTACCTTTCAAGAATTTTTTACAATAGCATTTACTTTTTTAGTAAAAGGTGTTTTTTTAATAAATGGTACTTTTGTAATAAATTTTACTTTTTAATAGAACATACTTATCTAGTAAAACATACATTTACTATTAAAAGCAACTTTTTCATAAAAGATAATTTTTTATCAAAATGTGTTTTTGATAGAAGTAGTTTTTAATAAAAGATACTTTTTTTTAAATAAAAGGTACTTTTTTCATAAAAGGTATTTTTTAAATAAAATGTACTTCTTTAAAAAAGGTACTTTTTAGTGCAAGATATTGTTTTTATAAAAGGTAATTTTTTAATAAAAGGTGCTTTTTCAATAGAAGATACTCTTTTAATAAAAAATACTTTTTTAATAAAAGATACTTTTTTCAATAAAAGGTACTTATTTTAATAAAAGGTACTTTTTTAATAAAAGGTACTTTTTTCAATAAAGGTACTTTTTTTTTAATAAAATGTACTTATTTTAATAAAAGGTACTTATTTTAATAAAAGGTACTTTTTTAATAAAAATTACTTTTTTCAATAAAAGTTACTTTTTTTAATAAAGAATGCTTTTTTAATAAACAATACCTTTTAATAAAAGATATTTTTTTATTTATTTAATAATTTATGTTTTTAATAAGAGATACTTTTGAATAAAAGATACTTTTTCAATAAAAGACTTTTTAATAAAAGGCACTGTTTTAATAAAAGTTACTTTTTAATAAAAAGTATGTTTTTAATAGAAGATACTTTTTTAGTAGAAGGTAGCTTTTTTATAGAAGGTACTTTTGCAATAAAAGGTACATTTTCAATAAAATTTACCTTTTTAGTAAAAGTTATTCTTTCAATAAAAGGTACTTTTCTAATAAAATGTACTTTTTAATAGAATATACTTTTTTTTTTAGTAAAATATACTTTTTTAGGAAGAGCTATTTTTTTAATAAAAGTTATTTTTTTTATAAAAGGTAATTTTTAAATAAAACTTACTTTTATACTAAAAAGTACTTTTTTAAAAAAAATTAACTTTGTTAAAAAAAGGCACTCTTTTAAAATGAGATACGCTTTTAAAACAGGTACTTTTATAATTAAAGGTACTTTTTTAATGAAAGCCACTTTTTTAGTAAAAGCTAATTTTTTAATAAAAGGTGCTTTTTCAATAGAAGATACTCTTTTAATAAAATATGCTTTTTTGATAAAAGGTATTTTTTCAATAAAAGGTACTTTTTTTTTATAAAATGTATTCTTTTGATAAAAGGTACTTTTTTAACAAAGGATGCTTTTTTAATAGAAGTTACTTTTTAAATAAAAGATACTTTTTTAATAAAAGGTACTTTTTTAATAAAAAGTATGTTTTTTATAGAAAATGCTTTATTAATAAAAGGTACCTATTTAATAGAAGGTACCTTTTCAAGAAAATGTACATTTTCAATAACATTTACTTTTTTCGTAAAAGGTGTTCTTTTAATAAAAGGTACTTTTGTAATAAATTGTACTTTTTAATAGAACATACTTATCTAGTAAAACATACTTTTACTATTGAAAGCAACTTTTTCATAAAAGATAATTTTTTAACAAAATGTGTTTTTGATAGAATTAATTTTTAATAAAAGATACTTTTTTAAATAAAAGGTACTTTTTTCATAAAAGGTATTTTTTAAATAAAAAAGGTACTTTTTAGTGCAAGATATTGTTTTTATAATAGGTAATTTTTTAATAAAAAGTGCTTTTTCAATAGAAGATACTCTTTTAATAAAAAATACTTTTTTAATAAAAGATACTTTTTTCAATAAAAGGTACTTATTTTAATAAAAGGTACTTTTTTAATAAAAGGTACTTTTTTCAATAAAGGTACTTTTTTTTAATAAAATGTACTTATTTTAATAAAAGGTACTTACTTTAATAAAAGGTACTTTTTAATAAAAATTATTTTTTTCAATTAAAGTTACTTTTTTTAATAAAGAATGCTTTTTTTAACAAACAATACCTTTTAATAAAAGATATTTTTTTAATGAAAGGTACTTTTTTAATAAAAATGTATGTTTTTAATAAAAGATACTTTTTAATAAAAGATACTGGGCAAAAACATATGAAATCAACCAATGAGTTGACCGCACCGATTTCGAATTGGATGAATTTTGGTACGAAGGGAAAGTTAAACATAATAATAGCGTTTGCCAACTTTCAGTATCGTAGCTCTCGTATTTTCAGAATTATGGCCATTCCAAATTGGCAAAAATCAATAAAAATGCACTCAGATACCTTAACACAATTTTTAATATCTCGAAAAGTATTCATTGTACGTTAATAACCAAGGGCTCATTTTACAGACTAAAACATGCGCCATTCCAAAAAAAATTTTTTTTCAAATTTTCGATCAAGGATAATGTAAATAAAAAAGGACTAAAATTTCCAAAGGATATTTCTCGAAAATCAATATTTTTAAAAATTCAAAAAAATATATGTTAATTCTTATTATGTTTTGTACAAGTCTGTCAAATTTCAATGTGGAGTCTTTATTACAACATGAGTTATTAAGAAAAAAGCAGGCGAAGGTTTATGTATTTCATGAAATGTACCAAAATACAAAAAGGTGACAAATTACAAAAAGAAGGACATATCAAATGTAACGGAACTTTTTCGACTTTACAACCTAGACGAAATATTTATTGCCTGTTCACACAAAAAATTTACAAATATTTTATGACCTGTGGTCGGCTTATTGGCAGTAGCAAATTCAGTCCCTATTTAAAAAACATTTTATGACCCGTAGTTCACGCAAATTTTCCAATTCAAGAAAAGCAAGGCGTGTATTTTTTTACCTGTAATCTATTTTTTGTACCAAAAAAAACAGTATAAATCGTTCAGAGACTGTAAGTCAAACTTCAGTTGAATACTAGATTTCATAAGTGCTAAACGTCAAAGTGTTATAGTGTTAAAGTGACTTGATCGTTTGAAAAAACAAAAAAAAGAGACTAAATATTTAAATAAATTATAATTATTGTCAATACAAAAAAGTCGTGCACAATTCATTCGGTTGTGGTATTTAAAAAAAAAATATGCCATTCCATTCAACATTTTGCTGTAATCCTTTTAAAAAATCCGGTCACACTGGGTGCAATAAAAGTTTAAGACAAGTCCAAGAATGGATGCTACAGTATACTAAGGATAAAAACATTACGATCTCAAATAAAATTTGTGGGACATGTAGAATAAAATTTTCGCATCTGAAGAAATCTAATAAATCTAATTTGGAAGAAGGTTCAGACATAAACGAAAATGTAGATACTTCCGATGACATTGCGTCAGGCACGGAAGAAGTTGCTATTTCAAAATTAAACCAATCTTTACCGTATCTGGAACAATCTCCGATAAAAAAGAAGAAGTTACATCAAAAACGGTACAGAGATGGAAAATTCATAAATTCGCATATGTGCCCACAATCCGAAATAATAGAACAATTAAAAGAAAAGTTTAAAACATTAACAAAAAATAGCGAGAAAATCCAACTGCTAACAATTTTACCAAAAAGCTGGGCAATACATAAAATTGAGGAAGAATTCCTGGTTACAAACTATATCGCGCGAAAAGTTAAGCATTTGGTTGAAACAAAGGGTGTGATGAGTACGCCTAACCCAAAACTGGGAAGTCCAATTTCACCAGTGATAAGCAATTTAGCAAAATCCTTTTATGAATCCGATGACGTCAGCAGGTGTATGCCCGGACAGAAAGATTTCGTGTCTTTTTTTGAAAATGGTACAAAAGTCAGGAAAAATAAAAGACTTTTGCTTGGAAACTTAAGAGAAATGTACGCCTTATTCAAGGAACGACATGATGGAATAAAAATAGGTATTTCCAAGTTTTGCCAACTTCGTCCGAGGAATATAATTCTAGCAAATGCGAGTGGATCTCATAACGTGTGTGTTTGTACAAAGCATCAAAGTGTGAAGCTGATGATTGATGCCATAAATTTAAAAAAATTAACTGCTGGTGTTCCGAATTATCAGCTTGAATGTTACAAAGATTGTTTGAAACAAATGACATGCATTCCATCTTCTTCAAAGTGTCACCTACGTAAATGTAACAAGTGTCCAGGAATTGAAAATTTAAAAGCAAAACTAAATCAATTACTAGAGCAAAATGATATTGATGAAATAACATATAAACAATGAGTAAGTGTAGATAGGGATAATTTGGAGACCATGATTGGCCAAGTCGACGTTTTTGTGGATTCCCTATGTGAAAAACTTGAAATTCTATTACCTCATTCATTTATTGCAAAACAGCAGGCAGCATATCTGAGCGAAAGAAAATCAAATTTGGAAGAAAATGAGTATATAGCAGTTTGCGATTTTTCAGAAAATGCTTCTTTTACTATTCAGGATGCAGTCCAGGGATTTCACTGGAACAACTCTCAGGCCACTTTATACCCAATTGCTATTTATTTTAAATCAGATGGAAAAACACAACATACAAACTTCATAATAATATCTGATTGTCTTGTACACGATTCTGTAGCTGTTCACCTGTTCCATCGCCACCTGAATGTATTTTTGAGAAAAAAGTTTAAAACAACCCCGAAGAAAATCACGTATTTTTCAGACGGTAGTGCTGCCCAGTTTAAAAATAAAAAGAACTTTATCAATTTATGTTATCATATGGAAGATTTTGGATGTAATGCTGAGTGGCATTTTTTTGCAACAAGCCATGGAAAAGGCCCAAGTGACGGTCTTGGAGGTACCGTAAAGAGAGAGGCACGTCGAGCTAGTTTACAGCGTCCATTACAAGGTCAAATAACTACTCCAAAACAATTATATGAATGGTGCCTGCAAAATCTTTTGAACTGTAATTTCGAGTTTTTTAACTCTAGAAGACCACGAAGAAGAAGCACGGTTCCTTCAAATTCGTTTTAAAGATTTGCGTACTATTCCTGGAACTCAAAAGCTACATTCTATTGAACCTGTAGATAAAAAAAAAAATTAAAGTCAAGCGATACGCCGCAGATGCAGATTTTTTAATTGAAATCCTTCAGAAATAAATAAATATGCTGTAATAAAGTGTTTAATAATGATAATACATTATGTTGTACTTTTTATTAAAGGTTTAGCAATGGAGAAAAAGGGTTTAAGCAAAGAAAAGTCGAAAAAGTTCCGTTACATTTGATTTGTCCTTCTTTTTGTAATTTGTCACCTTTTTGTATTTTGGTACATTTCATGAAATACATAAACCTTCGCCTGCTTTTTTCTTAATAACTCATGTTGTAATAAAGACTCCACATTGAAATTTGACAGACTTGTACAAAACAGAATAAGAATTAACATATATTTTTTTGAAATTTTTAAAAATATTGATTTTCGAGAAATATCCTTTGGAAATTTTAGTCCTTTTTTATTTACATTATCCTTGATCGAAAATTTGAAAAAAAAAATTTTTTGGAATGGCGCATGTCTTAGTCTGTAAAATGAGCCCTTGATTATTAACGTGCAATGAATACTTTTCGAGATATTAAAAATTGTGTTAAGGCATCTGAGTGCATTTTTATTGATTTTTGCCAACTTGGAATGGCCATAATTCTGAAAGTTCGAAGGCTATATATCTGAAAGTTGGCAAGTATTATTGTGCCGATCCATAGATCATGTGTACAAAATCTTATCAAATTTGGAGGTGATGAGGTCACAAATGTTAATATTTTCGGTTGATTTCATATGTTTTTACCCTACTTTTTCAATAAAAGACTTTTTTATAAAAGACACTGTTTTAATAAAAGGTACTTTTTAATAAAAAGCATGTTTTTAATAGAAGATACTTTTTTAGTAGAAGGTACCTTTTTTATAGAAGGTACTTTTTCAATAAAAGGTACATTTTCAATAAAATTTACCTTTTTAGTAAAAGTTATTCTTTCAATAAAAGGTACTTTTCTAATAAAATGTACTTTTTAATAGAATATACTTTTTTTTTAGTAAAATACTTTTTAGGAAGAGCTATTTTTTTAAAAGTTATTTTTTTTATAAAAGGTAATTTTTAAATAAAACTTACTTTTATACTAAAAAGTACTTTTTTAAATAAAATTAACTTTGTTAAAAAAAGGCACTCTTTTAAAATGAGATACGCTTTTAAAACAGGTACTTTTATAATTAAAGGTACTTTTTTAATAAAAGTTACTTTTTTAATAAATGATACTTTTGAAGAAAAATAACTTACTGAAGAGCCCAGGAAAAACAAACATTACCAAATAATGGGTTTTAGAATGAGATGTAACTGGTTGAAGTTTGCCTGAGGTAACTAGTTGCCTAGGAACTCATTATTTTCACTTTGAAAGTAATGAAGTATGCAAGGCGCTGGCATGAAATATAAGTAGCTGTATAACACATTATTAGTAACGCCTTATTTTCACTTTAGAAGTAATGCAGTGGGCAGTGGTAGGTCATTATTGGTAATGCAAAAATCAATGAGCTGCTATTACGAAATTTTTCCTGGGAGAAGGATAATTTTGAAGAAAAGTTAAATTTTTCTGAAAATATACTTTTTTAATAAAATGTACTTTTGTACTTTTTTTAAGAAAAGCTAATTTCTGAGCAAAGGTACTATATACATTTAAGTAATGAAGTTATTTAAGAAAAGGAATTTTTTAAGAAGTACTTTTTTGGGAAAAGAAACTTTTGTAAGAAAAGGTACTATTTAAAAAAAAATTACATTCTAAAAAAGGTACATTTTTAATTAAAGGTACTGTTTTAGGAAGCGTTTTTTTTTTTTAGGAAGACGTAAGTTTTCAGCAAAGGGTACTTTTTTAGAAAAGGTGCTTAAAAAGGCACTTTCAATATCAGAACTTTTTTAAGAAAATGTACTTTATAAAGTAAAGTTACTTCTTTAAGAAATGGTATTTTTTTTTTTTTTTTTGAGAAAATGTAGTTTTTTCCAACAAAATGTACTTTTTTAAGAAAAGTATTTTGTGAAGAAAGTTTGGCTTTTAACGGAAAGGTGCTTTTTTAAGAAAAAAATTTTTTTTTTTGAATGAAAAAGTAATTTTTGAAGGAAAAACTTTTTGAGGGAAAATATTTTTTTGAAAATTTTTTTTTATGAAAAAGTACTTTTTGAAGGATAAATACTTCTTAAGGAAAGCTTTTTTATATACCCAAACACACAGGGAATGTCACCTACGAATGCAGTGCACTGTGTTGAGATTAGAAAAATATGTTAAGGGTAGGAGGAAAGAGGTAGTAGTGTGTGTGGATATTTTCCTTAAATGCAGGAAAGACTTCAGCGGGAAAATTATTCCCCATATGACGTTTCCCGCTTAAAAACGAAGTTTTAGGGTAACCCGTTGCATGTTTTAGTGAACAATAGACTGAAGACGGATGAGATCTTCTAGATGAGCGAGTTATGCGAAGAAAAACGTTGGCTCTTGTGATGAGTTCATTTATCTAAGCAGAACACTTCTCGTTGTAATATCTGTAATACAGTGTAACACAATCGATATTCCGGTAATGCTACAATGGTCAATGGAGTTTGCTCTCCGTTGTACATGTACTTCAAGCTTCAAAGTAGACTGTGAAGCCCCTGACCTTATACGGGAGAAACATTCCTTTTTGGTCAGATATAGGTGATATAAAATGTAAGGAGATCAGCTGAGGTGAAATATTTTTTTCGCTTTAGGAAACCCAGGAGCTTGAAAGCATCTTTCGACAGTAGACATCACTCTAAATTTTCATGCCCAGAATTTGTTCGTCCGTTTTCTCATTAGCAACACCACTAATGGGCAAAGATGAAATTAATGACTCCATGGCCTGTATGAATAAACAACATTGAGTTTTACGAAGATAAAAATCGACCCTATTCATTCGACCCTATTCGGAGATTGCTAAGAGTTCCTGATTGATTCATACATTGCTTCATGCTCCAATCTTGCGAAGGCTTGGCCTTTTTCTGAAGAAAAACCACTGTCGTATGGAAAGCTTCTTTTTAAGAAAACTACTTTTCAGGAAATGGTACTATTTTAAAGAGGTACATTGGAGAAAGATTAACTTCTTAAGAAAACGTACTTTTTAAAAAAATTTACTTTTAAGAAAATGCACTTTTTAAGAGAAGGTACTTTTTAAGAAAAGGTACTTTTTGAAAGACGGTACTTTTCTAAGAAAAAGAAAAAAGCTCCTTTTTTAAAAATGGTAAGAAAAGGCGCTTTTTAAGAAAAGGTTTTTTTTTGAAAATCAAAAATGCCCTTTTTGAAAAAATTTATGTTAAAAAGAGGTATTCTTTAAGAAAATATACTTCTTATGGAAAGGTGTTGTTTAAGAAAATGTACTTTTTTTAAAAGTATTCTTATGAAAATTACTTTTAAAGAAAATAGCTTTATATGAAAATTAAATTTTTGAAGAAAAAGAACACTTTAAAGAAAAGTTACTATGAAAGTACTTTTTTAGAGAAGACACTTTTTTGCAAGATGGTACTTTAAAAAAAAATTTTTTTATAATGCTCGTTTTTGGAAAATTTTAAGTTTTGAGAAAAGCTACGTTTTTAAAAAATGTACTTTTTAAAAAAGATACTCATTTAAAAAATGTACTTTTTAAGCAATAGTGCTAATAAAAAATAGATTTTAAGAAAAGATGCTTTTTGAAGAAAATTGGTGTTTTGAAGAAATGGTAGTTTTTTAAAAAATTTACTTTTTAAGGAAAAAGTACTTTAACAAGAAAATGTATTTTTTTGAGACAATTTGCTTTTAGAGAATTTTAAGAAAATGTACTTTTTTAAGAAAATGTACTCTTTAAATATTTAAAAAAAAAAAGTTACGTTTTTGAAAAAAGGCAGTTTTTATGGAAAATGTTTTTTTTTGAGGAGATTATACTTTTTTAAGAGAAGTATCTTTTCTTACAGCAGTACTTTTCCAAGAAAAGATGGTTTTTAAAAATGGTACTTTATAAAGAAAAGGTACTTTATTTCAAAAAGATATTTTTTGGAATAGGAGCTTTCTTAGTATAGGAGTTTTGTTGTGAAATTCAATTTTATTCATACATAGTTACAGAGTCAGTCAGTGAGTCTATGGATCAGGAAGTTAGTGATCGGCGTTGCTATTTAAGTAATGTTGACTCTGTTCAAAAATTGTCCGAATAAGTCAACAGTATAGTCTAAAAACATATGTAAACCAATTTGAAGTTAATTTATAAAATTTTTTGTGTTAGGATGATTGAAATAATATTAGAAAACTACATTTTATGGGGTAAATTAGTAATAATTATTCTAAATTATTTAACGACTCTGTCGTGGAATGACAGAGACAAAATAACATTACTAAAGCACATTACTAAAAATCATACATAGTCCATAAGTAGAATAAAAGTTGGTAAATTTCAAGGAAAGTCTCTTCAAATGACCCTTAAATTATATAAATACTATAGTTGCATATTAAATGTAAAGCTTTATAATCACAAACCGATCTGTAATGATTTTTAAAGAAAAATGAGTAATAATTTTAAATTGTTTACTTGGCAGCCAAAAGCGTATGCAGTTTTGATTTTTACTTCATCAAAGATTTATTCCAGATTTTCAGAATTTCCATTATTTTAAGAAATAGCTCAATGTTATTTGAATCTCCATTGATCCAAAATTCAAAATTCAAAAAGATTTTATAAATTTATGAAATTTTCAAAACCAAATATCTTTCATTGCGTTGGTTAGCTGTTGTTTAGTATATAAAAATAAAAACCACAAATTATGGTTCTATAAGACATTACAGAATCATTCCGAAATTATAAATATACATAAATTTTTCAAATTAGGATGATATTTTGCCCAAAATAATGCTCCAGTTAAAATTTATAAATTTTATAAATTATCTCAAAATAGCCCATTGCTAACTTTTGCTAAAAGTAGGCAATTTAATTTGTTGCAAATCATTCCCCTAAGTGTATCACATTATTATATTGCAATGAATTAGAAAATTTATTATTTTTTTATAGTTTGATTTGTTAGAAATTATACGAATAACATGAATTTCCATTGTAAACTGTAAATGTAATTTTGCTTTCTCTATTATTTACTTCTGCACTACGCATTTTCTATACATTTGATGATGATTGGCTTGAAATATAATAACGGTTTTTATATATTTTCTATTTTCTATATATTATATGAGTACTTGTAATACGTAACATTATTATTTTTTTGTTATCATTTTAGGAGCTTCTGTTGGTAACCTTCATTTTTTCATTTATAATCCTCGTCCTTTATGCTGGCCCTCTTCCTTTGTTATTTTTTTGCCTGCGGAGGACAAAGAAATGCTTAAGCCTCCTTTAGAATATAAAATGCTTTTATTTCTTCGGTAGATTTGTACTAATAAGCTTTTGTATTGTATTGAGTAGAAATTGCTAATGAGGTTAAAGGAAATTGTTAAGGGTAGTGGTTTTGATGTTGTATAGTTAGTGGCTGGCAAGTCAAAGCGTTATTTTGCTGGTAATTGAAAACGATATGTTATGTCGACGTTAGCAAAAGTATATTAGAGATATTGTTGCTTTTTTTTGGGAATATAAAAATTATATTGGTTTTTTTTTTGTGTGTCAAAAGCTTTAGCATGTTATAAGAATGAAAGATGGTTTTGTATGTGGGGCTTATACTTTGGGATCAGATGAGATTTTTTATGAAAAGTAATAATTAAAAATGTTTGAAATATTGATAAAACTTTGGCTGGAATATTTAGTTTAACACACAAGATATTTTGCAATAAGTTAGGAGTTTAAGTTCGGTTCTATACAGTGAACTTCAGACTATGTACTACGAGGAGTTATAGATAAGCTTATTTAATTTATGAAAGCATAAATATTAGCAGGATTTGCCAATAGATATATATTCACCTGCTGAGCGTGATCAACTGACTAACTAAACCCTAAGAAATTTATATTATCAAAATCAAAATTGTATGCTTTCTCGCGAGTAAGAAGTATTCAAAAATAGTGATTTAAAGATATTAATTAAAAACAATTCGGCTGCGCCGAACCTTTGATACCCTCCACCCGTGTTTTCACCAAGATTGTTAATACTAAGGACAAAAAAGGATAGATTTCACATTATCATAGCTAGATTTTTGCAATGATTTTTAAAATTAATAAGATAATTAACGAAAATATTATGTATGTTCGTGCTTTTTTTTATTGAAATTAATTATTAAATGCAATCAGCATAAATTTAAATACATACAATTACTTTTTTGTTTGTTGGTGTATTAGCGATGCATACACATTCTTCTTGCTTGTTGTTGTTCACGTGAACAAAAAAAAAACAACAAAAGCAACAATCAATCACAAAAGTGTATCCATTGCTTTTACATTCGGTACTTTTTACTGGTTTTACTTTTTTTAAAAAATTTTTATCGAAGTAACTTTACATTTTCTTACATTATTTCTCGGCTATTGGTCCTAGAGGCTCCAAATTCAATAGCAAACTGCTGAAGATTATTGCGAACAGTTTAGGCCTGAGTAGCGTAACTTACTCGATCTATTGCGGACAGGAAAATGTTTTCAAGAGACAGATATACAGACAGACAGGAAGATAGACAGACATCCCTAAATCAACTTCTCCTTTTATAAGGATCAAGAATGTTTAATGTTTAATGTCGATGAGTTACAAATGGATTGACAAACTGATAATATAACCTCTGCCCAGTGGTGATTAGGGTATAAAAAAAAAAATTGAATTATTTGCAGAAATTTTTGCCTGTGTGAACTTAAAGCCATCTTAAGCGTTAATATAAATATTAAATTTATTTTTCTAATATTTTTTTTTACTACAGACCCAGCAAAGATAGTGTATCAATGTGACCAATATTTAAGAAGTTGTATATTTTTTGCTTGGAACCAGCGTGCGTTGTGCTTCTTTTGTACAAAAAATAAAAGAAAACAATTAAGAAAATTATTGTCGGTCTAGACTGACTATACGATACCCTATACCGTGCGTTTAGAAACCCTATCTCTTAGGCCCAACAAACTGGACATAGAAAATAAGCAAAAACCAAATTTGAGTGGGATTTTTATAAATTTTTTTGGCTGCAGATATGAAAAAGTTCATATCGGATGCAATATCTATATAGGGACTAGGTCCAAAAATGGACCGATCCTGATCATGTTTGGTAAAGTCTTTTGTATTTTGCAAAAATATGTACAAACAAAATTTGAGAAGAATCAGTGCAATATTTTTGTTTTTTAATAGATTTAAGTGAAGATCGGGAAGCAGCTCTGTATGGGGTGAAAGGAATTATTTTTGGACTACTCATTAATGGATGTAATGAATGCATACAAACCCAATTTGAGTAAGTTCTATATGACAATTTGGATCTTATGGCAATTTATGTCGATTTCATATGGGTAATTTGTATGGGGGCTAGATCTGACCATGGACCGATTCTCACCAATTTCAATAGCGTTCATCCCATGGCCGACAAAAGCTTATATACCAAATTTCATCAAAACATAATCATATTTGCGACCTGCAGTTTGATTACAAAGTTTACATGGACACACAGATGGATGGACGGACGGACGGACATTGTTAAATCAACTCAGAAAGTGATTCTGATTCGATCGGTATAATTAAAGATGGGTCTAGGTCAAATATTTTTGGTTGTTACAAACAGCAGCACAAATACATTATACCCAAACCACATAGTGGTATAGGGTATAAAAACATAACTAAATAAATAATTATTAAAATTTTAATGAAGTATTAGAACAATGTGCAAAATTATTAAAATTAAAAAAAAAAAATTTCTTTGCCAGTATTTTTCAAAGACAATTTTTTCCAGTCAAAAACCATAAACTTAATAGATACTGAAGGAGTAAGAAAATTATAATCGGTCTAGCCCTACTATACAATACCCTATACCATGCTTTAGAGACCCTATCTCATAGATCCCACTAATTGGGTATAGAAAATAAACATAATTCAAATTTGAGTGGCATTGATATTAATTTTTTTCCTTTGAATATGAAAAAGTTCGCATCGGATGTTATATTTATATGGGGCTAGACCGATCCAGACCATATTTGGTAAAGTCATTTATATTTGGAAAAAATATATGCAAACTAAATTTGAAAAAAGTCTGTTCAATATTTTTGTTTTTTGATAGATTTAAGTGAAGATCGGGAAGCAGTTCTATACGGGGCCTATGACTAAGAATTGTACTATAAGGATTATTTTTGGACTACTGATTAATGGATAAAATAATCATATATAAACCCAATTTGACTGAGATCTATATGATAGTTTCGATCTTATGGCAATTTATGTCGATCTAATAGGGGTCATTTGTATGGGAACTACGTCTGAATATGGACCGAATTTCATTAATTTAGCCGATAAAAGCTTATATACCAAATTTCATCAAAACGTATTCATATTTCCGACCTCTAAAAATACAGGCTTTAAAGATATGCTTAAATTTCCAACTTAAGTATGTTTGTTTAAGGGTTATCAAATTTTTCAAGAAATTTTGAAAATCGCTCCCAAACATATCCGTACTATTTCTATCCCTGATCTATAACTCTATCCCAAGATTATCATACTTTCTACTCCGATGGAAATATGTTGATATCATTATGATTCTTAAGCATAATAAACCAGAAAATGAGGCCGCATTATGTTGGCCAATTAGCCAATCGCAGAGATTATTACGCTTTTTGGAAAAACAAAATATCATCATCAGTTTGGCTTTTATCGCAAGCATGGAACCCCGGTATAATGACATCGAATTGTAGATGTTATATCAAACATTTTGAAAGAAAAATGTATTACTTCGCAGTGTTTTTAGATGTAAAATAAACATTTGACCGGGTATGGCATGAAGGATTTTTTGTTAGCTTGAAGAATTTTTACCAACAGCATTTTATTTGTTTTTCAAATCATATAAAACTCGGTGACAAAAATCTCAATATATGCCGTATTAATGCTCGTGTACCACAGGATAGTGTATTAAGTTCAGTGCTGTGTACTATTTACACTTCAATTTCTTATTTTTCATATTTTATTTTTCTTTTTTCATTTTTTATTTTTCATTTTTTATACCCTATACCACCATGTGGTTTGCGTATAATGACTTTTATTTATTTATTTATTTTATTTTATTTATTTATTTCATTTTGGTAACATCTACAGTAAAACATGAGTTTTAAATTAGTAGAAGTACAGACATTGTTAAATGTAAGTTATTTTGAAGTATAAAAATAAAAACATAGAGAAAAATAAAAATAAAATAATGCTTTAAGATAATTTTAAACATATGTTATAAATATCATGATAGATAGAGTTATACAATGTAACAGTTATTAAACGTTGGAAAGTTATTAAATAACAATTAATAAAAACAAAAAATAAAAAATTTATTAATGTGTGATTTAATTTTGAAGTAAAAATATTAAGAGTAATACTCAAAAATTCTTTTCTTAAAGTGTAACGCGTTGCTGGTTGCCCTAATAATTGGTGGGATAATATTCCAAAGACGAATTGCGTTAATGTAAAATTGCCAATTTGATATTAGCGTATGATGTCTTATTTGAATTATGGTATTATTTCTACTGTGTCGGCTGAAGGTGATTCGATTATACAGATGATGAGGCTCACGAGTGTTTATAATTTTGTGTAAAAAAATTAGAGTTCTAATCTTCATCAGGTCATCAAGCTGGACACCAAAAATTTTCTTTGCATAGGGGGTAATATGTTCATAGTTACCATAAAACTTAAGGCCAAAAACGTACCTTGTAATATTATTATACGTTATGTTTAGTCTCGATTTGCTATTTGCATCACAACTTGAAAAAATTTCACAGGCATACATTAAAATAGGTATTAAATACGTTTTCGCGAGCAGCAATCTGATTTTAAAAGGGGTGCAATGTTGAGTTGGCCATAGAGTTCGTAGCATCGAGAAGGTTTTTCCACACGCGTTTGTAACATGATCCGACCAGGTTAATGTATTATTAAAAATTACTCCTAGATTTTTGGCTTTATTGACTATTTCTATTTTTTGGTTATTAATATAAATGTTGGGTATTTCGACAACTTTCTGCGTTCGCTTACGTAGTAAAATGCATTTTGTTTTTTTTGGATTTAGACTTAGGCCATTTACAGATGCCCAAAAAGAAACACGTTCTAAATCATCATTTAATTTTCGCGTACATTCTTCAAATTGCTCCTTTTTACTGCTTATGTACAACTGAACATCGTCAGCATACATTCTAATATTGCAGTGCATCAGCTGGTCTGGCAAATCAGTTGCATAAATGGAAAAGAGAAGAGGTCCAAGAATGGAACCTTGCGGTACACCTCTAGAGATGGGAAGGAAATTTGAAGTTATTGATGAGTTGTGCTGCTGTTTGTAACTACCAAAAATATTTGACCTAGACCCATCTTTTATTATATCGATCGACTCAGAATCACTTTATGAGTTGATTTAGCGATGTCCGTCCGTCCGTCTGTCCGTCCGTCTGTCCATCCGTCCGTCCGTCTGTGTGTCCATGTAAACCTTGTAATCAAACTACTGGTCGCAAATATGAATATATTGCGATAAAATTTGGTATATAAGCTTTTGCGGGCCATAGAATGAACACTGTTGAAATTGGTCCCCATACAAATAACCACTATGAAATCGACATGAATTGCCATAAGTTCCAAATTATCATACAGATCTCAGTCAAATTGGGTTTGTACGTGTTTATTATATCCACTAATCAGCAGTCCAAAAATAATTCCTATAGGAAAATTCTTAGTCATAGGCCCCATATAGAGCTGCTTCCCGATCTTCACTTAAATCTATCAAAAAACAAAAATATTGAAAAGATTTTTCCCAAATTTGGTTTGTACATATTTTTTCAAAATATAAGTGACTTAACCAAATATGGTCAGGATCGGTCCATTTTTCAACCAAGTCCCCATATAAATATAGCACCCGATATGAACTTTTTCATATCTGCAGCCAAAAAATTTAATAACAATGCCACTTAAATTTGGTTTATGCTGCTTATTTTCTATATCTAATTAGTTGGACGGAAGAGACGGGGTCTCTACACCATGGTATATGGTATCGTATAGTCGATCTAGACCGACTATAATTTCCAACTTGTTTTTTATTTCTCCTATTTAATTTTTAATTTTTCGTTTTTTATTTTTAATTTTTTATTTTTCATTTTATATTTTTAATTTTTTATATTTCTTTTTTCATTTTTTATTTTTCATTTTTCATATGTCATTTTTCATTTCTTATTCCTCATTTTTTATTTTTCATTTCTCATTTTTTATTTTTCATTTTTAGTTTCCTGTTTTTCATTTTTCATTTTTAGTTTTTCGTTTTTTGTACCCTATACCACTATGTCGTTTGGGTATAATGACTTTATCCTGCTGTTTGTAACAACCAAAAATATTTGAGCTACACACATCTTTATTTATACCGATCGAATCAGAATCACTATCCGTCCGTCCGTCTGTGTGTCAATGTAAAGCTTGTAATCAAACTGTAGGTCGCAAATATGAATATATTTTGATAAAATTTGGTATTTAATCCTCTACCGGTCGTGGAATGAATGCTATTGAAATTAGTGAGAATCGGTCCATGTTCAGACCTAGCCCCCATACAAATGACCCCTATGAAACCAACATATATTGCCATAAGATCCAAATTATCATAAAAATCTTGGTCAAATTGGGTTTGTATGTATATATTACATCCAGTAATCAGTAGTCCCAAAATGATCCCTATTGGACAACTCTTAGTCACAGGCCCCATATAGAGCTGCTTCCCGATCTTCACTTAAATCTATCAAAGAACACAAATATTGCACTGATTCTTCTCAAATTTTGTTTGTATATATTTTTGAAAAATACAAGAGACTTTACTAAATATGGTCAGGATCGGTCTATTTTTGGGCCTAGTCCCCATATAGATATAACATCCGATATGAACTTTTTAATATCTGCAGCCGAAAAAATTAATAAAAATCCCACTCAAATTTGCGTTATGCTTATTTTCTATATCCAGTTAGTTGGGCCTGAGAGATAGGGTCTCTAAACGCATGATATAGGGTATCATATAGTCGGTCTAGACCGACTATAATTTTCTTACTTGTCATTTTCATTTTTCATTTTTTATTTTTCATTTTTAATTTTTTATTTTTCATTTTTAATTTTTTATTTTTGATATTTTATTTTTCTTTTATAATTTTTAATTTATTTTTCGGTTTAAATTTTTTATTTTTAATTTTTAATTTTTAAATTTCCGTTTTTCGTTTTTCATTTTTCGTTTTTCATTTTTAAGTTTTTATTTTTCATTTTTAATTTTTTATTGTTCATTTTCAATTTTTTATTTTTAGTTTTTTATTTTTCATTTTTAATTTTTTATTATTCTTTTTTTTCTTTTAATTTTTTATTTTTCATTTTTAGTTTTTAATTTTTCATTTTCCGTTTGTCATTGCATTTTTAATTTATTATACTTCATTTTCCATTTTTTGTTTTTCATTTTTCATTTTTATTTTTCTTTTTTTTATTTTTTTTTCTTTTAATTTTTAATTTTTTATTTTTCATTTCTTATTTTTAATTTTTCATTTATTATTTTTAATTTTTGGTATTTTATTTTTCATTTCTTATTATCAAACAGTTTTATTACATATCAAAGTTTTGTCACAAATACAATCGTAAATCAAAATATAAAATAAAAATATAAAAATACAATATAAAAAAAAAAAAAAAAAAAATATAAAAATACTAAATATAAAATAAAACTTGTAAATATGCCATAGAAAAACACTAACTCCAAAAAAAGATATGACCAAGTTTTCTTCGTATTATCATATTTACTAAACATTGTAAACAGAGTGTTTAGAAGTAAGCTGAATTCTTTTTATAGTAAATTAAACTACAAAAAAAAAAAAAAATCAGAAACTTAAATATAAATCCAGTTTAAGCCCTTAAATAAATTAAAACGAAATGTCATCGATATAGTGTTAGAAAACAGAGGCCCTAAAAAAACATAAGTGTTTAATTTGGCTGTGCCGGATCTTTGATACCCTTCACCTGGTTTTTACGATTACATTAATATGTGGACTATTTTTAACAACTAGCAGAGCCCAGCCCACGAAATTCGAGTGCAAATTCTAGAATTTTATTTTTTCATTAATTTATAAGACCCTAAGCTATGCTATTCAATTTTAGCCAATTCACAATTTAACACTTTTTAGATATCGATTGCATTATTGCCGTTATTGGTTTATGTTCGAAATTATTTTTCAATTCAACACAGGGCTTTTCATATACAATTTTTGGAAACTCATAAAATTTAATAAACACACACGTAGCATTGTTTAATTTTATCTATGTGTTAGTAGCAACTCTAAATTCATTTTACAAAAAAAACGAAAAAGTGTAAAAATCTGTAAATCTGGAGGACAGCTAAAAAGAAATACCTTTCAAATGACGTATGTGTGGTCAATGTCGGGGTAAAACTGACAAAATTACATCTGTCCCAAGAAATCGCTTTGCCTATTAATTATATAGATTTTATGGGAAATTTTTGAAATAGTAAACAATTTGATCAACTTACTCTTCAACTATTACATCAAACGCACTGAATTTTTGGCATTTTTAGAAGTATCTCCATTTTTAAAGAAATATCTTGGTACAGTGAAGGCCGATTTACCCCATTTTAATTATCAGACTGCTCGAAGTAATAATGTTATCCTAAGTTTACCAAGGTGTGTGCTTCATTTTGTGAATGAACGTGATTTCAACAGACAGACAGACATCGCTATATCAACTCGTGTGATTAAAGGAGCAAGAACAAATTCACCTACAACATGATCTAAATAATTGTTATAGATGGTGCCACATAAATTTAATGGAATTAAATTTAAAAAAATGCAAACACATGCACTTTACTAGAAAATTAGGTGAATTTGGTTGTTACAAATTTGGAGATTACCAGTTGGAGCAAGTAAATAAAATCCTGGATCTGGGTGTTCTTTTAGATGCCAAATTAGAGTTTGTTCAACACATTTCGATGATAATTATTAAAGCACGTGGTGTACTGGCCTTCATTAAAAGATGGGCAAAGGAATTAAATGACCCTACAGTTACCAAACAACTATACATCTCCCTAGTAAGGCCAATTTTAGAATTCGGGTCTGTTATTTGGGATCCACTATCTAATATTCGCAGTGCCAAAATTGAATCGGTCCAGAAGCAATTTCCCCTTTTCTGCTTAAGACGTTCTTATCCAAGTTTTGTCAATCAGCCATCATATACAATTAGACTTTCTCAAATTAAACTGCCGTCTCTAAAAAGCCGAAGAACAATGCTTAATGTTATGTTTTTATTTAATTTAATTCGAGGCGACATATGCTCAAACTTTCTTATGGACAACATCTCCATGAACGTTCCGGCACGGTCAACACGTTTTTACACTCCACTGTTTATCCCAATCTGTCGTCAAAAGTTTGCCGATGCCGATCCATTTAGAAGAATTTGCCATGATTTCAATGATCTATACAATTTAATTGATTTTTCTTTAAATGATGATATTATTAAACGCAATATTATATTATTTTTAAATACATAATCTCAAATTTTTGATTTAAGGATTTGTATATATTATATTTTTTTTTCTCTGTATTATACTTAACAGTCTGTAAGGTTTTACCATAGACTTAATAAATAAAAAATAAAAAAAGGAATATATATACTTTATGGGATCGTACAAAAATTTTTCGATGCGTTCCAAATGGAGTGACAAACTGGTACTTTGCACAGTGGTGTGGAGGTTATAAAATTTCGTTGTCCTATTTGGCTACAAAATTTTAAACCATGTTAAAAACCATCCCTATTACTGGTTTCTTTTTTTTTTACTTAAAGTTTTTTAATACTTCATTATTACTTTTAGTTATTTAAGCGCGCTGAAAGCTTTATAATAAAAACAGAAAGCTAGTTCATCAATTCTAACTTATACTCCCCCATCAAAAAAAAAAAAAAAAAAGAAAAAATCCTAACTAGACTGTAACATTTGTAGAATGTGTAAATGTTTAGCACATTGTTGTATAGAAAAACTTTCTTCGGCAATGTTTGTTTTTTTTTTGAGGTTTTAGCATAAATATAAATGTCTTTAATGTTAGTTTAACGTATGTGTGATTTTATTTTGTTGTTTTGGCCAAACATTATTTTCAAAAGTTACTTCTCATTTCGTACCTTTATCATTATTAACGTTAAGATTCTTTTTTATTCCCCTCCTCTTTTCCTTCTGGTGTTTTTCTTTTTCCAAAGATGAAACCATATATTCTTATTATTTTAATACATACATGTTTTATAACATATAAAATTTATATATACCAAATATTTCTGGGATTTTTTTTTGCTCTAACAATAATGTGTAATTTGTTCTTGTCTTTAGTTTGACGTTTTAGTAAGGTTGTTGTCACGTACATATATCGTGTTCTTACAGCGCTTCATTGTTATACATATAAAACGTATAATATGTTGCAGGGCTTCGTTAAAGTAAAAAAAAAAAAATGGCGGGGATTAGAGTAGGGGTATTGAATTGAAGTGTATAGAAATTAAGAAAACATTTTAAATTCATTTAGCATGAAATTAAAATTAAATGATGCCTAAATAAAAGTTTGAGTAGATTTTCTATTTCTAGTGGATTTTATTTTATTTTACATCAGTATTAAGTGCATTCTTGTCTCAGCCCAATAAAGTATGCATTAGTTTTTGAATTATTTATAATCCTTAAGGTACGTGGCGTGATCGAATTCAATTATAATCCTCAAGGTATGCTTTATTTTTAAAGTTATATATTATAGTAAGAGGAAATGTTTCAAAAAGTTTGTTTAATATTAGAAACAAAATTCCGAAATTTTAAAGAAAGTCCTAAAGCTTAATCTTTCTACTAATGATAATCTAATTTTTTGTGGCAGAAGACTTTCAAAGATATAGAGTTAAAGAAATCATACCACTTTAACCACAAGCAATTAAACTTGTCACAATAATTGCATTTTCAGTTTGAAATTTAACAGCATCAAAGAGGCAACATTGAATGCTTAACTACTACCATAGCTATAGCTATATTTATACACAATCTTGCAAAAATTTAGGGACGTTCATTTGAAACATAGAGAAATCAGTAAACTGCTTCTTGTCTACTAAATAGTAAAATGTGTCGTCCTTTTTTTGGCCAAAACTTTAGCAAATTGCTTAAGATAAGCTGAGACTTTTGGCATAAAGCCTTTTGCTGTTGAACAATAAAAAAGTAGTTAGAAGAAGAAGATGTATTTAAAAGACAAAATGGAACTATTTTGAAATTTCAAATCTTTTTGGTATTTTTAGTTGGTTTTTTTTTTGCTCAAAAACTTTTTAAGCTTTAATTTCTTTTTATCAAACTAAGCTAGTAAACAACAAACAAGCATTATTAGAAGATTTTGTATTACATTAACAACAACAATATAGAAGAGACTCAAATAGATTGTCGGCAGCACTTAAAGGAGAAAATTAAATTCCTTTAAGGATTAAGCAACAAAACTTTGAATTGAAGCAACAACAAGACTTTTATTTCTTAAATAATTCTTCTACAGAAAAAATTTGTAGCTAACTGAAGAATTATAAACTAAATACACAAACTTAAAGGCAAAAGAATATTTACATGAAAACGAATGGGTTTCTGGAAGTTTTTGTGATAACCTTTGTCAAAGTTAAAAGGTCATTGTGACGCATAAGCAAGTTAGTTGTAATAATGCGAAGAATCTTTTTTTTTCTAATATTTTAAGTGTAGATATTTTTATGCTCTAAACATTAAGTATTCATTTGAAATAAAAATTTTATTTTAATTGTTTTAATTTTTTCTAAAAAAAAAGTGCATCATATTTCTTCTTACAAGATACCTTTTTTAAAATACGTAGATTTTCCAACAAAGCAGTTCTTCTTGAAAAGTTACGTTTTCTTAAAAGACTAGTTTTTCTGAAAAAAATAAATTTTCTTAAAAAAGTACCTTATATTGAAAAATTACATTTTTTTAGTTTTTTTTTTTCTTAAAAAAAGTCCCTTTTCTTAAAAAAGTCCCTTTTCTTAAAAAGTCCCTTTTCTAAAAAAAGAACGTTTTCTTAAAAAGTACCTTTGCTTAAAAAAAAGTAAATTTTCTTAAACAAAAAGAAGTCCCTTATCTGAAAAAGTACCTTTTCTAAAAAGTATCTTTTCTTAAAAAAGTACATTTTCTTGAAAAAGTTCTTTCCCTAAAAGTAACTTTTATTGAAAAAGCCATTTTCTTAAAAAAGTAAATTTTCTTAAAAAAGTATATTTTCTTAAAAAAGTAAATTTTCTTAAAAAAGTATATTTTCTTAAAAATATAAATTTTCTTAAAAAAGTACTTTCTCTTAAAAATGTACATTAGCCTAAAAAAGTAATATTTTTTAAAAAGTACATTTTCTTATTCTTTAAAATGTAAATTTTTGAAAAAACTAGTCTTTATAAAAAGGCACCTATTCTAATAAAGTAAATTTTCTTAGAAAACACATTTTCTGGAAAAGTACATTTTCTTAAAATAATAAATTTTCTTAATAAAGTAAATTTTCATAAAAAACACATTTTCTGGAAAAGTACTTTTTCTGAAAATAATAAAGTTTCTTAAAAAGACATTTTCTTACAGAAGTAAATTTTTTTAAAAAAGTACCTTGTTTTAGTCAAGTAAATTTTCTTGAAAATTAAAAATTTCCCTTTTAAAATATGTAAATTTTCTTAAAAAAGCAAATCATATTTAAGGTATCTTTTCTTAAAAACTACCTTTTTCTTACCAGATACCTTTTTAAAAATAAGTAGATTGTCTTAAAAATTTCATTTTCTAATAAAGTAGTTCTTATTGAAAAAGTTGCATTTTCTTAAAAAGACTACATTTTCTGAAAAAAGTACCTTTTCTTATAAAAGTACCTTATATTGGAAAATTAAATTTTTTAAGTTTTTTTTCTCTCAAAAAAGTCCCTTTTCTTAAAAAGTGCTTTTTCTGAAAAAAGTACGTTTCCTTAAAAAGTACCTCTTCTTAAAAAATTCAATTTTCTTAAACAAAAAGTCCCTTATCTGAGAAAGTACTTTGTTTAAAAAGTATCTTTTCTTAAAAAAGTACATTTTCTTGAAAAAAGTTATTTTCTTAAAAGTAATTTTTATTGAAAAAGTCATTTTCTTAAAAAAGTAAATTTTCTTAAAAAAATGAGATTTTCTTAAAAAAAATAAATTTTCTTAAAAAAGTACTTTCTCTTAAATATGTACATTATCCTAAAAAAGTAGTATTTTTTAAAAAGTACATTTTCTTAAAAAGCACCATTTATTAAAAAGTACGTTTTCTTAAAAGTACCTTTTCTTAAAAAATACCTTTCCTTAAAAAGTAACTTTCCTTAAAAAGTACCTTTTCTAAAAAAGTACCTTTGCTTAAGAAGTACCTTTTCTTAAAAATTGCCTAATCTTAGAATGTAACTTTTTGATAGAAATGTAATTTTTCTTAAAATAGTACTTTTTTTAAAGCAAATTTTTTTAAAAACGCCTTTACTAAAACAAAGTACCACTTCTAAAAATAGTAATTTTTAAAAAGGACCTGTTTTAGAAAATTAAGTTTTCATAAAAAAGTACCCCTTTTTAAACTAGTAAATTTTCTTAAAAAAGCACCATTTTTTAATACAGATCCTGGTTTGAAATAAAATACCTTTTTGTTAAAAAAAATACCTTCTTGATATTAGTACTGTTCCTTAAAAAAGTACATTTTCTTACAAATTACCTTTTCTGAAAAAATTACATTTCCTTAAAAAGTGCCGTTTCTTAAAAAGAACTCTTTTCTTAAAAAAGTTTTTTTTTTAAATTCTAGCTTTTTTTAAAAAGTAAATTTTCTTAAAAAAGTTTCTAAAAAAGTACATTTTCTTAAAAATATATCACTTCTTAAAAACGTAACTATTCTTTTCTCCAAAAAGTACGTTTCCATTTTTTAAAGGTACTTTTCCAGAATATATTGTTTATTCGAATTATGTATTTATATCGTAAAATGTTTTAAAAAATGAGACCTAAATAAAATGATAAATAGTTGCTTCCTAGTGTTAAGTACAAAAATGAATATTAATTTTCGAGGAGTAAGGCCGAGGCCGTGCAATGAGCGGCAAAGCGGCGAGCGGCAGAGCGATGAGCGGGAAAAAATTAAAACATATGAAATACTATTGAAGTGGCCACACAATGAGCGGCATGTGGGCGGTATTTCTGAGCGTCTAAGCGGCGCCGCGCAGGGATAGAACTTCTTCTAATTTTTAGTTGTTTTCTGAGCGGCAAAGAAAAAAAATGGCAAAAAATGGCTTTTCTTTGTTTTGTCAATCTGTAGCGCGATTTAATAACTTGTTTTTAACGATAATCGAATCGTTAGAAAAATAAAACAACAAAATTATCGATTTTGGTATTCAGTAAAATTTTTAAATGATGTTCGCTATTGTTAAAGTCAGCTGTTGTTGTTATCTTAACGACAACCATTTTTGTCTTGTTTTTAAATCGATAAAAAGTTAAAAAGGTTGAAATGTAGTCATACATAAATAAAAATCATAAAATAGTGAAAATATTTTGCTTTTATTATAAAATTTTTTATATAAACAATAAATAATATTGACAATGGCATTTTGATAAGCCACTTGCCGCTCAAACTCGCCGCTCTGCCGCTCACCGCTCTGCCGCTTGCCGCTTTGCCGCTCATTGCGTGGCCTCGGCCTAAGAAAGCCACGAGTTTATTTTATTTTTTTATATTTTATTTAATATGTCTGATCGGACATTGTTTTTTAGTCTTTTTTAACTTGTTATTTGTGTAGACTCACTTCAGAACTTCTACAGTTGGAATTTTTGCACACAAAATAATGGTTTTTACTTTTGTTCCCAAACAATTTCTAAACATTTTTATACCTTTTAAACAATTTGCTTAAATTTCCTTATAACATATTTTGAAATGTGTAACATTTACTTATTTGCCAATTTCTAAAGAAATCCCTATTTTTCTTTCATATTTGAAGTCTATCGCTAAATTTAGATTTTTTTTAATAAAAATATTTAGGAAAACAAAACACATTTATTAAAGGCTTTCACACTTAAACATAACTAAGTTTATTTGTTTAGTTAACATTTTAATGCCATTAAAACAGTTATTTAATCCTAATATTTATAAAGGAAAATTCAAAATTTTAAACTTACCGCTGCGGCCTTCACTATCAGCTGGCTTGAGCTGTAAACCGCGGTTCATCTGTAAATAGCAGAAATAAAAGGAATATATTATAAAAAGTTTACAGATGGAAATAAATTACTATCATTCTCTAAAATAAATCTCGGATTATATCAAACTATTTGATAAAGTGTTTACCTTTATATGGAAATATAAAACAACACAATTTAAGCCATATTATTGATTGTTATTGACTGTTTTGGCTTAAAGGCATTTGAGGTTGTTTTTGTTTTGTTTTTCTTTGAATAATTTATTAACAATGATTGTAACAAATTTACGGTTTTACGATGTTGGATTTTCTAAAGAATTGTTTTAAAAATAAGCAAAGGAGTATCGGTAAAGGGAAATTGTGTGGCACCTTAAGGTATGCTTTAAAATTCTAATAAATTGTTATTTATAAAGTAGGCTACAAAAACAAAAAAATCAATGAATGTGATAGCAAGCACGTTGTGAACTAAACAATTTTCTATTTGTTTCTTTAGTTTTTAGTTCTAAGTAAAAGATAATGACAACTAATAGCTAAATAAGGTTTTTTTATTTTCCTTAACATGCGCTTTTAATTTATAACATATTATTAAAAGTGACATAACAAAAAAGAAAACTATATATATATTTTCTCTGACTTTTTAGCTTTAAGGTTTGTACCACAGGGTTGCTTTAATTCGGTTATATAATGACATTTACTAACTTTAAGTTATTGTGGTTTTAACAAAGTTAAAATTTTCATATTTATTTATGTCTAAAATATGCTTTAATATTTTGAAACTAAAATCCACAACTTGACCTGAATAAATAATTGATAAGTGCCATTAATATTTTTTCTTAACTACACAAACTAATTTTAGTAATATGTTTCAATTGCCACAAGTCTATGTATACTTTAGAGCTTGCCACATAATTAGCATCGATCTATATTAAAATAAATTTCAAATTGATTGAACCAATTAAATGGGCTTTAATATCTTTCAACATTTTCCCATATCTTATTATTTTTATAATAATTTTTTTCTTTTATTTTATTTAGATTTACTTTATTTTATATTATCTTATTCCGTTTTATTTATCATACATTAGATAAATTTGTTTTATTTCATTTTATTTTATACTAGCTGTTTTTACCCGGTCTTGCCCGGGATAAAAAGGCCTTTGACTTGAAAAATGGTTCACTATGCTTACCAGGCGCTGAGTACTTAGTCCCCAATTAACAAATTCCCCAATAAAATGAACTTTCTCCCCAAAAATTTGTATGGGCAGTAAATTCATTTTTTATTTCAATTAAATTTTTTTTGGTTTTTGAATTTAGAAGTTTTTTATAAGATGCTGAATTACTTCATTCAATAAGTGATCATCATTGAGCAGAGACGTCAAATTCAAGTTTCAGAAATGAAATATTAATGCGACGTTTAATATTGTGTCGCAAGGTTTCTTTAAACAACTGCTTATCGTATATGTGTGGCCTATTTTGATCAACAGGTAATTATTTCACATACGTAGATAAAATTTATCATACGACATTTCACTAAGCTGTATTCCGCGAGCGAATTGCGTTCGCTTCCGCGCGTTTGGCAGCCACACCCGTGCTGCTGCGCAGTTGTTGTCAACTTATTTTAATCGCCAAAATATATTTTTCAGATCATTGCGATATTTTAGCTGAGCTGTGTTCCGCGAGCGCGTCGCGTTCGCGTCCGTGCGCCTCGCGCCACTTCCTCGCAGCTACTACCCGTGCTGCCGCTTAGTTCTCGTTAACTTATTTAAATTCCTAAAACATATTTTTTAGTGCATTGCGATATTTTAGCTGAGCTGTGTTCCGAGAGCGCGTCGCGTCCGCATCCGTCGCGTTCGCGCGCCGCGCGCCGGTTCCGCGCCTTTGGCAGCCACACCTGTGCTGCCGCGGAGCTGTTGCCAACTTATTTTAATTGTCAAAATATATTTTTCAGATCATTCCGATATTCTAGCTAAGCTGTATTCCCCGTGCGCATTGATTCCGCGCAACGAAATGATGCTATTGAAAAGAATACTCATTTTAAATGCATTTATTGTAGGACATATATTGAGAGCAGTATGCAAATGTTCACTAAAATAAATATTTAACAGAATTCATTAAATAAAAATATTTAAAAATTTAAGAATGAATTTGGGGAGTAAGTTCATTTTGTATTTCGATTCAAAAAAATGGGGAATTTGTTCATTTCTTTTGGGTGCCTTTTTTTAAGTTTGGGGAATTTGTTCACCATGTAGTTATTCCCGGTTAAACCAAATTTCAGAGAAATCCGTTGAAAAGTACAAATTTGTATAGGGAAGAAATATACCACACAACAAAATGTGAATTATATATGAAAATTGGGCGTAAAATTATGCGTGGTCGGTAAAAATCATATGGCGACCTTCCCTGAAATATGTACTAAACTTCGGAGAAAGCCATTGAAAAATAAATGTTTGTATAGCAATCAAATAAAGAAACAAATAAAAGGAAAAAATAAGTTTTATATACATAGAAGTGGGCGCAAAGTAGGCGTGGCCTCTAAGAAGCATATGATGACTTTCCCTGTAGTATAGAAATCGTGTGACCATATTTTAGATATCCCTTGAAAAATAAAAATTTCTATAGTGAACAAAAAACAGAAAATTAATTTTGTATAAAAAGTGGACGTAGAAGTAGGTGTGGCCTGCAAGAATCATATGGCGAACTCTCTGGAGAACAGAGATCGTGTGTAGCAAATTTCAGAGAAATCCGTTTAAAAAAAAATTGTGTAGCGAAAAAATGTACCAAAAAACAGAATATGAATTGTATACAAAAAGTGGGAGCTAAAGTAGGCGTGGCCGGTAAAAAGTATATGGCGACCTTTCCTGGAGCAGAGAGATCGTGTGTACCAAATTTCAGAGAAATCGGTTGAAAAATAAAAATCACACAATGACCTGGCCTGGGGCGCAAAGATCATGTGTACCAAATTTCAGAGAAATGCGTTGAAAAATAAAAATTTGTATAGCGAACAAATATACCAAAAAACAGAAAATGAATTGTATACAAAAAGTGGGCGCAGAAGTAGGCGTGGTCGATAAAAAAGTATATGATGACCTTAGCTGAAGTGCAGGGATCGTGTGTACCGCATTTCAAAGAAAGCTGTTAACAAACAAAAATTTGTATAGCAAACAAATATTCCAAAAAACAGAAAACGAATTGTATACAAAAAGTGGGCGTAACGGTAGGCGTAACCGGTGCGAGGAATATGGCGACCTTCCATGGAGCAGAAAGATCGTGTGTACCGAATTTCAGAGAAATCGGTTGAAGAATAAAAATTTGTATAGCGAACAAATATACCAAAAAACAATATGAATTGTATACAACAAATGGGCGTTAAAGTAGGCGTGGCCAGTACGAAGCATATGGCGACCTTTCCTGGAGTACATAGATCGTGTGTACCGAATTTCAGAGAAATCCGTTGAAAAATAAAAATTTGTATAGCGAACAAATATACCAAAAAGCAGAAAATGAATTGCATATAAAAAGTGGGCGTAAAAGTAGGCGTGGTCGATAAAAAGTATATGATGACCTTAGATGGAGTGCAGGGATCGGTTGTACCGAATTTCAGAGAAATCTGTTAACAAATAAAAATTTGTATAGTGAACAAATATGAATAAAACAGAAAATGAATTTTACATAAAAAGTGGGCGTAGAAGTAGGCGTGGCCGGTAAAAAGTATATGGCGACCTTTCTTGGGGTATAGAGATCGTGTGTACAAAATTTCAGGAAAATCCGTTGAAAAATAAAAATTTGTATAGCGGTCAAACAAACAAACAAACAAACAAACAAACAAACAAACAGAAAATGAATTTTATATATATAGATTATTTTATTTTACTTTATTTATTTATATTATATTATTTTATTCTAATTTATTTTATATTATTTTATTTTAATTTATTTTATTTTAATATTTCTAATTTTCTATTTGTTTTAATTTATTTTATTTTTTTTATTTTTTTATTTTATTTTATTTTATTTATTTTATTTTATTTTATTTTATTCTATATTAATTTATTTTATTTTTTTAAATTATATTATTTTATTCTTATTTATTTGATATTAATTTATTTTTTTTATTTTATTTTATTTTATTTTATTTTAACTTTTTTGTTTTATTTTAATTCATATTATTTTATTTTATTTAAATTATATTATTTTATTTTTATTTATTTGATATAATTTTATTTTATTTCATTTTATTTTATTTTAATTTATTTTATTTCTATTTATTTTAGTTTATTTTATTTCTATTTCAATTTATTTAGGTATATTATATTTTATTTTCTTTTATTTTATTTTATTTTATTTTATTTTATTTTATTTTATTTCTATTTATTTGGTTATATTAT